>JAUESR010000204.1:4952500-6152500 GCA_030914345.1 Drosophila koepferae
AATGGCGCTGCCTGGTTTTTGCTTTTTCGCAATTTCCCTTTCTTTTTTTTTTTTTTGGGAGTCTGCGTGAGGCTTTTGCCATTGAAAATATGCTCACTCACTGCTCAGTCCAGTCGCAGCTGTCAGTGCTAGCTTCACTCCATTGAGTGCCCTCTACTCCCTACCTCCCCCTCGCTCTCTTTCTCTGTCTCTGGCACGCATTTAACGCATTGTCCTTTTAGCCATATTGATGATGATGCCAAATGACATCAAATGGCAATGCCAACACCGTGGCAAGCCAGCAAAGCAAGGATTTCATGCAGGACTACAGCTGCTGCTGTTGTTGTCGCAGTTGTTTCATGTTATGTTGCCATTATTTCGTGGATTTTTGGCTGCTTTAGCATTTCACTTTGATAGTCCACACCAAAAAAAAAAAAAAAAAAAAAAAAGAGAGAGCAAAGAAATGTCGTGGCTTGGTCCTTGGTCCTTGGCTGGTAGCTTTTGCTTTATCTGCTGACAGTCATAAGTTTTGCTTTGCTTTCCATTTTTATTTCATTTATAAGCGCTGCCCAGCCACTACACACACACAAACACACATGTGCCACACCCCCACAGCGCCTCTTGATGCTGCCCCTTTGTCCTGTTTCGTCCCGTAACTCATCAACGCGCATATGTTCGCCTTGGCTTTGCCTGCCTTTTCTCTTCCTTTCTCTCACTTTTTTTTCTCTCTGCACAAATTTATTTTTATTTGCTACATTTTGCTACACTTCTTCATCTCTCGTTTCCTTTCTCTCTCTCTCTCTCTCTCTCTCTCTCTCTTCTTCTTGTGTGCATTTATTGTTGCTTTCCTGTTGCTGTTTCCGTTTGTTGTAAATTTTAGTGGATTATCCTGCTGCCGGCTGTAGCTGCTGCTGCCCGTTTGAGTGAATTTATTCAAACTTCACTAAACACAATCAATTTACGAATTATTATTATGGCTACCAGGGCTCACCCGCCCACCACGGCCACACCCACCCACTTGGCCGCTCAAGCTGTTGTCGCCTTCTCTTCCTTTTATTTTTATTTTTTCTCTTTCGCTTTCGCATTTATTGCATTTGTTACGCTTGAGCCGTGGCTGTCCGTTGGCAGCACTTTACGCTTATGATCTGCTTTAGCCTTTTCCCTCTCTCTCTCTCTCTCTCTCTCTTTCTGCCTGTCTCTCTTTCACTCTTTGGCTAGCCTAGCTAGGTTCGGCCTCATTTGCCAGGCGCTTTTAGCTCTTCATGTTTATGATTTCCATTTGCTTTGAGTGTGGGCGGCGCACGTCATATGTTTGTGGGCGGGGCAACAAAAAAAAAAAAAAAAAGGGGGCAGCTCAGTGTAATTACCACTTAAATCGTGGCAAGCCTCGACAACACACACACACACACACACGAACACACGCTCATGCTAAAACAATGTGCAAAGTGTAATCATAATAAATAATAAATACATTTTATTGTTTAATGGATTGCAGTTACATTTCCTCAACTGTTTTTCTGTCTTGAATGTTTGTTGTTGTTGTTGTTGTTGCTGTTGTTGTTGTTGTTGTCACTGGCGTCGCCATTGGCATTAGTCACACTTTATTTATGAATTATGATACACTTTGCGCCCCGCAAATGGGTTAACTGGCTATGCACGCTAAGGGCAAACGTTTGAGCTGTCTGAGAGCAGACAACTGACTCGATTTCTATATAATATATATTCACATAATACTAGAAGGCTATCAATTGAGTTTGACAACTATTGGGAAGGAAGTTAGCATTAAACAATAATAATAATAAAATAATAAAAATTTTTAAAAATTTTGTAAATAAAACAAAAATGAAAAGAAACATGTTGATCATAGTACAATTTATAGCAGTGAAACAATATGGAATTGAAACACAATGCGTGCGAAGCCAATGCATGAATCAGCATTCATTTCTTCATATAGCAAAAGAGTTAAATTCATTTTTTATGGCATTTATAGCTATGAAACAAAATGGAAACGAAACATCTGGCTTAAGTCAAACACACGCTAGATGGCGCCACAGCCAACTTCATAGCTCACTTTCTCTCTCTCTCTCTCTCCCACTTTCTGTTATCGTTAGGGTATTGAGCAAGTCGTTTAGACCAAGTGGAACATGTATTTAATGAATTTATTTCTATGCACGTATGTGTGAGTATATATAAGTGTGTGTGTGTGCGCATTTCGGTTTTATTGTTCAGCATGGCCAGCTCGAAATTTGAGTAATAATGATTTATTGCCTATTAGCAGTTAATTAGACTTAAAAGACGGCCATCAAAAGGCTTAGCCCCGTGGCTAATGAAAAACTAAGCGGCCCCAAGAAACAGAATTCGATTCGAATTCCTTGACGCAGCCGGCTTTGAACTCGTTTCGTGCCATTAGGAAAAGCGAAAGCTCCTCAAGCGAAAAGTGCAATTAGGGCAAAGGAACAGCAGCAGCAGCAGCGGCAGCAGCGGCAGTGGCAGCGACAGCATTCGAGTTGGCCAATTTCACAAAAGCCCTGGCCAATTAAACTAATGCCTGGCCGAAATGTGCAGGCAAATTTGCACAGGCCAAGGCACAGGCACAGACTGGACCAGAGTCTTCTCTAACTCTCTCCTCACTCCCTCCCTCTCTCTCACTCACTCGTTCTCTTTGCTGTGGAATCATATCGAGAGAAATTAATACATCATCAAATAGAAGTAAGCCCCAAAGTTCCAGCCGGTCACATAAATAAATAATGCCTATTTATGTTTATTACACTCATAGCTGCTGGCATTGGCCAAGTGGACGTAGTTGAACCTCGTTCCAGCTACACTGCAAAAAAGAAAAAGATTAAATTATCTATATATATATACATATATATTAAACAGATCTTGAGATTAAGCTAAATTGAATTTGACTTGAATTATTCATGTAATTTCGCGCTGAGAAATATTTGCAGTTTGAGTGAGGTGGCTTTAATAGGGATAGATTACGATAGAGATGAAAGAAAGGGAGAGAAATGGAGTCAGAGAGTAAAACAAATGAGCAAAGAGGGAGAGAGAGAGAGGTAGACAAAAGCAACAGCAAATAGCGAGGAAGACTTAGAGAAACTAAAAGAAATAAGCGGAGAGGAGGGAGCGAGAGCAGAGAATAATAATGTGTGTGAGAGAGAGAGAGATAGATTGAGAGAGAATGAAATAAATAAATATAGTAAAATAATAATTATATCTGATCTGGGAGATATAGAGAAAGACAGAATAAGGGAAGTATAGAAAATAATAAGAAGAGAAAAATTGTACTGAGAGCTAAAAGAGAAAGAGATGTATAGTAGAGAGAAAGAGAGAGAGAGAGAGAGAGTGGGAGAGATATATATACATATATAGAGTGAGAAAGAGAGGGAGTGAGAAAGAGTGACAGATAAAGAGAAAAATATAGTGAGAAAAAGGGAGAGAGATAGAGAGAGTAGATTAGAAAGAAAAGACAAGTAAAGAGATGTCGTTTGAATTTAAAAAGAGAGAGAGAGAGAATGAAAATGATAAAGAGACAAAAGCATAGATAAATTCTTGAGAAATAGTGTATAGTGTATAAGTGTCTTCGAGATAAAGAGAGAAATTGTTTAATGTTTTCACTCAGACTTTCGTCTTGCATTTCTCATTTCATGTTCCAGTCTCAGTCTTTGCCTCCCCATTGACTTCTATCATGTTCATGTCTCTATTTGACTTTCGAAGATTTTTGCTACGCCAAGATCTGTTTTGTTCCTTTCAAATTGTATCGTATGTCTTTTAGTAGTTTCTCTGCCCACACTTTATTCTCACATATGTATTTCTCTCAGTGCATACACAATCATATCCTTATTTAGCTACAGCTGCGTCAGCTCTGTGCAAATGTGTATTCGACTAGGCCCCAACAATTGGATTAGCATTTCTCATTGTTGCTGTAGCTGACTCTCTCGGACAGCTCACTCCAACACACCCCCATACCCCTCTCTCTCTCTCTCTCTGCAGCCCTTTTGCCTGTGCAAGCAGCGACAGCCCCTTTTAAAAGAGTTGTCATTGTTTTTTATGCCCCATATTGATATAGTCGGGCGCCCTTTGGAGCTGGCCTACGATTGTGTGTGCGTGTGTGTGTGCGTGTGTGTGATTTGGGTTAGGGATTTGTGTGTGTGTGTGTGTGACGCTATGAAGTGTCATGTTGGCTAAATGTTTGGCAAATCCTTGACGCGTCACAGAGGCAGTTGAAGTTTACGATAAATGCCTGCAGCTCAACGGCAGTTTGAGCGTCCATAATGCGCTCTAAATATTTCAGCTTAGCTCGTTGCACGCTGAAAAACTTCCGTTTAAAATGTGAACTTACGTTGTGGATTTCCACCTGCCCTGACAGCAGCCAGTTAGGCCGCTCGTCAAGGCAGTCAAGATTGGCATTAAATGGATAATAGTAGCAGCAGGAGTAGCAGGAGGCAGGAGGCAGGAGGCAGCAGAAGCAGGAGGTAGAAGTCTGTTGCCTGCCTGGCATATTTCAATTCAAGGCATAATTGACAAACAAGTCCAAGCACCTTAACCTCCCGCCATATAAAGCTCATTGAGCTCATGTGAAAGCGCGTCGCTTTTAGCTGAAAGGCATTCAAAATTCGAAAGCTAAACAGCAGCCACGCCCCCCCCAAACATTGGCGCCGTTGCTAATGCGCATTGTCGGCCAGCCGCGGGCCTCGACTCTTCTCTCTGTGTGTGTCGTGTGTGGCCCTGCACCTGGGCAAATGGGCAAACGGCATCGCCATTCTAATTGACTTTGCGCGGATAATACCTTTTTGGCCAGGCTAAAGCCTCATCATATTACTTAACATGGCAACACACACACACCAGCCAATATCCACACACCCACACACACACACACACATACACACACAGAGATCTCTAAACATCAAGTGTGTAATTGGAAACGTAACTGCGTCGCGCGCTTTCAGCCAATTGCCAAAATGTTTTCAATACCCTCACTGCCAAAGGGTTTGCTACTGCTTTGATTAGGCCAAGGCTTTGTTTTGCATTTATAGTATTTATAGAGTCCAAAAAGAGGTGTCAGAGATGTGTATAGCTTACACTACTCAAGCTTTAGGTTTATAAAAGTCAAATTATTTAATATACAGAAGAAAAAATATACAGAAGCGAGCAAACTTAGCTTCTATAATTATACTTAACATATGTAGTTAACATATGTTATAGAGCTGTTAGATGCTAATACGAATTGCCGTCAGTTGTGTCAGAGCATTTAAGCATCAGTTTTATTGCTGCGTTGTTTTTGTTGCTTCGCTCGATGTTTAGTTTTTCGATTCAATTAAATGCGTTGCACAATTTCGGCACAATCGTTGTTTACAGAGAATGAGAGAGAGAGAGAGAGAGAGAGCGGGAGCGTGTGAGCGAGACAGGTATAGCAATAGTGCTGTATATATTTTTATGGCATTTGCCATTGGTGGCCATCGTTGACCAGTTTAAGTAGCCAACGGGCTGCAGTCCTCAATCGCTCAGCTCTGGTTAGAAAACTTTGTTAACTGGCAGCTCGCTTGACAATATTTGCTGTTGTTGCAGCTGCTTGCTGTTGTTGGCTTTGGCAATTGAATTTAAGTGCGTTTGCAATCGGCAACCAGACTAGACGAAACCAAGCCAAATGCCATTCAGCTCTGCTCGCACTTTGTGGCAGCAGCAACAAAAATTTTATTTTTCTTGTCAGTTTTTGGTTTGTTTATTTTAGTTTATTTTGGTGCAACATTCCACAGTTCACATTTCGCATTTCACATTTCGCATTTCGCATTCCACATCATCATCAATTTTCATTGTAATACGATTAGGAGCAGCGGAAACTTGGCCAGCCAAAACGCAATTTTCGTGCCTAACATCATTTTGACCCCAGCCAGAAAAAAAAGGAAGAAAAAAAAAAAAAAAGAAAAAACAAAAAGTGAGCCTAATGCAATCGTGTTTTAGCGACTGTAGAATACACGCTCACAGCTTAATATTAGTCAGGTTAAATAGTCAGAATGAGGAAGAGTTCTGCTGCGACTTAAATGATGCATTGCAGAGCTCATTTCACAACATTTTGTGGAAATAATAATAATAATAATTCCTTTTTTTTTTTATAGCTATGATTCCATAAGGCATATATATATATAAGTTTTATATATTTTTTGACAAATTCATGGAGCATGACAAACGTTCTTTACTTCTGACCCTTTGAGTTTTTAGCCGTAAAACAGTAGAAGACATAGCTTTAGCCGATGCCTAGATAGATGTCCTCAGTGAGCAATTTCATATAATTTTTGGTCAATCATCAGAAGGAATCTAACTGAAGACTATCATAGCTATTCAATTAAAGGTCTAGGACTCAAACAATTTGGAAATTAAAGAGTACTGTTCGATATGCTCTAGTCCTCTAGTCATTGATAGAGGAGCTAAGCGAATGAATTTTTAGGTTTCTAGCTAAACAAATTTTAGAGATATAATATATAATATATATAATAATATAATATAATAATATTAGCTAACGATAAACTTTAAAACCATTTTTGGAGATAAGCCGCTATGGGCTACCCTTCGAATAAAAGCGGTTTTGGCATAGAGGAAATAACATTTTCGATTTGCCATGATCCGAATGGGTTTATTAGAAAAATCTAAAAATTCTAACACTCGGATATTCATAAAAAAAACTTTATATGGAAAATTATATAAAGAAAATGGCTTGCGTTTATTGAGAAGGTCGTTGCGGAAAGACAGAGCTGCGAAGGGATAGATGGCGGGACCGATGGAAGTACGGACGGAAGGCACTGAAGGCCGATTGGACGGCAGCTCGCGCTATGCACAAAACCAATATACTCTATTAAAGAACACGCTCCCTATGCCTCTCTCTTTCCCGTGTTCCCGCGAGCATTTATAAATGATGAGAGCGCGCGTTTATGCAGTCTCCCCAAAATCTGTTCCCCCTCCACCCTTCGGCCCCTTCCATTCCCACAGCTCTGCGCCTTCTTGTGCTCCCCACTCTGTTGCTCAGCATCTGTTTCATGTTGTTGGCGTATCATTTTTCTATGGCCATGTGTAATTTATGCCCCATTTGTTGTTGCCGCCGATTGTTGCTATGCCTCTTTCATATTTTGATATATATATATACTAAATTCTATATATATATATATATTTGGTATATATACATATTTCATATTTATTGTGCGGCCATTTTGCCTATAATCTGTTGGGCAGCTCCATTGTTTGGCCACTTTTTTTCTTCTCTCTCTCTCTCGCTCTCTCGCTCTGTTTTGTTTGATAGACACAGACATATGCTTCTTTGATTTATGAATGCAAACGAGTCAAGTAACAGCAACAACAACAACAACAACAAACAGGCAACAACAAACAACAAACAACTTGTTTAGTCAGCTTGCCGCATTTGACTCTTTCCCTTGACCCACACAAAGCCTTTGCCAGTTCTATTTTGGCAATTAGCCTGATAGAATGATGCTACCTTAAATTTCATTAGCTAAACTTCATTTAATCTTCATTTATCGCATGCCATTTGGCATTTCATTGTCAGACGATTGTAGTAGTTACTATAGCAACTGATTGAATGACTCTGGCTGGGCAGGAAGGGTATCGGAGCAGGGCTAACAAAATGAGAAAGGGTATGGCTTGTTACCGCAATTTGTAGGAATTGCAAGAGAGAGACAGAGAGAGAGAGAGGCAGAGAGAGAGAGAGGGAGAGAGAGAGAGAGAGAGAGAGAGAGAGAGAGAGAGAGAGCGCTTACTACATTGGTTAAAGTATACGAGAGATATATATACAAGATATCAGAGGAAATTTTAAATTTCATTTCAGACGGTTAAAAAACAAAAATAAAAAATTAATAAATATAGATTCCAAATATATAATAAAATATATCCCAAAATAATAATAAAATAATAATATTAAAATAAAAATAAAAAAAATAAATGACATTAATCTTTAGAGATCCTTATATCAAAGAACTTATATTTCACTTCTTATTTTTATGCTCTCTCAACTTTTACCTTGATTTTCTTATAAATTAAAAAGGAAGTTAAAATGCCACTTGAAAGTCCTAATTGAGCCATTATTCTATATAAACCAAAGACCATATCGCTCTATGCACTCTTTTCGATTTGTTTTCTCCCTCTCTTCCTCTCTCTCTCTCTCTCGCGCTCTCTCAGCTGCAGCCACAATCAGCGAATGGGCATCGAAACGTATCGAATCGTTGAATTTCGCTGCCGACGCAGCTTCTAATGAAGCAATTTTCACTAAAAGCAGTTACCACAGCAGCAGCAGCAGCAGCAGCAGCAGCTGCAGCCGCACGACCTTAAGCTACATACATATGTGTAAGCCCTCTTTGAGGCAGTTGTCCTGCCACGTGCCCGCCTCCTGCTGTTGCCATTGGCGCGTGTTTGTTTCAAAGCTCAAATTGCAAGCAGCAGGCGAAAGGCGAGAGGCGAGAGGCGAAAGGGGAGCGGTGCGCTGCAAGTGCAGCCTTGCCTTGGCTTGGCCTGGCTTTAGCAATTATCCACAAAAATATCCACATCAAGCTGGTTTCCCAGCCCATGCCTGGCCCCCCGCTCTCTGCCTTGGCTATGCCACTGGCTTTGCAATGCTTTCAGCACTTGGCAGCGCTACGTGCGAATTTATTGATAGCGATATATATATATATACTTATATATATATTTCTTCTTTTTTTTTTATTTGGCGTCTAAGTGCATTTTACATTTCCGGTCAATGGCGCTAACCTCACGACTCAGCTGCTTATCCTCGCCCCCTTCGCCCAACATTTCTTATTATGTTCGCTTTTGGTTTTCATTTGCTTTTCATTTGCCATTACTTGTTAGCAATTTGCGTCACGCTCTTTTGGCCATTGAGACCTTTTGGCTAACATTCGTATTATAGCTGAGCATGGAGTGGAACCTATAGAGTCCTGTTGCCTCTGCTGCTCCTGCTGCGTACGTGTCCTGGCGCCTGGCTTAAGGGTTAGGCCAAGTGTCGACACTTCTCAGCTAACTTTCAGCTGCTTTGGCACTTGCTTTTGTAATTTTTATTGGCTACGAAGTTTCGCGCTCGCACTTGCACTCTCTCTCTCTCTCTCTCGCTCACTCTCTCTTTCTAGCTCTATCTCTATCTCTGCCTTTATTCATTTGCAAATGGCGCACATAAATTTATTTGTTTGTTACAACAATGGGCGATGCTTAAACTCAGCTTTCTCCCCATCTGCTCTCTCCTCTCATCCAGCTCTGATTCAATCCCCAACCTCTGAAGCTCTTCAACATTTGATGCGTGTCTCGTTTCACATATTTTTGACAATTTCATTGTCTTTTGTTTTATTTTCTTCCCTTTTTCGGTTTTCTCTTTCAAATGATAATTTTTACAATTTTTTCCCCGAGTATGCTGCACATGTAAAGAGTGTCACGTTCTTTCAGCTCCCACATATGTATGTGAGGCGTGGGGGGAGCGCTTGCAAAATGCTTTTATGTTCAAATAACAAGCCATAAACATTTTTTTTTTGCCATGCGACGCGCTAACCGCTTTGGCGCTGTTTGCGCGCGTTTTAAATCGCTCAAAAAAAAAAAAAAAAAAAAAAAAAAAAAAAAATTGAAGAACAGCAAAAGACAAACAAATAAAAAATGATAAAAATTTTATTGCGCACGCAAAACAAATGAACTAAATGGCTTTGGCGCATTAGAAAGCGCTGTCAATGTGTATGCCTCTGTGGGTATTGCAATTTGTGGGCGTGGCACTTTTGAACGCCCATCATCTAGTACACAAATTGCCAGCACTTTTCCATTTTGATTGCTCCACTCGGCTTTCAGCTCTTTTATGCGTTGCTCTTTGTTCTCTTTATTGTGACATTTGATTAGTTGACACTTTTTATGCCCTAAAGTACTCTCTCACCTCTCGCCTCTCACCTGCCCTCGCACCTTCGCTTGCCACTCTATTGGATAACATCACAAATTGCCTGGCAAATATAATAAATTGCTGATTTGCTGCATTTTATTTTACTTATTTTCGTTTCTTTTTTTTTTTTTTTTTGCTCACTGTCACAAATTGTTGAGTTCTTCTTCTAGTTGATTTACCTTTGTGATTGTTTTCATTTTTTTTTTTTAATGAACAACTGCCAGACAAGTTGATTCTTATTATTATTTTACTTTAACCCATTAATGGAGATATATTTGTAGTGATATTTTAATTTTAGAATTATTATTTTTTTTCTTATGTAATTTGTGTATTCCTTTTAAGATTTTTTGTTTAATTTATTTTTTAGCTTTTGTGATTTTTTTTGTTTAACTTATTTTTTATATTTACTTCCAAAGAGATCAAAATTAAAATAAGTAAAAATCTAACATTTTATTTATATTTTATTTATGTATTTATAGTTTTTTTCTAAATTTAATTTAATTTAAAATAATATTTGATACTTTAAACTAATATTTAAATTAATATATTTTTTTTATTAATTTTAAATCTTTTTATTTTTTGTTTTGTTTTTTGTTGTGTATTTATATTTATTGATTGAACTACAAAATTGTTATTATATTAATTATTTTTAAAAAATAGTATTATTATAAATTTATAGCTTTACTAAATTACCACATAAGGATAATTTTTAAATTAATAAATTTATTTTTAATATAATTATTAAAAATTTATTTTCAGCCAAACATAATTTATTAATTTACTTTTAATAATTAACTAATTTGTATGCTATTCATTTTATTAAATAGAGTAAATAAATAAATTAATGTAGTTCAAATGCTCATTATGAAATGTTTTAATAATTTTCATTTTCATTTTCATTCACTTTAAATCTAATGAAATCTCATTTATCATACAACTCAACTGAATTAAAATATATGAAATTTAATTTATATTTATTTAAATCCTTTTTCATGCAATTTAATGTTTAATGCTGAGCCAATCACAGCTTAGAATCCATTCAAATGTCTCGACAAGATGTCAATATCGTTCACAAATGCTGTCACATGCATATAATTTATTCACTTAGTGCAAGTTTATTAAAGTTTCAATTTAAGCCATTTTGGCTGAGGCTAGACATGACTCAGAATTTGATTTCAATGGAGAGTTCGTCAATTTCCATTGGATTTCATAATTCCCAAAGCCTCGACTGCAATCATTAACTAACGGGTTAAAATTGAGCCCAGACCCAGGCCCCCCCTTTTGCCGTAGCTACAGGCATCATTTGGCTAGCTTTTTGTGTGCCTGCTGCTGCTGCTGCTGGCTGGACTACTCTCCATAAATTAAACATATATGTACTTATATCTAGCTACAGATATACCCCCACACACACGTGTGTGGATTGCTGCTTGGCTCATGCGACAAGCATTTTGTATACGAAATTTCTAAATGGAATTTAATTTCCGGATTAGAATAGACATTTCATGCATTTTGGGGCTAAACTAAACTATGGCACACCATCGTCTGGCTCTACAATTTCGGTCTCCTACTTTTTGCTCTCAGTCGCAGTCGCTTCAGGCTTCACTGGGCAATTACTAGAACAACACTAGGAGGAGCAGGAGTAGCTGGAGCAATGGGAGCTTTAGAGTTTTGTTTGGGCGTGCCACAGAGTCTAAATACTTTGCAGCATTTGTGGTTCTTTTTTCTTACTTTTTTTTAGGGGTATTTCGATTTGCTGAACGGAGCTTAATAAGTTGACAGTAACTGACATTAACTGGTAATGGCATAGTAAAAAGGCATAGAAAATTATAAAATACCTAAAGCTTGCCTTTATGCGGCGCCATGCGCTCTCTAAGATTCCATTTTTAGTCGCGCTCTACTCGCCCATTAAAAGCATAGCCAGTGCCTAAGTGGCCATCTCGCTCTAATTCCCAAGCGCGCGCGACTACATACAGCAGCAGCTATATTTGTCTCGTTCTCGCTCGCAGAGTTAGAATCTGTCAAGCAAAAATGAAGCGCAGACTCATTTGGATAACTCTATACAAGCTCGCAGCCTCTCACTAATACTAGTGTAACAGCAGCAACCGCAGCCAATCACAACGAACAGAATTAGAGAACTGTAAACAGAATTGTTTTTTTTTTGTTGTTGCAATAATCTGTCACATTAGCAGAGCCAGAGGAGACATATTTATATATTATTTATGTATGTATATATTACTAAATGATTACTCAAGTTTATTTTTTGTAGCTCAGTAATCTATGCACTTCTATAGCAAAGTTAGCGTATTTCAACTTCGTCTGTAAAATTCTTCTCTCATTTTTCTATTGTTTAAAAATTTGCCAGCTTGCCAATTTTCGTGTACGTGCGTATTTTGCTGTAAATTTTGTTAAATCCACACAATCCCAAATGCAAACACAAACTGAGACTAAGCAAGTGAGAATTAGAAAGCGCAAGAGATTGAGGGTGAGAGAGAGAGAGATAGTGAGAGTGCTTCAGGCAGATGCTTTGATTGAGATATGACAGTTGTTGTCTCAGTCTCCACAGCAGTTGAGCTGCCGAGGAAGTTTGGCAACAGATTTATGTTGTTCACATCGAGTTATTAATGTAATGCGTTTGGTCAGCAGACAATGTCAATAATGACAATTACAATGATGCCAACAATAATAACAATGATGATGATGATGATGATGATGGCTGTGTATAAGTTGTTAGCTAGTTTAAGCTTCAGTTTCAGTTTCAGTTTAGTTTGGCTCTCATTAAGCTAAAACTAAATTTTTTAATAGAGTGAAAATTGCCGGAAACACAATTAAAAATGGGGTTTTGCGCCATGAAAAGACGGCCAAAAGAGGTAAAGGCAAAAGAATGCCATAAAAGCAAATGAATTACTGCAGTGAGCCATGATGGCAGGTGGCAGGTGAGAGCTGGCTGCACAATCCGAGACAAAGCAGCTGCAAGAAAACAAAAGAAATCTAAAGCCGAGTTCTCAAATCAGCCAGAAAATGGAGCATGAGCCAAGTGGCTAGGGGTGGACCTACTATGAGAATTGAGGTCCCTCCGACAGCGGAAGCACCTTGTTTTCGGGCTGCACATGCATACATATATGTATATGCTTGTACGCACTCTCCCCCTTCTCTCGACTTCACTCTCGGCAGTCGTTTATGGTCTTGTTTGGGTGCGATATACATAATATGTTCATTGTTTTTAAAACAACAGGTAAAACAGGCAGCCTGTCTGCTGGCGTGGGTGTGTGCGAAAAAAAGGTGTGTAGAGCGAGCGGGGTGCATGCCTCGGGGGGGAGGGCGAGAGGTGATAGGCGATAGGCGAGTGGCAGATAAAAAGCGAAAAATTAAGAAAGCCAAAGGTAATTGAGGGCAGCTCAAGCAGTTGCAATTAGTTGAAAGAGAGAGCTGCCTTAGAGGTGCTTTCAAATGCAGCTAAAATTATCGATAAAAGTAATTATCGATAGTTAATATATGACTTTGTTGCTTAGTGGCAGATTGTGCAAAATTTGAGGTAAATTAAGTGGAGTGCACAACTTACCCAAGGCTAACGAAGTTTTTCGTGTAGCTTTTGTCTAAAATATCATCTGTAGCAATGCGATATATATCGATAAGAGCATTTACTATATCTATGTGATTATCATATCCAAATAAAGCATTATTGTGAAAGCATACAGGTGCAGCTTAAATAGAAAAAGTTTCTATCGAACAGCTTTAACATAAATGCAAATATGTTCAAGGCATATTTCACTCTAGTTGTATATTTATTTGAACGAGCTTGAACGAGCTTTATGCAAGCCGCGAGCTAATGATTGTCATGCTCTTCGATGTACGATGTATGAGTAGGTATAGGTAATGTATAGCTATAAATGATTAGAGTAGCTTAGCGAAAATATTTCATATACCGAGTTTCTCTAGAATTGCCAAATAATCGATTTTAGTATTTATCGATAGCCAAGAATTGGAATTGAAAAGGAAATTGCTTTAAAATGAAATGGAAAATTGAAAAATATAAATTTAAATTGTAAATATGAATACAAAGAATTTAAAAGATATTAAAAAGTTTCCATTTGATTAATAAAGATAGCTCTCTCTTTATATATAATATATAATAATAATTTATATTTAATATATAATAATAATTTATATATAATATATAATAATATATAATAATTCTGTTTAATAGGCTATCGAAGTAAATTGGCTTGCAATTGAGTTTATCAGCAGAAATCGATACATATGAAGGCCTAAATTTATGATTTCTGATGCAGCTATCTTTCTCTAGCAGCTCTCGCTTAACTCAATTTTAATGCAGTCAACTCTTTCGTTAACTGCAATTCAAATTCTAGAAATAAATATTAAATACTTTGTTTTAGATCGTTTCATTGACTATCAAAGCTCCACAGTATCAAATACCATGCATCTGGTTTTCATATCTTCAAATGCAATGCAAGCGAAATTTTCGAAACTGCCCTCGCATAAATTAAGCAAAGCTCGGGTCGTAAGCTTGAACTTTTGACGTGCGGGGCAACCAGGTAGCAGTCAGCCAGGCAGCAGCTAGCAGGTAGCAGACAGGTAAACCATCTTTTAGCCTCGGTGTTGGCACGTTAAACGGATAAGTTTTTGTGTCTGCGTGTTAGCTGCTTTGTTAAATAATGAATGAACGAATGACCCACGGATGGAATGAATGCATGAATGACTGAATGAAAACATAGCCAAACAGGCGCCGAGAGCCAAAGACGTGAAAACCGAACTGAACTGCAAGGCGGGTGCAAGTTTAACATGAATTATTATGTGCGGAAAAGTTCCATGAAGCTAGTCGAGTTGAGTTACCTAAAGGGGGAGATCTTTGGCGACTGGCGGGGCGCGGAGGTAGTGTAAACACACACACACTCGCACACACACATACACACACACACACACACGTACATAGTGAGTGTAGCTGTTCCACTTGGTCTGCCAACTGGGCTCGGACTCTGCAACTGAAACATTTCTCTTATAATTTCTTTTTTTGTTCTTTTCTAGTTTTAATTTTTTATACTTTTCATACTCGTTCGGAATGTGCAAAGCGAGCATATTGGCGAAGTGCGAGACGAGGTGATTTATTTGAGTTTGTCAAGCTAAGTTAAGCTCAAACCTAGACCAGGAATAGGTTTATGGAAGTTAGATAAATTTTTAAATTATTCTTAAAATGCTGTGAGGATTGAAAAATATTTAGATAAAAGTAAATAATAATAAAAAATTTCTAATATAATATATAATTCTATATAAAGTAAAGCCCAACTTCTCTAGACAAAGTCTATTACAGACTTTTGTACGCTTCAGCCTTTAGTATAATTTATGATTTGCAAATTCCGACAAATTGAAATTTGGAAATTGAGCGTGCATCATGCAGTCATTGCTGCCCTAAATGTAATATGCTTACTTGGCTTACTTGTGTTTTGTTCCGCTTGTATCTGTTACATACAATTTGTTTTAATTGCGCAAAGAAGTTGGCAACACTATTAGTGTTGCCAATTAATTTTCATTTAACAAGCAGCCCGCAGGATTCACGACTCCTCCTGCTGCTGCTGCTGCTGCTGTTGCTGCTGCCCTTTTCTTTATAAAAGACTGTTAGCACTATTGTTATTGTTGTTGTTGCTGTTGTCGCTTGCGCTTTGTTGAGACATTTAAAACACTTGCATCTTCGCTGCGGCTGACGTCACATTTATCATTGATTAAACGCTTTTATTTTTCCTGATTACAGAACGTAAATGCAGCTCATATATATTCAGCGAGCTGACGAAGAAAAAACTTGGAGGATCTCTCTCCTTTATTTAAAATAAGTTTTATGAAACATTTAAGCTTTGACCGACTTGTGGTTGATGAGGCACAAGAGCTTAACGGCTTGCCCAATCTGATTGTAGCAAGGCCTTGCAATTGAGCTTAAATGACTTAAGCTGCAGATTGTTAATCAGAGCAGCAGCCCATCAATCCAGAAGGGCAGTCAGTAGTATTCATCTTTTATATATGGGTAGATGGTTATTTGAGAGTTTTTGCATTTTGTTGTTTAGTGTACTTCAATCAAGCAATCAAACAAGCATGCGCATCAATCATAATGTTTAAAAGAAATAATTTAATACACACAAATAGATATTTCTCAATCAATGTCAATCACATTCAATCTAGAACAATCTCCTTTAGATGAGATATTTAAAATTAATCTTCAAGCTCTTTTTACTCTTGAAGCATTCTATTCAAAATCTGTTTAAGCAACAATCAATCAATCAATCTAGATTTGTCAACACATTTAAATAAATAAATAAATAAACAAACAAATAATTAAAATAATATAATAATATATAATATTTAACTAAATACAAAATTATTAAATTTATTTTTATTTACTATTCAAACATTCGATTAACTGCTTTTACAGCCCTCGCATGCAATCCATATAACAATGTTTTAATACTCTCTCAATGGTTTCCAATGAATTGGTTTCCAAATATTTCTTTTCAACTCTGCTTCATGGTCAATCATTACAGTCAATCATTCAATCAGTCAATCAATCAATCTGTGAAAAGAAACGAATACTTGCATATGAATAAATATTTTCCCTTTCCTTTAAGGTCAAATATGATTTCTGATTTTTCTGTTGTCTCATGGACGATTAACTCAACAAGACAGATTGAGGCGGAACTTGGTTAGGCAGAGAGATACCCTGTAAGCAGCTGCAAGTTATTTATAGACAGAGAAACGTTTGCTTCATAAATCAAACAAGACTTCTCATATTATATAGATACATACATCATATACAGCTTCAAGTAAACACCACATCATACCCTTTATAAATATATATGTATACAGGGTATTAATATACCTCGTCTTTCATCACATCCTGGCGCTTTATTCAATATTTTCTTCCACGGAATTTTTATGCGGCAAACGCGCTACGCGCATCGCGCCGCATAGCGACACGAAGCGCTGCGCGTGGTTTTAAACAATTTTTAATTAATTTACGTTGCGCACAATGCAGCCTGACAGCAGCTGCTTGCTATTAAACTCACGTAAGTGGGCTTAAGGCGTGGCACTTTGATGGCAGCCAAATGAAGGCGTAAAATTAAAATTGTTGCAACAGTGGCAGGCAGCAACAACTTTTAGTTAATCAAATGACATGCAACACACACACACACACACACACGCACACATTGTTGTAGTGGGCGTGGCAGTGACATACATAAATCAGTGTTACCCGCTCCAATCTACTTAATTGCTTAAGCAAAATGCTGCGCACTATTGAGCAATTATGCAGGCTGCCAGCCATTCTTCCAGCTAACTCAGCTACTGCCACGCCCCCCCCCCCCACCCTCCCTCCTGCCAAAAGAAAAGTATGCAAAACTTGATGCCAGAAATTAACAGCGCTGCCAGAAATGTCTTAATATACATATTCAACGATTTGGCGTTCGTCGTCAGCTTCCCTTACCTTTTTGACGCATATAATTTATGCGCGTTTTAATTTCATTTGGTGCCTAACAAATGCCACGCCCCCTTGCCAGCCACACCCAGCCTCAATTGTCGAAATATGTTATTTTAACACCTTCAAGGTTGCGCCCCCTTCAGACACAAAGAGCGGCCAGCTCGTCCCTTTGCATGGGTCTCATTTGTGCTTTGGGTCTGGCGGCAGGAATCAATATGGCAACAGCCTGTTTTCATCCTTGTGGCAAAGGATATTAACAGATCCTTATCGTCAGCTAGCTGCGCGCAGGACACTCATTTGCATACGAACTTTGCCAATGTTGATTCATTTGCCAGGAACTCAAAGTCAAGGTTGAGGCACTGGAAGCTCCATTGGGTGTACTGCTTGCGTGTTTATGTTTGGGCAATAGCTTAAATTAGTTCGAAATTTATAAATAAATAAATTTAGATTTTTTTTCGACCTGTCTAATTGATTTCTATATTACGTTAAAAGTACGTAGAATTTTTTCAATTTATTTTATCTAGAGTTAAGCGAGTATTTTTAAAATAATTTTTAAATTCTTATTTGCTTTTCATACTTTTATGTATGCTAATTATGGCTGTGAATATACATACATATACAAAAATGATTGCCTTTAATTGAATTTCGATGAATATATAGTATATGAGTACTTGAGCAGTACCATGAGCTGGCTCGATCTATGCTATTCGTGTCGCTGTGAGTTCTCCTCAACTACGTTTACCGCATTCTACCCTGCGTATGCTTAAACGTAAAGACAAACCTTTATAAATATATTTTAAACAGAAGTATTATCGCTAAAAATAGATTTGTTGAAAACAACTTTTAATAATTTGACATTACTCTTCCCTTAGTTGTAAAGAAATGGAATTTCTATGTGAACAAATTTCTTATAAACACGTTTATTTTTATTCCGGGAATTGCGAGTAGAGAGAGAGAGTATTAAAATATCAGTGAGTAAGGAGGTCCCTCAACTTTGTTGAGCGATTCTAATAGAAGTGATGGAAGCATAGACAAAACTCTATGGAAGGTGAAGAAATTTATTGTATTGAAAAAGTTTCTTCGAGATAGTCGTAAGCTGCTTGGGTAGAGTACAGAAATACATTTTGTATGGATATATTATAAGTATATAATAAAAGATTTGGAATATATATACGTTTTGCTTTATGCATAAATAGAGCATCTACAAGTCAGGCAATGCCCAAGTCATAAATAAGCTTTCACTTATCATTTCATTTGTTGTTTGTATTTCTGAAAATCGTAAGGAAAATAATTGCTAAAAATTTCGCAGAAATTGATAAAAAAAAATTAATTTCAACTTAATTAAAATTTAATTAAATATAATGCTAGACTATTTTCATGAAATTACACAACATTTTTATTGCTTTAGAATTTCATTGTTTATGAAAATGAATTAAATCTGTTTTGTTCGCATCTTGATTGATTGATTGAGGGCCATCCAAATTGAGCGCCATCTTTTCGCTGTATGGTGGCGGCTGATTCGATGGAGTTGCTTGTTGCCAATTGTTGGGCTGCTGCTGCTGCTGTTGTTGTTGTGGAGTGTAGGCCGGTGGTGCTTGGCCCTGCACTTGCTGTGGCATGGCAACATATTGAGTATTCCGTGTGACCACAACGGGCGTTGTACGCACCGTGGTCACACACTGATTGACGCCTGCGACACCTGTCGCAGGTACAACTATCACATTGCCATTCATTCGGCGTCGACACTCGGGGCATGGACCCCACAGCCAGCCAAACATGGCGCCCAGCAGACCACGTCGATGATAACATTCACAGCCCACAATTGTGATCTGCTGCACCTGAGCCATCTTGCGCCTTGAGTCTATGCCACCTGTGTGCCACGATTCGCAACTGAATGCCAAATGCGACTCAAGTCTCACATTTATAGACCTCGACATCGTCCACTTGTCTTATCAGCTAGCACTAAGCCCTTATGCCTGCTAAGAATAGATATTCACTGTGATTCATATTCGATAGCGCGACTCGTATGCATTCCATGGGGGTTTCTAGTTACATGTCTTTAGCGAGATTAATAATAAGATTAATACATTTTTTATAGACAATAATAAAATACTAAATATTATGTGAAATAATTGGCTCAAAAAAATTTATTTTCTATTTGTATATTTATTATTTCTTATATATTTATTTTTTATTTTTTTTAGCTTTACATTTGGTATTTAGTATTTTAGTATTTAATTGTGTATTATTTATTTGTATATTTAGTATTTATTAATGGATTTTCTATACCCTGAAGTTCAGGGCCTGAACCCATTGAAAATTAGGATTCAGGGTATAATGGTTTTGTGAAAATGTATGTAACAGGCGGAAGGAGACGTCGCAGACCCCACAAAGTATATATATTCTTGATCAGCACAAAAATATAAGTTGATTAAGCCCTGTCCGTCCGTCCGTATATCCGCCTGTTCGTCTTCCATCCGCTTGTCCGTCCAAATCCAGATTTCGGAACTACAAAATTTAGAAAGCTGAAATTTCATTCAAGCATTTCAAATACTAGAGACTTGCAATTTGACAAACAGATACATTTAGATGTTATTAATATATTCCGAAAGTTTCCTGAAGATCGTCCATCAAGAAATGGAGCTATAAGCGGCCCATCCCTAAGCCGCGGCAGCAACTGCGCAGTTAGCAGAGCGCGCGTTCATACGTTCGTAAAGAAGAAGAGTATCACTTTTTTTTTTCAGAGTTCAGGGTATCTCGTAGTCGAGCCGTCTCAACTAGAGCCTTTTTACTTATTTTTATTTAAGAATTTCTTAGAATTAACTTAAACTTATTAGCAATTATATATAAATTATTTACTAAAATTATTATATACTAAAATTTTCTCTTTTTTTTAAGATAAATTCAGAAACTTCTTGAAATAATCGAGAATGTCTCAAAATAGAACTCTATCAGTTCACTACCACGAAATCGTTGTATTTGGGCGGCAAGGCCGAGGGAAATGCTTCCTGCGACTGCTGCCAATCGAGGGCCGTTTGAGCTGGAGTTACGGTCGCCATTTGCTGTGGTGCTGCAAGCGTTTGTGGCACGCTCATAGCTGGGCTGCTGGTGGTCACGACGACGGGTGATGTGCAGGATCTTTGGCATCTGCCATTCATTGTGACAGCCGTGGGACCCGAGGTGGGCACCACAACGAGATTGCGCGCCATCGAGCGTTGGCAGCGACGGCAGGGACGACCCCAGGCCCAAGGACGCACCACATAGAGCAGTCCACGACGATGATGGCACTCGCAGTGAATATTAACTTGTTGCACCACTGTCATCTTGCTTGAGTTGCTGTTGCTGTTGCTGTTGCTGTTAGCTAACTGAATGTCTAGCTGCCTCAAGCTGTCTGCATTTATAGTGTAAACTGACTCTTGTTTATCTCTTAACACTTAACTTTTATCTCCTATCGCTTATCTGTTATCTGTTTAGGTAATCCCTAACTTTTGTTATCGATAGTTGACAATTTGCTGTGATTCATGGCATATCAGCGATAAGAAGTCGTGTGGCGCCTAATGATTCAGCCTGGAGGCCATGGCTAGAGCTATGCGCCCTTGAGAACTCAACGCTGCAAGTGGAAAGCGTTTGCACACTCCACACACGTTTCGTAATGAGGACTTGAGCACTTGACAGAGCGAGATAGCAGCAGCAGATCGAGTGCGTCGTGCTTTTCGTGCAACTTTTGCATACTTGAAGACAAAGTCAATTGAACGTATCAATAACCAAAATGCACTGATTAAAGTTGTTAGTGAATTAATTAGTTTTATTAAAAATGGAAATTTAGGACTTGTTGGTTTTGTTAGTGAGTGATAGAAGTAGGCGTGGCAGAGGCCAGAGATGAATTGATTTGACGGACGGTTCGTCCGTCCCTCAGTTCATCCGTCTATTCGTTCATTCGTATATATGAACTTGAGTTCAGAACCTCTAACAGTGAGATACTTAATATTACATACATATATGAATTGAGGATATAAAGTTTGTGTAATCAAAGGGTCTTGCCAAAGCTCTGACTTGACAAATATAAAGAACGAACAAATAAAGATATCGGTCTCTCTCTCTTCTTCCATGTTTCTTTCTCGTTCTCTTTATTTCTTTCTATATCTCTCCCTTCTTCTGTCCTTCTATCACACTCTCTCGTATTCCTACCTGTCTCTCTCTGTATCTCTCTCTCAACCTTCACGTATCATGTGCTATTTATTACCTTCCTAGATAGGTCAATAGATTGTTTGCTTTATCCATCTCAATGAGTGCTTTCCAATCAACAAAATTCTTTCATAGTTTCCGAGTTTGACCTGTTCAAGCTGTTCCAACTTTAAAAATAAAGTTTGCCATCATTTCTGAGCTGGGCATCTTAAACTCCACTTCAGATTGATTTATAGCATCAGCTGGATTTCTAGCTGGGATCATTGTAGATCACCTCTGTAGATATCAAAGTGCGCCTGTGAAACATCTGAAAATCCTTCAATATAGATTAATTACAATTAATGTAAAGACTAAGTAAAAGAATGAAATTTGCATTTGAAAGAAAAGTTTATTTATTAATCCAATACACATGAAAACTTTTGCCAAGTTTTATACAATTTAATAATCTAAAATTTCTCTTCACTTCTGCGACTCAGTTAACGATCAAAGTTCCATTATAAGCAGGTGACAATGTTTGCGTGGTTTGTGTGGTGGTAATCTGTTGCACCTGTTGCACTGGCATTGCTTGTGTCGTTGTTGTGGAGACCACAACAGGTGATGCTCTAGTCGAGATGGCCGGACTCACTGAGACGGCAGCTGCACCCTGGGTGGGCACGACGACCACATTCCGCTCCATCATGCGCTGGCAGCGACGACACGGACGACCCCAAGCCCAGGGCTTGAGCAGAAAGAGCGGCCCATGATGATGGGGACATTCGCACTGTATGTTCACCTGTTGTATTTCGGCCATATTGCTCGTTTCTCGTTCGTTTCGTTATTGGCTCGTTATTGATTCAACTCTTGCCTTTATAACAGCAAAAAATAACAGCAAATTTGACGCTCGCTCCTTATCAGCTCGTACTCTAATCCTGTTGAGTATCTTATCAGGGAAATGCCTTCATGATGGATCTAGTTACATTCATGCCCTCGCCTGTGATTCATAGCGACGCTACTGCTTGGCTGGGGTCAACTTTGCTGCATTATCTCTGACTCTCGGGTATCTTAAAAGCATAGTCCAATTAGTCTTAAACATGATCAGCTAATATACATATCAAGTCATGAAAGATTCATAGATCTAATATTACGATGGGTTATATGATTTAATAGTCAATAGTTGTTATCTATTATTAAATACCGTAAAGTCTTATCGATAGCTCATTTCAATATCAATGTTATGCAAGGTTATAGCAATGGGTTTTACATAAAGTCTGTACTCTGAGCTATTGTTGTGCCGATCAACTTTGTTTTGCGTAAGATCAAGTTTTGTCATACATACATTCTAATAACATCATAGATACACTAGGCACATACTAAACGATAAAAAATATTTCTACAAATTATCTTCTCTTTATAGAATTCAAGAGTTGATATAAAAGATCAAGAGCAGAAGCCAAAGTTCAGTTTAAAGCTCGGTGCGCTCAATCTACACGATTGAAAGAAGAAGAGTTAGAACGAGTTCGTCGCACAGAGTATGACCAATCAAAATCGTTTGCTAGCGCCATCTGGTGTATGGTGATAAAAGCAAGATCTGCTGCTCCATGTAATTTGAGTGTGAGAGAGTAAGCAAACATGTGCTTATTAGGCACAACAGTAAAACATGGGGGCATACCTGCGCAAGCATGTGTGTGAGAGCAGGAACAAAAGCTGAACTAAGTCAAATGCTCAGTGCACAGAATCTGCACGATTGAAAGGAGAAGAGCCGTTGCGCTAAGTGTCAGTGTGTGAGTAAAATATTCGCTAGTTACAACAGCGTGAGCTACCTGCGATGGGTGTGCAATGAGTGTTAGAGGAGAGCAGAAAGCGAGGCTCAGTTCAAGCTCAGTGCGTTTAGTCTGCTCGATTGAAAGATGAAGAGTTAGAAGTATTCCCATGAGCGAGCCAATCAAAATCGTTGAGAGCAAACTTGTGTTAAATAAGTCATCCAATCAGAAGCTGCAATGTGCAACGTGAGCAGACTGAGTGCTATGTATGCTCACAATTGCAAGGCTCTGTAGATTGGAGCTGGGAAGTTGAGAGTTTTCTTTTTACATGCTTATACATTTTCATATATGTATGTATTGACGTATGTTAGTAAGTAAGAAAATGCCGCCTCTTCAGTATATAAATGAAATTCTTTATAAAAATCATTTTTGCTGGCTTAAGTTTGAAAGCTAAAATCAATAAATGTTGTACGTAATTTAATAAAAATATTTTGCTTCTATATGGTTATCAAATAAATTGTTTAAAGCTTAGGTTTGTATTTAAAAAAAGGCTATATAACTTTCTAGCCATCCGAATCGAAATTACTCTACTTGGTAGCTATCATTTTACTCAATTTATTCATTTATTTTGTCCTCATTTTAAAAAAAAACACACCCCCAAGCCAAAGGTTTTGCTGTTTGTCAAACTACAGCAAAACACAAATTGAAGTTAATTATAATAAATAGATTTTATTAATGCAATTAAAGCAATTGTCACAATTGTCGCATTAGGCAAAAGCTTTTAATAATATCAAACACATTCAGTCACAACTTTTACAAAACTTTTTACATTTATGCGAATGACAAATACAACAAATGGAAACTTTCATGTTTGCTACTCATATAATTTCAATTAAAAATAAATACTGTATATTGTTTGGTTTACATTTGAATGCGAATTCTGTGCGCTGTTGTTACCAGCAGGGCCGCTGCTGCTCCACGATGACGACTTCCTCGCGTGGACGACGTCCGCCAATGTTGAACTCAATGAATGGTCGACTGGGTCGCACCACATCCACCTCAACCATTGGTGGTGGTTGGTAGACAGCCGCTGGTTGGATCACTTCGACACATTCCGGCCTGTAGGAGGGATAGCGCGAACCGACATCGATCTCAACGACGGGGCGTGGCAGACGTGGTGGCACAATATCCACCTCCACAATGGGACGTCCGTGATGATGATGGTGATGATGGCGGCGCTCGTCGTCGTAGTAAGACATGATTCCTTATTTATGTATATGTATTTCGCTCAGAATATCCTTAGGTCTCGCTGTAGCGTCTGCTCTGGCAATTCTTCGTTAACTGAAGCACTTTCGCCACTGCTCAACATATTTAAGCAAACAGTTCGCAGTTGGGTACTTTTTTTCCTGTCCTATGTGTGATTGAGAGCTTAGTTCGCTATCTTGTCAGGTGGTCTTAGCCTGCTTTTGATAAACACTCGACAAACAACTTCCAGTGCGGTCGCACAAAGAAATGAGGCGAAAATTCCCTAAATTACGAATTGCGAACAATTTTTGCAAATTTAGAAATGTGAATCAGGGCAAAAATTTTTATAGATATATATTATAAATAATGAGTTTATTTATTTCGTTGTTAAATAAAGCAACTTCCCAACTCTCCCATAGATTTCTACACACTCCTTCATATAATCGAATAAGCTTAAATAAACTAAGCTTTCCAGGATCCACAAAACAAAAGCAAAATAGAAAATTTGTCAACAATAATATTTATTCAATTAAATGGCGTGTTTATATCAAAACGAGTGCAAAACATGATAAGATATACGATATGTAGATATATATATAAATATACTCATTTGTCATTGCTAAAATTGAATTTCATTAATATTCTATGCTCTGTTTTAGGGATAGGGTATACAGGCTTTGGCGGGATGATTGCTTAGGGAATAATATGACCAAAAATCTCAGCTCTTATGTCTATTAGTCTATGACTATAAATCTAGTTGATGAATCGTATCGTTTGATTCAAACAACTAAAATCTTACAGGCATTCCATCCATATAATTTACAGCTCAAAATTTGTTTTAGTTCCTCTTGAAGTAATCAAACATCAAATTTGATATTAATAAATATGTTTCAGTTTCTGTAAAATCATTTGAGAAGATTATATTTCCATATTCGTATCAGTTCTTGGTGCAAAGTCATGTCAATGCCTTCCCCTGCCCCGCCGTGCGCTTCCATGCATTAGCTCTTCTGCATGCGAATCAGTAGTTAGATCTAAGCATATGAATTAATTTTAGTTGATAAAATTAATTTTATATGATGAAATTGAATTACAAATTTGGTTAAAAACTCTGCTCGACAAGGTATTTAGGGTATTTTCTAGTCAATCAATTTTACGTGTGGCTAAAATCAAGTAAGATAATAAATTGCTGTCAAAAGTATATAAAATTCATGGCGTAGCTGCTTTTGTTTATTGTTTAACAACTATCTCTTGTTCGCATTCCAAATTCTTTAAATGGTCAAAGGGCGTAACACATTTATTAATTATTTAATAATTGACTGCAATTAACAAAAAGTAATATATAATATTTAAAAAAAAAAAAAAAAAATAAGTAAAGAGATTTATACAAACATATTGATTTAATGGCTGCACACAAAAAGTTGAGTTTCAAAGGGATTATAGAAGAGCTAAAGAAACTTCAAAAAGAATATTTTTTTCCCTTTTTATCATAGCATCACTTCCGACTTTGAGAAATAACTCAATTGAAATGGTATGCAAATATGCAATAAGGCAATATAAAGGATTAAGTATTATGGGACTCCAATAACCTCTTTGTGTATTAGTTCTGGGCAGTTGCCCAGAATTAATTAAAAATTATGTTTTAGGCCTAAAATTATGTTATGGAATTTATAATTAATCATATTGTGTTAGCTGCTGTCTTTGGCACTACGAGAAGACTCCAATGGGCACTAGACCAACTCTTTACACAAACTCTATTAAGAAATAACACTCTAAACTTGACTTTGATAGTCATAGCCTCAAATTCATCACCTAAGCTATGTACTCATTCGTTATCTTAGTCTTCAAAAAATACTTTTTAATTTCAGTTTATATTAAATTGCCTTGAAGCTAGTAAGACTTAACCTTTAACCTTTTATTTCATTAAATACAATAAGTAAAAGTGCTAAAAAAGCTGATATTTCGCTACTTTGGTATATACGTATACGTAGCAAACGTAGCAGTTAAAACGTTGGAATCGTGATCGTGAACATGATAAGTCGCGCAGCAAAACTTCTGCTAGCTCGAAACATTTCTCGTTCCATTCAACACATGCATCCAACGACAAGCACATCTAGCCATCTCTTGCTCTAAGCGTTCCTCAAGGCCTCACGAATCGTCTTCATCCGCGCACAAGAAACACAAATCGAGTTCATCTGGGAACACGATCGGGAGAGAAGTCGCGACAGCAGAGAAATCCACAGTTATAGTCATCATAGTCGTAGCCACAACGGCACTAGCTCGTCCCCTCTAATTCCAAGCGTGAACCTGAACGAGATCGTGATCGTTAAAGGGATCGCATACACACTCACACTCACACATACACAAGCAAGCTTCGCCTCACTCTGCTAACTTGGGCTACGATATGGGGCTATATTTTGGATGCTTGTAAATCCATATCTATATGGGATAGCTTACTTAAATTTGTTGTTTACTAAACTACAAGTACTCTAGTATAAGTTTTATTTAAATTTAAGGCGCAGAGGGCGTGTTATACATACATATATAATTAGATGTAAAGAGATGTAGCTCTAATAAAGTCAAATGTTCACATTTTATGCTCTGATTTATTTGTTTTTATTGTTTAGTTTAGCAAATTTCAAATTGCCAACTTTTTTATGTACGATTTAGAAGATTTTATTATATGGTTACAATTCATAATGAAATAAGTTTAATAATTGCAAATTATAGATTCATTTATTTTCGGTTATGCACTCAAAGAAAGAGAGAGAGAGAGCGCGCTCAAATAATGTAATTTACAGAGTTTTCGTTAATTGATTCAAAATTGGATATTTGTCTACCATGGCGGATAGGGCGGATTATTGGTGTGGGAATATTGTTGTTGATACTGATAGGTCTGCTGTTGCTGCAACTGCAACTGTTGCTGCTGCTGCTGCTGCTGGTAGTAGCTCGTTGTGGCCACGGACATGCCAGCATATGGCTGTGGCATCATCATCGGCGGAGCAACCGGTGGGGGCATATAGCTGGGCGCCTGATTGACTACGACGACTTCGGGCCGAGCAATCGGCGCTTGATAATATGCGCCACCCCAGCCGGAGATAACATCAATCTCGATATCTGCTCAAAAATTAAAAATTAAATTTATGATTATTATCATTATTATTATTGTTATTGCTCTGCTCTCATGCACTCACTTGGGCGATGATGGCGATGATGATAGCCACAGCGATATGAATCTTCATAGTATACCCGCATGGCTCGTGCCGTTGCGCCTGTGCTGACTCGAGCACAGCTTTTCCTCTACTAAAACTTATCGTTGGCCAACCCGTTGGTATGTCCACCAGTCCACCTCCAGTTCAGTTGTGGCCCATCAATCAGTTCAGAGCTTATTTGGCATTTTCATTGCAGTCTTGCCGATAAGCAAAGCGTACGCACACACGGACAGGTGTGGTTAGTCACCTTGAGTGGGCTAGAATCGACTGATGGCAATTGTAAGCGATAAGTCGAGGGGGGTTTATATCATACAATTCATTTGTATAGCGAAATCTAAAAGTCGAGTACTTTACCGTATATTTTTTATTTATATTTTTGTCACTGCTTTTCATTTGCTGCTTTGAAAGTTGATCAAAAATTAATATTTAAATTTATATCATTCATATTCATGCTCAACTGATCTGATTTGATTTACTTTCCCATCAAGACCTCGTAGCTCTAAGAATCGTCCCTCGTTCCACTTTTCTGATTAGCTTTATCTTGTAATTTTAGGTCTGCAGCTAAACTATATTCGCAGCTAAGCTACAACTATTTAATATGCCCGATTATTGCCTCAGTAATCAATGTTTGCGATTCAGAGCTGGCACAGCTGGCAGTCAGCTTATCGGCCATAGACGACATTGATGGAGACCAAATGCATAGATAACGAAATTGAACACATTTGCTGATAAGTTATATTAAACAAACGTATATACATATTGTTTTGATATATATTTATTTTGAGGTATATCGAATGTTCAGGTGAAATGACTATGAAATAATTTGGTGCTGCGTAAATTCATGAAAATCTTCTGCGGCTTCTTCGTCTAGTAGGGAGGAGGTGGATTGTGATAGTGAGAATCTGCTGAAGGTGGGTAATAGGCTGGCGGCGGTGGTGGTGGTGCCTGCTGCTGGACCACAACCACATTGGCGGGTTTGGGCGGTGGTGGTGCCTGCTGCACCACAACGACGGGCGCTGGACGTGGTGGCGGTGCTGGTGTCTGCACCACCACAACGTTGCGCTGGCGACGCGGCCAACGTGGTGCGATCTGTACATTGATAATGGGTCCACGACGTGGTGGGCCACCGCAACGATCACTGGGAGCCATTTCTTTTTGTTTTTGGGTTGCAAGAGCGAAAACTTTCTAGAATTTCTTTGGATTGAAAGAGCGAAAACTTTCTAGAATTTCTTTTTTCGTTTGATGGCAAATACGTGTCAACGCGCTCGCTTGAATTGTTGAACTGAACTGAGAGCTGCAGCGTAATTCGAATTTGGTAATTGCAAGAGCAGCAAGAAAAGCTTTTATATAAATATATGTTTATTACTCATACGCAGCGTGTGCTTTGTGAGAGAGAGAGAGAGAGTTCTAGAGAGAGAGTAAAAGAGCGTGAGAGAGCGTAAAGTATTCATAGCTCTTCTTATCAATATGCCATCGCTTCGATTTTATTGATAATTTTTTATCATTTACAATATATTGCGTGAAATTGTCAAAGTTTTTGGCTGTCTTTAGCCTAAGGAATTTGAAGACTTGACCGATCCATGAACTTAGTCTATAGTTGACTCACTTAAACTTGGGCTTCCCTTAATATTTAGTACGTTTTTGAGCATTGATGACTCAGTGCGAATCATTGGCTGAACCAATGAATATTTGTAGCTTATGGGGTGACCAAGTAAGAGCAGCGGATAAAGAAGTAATTATAAGAGTAAAACGATTTTAATTATCATATTTCATATACTCATTTCGATAGGTTAAATTCCCATTCAAATAGCCTGGCCAGGCCAGGCGCCTAGGTACAGCAGCCCTTAGACGTACATCCACTAGAAGAAGACTAAAGCGCCATCACCCTCAAGACCTGCTGGATCGTGTCTTGACTTGAACATTTTTTTCATAATACTAATATAATTTCCACAAAATATATATATTTTTTCTCCTTATTTATCCTATGCTAGAATTAATATAGCTTTAAGTAGTTTTATAATTTTTAATTAATTTCCGTTAAGCTGTAAATAAACATTTAAAAAAAAAAAAAAAAAAAAAAAAAAAAAAAAAAACATATACTCATTTCATTTTGTATCCATGGTTAGGACATTATGAGAAAATTTGAGTTTCAATTCTAATTATCCTATTGCTAAGAGGTAAGATCAAATTTAGATTAAGTCCCTCACTGGCCTCTCGAAGAGTCAATCAATTTTTTTTTTTTTGCATCTTCTTTAATATTGATTGGTGCTTAAGCTTCCTCAATCTCCTTAAATCCTGATGATCTAATTCTGAAGTTTATTTAACAAACTGAGTAAGCTTTCTGTAAAGTACTTCAATTGACTCTTCAGTCTTTAGTAGGCATGAGAAGAGTTAAATTATGATATTAAATTATGATAAAATTTTAATTTTTTTTTATTGAAATTCATTCATTGTATAATAATATGTCTTTATATACAATCCTTGAGAAATAAAATAATTTGCATGTAATTGGGATTTGGCTAGAAAGCTACACATATCAAAGATTAACCACACTCGATGTTAGTTTCAGTTAAAGACAAAGAATCAATCAATTTTCTTTATAAATATTCAGCTATAAATTTTCGATTATAATGTTGAAATTTGAAATTTGAAATGCGTTGAGCTTTTTCATATTTGGCATTTGCTAATTGAGTTGTTGCCAGTCACGAATGTGTGTGTGCGCCTGAGTGTCATGCTGATCAAAGCCAAAGGCGGAGGGGGCGAGCAGGTTGGATGTGTTACACAAGTCGAGGGCGTGACGGTGGGCGGGGTGGACGGGCTATGACAGGCGCAAAAAAAGTTAAACATGCACAAAGGCGAGCGACTTGGAAAAGTTTTTAACGGGCTGAAAGTAGGAAATGAATGCGAGTTGAGAGGCTTATGCCGCATAACTCGTACATATTGCAAAATGTGTTAAGTTAAGGCTGGCAGGAGAGAGAGCATGATGATGGAGAAAGAGACAGAGAGAGAGTGAGAGAGGGGGGAGAGAGGGTAGAGTGAGGCAGTCAGTTTGACAGCGCGTAGCCAATATAATAATGCCGCTTGGCTTCGCACAGAGCCTCTGCCATGCCATTGGCTTGGCTTGGCTTGGGTTTGGCTCCTTTCGCATGCATATTTTAGGAAATGAATTGCAAGCCTGTGCAAGATAAAGGCGCCAGCGTCTCAGCGTCTCAGCGTTTCGTCTCGTGTGGTGCGCGCGTGAATCGATAACTGTCAAAAAATAAGCCGGCAAGCAACACGCAAGACACACCGAGGCGTGAGAGGGGGCGCACACGAAGCCAGATTCAAAAGTCGCGAGGCGAGGCGGCACACAATTTAAATATTAATGGAGCTGCGCATGGGGCGCAGCCAGAGTCAGAGCCAGAGCCGGAGCCACATCAACAGCACACGGCATAGCCAAAAAACCGTAACCGTAAAACTCAAACCGAAAACCGAGTAACTGCAACGGTAACGGTAACGGCAACGGCAACGGCAGCTGCAGCAGGATTTGCTGGGAAACGCATTTTCCTGCATATGTCAGGAAAATGAAAATGTCGAAGTAGAGCTAAAGCGAAAACTATGCTAAAGTTTTTGGGCCAGATCGATTCGTAAAAGGCAGCTAAAGGCAGAGCAACAGCAGATGATGGAGTGGGGTACGGGTAGAGGGGAACAAAAATGAAGTAGAAAGAGGAAGCGCAGGGGTAGGGCGAACCATTCTCAATTTATTTTTATTTTATTTTGACTTGATTTTTGACAATTTTACACAACAAAATTTGAAAACAAAACGAAATATGAAATAAAACATTTGCCAACTTTTTTTTATGGCAATTATGAATTATTGAAGCCTGTCAAACTGAAACAGTTTCAGAAACAACAACAACAACAAACATGAACGATAACTATATAGAAATAAAAGTCGATGTGGGTTAAAAGTTGTGACAGCTATGATTACATGATGATTGCATCAGCCAAAAGTCTTGAAACAAAAAGAGGAAAAACGAATTGAAAAAAAAAAAAAATAGGAGGAAATTAAAATTGACTGTTTCAGAGAGAGAGAGAGGGAGAGGCGAAGACATGTGAGCAGAGGTTATAATAAAAATTAATATTGTAAATGGGAATAAATATCTAAGAAAATTAAATAAATCTATAACAGATTGATATGGATGGCTAGATAGGGCAGTTAAATAGATAAAGAGAAAGGTAGAAAAGAGATGAGATGAGGAGAAGCAAGTGCATAAATAGGTAATAGAAAGTCATTTTAAATAATATTTGAAAATTGGTTTAAATAAATGGATTGATAGATGTACAGAATGTATGAAGTAATATGTATTAAATGAAAAATATAATATATGCAATCTTCGTATATAAAGACGGACATTGCTAAAGGGATTGTTAAAGACAGATACATAGACCATGATATATGGGAAACAAAATATCAGAACTTGCCAATACTTATTTTGTGCATAATTGTAAACCTTTAATTTTAATATGAGTCCAGGGAGATAATAGAGTAAATAAAATGCTCTGCTGCTTCCTAACATAAAACTAAAATAAGAAATAAAAATATTCGCACTCGAGAAATGTATTCTCTTGACCATTTCTCGATGTCTGCAAATAAGTTTCTTTCACACACACTTTGAGAAAAAACTCAAAGAGCAAAATATTTCGTCGCATATTCAACGACTTTGCTCGCGATCAGACTGAAAAGATTGTTCTCTGGTCTGGTAAAGAGAATATTCTTCTTTATGTATGTATTGGTGTGTATGCTGTTGCGTTGTCTTCGCTTAACACATCATTTGTTTTATGTGAGTGTGAAAGTGACGAGCGTTTGACTTGCCTGCTCCCTAGCTGAACCTCATTAGGCGAGCCTCAATCGTATCGCTCCCTAAACGAGCATTACACGAAGAGTTCAATGCAGTATAAAAAGAATATAGAATCTAAATTATTTGGATATGGTAGGAGACTAAATTAAAGCATGATTGGCTGCTTCGCCAGTTCATTCTTATATGAGGGCAAATACAGTGGAATCTGGTTATAACGACTCCACTTATTGCAACGAACATTTTAGATACCATAAAAACTTTTGTAAGCAAACTTATAAGGTTATATACTGAAGAATCCGGTTATAACGACGTTCTCTTGACTTGACGTTATAAGCTGTTTCTACTGTATATATATACTGTTATACTACTGTATAAATGAATTGTAAATACTTTTAATTACTTATAGCTATAGCCTCATGTGCTGTGGGTTAATTTGATATAAAATGATTTGTTCCCTCAATATTTGATGATTCGTGGAATTCTATTCACTCCCTCTCTCTCTCTCATTCTCTCTCACTCACACTCATTCGCACGCTCACCCAGCCGTTCACTAATTGATTTTCGTTTATTGTCATAGTGAAACACACGAGTTGTGCGAAATTTAATCAGAAAGCAATTCACGCACGCATTTGCCACTCGTCCGACCTAATGAAGCAACGGCCACAAAACAAAAATGTTCAAGTTCTTTGGAAATGTGTGTGTGTGCGAGAGAGAGAGAGAGAGAGGGTGAGTGCGTGTGTGTGTGTGGCAATGTCAAAACGTCAGTCAGCAAATATTTTGTAGCCATGTTGTGTAACATCAGGGGGGGCTCCGTTGTCAAGCCAAGTGTAAAAGTGGCTCAAAACCCGAGCCCGAGCTCGACCCCGACTCCGACTCCAGCTCGATGCGAGTCCGCCTGCCACTCGCCGAGGCAGCGTCCACTCGAGTGTGCAATTAGGTGAAAATAAATGGTTTAACAAACGCCTCGAAGTATGCAATCATTTAAATTTCACTTCATTTGTCCTTTTCATGATTTCCTCGCCGCCTCCTGCCGCGCATTCCTAGACACCAAATTACAGAACCAAACAAAATTATTTTGATTTATATGCAAGGTTCGCAGGACTCGCCCTGGACCCGCCGTCACCTGCCTGTCAGCGTCCTCTTGTTTTCTTTTTTACTTTCTGTTTTTACGTTTCCCTCTCTCCCTCTCTCTCTCTCTGGTTTTCTTTTTATGGCTTTGCCTACGCTCGACTGTCAATAGATTTGGCCTAAACTAAATGCTTTGATTCGCTGTGGACACGACCGAATTTGAAATGCAAATTTAATTTGAGACGCGACGCTGCCTTTCCACCCCAAGGCTTCTTGCTGCTCAAGCAACGTGGGCTGCTCACATTAATTGCCCACATTCCTCTGGCTGCTTCAGTTGCCTCAGTTGCTTCAGCTGCTCCATTCAAGTCGTTGCGTCGCGTCGCTTTCGCGTTCGCGTTTAGCCTGTTAATTTTGCGCCAAATCAGCAACAACTTTGGCTTTTCCATTCCGATTTTCCATTTCGATTTGTGCCGTGTGCATAAAATTTTACGCTGACTAACAGAAACTAAACTCGGCCAGAGCTGAGTGTTTTCTGGCCTGATTGAAATGTTGCCAACTATTGCGAAAACTACTCAACAAAACTTTATTGGCAAATTGATGAAGTGCTCGTATGCCACATGTGTGTGCGAGTCCGTGTGCGGTTCCTTTAGCTTTAGCTGGGCTGCAAAACAATTTCTAGTCAAGTTGCCTACACAGCTGCCCTTACTCATACTCCTCCTCCTGCTGCTGCTCCTGCTGCTCCTCCTGCTGCTGTTGCTCTCCTTTCGCTGTTGCATGCCGCCTGCAATTTGGCGGCGCTGATATGCAAATTAAGTTGTTGCGCTAAACGACGTGCCGGGAAACAGGTTCGGGTTCGTGCTCACTCTTTCACTCTAAACCAACCTCCCTCTCTCTCGCTTTGTCTCCTTTGCATTTGGCAGGCTCTAGCCGTTAGCTAACTCTGGCTCATTTGTATTACAATTCGTCACAAACTGTGCTCCACTCTCCATGTGTGTGTGTGTGTGCGGGTGTGTGTGTGTGTTAGCTTTCAAAAGTTTTCTGCGCTCTCGAATATGCACTTAAATTTCATATGCGAGGTTTGCAAGTAAAGCAATTCTAATTGAAAATCATGTAATAAATTTTCATATAAAATTATTCAGGAAATTGTTGAAGAAATAATTTTTTAATTAATTGACTAAATAATATAATCATAAAAATTTTGAAGACAAATTTAAAAAATGCATGAATCTGTATATTTTTAATAGAAAAAATCAGAATTTAAAAAAATTTTAATATTATATAATATAATGTTATAAATGTTATTATACTGATATATAAATATATGTATATAATTTAGAATAAATATAAATTTAAATGCATAAGCAACAAATATTTATAAGTGAAATAAATAATTTAGAATAACGTCATTATTATTATTATAAATTTTAAATATAAAATATTTTTCAAAATTAAATCAAATAATTGTTATGTTTTTTTTTTTACTAAATTCATTGCATTCTGTTACTATTATTATTAAATTTTGTATTATTATTATAAAAAAAATTAAATTAATATAATTATAATTAATTTTAATTATATATAAAATTTCAAAACAAAACTTATTTTTTTATTAAGACTTTTATTCAATAGTCTCACTTAATATTTTTTTTTATTACTCTTATTTATAAACAATTAGCTCAGCACATTTGTAAATTTATGATAAACCAAAGAAGTAAAAATAAATACATAAATAAAAAATAAAAAAAAAATTAAAATAAATAATAAATAGAAGACAAATATATTCATACATACGAAAAGCTGAAGGCTCTAGCTCTCTGTGCTTTAGCTATAGTTAGTTTCATTTTTTATTAGCTACATTTATCACTATATATAAAATGTAAAGTAAATCAGTTTTTTTAATCATATTAATAAAAAAAAACCTGAAAAGTAATAAATAAAAATAAAAATCAAAAGCTAAATAAATGCATTATTTAAAAAAATATTCTTTAATTTATTTCGAGTAAATGAATTAAAATCTAGAGTTTACATAATTTTTATAAGAGAAAATTTTTTTTTGTAAAAATATTTGTTTTTATTACTATTACTAAATTAATTTGTTTTTCTTAAATATTTTTTTTATCAGCAATTTCTAATTAGCTATTTTCTAATAAGCTATTTCTTTTAAATAGTTTTGTTTTGTTTTTATTTAAATTTAAAATATTTTTTGTATTACTATTATTCAATTACAATTTTTTTTTAAATATTTCTATATTTATGTTTAATAAATTTGAGGTATTTTGCGTTTCTAATTGGCTATTTCTTTAGTAATATTTTTTTTTGTTTTTATATAAATTAAAAATAATTTTTTATTGCCATTATTAAATTATTTTTTATTTGCTATTTTTTTCTAATATTTTTATAATTTTATTTAATAAATTTGAGTTATTTTTCGTTTCTAATTAGTTTTTTCTTTTCTAATAAAATTTTTTATATAAATTAATTTAACTTAATTTTCTATAAAATTATTTTGTAAAACTATAGAACAGACATGGTAATTGCAATCATTAATGAATCTATATTTGTAGCCAACTTATAAAATGAATTTAATTTATAGCATATCCTGCACTTTCTTTTATTTCTCTTTTATTACACATCATTAGGATTTCCTTCCATTTTATTCATTCCTCAAAATTGCAATTGATATCAATCGAAAAGTAGAAAATTCAATGAACTCTTCAGCATTTACACCTGCTGCGCGTTGTTGGTGCTGAAAACGTTTGACACGCGCCTCGCTGCTTGCATGATTTGTTGCATGCGGCTGGCTGGCGCGATTCGTGGCAAGATTTATGAGGACAGGAAAGTCGCGCGCGCCTGCATAAATTGGGCTCGTAATCTGAGAGCTATGAGAGCAGCGAAAAGGGAATGGCAAACGGCGAATGCGAATGGCGCAAAGCGCGCACTTCATTAGCTCAATAATTTCACAATAAATTATGCAAAACGATTGACAAAAAGGCGCAACTCGTTTAGCTAGCTTTTCAGTTTACAAATTAGCTTTGGCCTTTTCTTCTTTTTTTTTTTTTTTTTTTTTTGTTAGCCAAACAACGCAACAAATCAAGCAAATTGAAATCAGAAATCAAAAATGGCCAAAGCCAAATTGAAAGTTTTTTGCGCCGAAATCAAACTGAAAATCCAAATCGAAATCGAAATCGAAATCAAAGTGCTTAACGAAATTATGAGCGTACAACAGCGTGGGATCTATTTGAATGGGAAAGGCTGCGACCTTGTTAAATTATACGCTGAGCGCTACGGAAATGCGCATTATGGGATTTGGCTTTGGATCGACGCAAAGCCGGACAACAAATGTTAGTTAAAAGCCCATTTTCATATATAATTTATGAGAGAAAGAGGGAGGTGGGGCAGGCAATGTCACTGCACAATTGTCGTCTGCGTGTGGCTGCAATTTTAATTAAAATTTATTGATTTACAGCTGAATAAATGCGCTCAGCAATTGCAATTGCAATTGCAATTTCCATTTTCAATTCCAATTCCGATTGCAATTGCTGTTGCTGTTGCTGTTGCTGTTGCATCAATGTCGAAGCGTTTGACCAACCTGATGCAGTGATACCTTTTGACTTTGTCCATTCGTTCGTCCTTTCCGCCCAGCTGCGAGCATTGTGTGCGCCAAGTCAAAAGGCATCGGCGAATGCTCGCATTTGGCCACAGGATTCAATAATCGAGTGCGGCTTAGAGCAATGCAATGTGTGCATGCGGCTTATGAGTAGTCGCATACATTAATTAATTGTTCGCTCCATAATATGCATTTCAAGCTGACTAAAAAAAAAACTGTGCAACTTTTACATAATTGTGTTTGACAATAAAAACTAAATGTAAATAGTCAACTGAGCTGAGTGGATTTAGGCCTGGTTTTCTGTCTGCCCATCCGCCCATCTGTCAGTCAGTTTGTTCGCCTGTCTGCTCGGCCATCTGCTCGTATATACGAACGCAACAATCTCAAGTTTTCTATATGCTAGAGAAAAACATTTTTAATTAATTTTTTTTAATGTGTCTTATTCCTATAAATTTAAAATAAAATAAAATAAATACAAATAAAACTATATATATATAAAAAGAATAAAAATAAAAAAACAAAAATAAAATAAAATAAAATAAAAAATATAATTAAATAAAATTTAAAAAAAATGAAAAATATATATATTAAAATAAAAGGAATAAAAATAAAATAAAATAAAAAATAAAATTATATTAAAATAAATTAAATAAATATTAAATAAAAATAAAAATAAAATTAAACAACAAAAACAAAATTTAGTTTAAAATTGCAGTTTATTTATTAATTTATTTTTTTCGTTTATTTTTATGTCCATATACATTTATATAAATATTTTTATTTGCTTTATTTTTAAATTTTATCTCTTATGAATATTTAAAAATCTATATGTAAATATATAAACAGGATTTGATACGTTCAGCTAATTTTTAAAATAAATATTGGAATTTCAATTATTTTTGTTGATACATAAATTAGCCGCAGCGTGCCAAATGTTGTTTAATTAATTAATTTTGTTTACATTTCGAGTATTTTTTGGCATATAAAAAACAACAGCATATACATATATACAATGCTTGCGCTATGTGTTTAGCGAGTGTTTAGTAATTGACACAAATAGAGCCAAGTCGATAGTTTATTGCCTGCAAATATACATAGGTATATAACTTATGTTGTGAGTGGTGCTTACTGCTCGTAATACGGGTATATTGGCTTCATTGAATGTGCATTTATCTGGGTTCAAGTTTTGAGAATCCCCCAAGACTATATGAATTGACTTCACGAGAGCAAATACTAAGTAAATAATTTAAAGGATTTCTCAAAATCAAATAGATTTATTTTAAAGTCACTATATGAGACATAAATGTAGTTTATATATGCATATAGTATGTATGTATATATATATATAGTATGTATATACTTTATACATAGTTAATCTGTCTTCATCATAGCTAACAAAGCTCCGAGCGAGAGCGAGAGCGAGAGTGTGCGGGAGTGAGAGTGAGCAAGGTATGATTTTTTGCTACACAAAATCATACTCACTCGCTCTCGCTTGCACTCTAAGCAAGAGGCTTTACTTCTTTTGCTTCATTTGGACTTTCGTTTGATCGCTTTGCCTTGGACACTTCGTGTGATGCTCGTTTACTGAACATCGTTCAGTGAGCGATATGATTGGTGCTCGCTGCATGCACACACTCACACTCAGGCATGCTCTCATTCGAGAGACCCGAGAAAGATCAGAAGACAAAGACTTCGGTCCAATCGCGAACAAGGCTCGTTGAACAGCCGACTTATGCAACAGTTGCTCTCAGAGTTTGTGTTTTTTCAAAGTGTGAGTGATAGAGAGCTATATTAACCTCGAGAATTGATCAATAAATATTTGCCAGCTCTGATCACCATCCCAATTTGACTGACAAATGTTTTTTTTTTTTTTTTTTTTTTTTTTTTTTTTTTTTTTTTTAAATTTTAATCTTAATTTAATGTTTTATTATAATCATTATATTTGGTTCAAGTAGATTTGTTGACATCACTTTTTGAGTATATCTCTCAAATGTATATATATAAATTTGTAAACAGGCATTGCGCAGTCAGTTGTAATATTATTGAAGACTTTCTTTGTTTTTACTATAGATTTTTTTTCTTTTCGATCACACTTCAGTCTGTCAGCTTCAACGTGTTTTTAATTTGTTTCTTATGCCATTTTGCATTGCATTCAATTATTTTTCCATATATTTATTTTGAATTAATTAAAAAATAAAACTTGTTTTTATTTTTTCATTATTTTGAATAGATTTTCCTTCAGTTTGTCTCATTCTGCTGCGTACATTTTTCTCATTTACGTTTCGTTCGTTTCTCAATCTCTGCTTTTCATTTCAATAATGCATTTCCGCTTTTAATTAAAGTTTTAGTTGCGAAATTATTTTACCAAAAAAAAAAGAGGAAGAAAATACGAAAAAAGTTGCAGCAAAAGTTACTTTTTGGTTTCGCTTGGCTGCCCCGCACCACACGATTTTCCCCCCCTTTTGTTCTTGTTGTTGTTGCACGCTTCAATGTCATTAACAGGTGGAAGTTTTCAGCAGAGTGAGAGAGAGAGAGAGAGAGAGCGAGAGAGACACACACACACTTGGCTAGCAGATGAACAATTGTAATTGCGGTTCATTTGACAGTTTTCATTTAGTTTCTGACTTTTTGTTGCATTGTCTTTGCGGATGACACACAGGAAGGGTTTGCTGCTGGAGGGCAGCTGCTGTTTGCATTATTAACGGCAACAAAGTGTTAAGAAGTGCATTAAGCCAAATGTTAACTGCAATGGCTATTCAGACCAAGTTACAGCCACAAATCTTGCGGCTGTAAATCCAGCGTCAGGGCCAACAAAAGCGGAAACATTTTTCGTTGCCTACCCCCAGGCGCAGTCAAGAAAAGCTGCAGGATTGGGTGGAGAATGGACGGTAGAGAGAGAAAGGGGTTAAGAGAATGGAGAGTGGTGTAGAAAATAGAAAGAGAGTGAAGTGTTAAGGGGGTATAGAATGCTGTCTAGAGTGGAGTAGCGAAAGGGTAAGAGAAAGAGTGGAGACAGGTCTAGAAATTGAGGAGGTTCAAGATCGGGAGTGAAAAGATGATTACAGATGGAGTTTACTAGACGTATAGATTATATACAGACTGATTATAGAGAGCGTATAGAGTATAGCGTATAGAGAAAGCCTATACAGGGAAAAGATGGTCATCGTGAAGATGCACGAAGCCAAGAGTAGGTCGAGAGCGTTGATAAGGCACAGAGGGAATACAGAAGAAGGAATGAATAGAAGAAAGAGAGAATAGAGTATAGAGTTGTAGAGAGAGAATATAGAAGAAGAATAGAAAAAGAGAATAGAGTATAAAGTTGTAGGGAGAGAATAGACGGAAGTTAGATGTGGGTAAAGAGAAAGTAGAGGACGTAGAGAGTTTATAGCGAGGGTGGATGGGAAGTAGAAAGAAAGAATGCTAATGAAGTAAAGAGATGAGGAGGAGGAAAAATAGAAGGGCGAGGGGAAAGAGAACAAAGAGAAAAGAGATGCAGATCTAAGGAGAAGGAGAAAAAGATGCGAAATGCAAAGAGAAGATTTGAAGTATAGAAGAAGTGAAGTGAAGATAGATGAGAATGTGAGGTTGATGAGAGAATGATATAGATGTGATAAAGAATGGAGACAGTGAAAGTAGTTAAAGGGAGAAGCAGCAGAAAATGCAGAGTTGAATATCTTGGGTGGAACGAGAGGGTAATGGAAAGAACTGAGTATAGAAAGGAGAGAGCAACAATGCTTTAAGAGAGTATAGAGGGAATGCAGGAAGAGAACACTGTGAAGAGTAACTGTACAGATGCTATCGAATAAGATCTACAATTTACGACTATAGAGCATATGAATAGAGAACACCTTAGCTGAAATACATGCCACAGACTGCTTAAAGACATTATGTATGGTTGGGGTCAGTGTTTAACAGCTGCTGCGTTGATTTTTTTTTGTTGCTTTTTTAAGTTTGCGTTCGGGGAGCAATTCGCGGCTTAATTACAATAAAATATTTAAAGACGGCTGCTTGGCTGTTTTATGGGGCTTAAACATTGCTTTTTACGACCCGGCACACATGTCGAAACGTAATTTGATAGTTGATGGCTGCACCTGCTCCATGCTTCTACAGCTACAGCTACAGCTCCACAAGCTCAGCTTACCCTAGGGCTAACAGAGGAGCTAACAATGTGAGCGAATGTGCGTGTGTGTGTGTGTGTCTATATTTATATATGTATGTGTACGTGTGTGTTATCAAAGTTTTAACCAAGTCGCATGAATATTTAGTTGCGTAATGCGCCACGCCTATGCCGTCTCTGCTTTATTAACCAGCTACTCGTTGCTCCTTCCTCCACACCTCCCCACGCTGCGACCTGCACAGCTTTAATTTGTGCGACAAGCCAAACAAAAAACACAAAAGCACAAAACAAAACACAAGCAAAGCCAAAGAAAATGCTAATTTTATTGACACGCCCCCCTTTACGCCTCCACAACTCGAACTGAAGCAGCGAAAACGCGGAAATTGAAGAAAGGTAAAAGCGGTTAGCGGTAGAGCGTGTGAAATGATGAGCGAGAGGGGATGGGCTAGGCGTCAAGGGGCGGTAGCTGGTAGATGTGGGTGTGGTATATAACTAACGGTAGCTGCCTGGCAAGTCATTAACACATTTGCGAGAGAACGAGAGAACGAGCGAGCGAGGGGGGAACGAGTGGGGGGGGAGGGGGGAGAGCTGCGACAGCCACGCCCACATCCACTGCCTAATTAACACGTTTTGAATTGTGAATTTTGAAATGCGACAACAACAACAACAGCAACATGATGAAGAAGAAGAAGCAGCTGAAAATATGCAAGGAATGGGCAGCAAAATGTTATGCAAAAGTATTTGAGTGTTAAGTAAAACATTGCTCAACATTATCCAATCAATGTAGCGAATTTTAAATACCCTAACAGAACGGGCATGGCATTCATAAATAATTGTAAAATAATATTGTACGAAAAATAAATGAAAAATAAATAAATAAATATTCTTAGAGATCCATATAACTGTGGAAATTTAAATTAAATTGAGAGACTTAAAAATGTATTTTATTTTTTATATTTCATTAATTTATTATCTTATGCATATTTTTATTATTAAATATATTTTGTTTGAAATCACTTCTCAACCGTGGCATGTCCTCACAGCAGCCAGCGATAAAAATTTGTTAATATCCTTTGCCACAAGAATAAAAACAAGCTGACGCCATATTGACTACCGCTGAACAGAGCCGTGGCATATTTACATACTTGATGGCAGCACAAGGACCTTCCCACTTGTGGATCGAATGAGCGCAACCTTGAAGGTGTTAAAATAACATATTTAGTTGGATGGGAAGAGAGTAGAGAGACGGCGGCAAGAGAGTGTGCGAGGCAATAAATTAAATTAAAAAAAAAGTCGTTAATTATATGTATAAATATTAAGTTGAAGTTGAACGAGAAATTGTTGATTTAATTAATATTATAATATTATTATTTAAATATATAAATATATATTTATATCTTATGCATGGTGATCTACAAATATTTTGAATATGCTTTTGTTCGATTGATTACTTTTTGGAAATGTAAAAAAGCGGCTTGTTAATGATAGAAAGAAGGATAGAAAAGATAGTGAAAGATGTGATAGGAGACATACAAAACCATCTCAATAATAATAGACATCAGGCTAGAAAGATGTTCGCTCAAGCACTTTAACGTTTTGGTTCTGACTCCACGATTTTAAGGACTTGGTATCCTGAAAATTCAAAAAGTCAATAAGTATCTTATAAAGGGATTATAGTTAAGCTATAGCGCACACAAATCTATTAACTATTCTAGCTTTCACGTATTTGATCACGAGATCAACCACGTAAGAAATCATGCACTCTCACTCTCACTCTCTCTCTCGCTCTCACTCTCTCAGAGCAAGAGCTTTCGGTTCTTGCCGTGTGATGCTGTTTAACCGACTATCGTTTAGGCAACAATACGATCTTCACATACACAACACTCGCTTGCATACTAATAAATACGCAAAAGAGCAAAAGAGCGAATGTTTCTGTCCGATCGCGAGCGAGCTCGTTGAATAACGAATGCAATTGATTGCTCACTCAGTCATTTGTCTAGGTACGAGTGAGAGACACATACATGCAGAGATTGAGAAACGGACAACCGTTATTTGTGTGCTCTGCTTTAGAATTGATTGGTGGAGAGCTTGCAAAAATATTATGCGATTGATTTTGCGCTGCATGTCTGACTTGTATACGCCAGGAGAGAGAAAGAGACAAATACAGCTGTAGCTGAACGAATGCCGGCTGTTGCTAAGTGTGAGCGAGCTGGCTATTTATTGCATTTCATCTGTTTCAGTGTGCGTAGCGAGAGCTACTTTTAGACTTTTAGACTGTTTTTAAAGTGCTAATAATTATAATTATTTGTTATAGCGCAAATGAATTTAGCAATACTCGCTCTTAGTCATTTACATTCCATAGCAATACTCTCTCTTTTTGTACAAATAAATTCCTTTTTTTTTATCACATATTACATATATTTTTTTATTTTTGTCTGCTTGTCTCTTTCTCCCCTCTCACCCCACTCACTCAATTCCCAAGTTAAAAGTGTTGGATGGGTCGTTACAGCTTCTGCCTCTGCCTCGGCCGCTGCCTCAACCGCTGCCTCTGCTTCTTCTTCTTCAAGTTCTACTTCATTTTTATAGCTTTCTCGTCATCAAAGTTGAAACTGCCTCTGTCGCTTGATTTTGGCCACGATTCGGCCTGCGTGTCTGCCTCTCCACCCCAACCCCTTTTATTTAAATCGCAGGCAAAAAAAAAAAAAAGGAAAAGGGGAAAAAACTTTTGCCACTCAAAGCCCGTTCGGTCGACCTGGCTTTCAGCTGTCGTGTATTTTATGACTAGTTGTAATGCCAAGTGGCTCAGAGTCCAGGTTCAGGCAGTGTCTCAGACACGGGTGCAGTACAGTGAAGACAGCTCAATAACTAACGCATTTTCAGTTGAATTTTGAAATTTCAATACATTTGCAATATTTGTGTATTTGAGTAAATATTTCATGCATTTGCAGTGTATGAAGGAAGTTTTTGTTCAATCTCAAACACCTTTGCCTCTTCCCTTCGCCCTTTCTGCTCTGCGCAGTGTTCACTGTACTTCATAACAAACTGTTTCGTTTTTATGACAACTCAATTTCGAAATTTACTTTAGTTTGTCAGCAGCAATCGCTGCGTGCTGCCCCAGCCACGCCCCCACATGTCAGGCTGAGGCTGAGTGAGTTATATACAAAACACCTAAGGCTATCCATGAGCTGATCTATAACAGAACTCGGAGTTTTACTGTACACATAAATTTATGTCAAAGGCTTCGCAAAAAAAAAAGTGGAAAAGTGGAAAAACTTTTGTGAGTGTTGCAGTTGTAGCTGTAGATACAAACAGTGCTGTAACTGTCCCTAGCTGTTGTTAGTGTTGCAAAACTAACAAATATTTATATATGCATATATATATATATATATATATATATATATATATATATAGTCAAATATATCATATATTTTATGTATATTATATTTTTTGGGTATTTGCCTAAACCTGTCCTTTCGCCACTTTTGTTGATTGCTGCTGCGTCGCTTTAGCCTTTTGAGCCAAGCTCTGCTTGCTCGAGCTACAACAACAACAATAACGGGACTGAAATTTTGAGTGGCATTTTAGTCAAGTGGCAATTGGTATAAGTGCATTGCTTACAGCTGGGCACAACTGTTGCGCGCTTGTTGACAAGCGGTTGGGCTGGCAACATGTTGCCAAGGGAGAGCGGAACGTAATGGTAAATGAAACAAGCGCGCGCTCTTAAATGCCAGGCTCGGCTCGGCACGAGCGCACATTCGTTCGTGGCAACTTAAGAGAAGCTAAGCCGGAATATGCAAATAGCAAAATTTTATAGTAGCTCACAGCAACTTAATGTAAAATAAAATAATAACAAGAATTTAATTAAATTACACAATATAAACACTATTTAATTACTTTTAACATAGCCCAAAACTAACCTAAGACAACATAGCAAATGCTTAGCAACATTTGCGTGGGCACAAGAATGTTGCTAAACACGCGCTCTCTTCACTTGACATCAAGCGCAAGCGTCTAGCCGCACTTCGTGTGTGTTCGTTCGCCTCGTGTTGCCTTCGTCGCGCCTGCAGCCGAAGGCTGCGCATCGTCATTCGTCGTCAGTGGGACTTCGTTTTTAAAGCTATAACAAAACTCAAATTGTGTTAGTTGGTAAGAAGCGTTCGTCGGTAACGGGCGGCAAAGCGGATGCAATACCCGAACTGATTAATCGTGTCTCTCATTAAGTGTGTGTTCAAATAGCACTGTGTGTGTGTGTGTGAGTGTGTGTTGGATTGTCCATGTGTGAAGCGCGCGCGTGTTGCACAAGTTGTCGTCGTCGTCGCCATCGCCGTGTTTAGAAGCTAATGAAAAGCCGTTGCCTACTTGCAGGCGAACAGTGTTGTTGCAGCAAGTGTTGCTCATGTGCGTTGTAATTATGCAAATTGCTTTTGCTTTTCCTTCTGCCAGCAATCAGCAGCTGCAGCTGCAGCAGCAGCACCTCCTGCTGTGCATCTCTAGTTGCAGCAGTTGCAACTCAAGTGCAACTGTTGGCAGCTATGCTGTGCTGTGACCTTGTTGGTCGTCATGCCGCATGCATATTCATGCCGGCCAATTCGTGGCCACCCACCACGACTAACAACAGCCGCTGAAAGTGGGCCAACTGCAGCAGCGGCAATAAAAGAGATTTCTCTTCTTTCTTGTTTTTCTTTTCTTGTTTTTTTTTGCTCAATTTAAGGCTAAAGTTGTGCTCCAATTTTACCTGGGCGCTGTGCCAGGACACGCGCTGCCTCATCTGTCAAATCCTTATAATTTCTACAGTATTTCTTTCTTTTTTCTTGTTTTTTTTTTTTTTATGCCTTCAACTTGTTGTCCTTGGCAGCAGCAGCAGCAGCAGCAGCAGCAACAGTCGCTCGCATATAGAACGCAAATAAATTCATTTTTATTATTCTACTGTGACAGCTGATTCTTTGTCTCTCTGTCCATGCCACATAATGTGGCCAGCACATTGCGTTTTTTTTTTTCTTTATTCTTATTTTTATGGCCATTTTTTTGCTGTCTTTTTTTTTGGCTTTGTCGTACCTGCAGCCGTTGACCCACTCGCAATTGTTATGCTTCGCAGCCTTTGTAAAATATTGCGAAAATAAAAACTTTCTTTGCTGCATTTGAAGCTGAACTTTTGCAAAGGAATTAGAAATTCCACAGCTCAAGTCTGCCCAAGTTTATCCACAGAGTATTCTTCATACATTTGTTGACAGACTGCTAGAAGTGACTGTGCGCCAGTGTGTGTGTCCAGGAATTGTAGAAAAAAGTAAACATGAAATCATAAAAACTTGTGAAGAATTCTAAAGTAATTCAAGAAAATAAAATACAGGAACAAAAGTCATATTTAAGATTGTCAAGAGACAAACTTAAGCAATTAAATATAGAAAAAATATATTGAAAGTGTGTAAATAAATTAAGCTGCATGCAAATGCCCAAAAGGTTTCTAGAAATGAAATTAAAGTGACAAAATGTTATTAGATAAATAAAGGAAATTCGAAAACATTATTGTAGTTTAATTTAATCTCGTAAGCAGAGCAAGGCCAAAGTTTTGCTAGTTAAAATTTTTGGTTTCTAATAATAAATGTTATTAATTATTAGATAAATTCATTAATATAAATTTATTTTAATTTGCATATTTTAAGTTAATTTTCATTTAATATTTTTTTAACAATGTAAAACTTTTTTTATATAAATCATTTATCTAATTATTAAATTATTTAATACAATTAATTTATTTAATATAATAATATAATTAATTTATCTAATAATAATTTAAATAAAACAAGTTTTACATTGTTAAAAAAATATTAAATGAAAATTAAATAAAAAATTTAAATAATATATATAAAAAAAAAATGAAAATTAAAGAGTTCTGAATAGATATCGAATGAGACAAAAAGAAGCTATATTATTAAATTTTTAGTATATTATTAATATAAAATATTAAAACAATTAAAAAATTATATACATAAAAATAAAATAAAAAATATATATAAAATAGAAATATGAAAACATATTCAATTTTTTTTTTTATATTAAAATACATACAAAACATAAATTAAATTAAAATATATTTAAAACATATAAAGAAATATATATATATTTTTTAATTAAAATAAATGCATGCAAAACATTAGAAACATTTATTTGTACAGCTTTTTTTTTTTAAATACATACAAAACATATTAGAAAAATGTACTTTTAAATTAAAATATGGTTTAAAAATATATTTTTTAATTAAAATATATTCATTCAAAACATTAGAAAAATTGATTTGTTCAGCTTTCTATGCAATGCCGTTCGATGGAATTTGACTTGTAAAGTCCCGATTTCTTTGGCGACATTCTTCATTTCAGTGAAATACATTTTGTTAATATAAAAATCAGTCAGTTATGAGATAGAAAATATTGTAAATATTAATATTTATTTTTAAATAAATAAAACAAATTTTTATGCGAATCGAAACTGCATTTGCTTGAATTGAATGGAATTTGCTTTTTACAAAAATTAATTATAAATGAAATCATAATTTCAAACTAACTCATGTTATAGGAAATACTTTTGCAGTAATCAGTTTTGCTGGCATTTTTTTTTTTTTTAGAATAAAAATATCAAGTATACGCGCTGTAAATTAACTCAAAATATATTTCAATTTCAACTTTGGTTGCCAAAATCTTTAGCAAGTGCTTAAACAATTTACTCATTCAGTTACTACAATTGCAACGCTTTAATAAATAAATAAGACTTAAAATTGAGTAAATGAATAGAGTAGAAAATATTTAAGAAATATTTTGCAAGCTGAGCGAAACTGTATGGAAAGACGTTTATTTAATTTGTAATTTAGTAATAAATAAGATTTGAAATAAATATGTTTGCTTTATTTGTAATTTAGTAATGCAAAAGAGTCACAAGATATGAAAGACGTATATTTTTTTAAAATATTTATTGTATGTTGTAAATTTCACTGTTTGTAATTATCTTAGCGTTTATTGAAAATGAATAATATGTATGCGCGTTATTCCGCTCCGCGTGCTTCAACTCAACTTTTCTGCTTATGTACCATAGCTTGCCAGACATCTCAATAATCGGCATAAGAGTTTCAGTGTTGCCATTACATAATATCGATAGATTTCAACATTATTATCAAGTGTAGAAACGGTACAATCAAATGAAGTACTTTAACAACACATTTATGTGTATTGGATCATAGCCAAACCTCACTCGAATTATGGGCAAAGCCTTGCCGTCTAAGACGTCTTAGAGGTCTGGCAGTGGTTAGACCTCTTGCTAGTCAGCTTCGATGTCGTAGTAAGTCTGTCTGAGTATCTGCTTGTGTGTCTATGCTAATCTGTTCTGCGACAATAGGCAGCTTGAGGTCTCTATGCGAGGAGAGTTTGTTATCTGTCCTAGAACCCTGTTCTGCAGAACCTGCCCTGCAGCAATCCTCCAGATTTGCACTCCATACCCTGCAAGCATTTTTGATGTTAACAGAGCATAAATGAGTCTTTTATGAGTCACGCACTGATCGAAAATAGTCATATATATAAAGAGTTGTAATAAATAAAAGACGTTTATTGCAACTTAATAATAAATAAGAATTCAAATAAACGTCTTTATATATTTTAATTTTCAATAAGTCTACAACAATGTAAATAAATATTTAAAAAATTTAGATTAAGCGATTAAATAACATTCGAATTTAAAAAAAAATATTTAAATATATTTAATGCGCAAAATAAATATATATAAAAATCTATATTTTAATGTGCGCGCCTTAAAAAAAATGAAACAAAATAAATACAGTCACAATTAGCAGAGATTTATTGTGTTGAGCAGAGGCGGAGGTGGAGCCGGAGGCAGAGGCAAAGGCAGCGCAATTAAATTTAAATGCATGCAAAAGGACAACAGCAAATGGTCAAGCGTTATATGGCCAGCAAATTGCGTTTATTTAGCTCTGAATAAAAATACAAAAAAAAAAAAAAAAGAGAAAGGGAGAGAAATGAGAAAGAAAAAGAGTCTTTATGAACAAATGCTGTTGTAATTGCTGAGGAGGCAAAAGGTTTGGCTTTGCGGGCCCTTAATAAGTTCACAGCACGCAAACCAAATTTTACAGATAGAGATAGATAGAGAGAGAGAGAGAGAGCGAGCGAGTTGGGAGTAGAGTGAAGCGAGTGGCACAAGGCTGTTAACATGAATAAGACATTAGGCAGCAATTTACATGTGTAGCAGCACAGCAAAGATGCCAAGCGAGCGAGATGGAGAGAGACGGAGAGAGAGGGAGAGGGAGACTACACAAATAATGATTATTAACAAAATATGTTAATTTAATGTCTAGGCGTATCTACTAGAATTATATATTAGTCAATGGCCCAGTTTTATCTTAGGCGTCTCTGCAGTTGAAATTGAAATATTCTAACGAAGCCGGCGGCAAAAGTTGTTCAGGTGTAGCGCGGCTAGCTGTGGGTGTGTGTGTGTGTGTGTGTGTGTGTGTGTGTGTGTGTGTGCTGCATTTTAATCAATTTTATTGAAATACTCAGCCAGCAGCAGCAGCTTAAAACTGTGCAATAAAAGACAACGAGCAAGCATGTGCGCTTCAACATTAAAATGCCATTTGCCAGCGCTTGTCAAACTGTGCCCAAGCCGGATTAATAAATTGCGTAAATAACAAATTCGAAAAAAATAAAATAAAATACTGTGAAACATTGCAAACAAACAGACAACAACAACAAACAATCAAACAAGAATTTTAACAATAAAAAAGATAAAATAAAAATAACAACAACAACAGCGAGAGAGAAAGTCCACAACAACAAAGGAAGCACAACAAAAAGGCAAACATGACAACCATAAAGCTGCTCATTATCGGTAAGTTTTATCTCACAATTAAACAGCATCAACAGCAGCAGCAGCAGCAGCAGCAGCAGTTGGAATTACATTAACAACAAAAGCAGCTGCTGCTGCTGCTGCTGCGGCTGCTGCCTTGATGTGGGCGAAGCAGAAGTTTCATGCATAATACTTTACACAACTTCCAATCGGAGTTTATCGACTTTGTCACAGAGACAATGACAGAGTTGGCGCAGCAAACACTTCTTGGCGTTTGTTTCATGTTTGATCTTTTGCAAGCTATTCAGAGTCACATGAATGGCATTGGCTATAAACTGAAATTATGCTCAGCTCTTTAATTGAAACATTTTTTTAGCTGTTTAGTTGCTCAGCATATAAGACAATTGTTGTTGTCTTAAGAGATTGTCAGCGCGAGTATTTTATTTGGTTTGCTTTTTTTAGAAAGAGTTAATCAAGCTTAAATAACAAGTAAGAAAGCTGTAGCCGAGGCTGCTCGACTACGAAATCCCTTGAGCCCTTCTTCGAAAGAATCATATTCCAAGAATGCTTCGTTTCGATTCTACACGCATAAGAAACTATACGCATGATCTACGCATGTATGTGTGTATGCATGTGTGAGAGCATTGCAATGCATTGCAGGCGTCTTGCTGTCTCGCTGCCTTTGCTGCTGCGTTGCATGGGTTCTGCTGCAAAAACTTTATTGTTTAATAATTCAGTTTCTAGACAAACAATCGTATTGATCTCTTCAGATTCTGAATATGATAATCATATCTATACGCATGTCTCTAGTATTTGAAATGCATTTTTTTCACATTTGGGCGAAGTGGGGACCGGAATCCAAAATCTGACAAAAACCGAAATTATAATAAATTAGTATCTATATATATGCAGAAGACTTGAAGACTCTAACTCTAAAGATATATTAGCTAGAATTTTATAACTGGTTCCCGATATATTCGTTTATCGATATCTCTGCAAATATACAAGTTATCGAATTTCTGAAACAAACGAACCTAACACAAAAAGAATGAACTCTCTAGCTTTTGTAGACTTTTGACAGACGGACATGGCTAGATCAACTTTTCTCGTCACCCTGATCAGGAATATATATACTTTATGGGGTCTGCCACGCCTCCTGCTGCCTGTTTCCCATTTCCCATTTTCAATGGGCTTCAATCAAATTCCTACTCCACCAAAGTAAAATAGAATGTAAAGTAAAAGAATATTTTTAGCTTGAATCCAGCTAGAATTTGTTTCTCATTAGCTTATTTAAATGTCTGCTTCTTTAAATATATTTTGTCAATTGTCTTGTCAATTCCCTCCACTTCGCAACAGAGTATTAGACAGTCAGATACGCTCATTTTCAATATTCCTATACCATTTTCACTGCATTTCCTTTTTTTTTTGGCCGTAGTTCGTGTCTGGCACAACAAGTTTAGCCGCGAGCTGCACTTTGTTGATTGTCAAACGCGCAGGAGAATTTTAATTTTTTAATGCAAGTTTGTCGCAGAGTCTGCTAAATGGAGTGGATTAACGACAAATACTAAGTACAGAGAGTCGAGCACAAAAAATCACAGCTCCGAGAAACTTTTGCGAAATTTCTAATGAAAGTTGAGAAACGAAGTCGAAAGCATATGAAGAGTTGCAGTAAATATTTACGAAATGTATTTAAATTGCATTTCAATAAAATTGAGAGCAAATTTTAATAAAAATAAATTTGATGTACATATAAATTAAAATTTAAATTAAATTAATTTGTATTTAAATTAATTACTATAATTCCAATAAAAATAAATATATTTGTTTAATAAAATTATTTTTATTGAAATGAATATTTATTTTATATTTTATTGAAATGAATATTTATTTATAAAAAAAAAGATTTAAACTTAAATTATTATTACGAAAATATCTGCTACAATATGTTAGAATTATTTTTAAATTAATTTGTAATAATTTTTTTTTTTTCAAATAATTTTTATTAATTTTAGACAAATTAATTTGAAAATATTTTATAAAAATTAAAATTGTTATAAAATTATTTTATATTATTTTGTTTATTTAAACAATTTTGAATCATATAAATTTTATTCAAATTGATTTGTATTTAAATTCATTATTTAAATTATTATTATTATTTTCTTATTTTAACATTATTACAATATATTAAATGTATTTTGAAATAAATTTATAATGAGTTTTATTTTTGTATGCAAATAATTTTTCATTTTTATCAATTTTAGACAAGTTAATTTGTAATTGAAAATTAAAATTGTTTTTAGATTATTCAATAAATATTTTTATTAAAACATTTTGAAATATTTTAATTTTATTCAAACTGATTTGTATTTAAATTCATTATTTAAATTATTACTATTATTTTCTTATTTTAACATTATTACAATATATTAAAATTATTTTTAAATTAATTTACAATATTATTATTTTTGTATGCAAATATTTATTGATTTTTATATATTTTTTAAAATGAATTTGTTTTTAAATTATTTATTAAAATGCATATAAAAACTTATTAAGTTAATTTATTTTCTTTTAAATTATAGTTAGCTTTGCCTTTACTTGGCTTTACTCTTCCCTTACTCTTCTTTTACTCTTCCCTTACTCTTCTCTTACTCTTCTGATACTCTTCTTCCTCTTCCATACTTCCTCACTATCTTTGCCCAGAGAAGTAATCAAAGAACTCTTTAAGCTGATTCAGCGTTGCCAGGCGATGCAACAGAAAAGTTTGCGAATGCTGATAAAAACCAGATAAGCTGGCCACGTTTAATTTGCTTATAAGTAACTTTACTTTTAATTATATGTAAAGAGATTAGAAACTAATATTAGAATTCTTGTGGGCATAAGTATCGAAATAGAATTGAATACCAATTGGAATAATTGGAATTCTATATGCCTAAGCGAAAGGAATAAATAAGTCTTAATATGTTTGTGAATTAAATTTTTTTGAATTAAATATTCTTTTTCTATTTTTGCTACATATAATTAAGATTTGCTTTAAACTATATATTTTCAATTCAATTACAAATCGAATATAATTTCTAGCATATTTATCAAACATTTCAAATTTATTAAGAATTATATTAGGTATTTTTAGAAATTATTCTTGGCCTCTCGTAATGAACTTTTCAATGGAATATTTAGCAACTTTTGAATTCCACGAACTTCAACGATTATAAAATTCGACAAGCTTAAAGCCATTGTCGCGCCACAGATTGCACTTGACGCGACTGAGTGTGAGTGTGAGTGTGTGAATGTGAATGAGTGTGAGTGTGAGTGTTTGGGTATATGTGTTTTGTTTTGTTTTCTTTTCAGTCAGTTCTTTGCCTCGGGTTTTCATTTTATGCGCGCTTTGGGAAATTTCTCCAATGCCACAGCGGAACGGGGGCTAGCCATTTTTATTTGGCTTTTTTTTCTTTTGGCGGGAAGTGTGGGAGCTGTGGGGGCTGGGTGAGCCTTCTGTTTATGCGTGTGCCGCCTGACCATAAACAAGACATGTCGTCCACTCGACAACGATGCCACTCATCATTGCCGTCAGGGCCGACCCCAACTTGGCCAAGCGAAAACTTGGCTCAGCGCACAAAACTCAATGCCGCAAAATTTGTTAACAATTCATTTCCGCGCTTTGGGCTTCATAAATTGCTTTTATTAGCAGCCAACGGAATATAAACCAACTTTTGCCTTCGCCTTCCTGTTGCCCTTTTATATTTTTTTTTGAGGTAATAATACACTTGAACTTTTGCATAGCAAATAAAAAGCGTTAAAATGCGTGCGCTGGCAGCAGCACGACAGAGACAGAGACAGAGGGATGGAGAGGGAGAGTGTGGTTTGCCTGTGCTATGTCTGAAAATCAAATTAACAGAGACGACAGTTGGCGTGGCACCCTTTGCCCTCGAGCCAGTGACAAGTTGTGAAGTGGGACGTGCATGGACGCAGGAGCTCAACGCTGGACTGGACAGTTCTCAGCTCGACTGGACTGGACTCGCCTCGACTCTGGACTGTGGACTGTGAGCTGTGTGTGTAAGTTGTTGACAGGCACGCAGGCAATAAAATTCAATATTTCATTAAAACGCACGTTACGCATACGCAGCGTGTGCCCCATGCCACACAGTGCCCCATGTGCCCCATGTGCCCCTCTCCCCATGCCTAAGAGCGCAACGCAAACCGCAAAACTGCGTGTTGTTGCTTTTATCACACGCAGCGTCAAACGTTGACCAGCGCTCAAATCCGATTTCGTGTTATTAGCGCCAGTGCCACGCCCACACACACACACACACACACACATGCAAGGTCCTGGCTGGCAGAGTTGTCCTTCTCATCGAAATTGAGTCGTTTGTCGAGGGCCCTGACGGCTGAGCACGGTGGATGGGCGTTGGGCGATGGCCTCGTACGGGTTTCAGACGGCTGCGACGCTGACAGATTATTTGCCTTATTATTCATAAGGACTCGGCCGACTAGGGTCACACAGCCAGCCAGTTGGCAGTTATTCATTACAGCAGCAGCAGAATGAGAGTGAGAGAGCTAAAAGAAAAAGGAAGAGGAAAAGGTATGTCGAGTGCTTGAAAAGGTTTGCGACAGGGTTAAACAAGTTAAATCTACTCTCGCTCATAACTCAATTAGCGCACAGATTGCTCTAAGCGGAAGCCAATGAAATATATATATATATGTATATATATATATGCATATGTTTGCCATAACTATATCAAGTCATGTTAATGAAATTTGATAAATGCAATAAATGATAAAAAGGCGTAGAGGAAATATGAGGAAATCTAAATAAATTCAATCGTCAATTGGAAACGGAAAAGTGGCAAAATTGTTGAAGAACTGCAGAAATTGATGAAAACATTTCAAGGAAGATGAATTTTTATGCAAGTGGATTTAAGAATTTGTTCAAATGAATCAGAAGTGCGCAGAGATTTTTCTATAAATAACTTTGTTCTAATTTTGTGTGTGGTTATATATGATGAAGGAAGGCTCAAGCAAATTGTTTTTTTTATCTGATTCAAAAAAAAACTTTGGAACTGGTTCATAATATTGAATTCAAAATGAATTCCTTGAGATATAGAAGGTAAGAAACTGAAACTGAAAAAAAATAAAATAAAAATAAATAAATAAAAAATAATAAAAAGAAATAAAATAAAATCTAATCAATTTCTGATGTACTTTAAGAACTAGACGAAAGTTGATCTTATATCTTGTTCAAAATATATTTGGAACTGGTTCGCAATGCTGACAAAATGATGGGCAGCAATAAAATAATGGCTTTGGGTTATAAAAGTTGGGAAAATGTGCAAGAACAAAAAAACTAATTAATTTCGGGGTACTTTCTTTTGTTTATTAAGAACTAGCTTCAAACTTATTTGGAACCAGTTATCCAGTTACCAGTTATTGCATATTTGTATATATATTTTGTATATTTGTATATATGGATTCATGAATTTTTAGCTCATTTAAGTCATTCGAGCAAATAGTTTGAAAAATAAATAGAAATAGAAATTACTTTGGAACTAGTTCAGTTGCTCATTCATAAATATATAAATTTACATCAATGCAGAGCTGTATGTAAAATGTATTTAAAATCTAACTTGAACTATTATTGCATGTTTACAGTAAAACTGCCTCAAATACTTCAATTTCCATTGAACTGGTTCGAAATCAATCGACATCTGCTTCGAAGTTCCAAAATTTGTTGGAATTGACTTATCAAAAAGAGTTATGAATTTTAATTTTTTTTTTTTCTCATTTTCAGAACTAATTGAACATTTTTTCAGATCTAGTTCAGAATTCGTTTGGAACTTTTTAAAATTTGTTCAAATGTAAATCAAATAAATTCATAGCTACTTCAACATTTACTGAGCTATTCATTTTGAACTAGTTCTATATAATTTAAGATATTTTGAATTAAGAGTTTAACATGAGTTTAAAATTTATGTATATTATTATATTTTATTAAATTTTATCAAAATATTTTTTTTATCTGAATACAGAATATACTACAAATTGTAGTTCATATTTTGCATAGTTCCGTAATAGGCAAAGATTTCGAACTAGTTCCAAATTCTTAGTGGAACTAGTATTATTAGTAGTTCACTATTAGCACAAACCTCGTACAAATTCTTTTAGATTTCAGTTCAGTTCAAGTGAACTAGTTCCAAACCACTTCAATACAATCTAGCTCATGATTTCTCAAAAGCTTTTACTCTAAGCTAATATTAAATTTGCAACTGATTAAATTCTTCAAAATCTTTTCAATAATTCGCATTAATAATTTATTAATGAATATAATTTGGAGCCATCTTAATGCTCACATTTATATTCTATCTATTAATCTTAGGTACTTGGCTCATTTAATAATATTTGAAAAGCAATTCGCATCAATTTTAACGAGCGGTAAACAGCATTTAGCACCTCGACTGGAGTTTGGCTCGTTATCCATTTGAGCTTTGCTCTTTTATGATTGTTTTTCCTCTTTTTTTTTATAGAACTTTCGGTTATCTGAAATGGTTTTATTGTAGGGCACTTGTATAGTCACGAAACAGAGTCGCGTCGAGTCGCGTCGAGTGGCGCGCAGCTCATTTGGATTTATTAATTGCGCTCTGGCTGAGTGGCTTGGGTGGCATTGTGCGTAGCGAGTAAATTAATTAGCAAATACTTGCCTTAATAATCATTTTAATGGAATTTGTAATTTAATGCGCCTAACGAGAGTTTTATGTGTGATTACAGTTACGCGCGCGCACTCAACCTCCTCCCCTTGCACCCTTCCACACACCCCACTCAATTGGCTGAAGTCTTTACGAAGTTTCCTATTGATTTTCTCGCTGTCTCGCAGCAGCAGCAGCAGCAGCAGCGGAAACCGAACCAAAAAACCAGAACCAGAACCAAAAGCAAACCACAATTTATTTAAGCGGCTTTAAATATTTCAACATGCCAACTTGGCAAGTCGAGCCGAGCCGATGACGAGCTTCTGCCAACCATCGACGGGTTGGCTCGAGTATTTTGTTACCATTATACCTTTTGGGCCAAAGCCTCGCACTCTCTCCCCCTCTCTCCCCCTCTCTTTCGCTGTCGGTCAGCTGTTGGGTCAGTCAACTTTCGGCCGGGCCAACGGGACAGTCAATCACTTAATAAAACTTTTATGGCATGCCATTAATTGATGGCGTTAAATTCTCAGTGCAATAAAACAACACAAAAACCGAATAGCAGCAGCAGCAGGAGGAGCAGCAGGAGCAGCAGGAGGTGGTGTAGGTGCAGGCGACGGCACTTGCCATATAATTGGAATAATTTTGCTTTATATTTGGTTTATTTTTACGATTTGATATGCTAAAGAGCCAAAGCACAAAGCAGCCAAAATAAAAAATAAAAAAAAAAATAAAAAATAAATGAAAATAATAATAAACGTTGAGAACAATTTGAAAGCATTCAATTATTGGGCGCTGCGATAAGCTGACTTTGGCACAAATTTCAAATTATCAATGAGCATATAATAGAGACAGACCGAGAGAGAAGGAGGAAAAGAGAGAGTGAGAGAGAAAGCAAAGTTTTCACAGCTCAAGCAAGAAATATTTTCCACTAGCTTGCACAATCAAACAAATTCTCTCTTCCTCTCAGCCTCTGCTGCAAAACTAAATCTACGTAAAATTTGCCTTAAATGAAATGCATAAATTTTGGAAAAGAGCAACAAACGCAACGAATCGAAACGGAATCATATGTGAGATGAGTTCTGGCAGCCGGATGAATGCAAGTGTTTAAAGGACTTGACATGCCAAATCACATATACCATAAAGAGCAACACACACACACACACACACACACACATGCACACACTGTGCACTCTGTGTATATGTTATCTTTTAATTAAACATAAATGTTTGCTGCCTGCCAAGCAGCAAGAAATCTTCATAAATCTATTCAACAGCAGCTGATGAAAATTCAATATGAAAATTTCAACTGGAAATTTATAAATATTTGAAAATGGTTCTCAATAAATTTAGCAATCGATATAGAACAATTTAAATCAATATTATTTAATTCCATTATGCGCATATTCATAAACAATCCAAGTGGGCGTGGCAGCGGCAACGGCACAGCTGTCACTTTCACATTTCATATTTATATTACGATATTCAATTTATTTGTATTATTTTTTCATTTCATTGCAACTCGTTTGTTAAGCAATAATTAAATGCATTTGTATTCCCTGCGCACATAAATTAAATATATGCAAAAATATTACCAAGTTCAATTGTTTAAGGCATTTGTTAAGAGATAAAGTTAATGAAACGTTTGTGCTATTTATTAGCTAAATTTCTAATTGTATAAGCTAGAAATTTACATGATAGAAACATTTAGTTTAATTTGTTTTTTTTTATATTTTATTTATTTTTTATTTATTTATAATCTTTTTTTTTTTAATAATTTGATATTTATATTTTTATTTATATATTTTCTTTTTTTTATATAATTTATAATTTTTTAAAATTTAGTTATATAATGATTTTTTTAATAGAAACTTATTTAAATTTAATTTTATTGAAAATATATACATATTATTTATTTATTTGTTTTATATATTTTTTTTAAAGTTATTACTAAGTATTACTTAACATATAATCAAATATATATTTTTTAATTTTTTTTTTTCAATTTTTTCATGTATCTTAAATTTTTTACAAATCAAAATTGTTTGCTTTTTTTTCCTTTTTTAAATTTAATAGTTAATTAATAAATAATAATAATAAATAATTTAATAATTAAATAATTAATAATAATAATAAATATAATAATAAAATAATAATAATAATAATACTTTATAATTTAATAGTTATTTAATTAATAATAAAAAATAAATATAAAATAAAATACTTGAACTTATTTTACACTAAAATATATATTATTAAATTAATAATTTGTATGTAATCCAAAAAAAAATAAATAAAAAATAATAAGCTGAAAAGATAGAGATATTAAAAATTGAATAAGTCAATTCGTTCTCTCTGATTATTTGCTTTGAAAAAATCGTAAAATATTTATTTAAAATATGAAATTTCAATGCTGTTGACATGTGCCGGCCCCTGTCCCAGCCCCCAGCCAATGCAATTAAAGACAACTGTGGAACAGAATGGACCATTATAATATTTATGTTGACCGCAACTCATACCAGAGGTACGCAGCCCTCACCTGTATCTAGTTTCATGCTTAGTATTTTTAGCCACAAATAACTAGATAGAGAGTGCAGCAAAGCAACGGCAATCTGCATGCCAAACATTGAGCACAATGCAGAGTCAAAGATATTTGTGAATGTTGCTATGCGCTGCAGAGATGTAGAAATATATATATATACATATATAGATATGGATATATGCATTCCTGTTCGACTCGGCTGCCATGCACAGGTGACGCTGGTTCAAAAGTTTTTTTTTTTTTAGATTTTCTGTTGCCTGGTTTTAAGCGTCGCCACACTAAAATCAAATAGCAGACGTCGCCGCATATGACATTCATAGCAAGGCAGCTTAGCCTGGCCCCACAACACATGGCAGAGCTCATAGCTACAGCTACAGCTACAGCTGCTGTCATGCGACATGGCTTGAAAAATATGAAAGTTGCTTCAAAATTTATAAGATTGCCGCAATGCCTGATCCTGACAACAGCAGGAGTAGGAGGAGCAGCAGCAGCAGCAGCAGCAGCAACTGACATCAGTTTTCGTTTCAGTTTCAGTTTCAGTTTAAGTTTTCAGTATTTGGTTCAAGTTTTAGCTGCAGTTGCACACACCGAGCACGTTGTCCCATTTTGAGGCAATAAAAACGTGGCTGGGCCAACAATAACACATGAAAAATAAAAAAGAAGAAGAAGAAGAAAATATTAAGAAAACAAACAGCAGACGCATATTTAATTAATTGAACCTGCGCGACGCAGCAAAACGCAAAAGCCCAACATAACAATAACTAAGCTGTTGGCCTTGTTAATTGCATGTGAATGATAGCTCGGCAAATACCCTGTAAATGTGGGCTGCAGTAAATTATATTAGAAAGTTAAAACATTTAATGGCAATAAAGGTAAAGGTAGAGGGAAACAAAATGCTAAAGAAATTGCAGTAAAATTAAAAAATAAATATATAAATAAAAATGATGGAGTAAAAGTATTTGAAAAATATTAAAAAATATATTTATATATGACAAGCTACAAGTAATTTAAAAATATTATTATTAATATTAAATATATGTAAATATTTCAATAAATCGAACATCCATGTGTCATATTAATATTAAATATATATATATATATTTTTTTTATTTTATTTATTTTTTTTATTAATAAAAAAAAAATCAATGAATCGAAAATTGTGTATATAGGTAAATGCGTGTGGGTAAATGGGTTTTAATATTACAAATATATATCTCGAGGCGTAATTAGTAAACGACACTCTAATAGAACATACTTGACAATTGGTGAATGCGCTTTGCTCAGTTATTGGCCAGATGGTCAGCGTAGAAATGATGCAGAAATGTTGCGAAAGGTTCTAAGGAGGTTTGAGGAAAGAGTTACACAGGAGATAATTGTTGTGCGTGCAATCTTGAGTCACTGAGAGAGATATTCCATTACAATAGAATGTGTGTGAGCGATGTGGCATTGATGCTGAAGGCATTCATGTTTAGACAGTGAAAGTGAATAGTGCGCCCAAGATTATTCGCCATACGCAATTAATGAAGTAATAATATCAGCCGGACAAACATAGACTAGAATCAACCCTGACATAAAACCTTATATGGGTATCAGAATAACGAACCCTATATGCAGAGCCATTATAATCTAATTCTACTATATTTTCAAAATAAAATCTAAAATATTTTGGAGTAGAAAGATGCTCCGGTGCATTCTCTTTTGCTCAAAGTATTCAACATTTCCAAATATGTCAGATCAACTCAAATAGCTTTTATTTCAAATGTCCCATTTATACGCCTTGCTGGGTATTAATGTAGTAGGAGACAAGAACATTTAACGCAGACGCTTGAGCATACTTACAGCATGTTGGCTTATAACAAATCAAACACAAAGAGACGAAAAAGCGAGCCAAATGTGCTGGGAAAACAAATCAAAATGATTCACAAAAAAAAAAAAAAAGTAAGAAGGAAAAAACCACAAACAATCACACACACACACACACACACTCAGACAGCTAGCGAAAATGTCCTTTGGGTGCAAAATCGATTAAAGGCATTGAAAACGAGCAAAACGGAAGTCAATCAGCAGACAATAAGTGGATGGAGCCTGACAGGTGGGATGAGCGGCTGTCTCACCTGAAGCTGACAAGGGAATTAGTATATATATACATATATATAAATATATATGTATATGCATATGTATATGTGTGTACAACATGCTCTTGGAGCTGTCACTGAGCTCTGGCTCTGGCTAATAAGCCGTCTAAAGCGTTTGCCATTGCCATCGTCAATTTGCGCCCACTGTGTGCAGCGCATTAATGCCAAGCGAATGTGTTTCGCATTAGCAAAAGAATTTCCACAGTGTTTCAGTGTTTGCTCTAGGGAGCTCACCCACTCTCTCTCTGTGTGTGGGCGTGTCTACTGTAATTGCACGCCAATGTACGCACGTAACTGCATATTTACATATCACTCGTCGAGTCGCTGACAACCAACAGCAGCAGCAACGGCAACGTCAACGGCAGCAGCGGATCTCAGCTTGGGGAAAAAGTGAATTAAAATAAATTAAAGCATGCTTTCAGGCGCGCCATGTAAATAATGCAGCGCCATTTTTCTCACAGCGTCGCACGCAAACGCAACGCGCGCTGCGGCGCTACGTCGCTACGTGGCTGTGGGCGTGGCAGCGCCTCACACTGATTGATATGTCTGTCGGCATGGTCCTTGAGTCCTTTTTGCCATCTTATCTGCTCCATTGCCAGCGTTGGCCCCGTAGGTGTTGAATCATTTACTAGCAACGAGCACATCGCCTCCTGCTACTGCTGCTGCTCCTCCAGCTCCACGCACTCATCGTTTGTCATCAACGTCCTTATTGTCAGCTACGTTGATTGCGCCAAGTGGCACAGCGAACAACACAGCAACAAGGCGAATGGCAACAAGAAGCTGCCACTCTGATTATTATAGCTGCTTGTGGCATGCCACGCAGCACGCTGACCAGGACACTCGACTGCTGCTCCAACACCTGCTCCTGCTACGATTCCCATCTCCTGCTCAATGGCGAGCCATATCAATTAGATGCATCTATCTGTCAGCCAGCTTCACTTTAAGACTTTTTTGATTAAAGTGATGTATATTCCGAATTTCTTTTCCTCTCTGTCTCTCTCTCTCTCCCTCCCTCTCTTTCTGCAGAGATTTCGTAGATTTCTGTGGACAAAGCAGCAGCTCAATTACCAGCTAAAGCCAATTTTGTGTTGAACCAATTTCAATTTTCTGCCAAGTTTCAGAACTTGAACTTTCCCTGATAACTTTATTTCTTGAAATAGTTTTTAATAAACATTGAATAAGAAATTCCTATACAAGTGGAGCATGATCGACTAGCAGATGCCTTGAATTACTAAATATTTTTATAGCTTGATATATTAGCTGAATGTAAAAAACTTTGCGAAATCTTTATATTTATCTTGAGAGCATCGATTCTCTCATTGAAGTTAATTTTAGCTTCAAAGCTTTTATTTACTTTATCTGATAAACATCGCATTAGAACTAGTAGCTCAAGGATGTAATTATAGACGCATGGAAGCTTGACAGGCAGGACTTATGTATATATAGATTCTTATTAAGGAATCAGCCAATAGTTAATTTAAATAAAATCTTTTATATAAAATACTTATTATTAAATTTGTATTACTGAATTAATTATAATATACAAATTGTCAATATCTTTTATTATTATATTTATATTCATCGCCTTTTATTCACTCTAAACAGCTTATAAATTTCAGCTTTCTTCTCCACTCTAAAAAGAGCTTTAAGGTTATTTGAATATTTAAATTTGCTGCGATTAATTATGCAAATACGTCTTGGCTGCATAAACTTGGCATGGAATGGCTGCAATTGGCATAATTAATATGTCATTTGAATTATTTTGCATTTATGTTTATAGCCAAGTCAAAGCTGAATGCACTTTTAAGACTGGAGTTTATGCAAAAGACACAGTTAATTAATTATTTAAAAGAATTCTTTTTATGTTGCCCGCTTTGGCTGCTGCCGTTGAAGCAAATCTTATTAAGAGTTAAGCAGCGCACTTAAATGGAAACTTGAATCAGACGAAGTTTGAGTGCTCTCACTGTGTAGGGAAACATTTGGAATTTTAAATGAACTTAAATGCATTTAAATAGCAATAAATAGTTATATAGGTTTCTGCTTTAGTAGATGTGTATATATATCTGATACATTTATTGATAATACATATACAAATTATTTTTGATTTTAAATTATATAAAAGCAAATGTTGAGCAAAGGCTCATTCATATAGAATTTGATATAGATATGAAATGTGATATATTTTAGTACATATATAAAATATAGAATAATATATAGATATAACATATGTGATATATTTATATCTATATCTGATGTGATATTGTTATACATCAGTGTGAATGTCTGACAAGCGTCTTATTGTTAGAGTAGTGTTGGCAATATTACTCAAGTTGGCAACATGCTAAATTCTACTAGAGTAAGTGAGACAAATATAGTTGCTGCTGCTGAACGTAGTTCCAGCTGTTGCTGAGAAAGAATGAGATGGCATGTGTGCACCTTTGCAAAAAACGATGTGATTAAGCAATGTGAGTGGAATATAAAAGAAGCTGCGAGCAATTCAAGGCAATAGTATATAGAGAGAGCAATTAAATGGAAGATACTCATTATAGAGCGTAGTTCTTTTGATTGATTTAAATGGTAAAATTATCTTATTATTAGGTATTTTTTGAACAGACTTAAATATAAATTAAATTTTCAGCTATGTTAAATTAATTTCAATCCAACAAATTTTTCCCATGTTAAATGCCAACTAAGCTTCTTTTCTTTTTAAAAGAGAAAAGCCAAAATTGATTTTATGCTACAAACTATTTTCTAAAAATTCCAAATTTTAGTTGACGAACTTCAGATGAATGCAAAATAAATATAGTCGACTACGAGATACCCTGAAGCCTGAAAAAAAAACTAATACTCTTCATATTTACGAACTGCTTTTGTAGTTTCCGAAATCTCGACGTTCATACGGACAGACGGACGGACGAACACACGGACAGTGCTATATCAAGTGCTGATCCAGAATATACCTATACATATATACTTTTTGGGGTCTGTGACGTCTCCCTCTGCCTGTCACATACATTTGCACAAAACCATTATACCCTGAATTCCCATTTTCAATGGGTTCATGGTATACAAAATCTGTTGCTAGATATCAAGAGACAGAGAGCTGCAATTTAGAAAAATATTTGCATATGTTGTGTAGCATGATGCATAGTTCGTGGTATCAAAGCTTTCATTTCTACAGCTGTTGCTGCTGCTGGCACAGTTAGTGCAGCAAAACGTTAACCAGGTTTTCCCATGGTTACCTTTGTCCGGCTCAGTCAGTTAGAGCCAGCCCTGCCAAATGGCTGTGAACCCCTGATGAGCCGACGTTACGCTTCAGGAATGTCATATGTTATGCACACACACACACATATATATATATATATATATATATATAAATGTATATATATATATATATCTGTATAGCACTTGGCATTCTGAGCTGAGCTTTGTCAGTTTGTTCTGGCTGCTTGTTAATTTGCACAAAATATTTCACATACGCCCCGTTGCGAGTGCGTTTGACAAAACTAGGTGAGTTGTTAGCTGCTGTTGTTCTGTTTTATTAACCCAATAACTAAGAGGCCCGTGGCTATAAACTGCAACGGCGCGGCTGTCGCTGCTTTAAGTCAAAATGCCAGCAATGCGGGTCGCTTTTGCTGCTCTTTGTGTGCCCCACTTGCCAGTCAGTGACAACAGACGACGACGACTGTCAGCAGCAGCAGCTGCAGCAGCAGCAACTGAACTGCCAGCCACCCACACTTGGCACTTATCTAACACCTTTGACTTCATTGCAGCAGCTGCAGTTGGCGCTTATCTGTCATGGTTACGAGTCGGGATTTTAATTAGCGCCCAGCGCAACGCAACGCAGCGCTCACTCATGTCCAGGCATACGCTTAGCCCGCCCACACACACAGCCACGCCCACTTAAGTTCCCCTTCTGTTTGCATGGCATTTGCCTGCTCGTTCGTTTGTTAAAACTGTTTCACTGCTGCTTCCATACCATTTTCTCTTCTTTTTTTTTCATATTTCTTCTTCTTTTTTTGGTTGTCCTGGCTACGACGTTGACACGCGCTTGTCGCTCATTATCCTTTATGAATTTTTCATAACTGCAACAGCAGCAGCAGCAATGGCAGCAATGGCAGCAAAGGCAGCAGCAATTGAAATTTTGACCTTTTTTCTCTGTTAACTATAATTTCTTAAGCACGTGACTCGCAAGCCAAACGCAAAGTTGACTGCAAAATTAGATTTGTCTGCGGTCTCTCCTCTCCCCTCTCTCCCAAAAAAAAAAAAAAATGAAAGTCCATTGAAGTGTGAGTTTTGCAGCAGGCTTAACCTGGGGTTTAACCTTTCTTAAGATGCCTGCAGTTACCTTTCATCTTCTTCTGCCACTTTTTGGGTTACACTTTGCATGCTTCATTCAAGCCATTTCAACTCCTTCCACTCGCAGCTCTTTTCTATTAACATTTCACACGTTTACAGCTTCTTCTTTTGAGCCACGTTCTTTACTCCTGAGCAGCTGTTGCGCTTTTCTTAAATGTTACTTAAATTATTATCAGCTTTTGTTTGAGAAATTATAGAGTATTTGCAGCGGGTATATAGATGAGAGAACGATGCAGGCTGTTTGCAAGCTGGCAACTCTTAATGAGAAAAAGGGAATTTGAAATACATTTTTAGATTTCATTATCTATAAAGTACGCAGAGAGAGTGAGAGTGAGAGAGAGTTGTCTGTATATAGAAGATAGTCAAATTTACAAATTGATATCAAATTGACTTTGCTCATTTAGAATTTCACTTTGATTTTTCCCATCTTTCATTCCCCATTTCATTCTCTATTGGCCTCTCAGCTTCTCAAACCCCTTTCCTCTCTCTCTTTCTCTCTCTCTTCATTTTAGGAATTATTTTTTAAATTTATAAATATAATTATTATGGATTAACGTTTGCATCAACTTTCTGTCTTTCATGCTTTCAACTGGCTATGAATGCAAGCTTTTATTTTAAGCAAATATCTATACATATTGTTATCGCAAAGGACTCTTTAAGGACTCAATCTTAATAAAGTACTTAAACAGTAATACATTGTCAACGATTTATAAACTCAAAGTAACCTTTATGAACTCTGCAGCTTTGCAGTATTTGCAGTACTTAAAGTTGCGATACTCTAAGACTTTAACAAAATTTCATTCATTTTTTGTATTCATTTCTTATAAAATTATTTCTTTTAACAATAAATTCAAGAGCATTTGCTAGTCTCAGTTGGCGTCAGTAACTCTTCTACTTTTTTTCCAGCTCATTTTCATATCTCTTAGTTTTTCATTTGCAGCTCGTATTTTTTCATATCATTTTTTTTTTTTTTTTTTTCATTCATCCAACTGTCTGTGTGCATAATTTCTGGGTACAAATTGCGTCGCTTAGCTCTGTGGCCCGCTTTCAATTAGAGACCAGAGCGGGGAGGGCAAGCGCCAGGATGACTGCTTGCAACAGTTGCTCGCAGCGCCTAAGGCAGTTGCACTTGTCTTTTCGTTGTAAGAATAGACAACAACGTTGAGCATAACAACTGAGAGTGTTTACGAATTTGAAGTGAACGACTAGAAGATACCCAGTAATTTTGCAAAGTGTTTCTCGATTTTTCTCGACAGGCAAATATTTATAGAATAACTCAGGTCGATAAGAAACAGATGTCATACTAAATACTACATAAATTAAATTTATCCATTCATTCATTCATTCATTCTCTGATTCATTCACTGGCTCGTTCAATCATTCGTAGTTCATTTATTTACTCGTTCATTCATAGAATAAATACATATACTACATTCATTTATTCATTCACTCATTCATTCTTTCATTCATTCATTGATTCGTTTATTGATTCATTAAATCATTCATTCACTTATTCATTCATTGATCCATTCAATCACTCATTTATTCATATGCTACATTAATTCATATATTAATTCATTCATTCATTAATTCATTCATTAATTCATTCATTAATTCATTCATTAATTCATTCATTCATTCACTCATTCATTCACTCACTCATTCATTAATTCATTCATCAGTTCATTCACTCACTCATTCATTCACTCACTCATTCAGCCAGTGAGACATTTATCAATTTAATCAGTTCATCGCCCTCAGCACAAAGCTGTCACAATCCCCTTCTTCTACCTATCATACCCTGCTTGGGCACTCTCAATGAGTATGCATATCAAAAAAGAAAAGGAAAATTGTTGGTAAATCTGCGGCTGCTGCTGCTGCTCCCGTTGCTGCTGCTGTGGCAAAAACTTCTTGGACTGCGCTTTTGTTGCGACTCGGTGAGCCATGTCCTCGACATGCCTGCGGCGCAGCCCAAGTATGAGAGAGACTTGGCTTCTCTGCCCTTGTCGTTGTTGTTGTTGGTCGAGTGGCACTTGCATACGGCATTCGAATTGCTCTTGTTGCTGTGTGTTCGCTAAGCGTCAGTTGCATTGTCAGCTTTGCACCTTTCGACGCGGCTGTGGCTGCAGACCCAAACTCTAACTCCAACTCCAGCCTCAACTTCTATGCTTCAGCTCTGCAACTGCGGCTGCAATTTCTTAGAAATTCATTTCGGCGCTGCATTGTCGCGCAAAAGTTTAATTACAAAAGGCAAAATGCAGTCGCATCCTTTTGCACTTTCACCTAGCTCCCCTCTCTCTCTCTCTCTTTCTCTGTCTCTAGCTTCCTGCCCTTACCCGCTTCCTCTTTTAATTTCTTCCTTGCCGTCGCTTCACAAGTTTTGCTCATCATAAAATCGTGTGGCCGCGTTCCCTTTGACAGTTTTCTCTGTCTCATTTCTTTTATTTTTTTTTTTAATCAGTCGCATGAGTCTTGCGCCTCGCTGCGCTTTCCAACACTTGATGCCCTCTGCACTTTGCCCACACACCTGGCGGAACATCCTCCGCTCTTTAGGTGTTTATGCAGCTGCTTCTCTTTGCTTAGCTTTCAATACTTGAGGTTTAATTGTTTGTGAATCCAGTAAGTAAAGAATAGTTGCTTGTCGAGTTATTTAAATTGAGTTTATCTTGGCAGTGAGCTGATAATATTATTAGACGAATCAGATATTCAATTGAATTGGATTTTGATGGGCAACTAGATGAATTGAGATAATCTTAATTGTAGTTTAACAACCACTGTGCACTCATAAAAACTTATGTGATGCGCTGTAAATTTATTATATTCCATTATATAAAGTTTTATATATATTGCCATAAATGTATATATAGTTTTCAATTTCGAACCACATATTAAATTTCAATAAAAATTTGACGATTTTCAATTATCTCGTAGCACTTTTGCACCACTGTGCAAGCATATGCAAATAAATTTACATGCAATTTGTGAATAAAATCCATCTCGAGTCTCAATTACTAAATGTGTTGGCTGCATTATTAATCGAAGCAGAATTTGTTGTCTCAAGTGTGGCTGAATGGCTAACCATTTAAGCTGAGGGCATTTCGAATGCCAAACAACACTAAATATTCAGTTTGCAGTTGTGCAACACTTGAGCAGGAATAACTGCGACGAGTATTTGGATCACATTACAAAGTAAACATAAACACAGATCATTTAATATTCGATAGTTGTCTATTAATTATTTAAAAAGCAAATATTTGCACGAGCCGCAAAGCAAAACAAATCAGAGTCCAATCAGTGTAGGCCAGCAGGAGCAGGAGGTGGAGGTGGAGGTGGGTGGACTCCTGCTACAACAATTGGAATTGATGAGCTTAAGTATATGTCAACATAAATTGCAATCACATAATATTCCATTTGGGCCGCTCATTCATTACGTTGCGCATTGTTGCTGTGCTGTTTGTTGTTTGTGAATGTTTTTAATAAATTTTAAATAAACAGACAGCAGCTTCGAGAGTCGCGCGCGAATTGTAGATAAATATTTGCATTAGATGGCAATACTTATGAGGGGCACAGTAGCGAGCGGACTGACTGCCTCATCATGCCACTTGTTTATAGGCAGGCAGCCAGTCAGGCAAACTGACTTTGTTTGCTTTATAAATTATTGACACTTTATTGACAGCCAACAACAGCAGCAGCAGCAGCAACAACAGCAGCAGCAGGAACAGCAACAACTTTCGACGCACACAATGGCCCATAAAACAATGGCGCATTAAGTTCATTATGTGCTCCATGCACAGTGGAACAAAAGCATTAATATACATTACAAATGTATGCGTTCGCTCTTGTTCGTCTTGCCGCCATTCATTTGCCCTATGTAAACTACTTAAAATTTCGCTCTCACACTGCGCCAACATAAATCCAAATAAATATGACAAAAATACTTTACAAATAAAAAATAAAAGCGGAGCAAAAAGTAAAAATAAATTCATGAAATATTGAAAAATAAAGAAGCGCAGAGAATTGTGTATAAAATATTAAAAGGTGGCTAATAAATAAAACATGTCGAAAAAAGGATAATAACGATGGCGCGAATTAAGTCCATTTGACACCTTTGTTTGCAGCCTGCGGCAGTAAATTGAATTTGTCTACCCTACACTGAATTGGGGTATATTATGTTTGACAGGCAGCATGTAACGTAGTCAGCGCTGCGTTTGATTAGTCTATAAAGTATTGAAGAGCTAAAGAAAATTTTGTTAAGCTAAATGTATTTTATTTTATTTAGTATTTTTCAATTCAATTATTTCTAGATATTTTTGTATCAATAATAAAATTTATATAATTTATATTTATTTTTTTATTTCATGATTCGTTTTTGTATTTATTTATATAGTTTATTCTCACATGAATTTAATATATTTTTATATTTTTATATTTGCATATTTTTGTATTTTTACTTCATTTTATTTATATATATATTTTTTAAAATATTTTATTTATATATATTTTTGATTTTACTTATTTGTTTTTATATTTGCATATTTTTATATTTTTACTTCATTTTATTTATATATTTCTTAAATATTTTTTTTTTTTTTTTTTATTTTACTTATTTGTTTATTTTTTTTTTTTTTTTTATATATATTTTATCTATTTATATATTTTATTCTCACGTTAATTTAATACATTTTTATATTTGCATATTTTTATATATTTTTATTTCATTTTATTTATATATTTTTAAAATACTTTATTTATAAATATATATTTTTATTTTATTTATTTTTATGTATATATTTTGTCTAAAAACTGTATAAAGAACTAAGCATAAATTAAAATTTTTTTATATAAAAAAAAATGTTTATTGGTATTATTTTTTTAATTAAATTAAATTCTAATTTCAAAGAGCATTAAATTTTTAGCTCGCTTCTTTCATGCTCATTTTGTATTAATATTCAGTGCCATAAATAACTAATTTACTTTTTTTAAGTATTCTGTAATAGGAGAGCTTAATTGCATATCTAAAAATAAAATAAATAAATATAAAACAATTTGTATAATAACAATTAAAGTGTGAACGACCTCAAGAGCTGCTACCAGAGAAATAAAAGGTTGCTTAGATTTGAATTTCCTATAAAGAAAAGTAATATAAAATTCGAATTAAACTCCTCAAATAAAAACAGTAAAATAAAAATTGTTTAAAATATTTTATAATATATATATTTGTTAAAAAGATTATATTATAAATAATACACAAATATTTCTTGAGGTTTTTCAAATATTTTTGTAGCATCAAATTTTCAGCTTCTGCACTTGAACATGAAAGCAATTCATGCAAATTTTAATATGCATATAACATATATAATATATATATATAAGACATATTGATAAATTTGTGCCATTTCAATGTGCTTTCCATAGGATTATCTGCGTGTGCCAATTAAATATTTTTTTTACTTTGCTTTAAAACTGCTTCCTTTTGAATATTTCGAAAATATTACCAAAAATAATGTTACAAAAGCTGCCCTCTTTGTTGCCCAATTCAGAACGTTATATCGATAGCTATTTAAATGAACACACACACACACACACACAACAGCAAAGTGTACTTGCCGGGAATATCCTTAATGTTGGCATGGCAATAGCGCATTAAAAGCGGCGTCATAAGCCGCATTCAGGAAATTCGCTTCATTTGCTTTTCGTGTTTCATGTACCAAACACTATGGCGACACACATACAAATATCTATATATACATACATATATGTGTATGTATATGTATTTATTTTCTGTTTTATGCCATTTAATTTTTATTTGCTTACATACGTACTTTGCTGCTTTGCCGTTGCATATTTGTTTGCATTTGTGTGCAGCGCGGATTGATTTATATCAATATCCGTCAACCATTTCATTATGTAATATTCCGCTAGGCGATCGGAAGCATAAATAAGCAATGCAAAAAGCGAGTTAAATCTGTTTGCATTAATTAAATGTACACCCACTGATAAAAACACACGCACACACACGCACACACTGAAACAGTTGCTATGCTGCAAATCTGTGCTTCAATGGAAAGGCAATGCATTTGCGGTAATCGCTTTGGCTTGTTGATCACGAAAATTTATTGAAAAAAGAAAAAAAATATATATGCAAAAGCAGAAGTAACATAGTATATGCAAAACGAATTCAAACACGAAAGGCATACACAAAGCTTAGAGCATGCTCGACTAGCAAAGCAATCGGTAAAAATCAAAGATTTGTTTGGTTGAATGAAGATTTGTATATCGAAATAAATTTATATATATTTATTATATATTTATATATTTAAAAAAAAAAATCTATAAAATATATATGCATATAGAAATGTGTTAATAATAATCAAATAAATTGTTATATTGCCTGATGAACTTCTTCATGAACATCTTCATTATAAAAATACAAATAAAAAATAAATAAAAATTGTATAAAATTGTCTGCCACACCTTCTTCAGCATGTGACATACATTTTCTCGAACAAAAATACTCTCAGTTTCTATATTCAATGGGTATTAAGCCTACTTGGATATAAAGAAAATTTTCATTAGGTTTTCTATATACCAGATATAATTACTATAAGTATATAATATCTATAACATCTATAATATCTTTTTCGCAAGTCTTGAATTAAGAAACTAAGAAACTAAGAAACTTGACTAAAGACTCAACAAAAGAAAACTTTGCTCGCGCTCAAGCTTTAATAAACTCAATTTCAAGCTGCCCCCAAATGAGATGCTTTAATTTATAATTACAGGGTATTATGAGAAGTAATCAACAAAAGAAAATACGTCATTAAATTGTCATTAATTGAGTGCAGCCTATTTATAAAGCTGCGCTGCGTGCGCTGACTAAAAGCAGCGGGCATAATCTGTATTCGTCCTATACAACTAGCACATAATTCATATGAACACACACACACACACACACACACACACATTCATGTATATAATGACAGTCACGTCAATAATGCGTAAATAAAACACAATTTGTCTCAATAAATTTTCAATTAGCGTTTAAAAAAACGCCGCTTCCCGAAAAGCCACGGCGACAGGCAACACAACACAGAGGCTGGCATGGCCGGGCCATGGGGGGCTGGCATTGGCCAAGGGGCGTGGCACAGCCCATGGTATGTCTAACTGTTTGACAAGAAACAAATCAAAATTGAAATGGCAATGGAAATGGAAATGAGGCGCAAATACGCAAAACTCTGACGAAAAATGAGTAGAAATATCAGTGAAACTGAAACGAATTGCGGAAGGAGTAGGCGCTTAAGCAGGGGGCGTGACAACAAGTATAAATAAACATAAATTGACAGACCATAAGTTTGAAATGAGTATACTTAAATTATTTTTCAATTTGCATACGAAATGACATCAAGCCAAACTTTAGTTAGTCAAGTGAATGTTGCTCTGATATAGGTCACAATTCAGAGCCTATCGATTTTACAAGCAACAACTAGGATAATGAGGTTTCCCAATAGATAATCATATTGATTATATTAGTGGAAAATTTGTGAAATGCCAAGCGCTTTTTGGTTGCAAATCAAAAAACTTTGTGACTTTGGTACATTGGTATATTGGTATATTGGTATATTGTTATATTGCTTGTCAAGAAATGCATCTTGGGATACTTGGGATTCAGGAATATCGAGGATATTCATTCCAGATATTTCCCAGTCGGGCACGCACACCAAGAGATTGTTTTCTATCGATGCCATTGATACGAAATATCGATAAACATTATAAACATAAATATTTTATTTATTTATTATATTATATATATGTTATAAGATATCATTTCTCTGCTCACATATACTTAGCTCAATGAGCGAATCGCCTTAATGCGCATAAAAAACAATTTCCATTTAGCCAAGTTAAAGCTGCTATCGGAATTGCACTTCAAATGTAGCCGAATCCAAATGGAAATCGTCAATCGAATGAGCTCAAAGACAACAACAAAATCACAGTTTATGACAGCTGAATGTAAAGCTAAAGCCCATTCAGAAGCCCACAGCTTTGGCTTCAGATTTCACTCTGCCTCTCACTCTTCCATCTGTTCCTCTCTCTCCCCTTCTGTTTGTCTCTCTCGTCTCTCATCGCCCTCTTACAATTTAAGCACTTTTGTCTGCATGCAATTGTCACTCGTTGCCCCCATTGAGCTATAGCCGGTTGCGGATTGTCCATTGAGTAGGCGGCTTCATTTGACAGATCAACAGGATATAATGAACATTATGTAATGGCGATGGTGCTGCAGCAGGAGGCGGGCACAGTCCAATGCCTACCCCCTTAAGCAATTGTGCCCCTGCCATTCACTCGCTCACTCGTTCACTCGTTCAGTCATTCAGTTAGGCAAACAATAAGCAGCGGTTGCGACCTACCCACAGGAACTGCGCTGCAATCAACATAATCGCTGTGCAGGAAGCCAGACGCAGACTCACACTACAAGCTGAGGAAAAACAGAAAAAAAAACAGAAAAAAAAAAAATAGCCAGCAGGACGGCAGCAAAGCCAAAGAGCCAACAGCGGGCATGACAATTTCAAATGAATGTTAAATACCAAAAGCAAATGCTGAAAATTGTGACTGGCAACAGAAACAACAAACGAGCGACGACAAACAAAAGCAACAACAAAAGCGGAAACAAAACAACAGACAGACAGAGACAGAGACAGACAGACAGACAGAGAGCGAGACAGACACTTGCCTGCAGCTGAAAGTCCGTGCCACATGCTGTGAAGCCTCAGCATAATGCATGCAACATATAACACATAACATAACACAGCGATGGCAACAAAAAGTTGCATAAAAGCGCGCGAGCGAAAGGCGACGCACAAAAGGACAACAAGCAAATGGCGACAAGGATGCAAGGCTGGCAGCATTCGCTGTCTGCCTGCCTGCCTGCCTGCAACATCATATTGTTTGCCACATATATTGCAATTGCAGCAAACGGCGCGACGCCATGCCCACAGCCCACAGCGCACTATATAATTGCCTCACGTTGCAAGTGCTTGCCCGGATATCAACTAGCAGAACGAGACAAGTTGCCCCCGAAAAAAAGAGAGAAGAAAGAAACACATTGAACGAAGGAGAAAAGCCAGACGCAGAGCGCGTAGATGCTACCAGCTGCACGATGCGCGCTCAATAGCAAATCTTGATATAATCAAGTTGTCTTGGCTATCTATTCGATCTCTTACTGTAAAAGGCTATATACATTACTGGTCTAATGAAGTTGTCCTACCTTAAGAAAAGACTATCTGTAGAGCAGCAGCAATAGCATTTATTCTACAAGAGTTGCTAATCATCCATCTCTAGGTATCTTTATGGCCTAATGAGGCTATGCAAGAGCATCTGAAATATATTTCAAATCCGCTTCTATATAAACACGAAGCATCCTCAACATTGCGTTGCTTTCACGTTCTGCAGCTTCAGGTTGGTTTTCAGAATAACTTGCCAAAATTTTATGACTTATTTCAGTTTGACAAGCAGGAATTGATCTTTTTTTATATAGGCCAGAAAACAGAGCTTTAAGAAAAAAATGACAGTAGTAAAATATGCTCTTTGAAGTTTGCACTTCCATTGATTCTTAAAAAAGGTCAAAAATGAGGAAAAATTGCTTCAAAAACTTCAAGACATAAGAATAAGCTAACAAAAGTTATTTAGGAATAGCAGATAGTCACGATAGTGATTGACCGTATTATAAGGAAATCCTGAGTAAAAATGATGAATCTTTCTATCTATCTCTCTCTCTCTTTCTTTCTTCTCTCTGCGTCTCTTCAGAAGCATAGCGAATTCTTAGATTCAAGAGATTCGTTTCAAATTACACTGTCAAAAGTGATTATTATTTATTATCATTATTATTTATTATTATTATTATTTATTATTATTACCTATTATTAATATTATTTATTATTATTATTTCATATGCATCTCTAGGGGAATGCAGAGCGGTGATTTCGTAGACAAAGGCCACGCCTACAGCTCTGATTGGTTCTCCAACATTTCTAGTTAATCATCTCAAGCAATCAAGCAATCACTCACCTCCAATACCCTTTCTCCCCTGCACACAGTCAATATACTCGCTTCTCGCTCGCTGGGCGAGCATAAGAATTGAGAAAATGAAAACAGAAAATGCAGCCATCGAAAAGCTAATTAAGCTAAAAGTCAACGCGCTTGCCGTGTTGCATGAGCTGCCGCCGCATGAGCTGGACAACGGCTATGAATGCCACGCCTTCGCTGCTTGCGCCCTCTCACACGGCCCCCACGGGCCCCTCTGTAACCCTGTAGCGATCGGGGCATCGTTGCATTGAAAAGCCGGAAACTGCTTGGCAAAAAAGTTTGCGACGCGCCAGCGAACGACATTCATTTAAAATTAATTAAAAGAAAATTCGCTCAACTGTGAAACACAAAGACAAAAGAACACGAACCAAAAATATAAAAAAAAAGTAAAAATTAAGCGTGCAGCAGTGGGGTAGAGGCCAGAGCTGCTATAGGATGGGCTGAGCGTGAGGCGTGGAGCTTGGAGCGTGGAGCATGTTTTGTTAGCCCAGCTTCCATTCGCTTCATGAAGCGAGTCTTAAATGCCCTCCGATTGGAATCTCCATTGATAGACAAGTGGCTAATTATAGAAGACTTCAGCTGCAGATGCAGTAGCACGCGCTAACAATCATAAATATATTAATTATATTGTAATTGACAAATAAAAAAAAAAAAAGAATAATTATGAGTATATATACTAATTTATTGCAATGTAATAATATTAATAATATTTGTAATATTATTAAAATATTTTATAGTATTTTTGTACAATTAATATAAGTATTAAAAATAATATTTAAAAAAATTTTTTATAAGTATTTTTAATACATTTTCTTTATGATTAAGTAATCCCAAATATATATATTTTTTTTCAAATTTTCTGTCGTTTCTTTTTCCCCTTTTTCCCATTTATATAATGTTCATTTCTATTAACCTCGAATCCCAACGACATCCCAACAATGCTATTGACCATAAATCTCCCTTGGAACGCCTCCAATCGCTTGCCAAATTCGAAAAGTATTTTCCAAGTGATACGCATCGTCCAATAACTCCGCCTATGATATTTTTCTGTTGGGAGCATTTAAAAGCGCATCGTTGGCATATAAAAGTAAAATATTCGATACGTAAGTGAAGTGGCTTTGGCTGGGGATGGCCTCTTGATGCGGTCATAAAAACGTTGTACAATTAATGTTTATTAACTGGCCGTTGGCCAATTGCTTACGTTGCATGGAATGTCATGTGAATTGCTTCCTCTTCCTCCTCCTGCTCCTGCTCCCTCTGCAGGCTCATCCTTGGGGTGGTCTGCTGTGTCGTTCGTTTCGTTTGTCGAAAATGCGAGAGAGAGGACATTACATTTAAATTTCCATTTGCAGTGTCTCGACGGAAGTCTAGACGCTGACTCAGACAGCAAGCGGGGCGTGGCAGCGGATGATGAACATGATGATTTAACTCCCCAGCAGCGCTTGGCCGTCAGTTCTTCTTGGGGGGCTGCTTATGCTGTTATGTGTCTGCCCCCCATTCAATTTGCAATTTGTGCAGCGGCTCAGCAGCTCATAAATCTTGTCGCAATTTTTCCTTCCCTCTTTTTGTACATTGTTTTCCTTGAATTTCCGGCATTTTGTCAACATTTGTGCATAAAATATATAGCCCAAGACACGACATGAGGGAGAGAGAGGGAGAGCGAGAGAGGGAGATACACACACACATCCTGCAATCATCAAGAACAACAGAAATGCTGCCCTCGAGTATTTGGTCTGTTTAATTTTTGTCACTCGAGCGACATTAATAATTATTATTATTGTTGTTGTTGTTGTTGTTGAAGCTCAGTTGCGATTTAAGCGCGCCCCCCAGCGATCCATTGCATATTTGTTTACTTTCAATTTACTTTCAATTTCGGGCTCAGCCCACACGCAATGCAAAATATTTGCGGACCGCCCGCGGTGCCAAACACTTTAATTGCGTTTCAAGTGACAATAAATTAACAATGCATTCATTTTATATGTGCACAGATAGGTGTATTTATAAGCTATATACTATATACATATACATATATGTGCTGCATATTGCAATATTCATTTGTCTTTGGATCTGTCTGCTCAACATCTGCCCAAGCTAAGCAAAAAACATATTTATATATATATTTTTTAAGTATTAGAAACAGCAAAGAGTAAAGTCATTATCACATTCGCCCTCAACTTCATCAACTCTTTTTACATTTTTCTTCTCGAGAAAATTTCTTTAAAATAAATTCCTTTACATATATTTGTGCCGAAACTTTGTTAGTTGAGACTATATGCTAAAGACACCAAGCATAATTAAATCAGGCACACGCACACCCTTTACATACCTTTAGATATTCAGTGAGTGTTCTTATACAATTTGAACTACAGCAAACTCAATAACTAAGACTGCAGAGCTTTTGTTTCATATGTAAAGTAAGAAAAGCCAAATGCTTTAGAGAATCTTCAGTCTATGGCTGAACAAAGCTGCTGCTGATATATATAAAGTCGAATCCAATGTAAGTTTCCAATGATTCGTGATCATAAATAAATAATCATGATCATCAATCTCACACATTCAAAAACAACTTCACGTCAACCACACTCTCGATATTTCTATATCAATTTAATATATCTATATATGTTTTATACAAGCTATATTTCTTTGATGATATACACGCTCTAATAAAGCATTTATACATAGTAGCTGCCCTTATCTGTAACCGAATCTCAACATCAAACAAAATATATCTTGCTTCAACACTTTTCATGTGTATTTGAAGCATAAAATTTGGCTAAAGCATGCTACACAAAACACTAGAGAATTTCGATTAGCAAGCGACGTCAAGTCTCAGTTGGTTCTGCTTAACTGTCAGATGAGATGAAGGAGAGAAAGAGAGAGAGAGAGAGGGAGAGTGAGTGAGTGAGTGAGTTAGAGGCAACATGAAACAGGCAACACCTACAGATTGCATACAATTAGCAGCAGCTAGCGCGCCCGCATTCCCAACTCTAAACCCATCCGCAAACGTAACCGTAACCGTATCTGTATCTGTATCTCTAACTGTATCTGTATCTATGGCTGCGGTTGTATCTCTGCATCAGCATCAGCATCAGCATCTGCATTTTGCTGCTGCTGTTGTTGCTGCTGTTGTTTGCCGTGTGGCTGGCATTCTAATTTCCATTTCTTGCCTCGACAAGTTGCAATTGAATTTTGACGCGGACAGCGTTGAACTCGCTCGCTCGCTCGCTATCTATGTAGCCTCTAGTAGTTTGGCTCTGCCTGCTGCCCATTATTTGCACTTTTTATGCAGGTGCCAACGGAGGGAGGGGGATGGGGGGGGGGGCGTGGCATGTTTAATGCATGCATGATGGAAGCCAAAAAGCAGCCTCGCGCGCACCTTTGCAGAATGCAACATAATGCTGCAACAATACCGAGCCCGAAAATAGATGATGATGAAGCTGCTGCTGCCGTTGCTGTTGCTGCTGGCAGATTGCATGTTGCAGGTGGCAAGGGACATGCGGCATGCAGCATCGACGCCTGTAAAAAGTATTCACGAAAATTTGAACTTTCGTGCGCTTCTTAACTTAACGACAAGCGAGCGTAGGCGAGGGAGGGCTGCTGGCTGCTGTGGCTATGCCCGCATGTCTGGCTGCTGTTTATTTTATATGCGCCCACAATCGACGCACCGCCCCCGCCCCCCGCGCCTTGGTCAACCAAGCCTTGGCTTGCTATCTGTCGTCGCCTTGCAGTGTGAAACATTTTTGCATCTCTCTCTCTCTCCCTCCCTCTCTCTCCTTTGAGTTTTTCTCTCTTTTTGCTTTACTTGTTTTTGGCTGATTTTGCAGCGCGTTGAAAATGCGATTTTCTTGTAGAATCGCACAATCCTTGTTGCCACCAAAAAAAAAAAAAAAAAGGAGAGCAAGTGTGGGCAAGAGAGGGAGTTTAAGCAGTGCGTCTCGCCTCTCCGCTTACCACAACCTTCGACAGGGTTTCCCTCGCGTAGTCACACGCATGCAGATTTTTTTGGAAGCCAAAATGCCAGGCAAATTTTGCTTACAGCTGCTAGTAGTAGAGCTGTAACCTATAGCTCCATTCGACTCACTCTCTCTCCCTCTTTCACTCCCTCTCTCTCTCTCTCTCTCTCACGCTCCCTCTCTGTGCTCGCGTTTCATTGTTATTGCTGGCTGGCTTCACTATCCCATTGCTTTGCATATTTGTTGGGCATGCTTTTCGGTGCATACCCTGTAACCATAACAAATGATTTAATGAGCTCTATAGAGACTTTATACAATATGTGCATATGCTAAATAGAAGCAAATACTTCGAGTTCTTCAATTTTGTATGTGAACTATTTCATATCAGAAATTACAAAATCTTAAATTTTGCTGATGATGCTCTGATCTGATGACGTTGAAATACTTCGATGCGAATTTTCTTTTAATTTATTTAAATAAATTTTTCATAAAAAAAGAAGAAAGTAAAATATGAAATATAAATTCTCTTACCCATGTCTCTCTCTATATTTTCTTACCTATGTCGCCCTTTCAGTCTCTTTATTTTGATTTTTTCTCTCTTTTCTCTCTTGCTCTCAGTCTCTCTCTTTCTTTTCTAATATCTGTACCTTTATCAGCCATCAAATATCTCATTCTCTCGCTCTCTCTCTCTCTCTTTCTCTTTTACGTTATGCCTCTTTCCATAATATACTTATATACTTTTTGTATATTTTCCTCAATCTCTCTTTTTTTTTTCACTATATTCTCTCTTGCTCCTACTATATCTCTCCCTTTCCTAATGTCTGCATCTTTTCCCTCCTTTCTTTCTCTATATATATATATCTCTCTCTCTCTCTCTCTGTCTCATTTTCGCTCTGCCCCTTTCTCTCTCTCTATATACATATATATACTTTTTCTATATATTCCTCCCTCTCTCTCTCTCTCTCTCTCCCTTTTTCCCACTGTATTTTCCACTCTCTCCAAATTTTTCTCCTCATTTCTAAGTTCTCATTTCCTCTGTCTCATCTCCTCCATTCGCTCTGATTTCTCTCAGTCTATCACAATGTCTGATATGTTTTTCTTTTACTTAAATTTTCTCATATTTTCCAATTTTCCCTCACCTTACAGGGCATATTAACGTCTAGCAGCAATTCCCATTGCATTTTAGCTTTTTTTTTCTTCTTTTGACTTGACTCGTGCGGCGCATTAAGCAAATTTCTTGCTTTTTGCACTTTCTCTTGCTCCTGCACTTTTATCCCAGCTTGTTTTGTGGCCAATTATGTATTTTTTTTAATGCTTTTTTGCTCATTGTCCGTCGCTTGTTTTGTTCGTTCGCTGTTGTTCGTGTCGGACGTTTGCCTGCGCTTTAGTTCGTCTCGTCTTTGGCTTTTTCTGATTGACATTTGACATCTAAATGCCAAATTAGCTTGCAGCTCTAGCTTCAGCTTCGGGCTGCCAACTTTTGTAATTTTTTGCATCGCTCTCTCTCTTTCTCTCTCTCTCTCTGTGTGCTTTAAGAGACGAAAAAGTTGTTGGAGCAGCGGCAACTGTTGCAACTGCTCCAACAGCTCCAACTGCTGCCTGCTGAGTGCAGAGTGCAGAGTGTAATGAGTAGAAAACTTTTTCGAGCAGCAGGCGAATATCGAATGACAGAAAGTTAAGAAACGTAAAAAATGCGAGAGTCAGTGAAAGAGAGAGAGAGGGAGAGGGAGAGAAAATCATGTAAATACATGAGGGAAATCTTTTCAAACAGTTTGCAATTGCAATTGGATCTCGGTTTTTTGCTTGCACAGAGTTCGTTTTTGTGTCTCAGCGAGTGACAGCAATTGAAAAGTATTTCACGTTTCACTTAAGGGATCTATATACCGTATAACAGTCCAGTAAACATCTGAAAGTGCCTGATGGAAATCTCAATCTATATGTTCAAAGTGAATACAAGTTTTTGCTGCTTTCAATCAATTGTTAAAATTCCAGTTTTTTATTTTAATTTATTGTTAATTATTTTCAATGCTCTTTTAATATATACTTTTTTATCAAACTTTTATTTTTCATTTTCATTATATATATTTTTTCTTCCATTCATAAATAATTCTTATGAATTTTTCAATGGATTTATTAAAAATTTCATACTCAAAGCATGAGCAATACAATTAGATATTTTTGCAACTAGCATAAAATGCATTAAATAGTCTTTTCTTTTCCCACAATAATAAATTATTTCTGTATAGAGTTTGTTGCAATTGAAAAGCAAATAATGCAGAAAATGGTTTTTTAATTTATCTATCAAATATGAATGCTGAATAGAATTGCTAAAAGCCTTTTGGGAGCATATGAAATAAATGAAATGAGAATCGTTCAAGTGCTTTGATACATACCAAGTTTATGCTGGGAAAACATGTTTGGCACAGTGTTGAGATAAATGTTTTACTTGCTGCGCAAACTTTCAGACTTGGCGCAGTTTTTCAACTAAATGAGCAAAAATTTATGCAGAAATAAAAGAAAGGAAAAACAATTTTAAATATCAATAAAAGCAAGTTTTGTGGCGGAAGGGAGACGAGAGAGAGAGGGAGAGGGAGGTGACAGGTGAAGATTATACGGTTCAGGTGTGCGTGTGTGCACAGTTAACGAAACAGAAAATGAAGCAACGGCAGTGCCATGCCACATGCAGCAGTTGCAGTTGCAGCTAAGAGCTGCATACAACAAGTCAGAGTCTGAGTGCAGAAAGTTCAACTACATAAACAAGTCACGTGCTTGGCAACGTGCGAAGCGCAACGAAACGCAACGCAACGCAAGCGCCAGGTGGAAGCCAGTTGCCAGTAGATGGAAAAACAGCTGGAAAACTTGTGGAAATGAATGGGTTGAGCTGAAGAAGATAGTGTGAGTGCTAAGACTGTGGCACCTTCAGATGGTTATGTGACGCGCGCTTTTGTTTCAGCTGCCTCGCTCGTTGCTCGTTCGCGTCTGCATTGCATATTTCACACCATGTGGCAACGCTGGCAAGCAAGTTTCGAACCTTGCACGGAACTCAGCTCCAGCAATGCCAAATGAAATAACCGCAATGGCAAAAGCACAAAAAGATTTACTACTTGTCCAAGGTGGCATGCCATGCCCACTGCCACTCCCACTGCCACAATGGCCCACCTGCCACGCCCACTTTATGGCAAACTATTCCCAGCTGGCAGTAAAATAGTAACTGACGGCATGCAAATTTGTTTGCATTCTGAGACCAACAGCAGCTAACTGAAGAAAGTCAACAGAGCAATAACCAGGAGCTGTATGAACTAAGCGATACCCTGGAAAATTGTTAATCAAATGATGAAGAATTCTCGAGCTGCTATATAAATCAAAATACAAGTTATGAGGCTCCCAGAGAAGAACATGAATATCTGAATGATTACTTGATTTAGCATATGTTAAGGGTAGAGAAAAAATAAAGTTGTCAAGCTGAAGAAAAATCATTTTATTTTTCTTATAAATATTTCTACATTTTATTTGACAAGGAAACATGGAACTGAAAGATCAGAAATGATATATACAAAAAAAAAACTTAAGCATATATTGAAGAGAAATTATTACATTCAATATTTACCAACTTCACCATATGATAAAAAACGAAATAACGAAATAAAGATGAAGCATATGATATCGTTATCATATCTTATATCAGCTAATTACGCAAGCATTTCCTGCTATCCCAAATAGCCTAGATAGTGCATTCAACAGGGTATTTAACAACAATGGCAACAAGCAACAGCAACTGCACAAAATGGCAAAATGGCAACCTGCTGGCTGCCTTTTATTATTATGGCTACTCGTTCCTCGCTTCGCGCTGCTCGTGGGCCGATTCTTGTTCTTCTTCTTGCTGCATGTTGTTGTCGCATAAATTTTGTGGCTTCTTAAGTCGCAAGCAATAAAATAATATTAGCTGCATACTAACCGAGTAGCCAGAGTGGAGCTGGCGCCGAAAAGTATGCAACACGACAGAATGCAACATTGGCAATGATTGTGGCAGCAGCTATACGGAAATGGCCACGCCCCCCCCAAAGACAAACGCATTTGTCGTATTATTTATGACGGAGCGAGAGAGAGACAGAGTGAGACAGAGTGAGTGGGAGGGGGAGGGGGGATAACTGGGGGCAGCTGTTGCAATGTCTGATTTGGTCGTTACCTTTCGCTTTGAAGTGTTGCATGTTATTTATGCGCTTGGCAATCAAAATGCATGTCAAACCCATAAACGTCGCGACGTCGCACGAATGTCCTGGGGACAACTACATCGGGCAGTGGCCATCAAACTGTGGCTCGTAATCAAAGGCAAACGCAACAATAATAAAAAAATAACAAAACATTTTATTGACGTGCACATGCACGCAGCTCTGGCCGGCATGACCGGCAGGCAGACCAAGTTGCTTTCAAACTGCACACTTATTAGCCGGAAGTGCTCTTTAAACTGCAGTTAGATGGCTTTTTGCCTGCACTACGGCCTCACGGCTCACAGCTCACGGCTGAGCAATAAAGCCGCTTAATGCCTTTGAATAGGTAACAAGTGAAAAAGGCAAAGAAGCTGAAGAAAAACTCAATTTGAATTTTGTTTATGCTCATTGGAATTATTGCTTAGAGGTTTTTTAGAGTTCAAACTCTAAATGTTGCTTTTAATGGACACCTTGCAAAGTCAGTTAATGTCAAACTGTTTTTATTGGACTATATTTATATAGATAGATATATCAGTCTAAAGTAGATTGTTTTTATGATTTATGTTAGAGCTACAAAGTAGCTTAGACCATTTGATAGCAGGCAAATCTTTAATCATTTTACAATGGCTGTCAAAACTTTTTAGCACCGAGAGAGAGAGAGAGAGATATAGAGGGGGAGAGAATAATTTTATGAAGTGAATTTGATGTTTTCTCTTATGAGTACTGAAAAAGTTATTTCTATCATTTCATCATCTGCAGACAGCTTACATAAATGTCAAGCTGTGCAGCTTAAGCACTTACCTTACTTAAGCACGACAGTACTTCTCAAACTGTGGAACAGTTTGTCTAATGCTAGATAATTATATTAATGAATTATTATCATAATATAATGAATTATTATCATATAATGTTTCATAGTTTTTTTTGTTTTTTGTTTTGGCCATATGCTAAAAATTACATAAAAAATGTTTTTTTCAAAAAAAAAAAAAAAAAAAAAAAAATTAACAGCTAAATAAAAATTATTTAATAATTTGTTTTTCAATTTTATTTTTAACTTTAAAAAAGGTTTTTTTATTTTATTTTTTAACTCAACAAATGTTTAATTTTTTTTTTTTGAATTAAAAAATTATAATTTTACTTTTTAACTTAGAATATTTTAATTTTATTTTTTAACTTAGAAATTTTTTACTTTATTTTTAACTTAAAAATTTTTTAAAATTCTTTTTTAACTTAACAAATTTTTAATTTTATTTTTAACTTAAAAAATTTTTTTTTTTTAACTTAAAAATATTTTAATTTTATTTTTTAACATAACAAACTATTTTTTTAATAAAACAATTTTTTTAATTTTAAAAATTTTTTTAATAAAAAAAAAGAAATAAAATGGTATGTTGATTTTTTAACAATAAAAAAATAAAAACAATTTTTGTAATAAAAAAATAAATAAAATAAAATAGAATTTGTTTAACAATTAAAATTGTTACAATTTTTTCTTTGATTTTATTTCTTTTTCATTAAAAAATATTTTTACAGACATATGTTTATTTCGTGCTCATTCTATTCGACATTTGGTATTGATTTTCACAATTACTGTCAAACTGTATGATTTATAGTTGTCAGGTAGTAATATTAAACAATCAATCAAATGAATGAATGAATTGAAAATAACAATTCTATCTTATCTTTAAACAATTTTAATTTTAAATAAATAATTTTAAATAAATATTTACTATTTAATAACGTTTTATGTACTACAAAACTAGAATTTAATAAACATATATAATATATCAACATCTGCGTTATCTGCGCTGCGAGCACATGTTACAGCTGGCACAAGAAATTGAAATGTAAATTTAATGAATGCGCTGCCTATTTATAAGCAGCAATGCCTCTCAAACTGTGACAGACGGAAGGAAGACGCGTTCTATTTGTGTTCCGCGCGATGCTCAAGCCGAAGCCACCTACAGAGTGCAATGCGCTTCAGTTGCTGCCCTCTCTGCTCCTCTGTCGGCTGTCACAGCTGTCCAGCATTCTCTCGCGCTCTCTCTGCCTTGCTCTCTGCCTCTGTCTCACTCTTGCCAAACTGTCATTATGGGCTCGAAGATAAACGACTCTGACAATTTTTGTGCCACATTTTGCTCCAGTTTGTGTTTTTGTTGCAAGTGGCTGCAGCAGCAATTGCAGCAGGAGTAGCAGCAGCAGGAGCAGCAGCAGGAGCAGCAGCAGGAGCAGCAGCAGGAGCAGCAGCAAGAGCAGCAGAGGCGACACCCGCGTTGACTTTTCATATGGCCGCGCTCCGTAACAATTTAAACTTTTGACTATTAGTGAGTGAGAGATGCCCGCCGGGTGTTCTTCATTGTCCTTTGTCCTTCGTCCTTCGTCCTGCGTTCGCAAAATAGTTGCAAGTTTGCGACATCAGGCAAAACTTTTGGCCGGTTAAGTTTTTTTCTTCCTGCTTCCGGCTGACTCGCCGCCCACTCGTTACAGTGAAGCTTGGCCATCGATTGACATTCGCCGTGAACCCCGCTGTCATCAATCTGAGCGCAAACTTTTGTCTCAGCTTTTATGAGTGAGGTTTGTGGCGCTCTTTGCTTATGACATGTCAACGCCTAATGACGCGCCCATTTGTCAACCGCCCACCACATCGCTGACCAAACGGCCAACCACTGTATCTATAGAGACACACTGCCATGCCCAAGGGCCAGCCGGCACAGTTGCTCCAGCAACTCAACAAAACTCAACTCTAAACTTCAACTCTCTTCAATTGACGTCAGACAAATATTGACTTTCCTCTACATTGAGCATATTCAAATTCCGTCAGCTGCAACAGTTTTTGGAGTTGATTAGGCGGGAGATTAAATAGTATTAACATTACTAAGCCCATAAGCTATTAAAATTGAATATGCTTGAGCTACAAATACTTTCTTTATTCACAAATCTCAAACCCTTGACTATCTCAGGAAAAGATCTCAAGTTCTTGAAAGAACATCGCTCGATGCCCAACTCATTTCGATATTCTTGCAAAACTCTCGCTTTCTCTCTCAAACAAAATGCACATTGACTGAATCAGGCATATAAAAATCTCTTCTTACGCCACTGCAATACAGAGTGAAGAATGATCTATGATCAATATTAAGCTGTCTGTCACGGCTCTCACGAAAATCTCAACGAATGCGCCATGGCATGTGGCATGTGGCATGTGGAGCAGTGAGTGTGAGGCGTATGCAGGAAACGTTTAGGTTGGCGCAGCTCGTTGCGATTGGGCAAGATAAATGGGCAATTCAGTGGGGCAACAAGAAGTCGTGTGTTGTAGGCGTGTGTACGCTGTAGCTAAACTGATTTCATGCAATTTGGCTGCACAGTTGGCTATCCCCTCTCCTACTACGATGGAGAAACTAAAAATAAAAAAGTTGCAACTGGAAAACCGTAAATTTAGCAGGCAGGCAACATTGCGACTTCCTGGCACAGTTTTCAGCTGCTAGCCAAGGCCAGGGCATGAGTGTATGTGTGTGGGCTAAAAATCAGAGCATAAGTGAAAACTTTGGCCAATTAATGGCATCATTGAATTTCCACTTGACTTTTTCAGCTGCCAAACTGGCCGATGACTGGCCAAAGGGCGTTCAATTTTATATCCTCTCCCACTTGATTCCCCGTTTCAACTTCCTGTGTATGTGTGGGTGTGTGAAAAGTTTGCCAGTGAAAAATGGCCCTTCGCATAGATCTTGAATGGGTGGGCTGGCGCTAGTCAGTCGGTCGCCACGCTTTGAGCTTGAGTTGGAGCTGGGATAAAAGTGATAAATGAATTTTCACAAAAGTAATTAAAAGTAAAGTAACTAGCATCGTGTGATGTCTATGCCAGAAAGAGACACACAGAGATAGAGAGAGAGAGAGAGAGAGAGAGAGAGCGAGAGAGAGAGAGAGGCGGGCAGTGAGCGGACAGCATTGCCAACGGCAACAGCTACCAAAACTTTGCCATAAAAGCAATCTAATAAGACTTTTTAATAGTTGGCATGAAGTTAATTTTTAGCCAGGCACCAAATACAAAAGCAAACAAATGCCTCAAAATTGATGGCAAAACAGTTAGCTGTCATCTATCCATCTCTCTCTCTCTTGCTGCCTCTCTCTCTATCTGTCTCTCTTTCTGTCTCTGGCCTTAACTAGCTTGTGGTTAGGCTAACTAACTATAGACGCTCTCCATTTTCTCCCTCTTCGCTCGCCTGGGCTTCTGTGCTGAATTTTCAGCTGTTAATCAAGACTAAAGCAAACGTGTGGATAATTTTTCAAATCATACAAATTAAGAACTTTATGCTACAGAAAAGAAAGTTGAAGCTGTTTATACGATACGCTACTTAATCATATATTTGTGATAGGTATCTTGCTGCATTAGAGAATACTCTTTATCCTTCTCCATCCATTTCTGTGCTCTCTTTGCATTCTGCTTTCTCTCTCCCTTTTGCTGTTTATATCCCGTCTGTTCTCTCTTTCCATTCCATCTATCTTTAGATATTCGTATATCTTAGTCTCTCGTCTTCTCTCTCTCTCTCTCTCTCTCTCTCTCCTCTCTCTGTCTTTATTTCTCTTTCACTGGTTCTTCACTCTGTCCCTCTTTCGCTCTCTCTCACTGCTTCTTCACTCTGTTCCTTTGTCTCTCCCTCGAGTCGCCTCATCGTCACTCTGTCCATCTTTCTCTTTCGCTCTCTCCCTCTCTCTCTCTCTGTGTCTCTCTCTCTGTCACACACACACTGCTTCTTCATTCTGTCCCTTTGTCTCTCATCTTTCTTCTTCTACATTCTTTTCATCTCTTTGTATTCAATTCTCTATAGCCATCGGCTTCTTTGTGCTCCCTTCATTTCCCCTGCTGCCAACTGTTGCTCAAAGCAAAACACGTTCTATTCATATTTGTAGTAGCGCATCATTCAATATTGATTGATAAATTATGTAGACACATACAAATACACACACACACACACGCACTCTCTCTCTTACTCCCTCGCTCTTTCTCGCTCGCACCGTCAGTCAGTGCAAGTCTTTGGCTTTCAATTTCCTACTCAATTGTCTATCAGTTGTTCATCTATTGACTTGGATTTGAATTGATGTTGATTGATGATTTCATGATGCTTCAAGTAGCCAGTCAAAGCGAGCAACAGCAAGAGCGAGTGTGTGTGTGTGTGTGTGAGAGAGGGAGATGTGAGCACTGAAAAGCCGATGCGTAGCCTGTTTTGCAAAATGTAAAATCATTTACTTATTAAATCCTTTAGACAAACATTAATTTGGCAGGCCAACGCGTAAACAAAGCCGCTCACCTAACCGAAAAACAAGTTTAACAAACGAACAAATAACACAAAGTGCTTTTTGCTGTGGGCGGGGAGGGACAGAGAGAGAGAGAGAGAGAGAGAGAGAGAGAGAGGCATCTATCAGCGAAGGCTTTTTAGAGTTGTTCCACTCTCAAGTTGAGTCTAGGCGAATTGAACCGCACCAAATCGATGCAGACAAAAGCGCAAATTAACAGTTTGATTTTCACGCTAAACAAACGCAGCGAAAAATCAACAAACAACGCGAAATCGATTTGAGTCGAGTCGAGTCGCTGCTGATGACCAGGCCAAGAGCCATGCAACGGCTTAGCTGTGGGGCAAATGGCGCTGGCGTTTGTGCTGGCGGTTGGGGTTCGGCTTGGGGTTAGAGATGGGGTTGGGGTTGGGGTTGGGATTGGGATTGAGGTTGGGGTTGGGGTTGGTGCCACCGAAAAACACTTTGTGAAAATAAACGAAAACAAAATCAAAGCACTATTGAATTTTCTAAATGGCATTTTGAAAGCGCCAGCAACCAACAAAATACACAAAACAACGAGCAACAACAACAACATTGAGGCATGGCTGAGCGCAACATCTGAGCGGATTCGAGAAGTCATAGAAAGGTGAAAAAGGTGTTACGAAATGGCAACGAGTTCAGAGCATGCTTTGACATGTGCTAAAAGGGTACACGAAAAAAAAGAAAATAAACACAATGCCAAACAACAGCAAAGAGCATGTGAAATGTGCCAAAGTCGAATAGAAGATGCACTCAATTAAAGCTGTTATACAAGCAAAAAGTGTTATACAAAATATTGACAAGGGGCATGCCTAGTAAATGGATCTATAAGTGTTGCCAAAAATTAGCTTTAATATTTGAGTAATAAATTTTTATGCATATTTAAAAAAAAATATATATAAAAAATTATTTATATATATTTATAAATATTAATGAAAAATATGATTAATTAAATAATAAAATTAATTATCATACATTTAATAAATACGAATATAAGCTACAAAAATGTGATGTATAAATTTAAAAACAATAATTGTTATTAAAAGTGTTATACATTTTAAAATGAATTCCTATAATAAAATAAAAATAAAATTTTGAAAATGATTTCATTTAAATTTTATATAAAATTATAAAAAATATTTTAATTTAACTCTTATAAAAAAAAATACATAAAATAAAATTTTGAAAATTATTTCATTTAACTGTTATAAATAAATTAAATTTTTAAATTATTTCATTTTCATTTAACTGTTATAAAAAAAAAATTGGTTCAAAGTAAAAAACTCAAAAAATGTTATTTTACTTAATTTAAATATTAAATATAATAAATGCATAAGAATTTATAAATGGAAAATACTTTTAAGATTTAAAAATCTAGCTCAAAAATCTTAAACATATTTTCTTTAAATCAAATAAGCATATTTAATATAATAATTTACACATATTTTTTTTAATCTAGATATATTTTAGAAAATTAGATTTATTACATAATAATTTATTATTTTATCTTACATATATAATTCAAATAATTTGTTTGAAAAATCTCAAATCTCAAATTTCCAATCATATTTTGCCCAAACTCAAGGAATACGTCAACAGATAGGAATAGGTGGTAGACGAGACATAAAAAACTTATAATTTTGTCGACAATTTATTTAGGGGAAAAAAATATTAATAAAATAATAATTAATTTATTACAACTTTATTAATTCATTAAATAATGTAAGACAATTGAATACATTTTTAGGTATGGAAAAAAAATTAATGATGACATTCAAAAATATTTGTAAACAAAAAATTATCTTCGGCTACGACATTTATTAATTATACATATCATTTACAATTCTTGTTTATTAATAATGAATTTTATATATTATATAACATCAATTTATTATTAATTACATATATTGTATACCATGAATATATAAATTGCCTTTCAGTCAAGTGCAGCCCTTCAGTCAACTGAACTACCCTTAGCAAGTGTAGCAAAAGAAGAAGAAATAGCACAATGAAAATTGGTTGGGCGACGCTGCAAAATATGTTACAATATTTCTGTTACTTTTTTGGGGGCAATATTTTGACCACACACACACACGCATACACACACTTTGCTGTGAGTTGGAGGTGTCACGTGTCAGCGGCATAATCACACCCTTTACAGGGTCTGCCAACCTTTTGGCAGGTAAACGAGGTGTCGACCTTTGTCAACGTATTTTGCGAATGTGAAGCTTTTAGCTCTATCTATATACAGGCTATGAGGGTTAAAATAGTTGTGCTTTCGGCATTTATTTGGCTTTGCAAGTTAACCAGCTTCAATTTGAGGCGCATTAAGTGCAATTCACATGAAAACTATTTATATATTATTTTAAAATCACTTTAGACCAGTTTCATGCATTCGTATGATATTAAATATTCAAATAAAATATGTAAAAATATATTCAACAGTTTGCAAAGTGAAAACTGTGTGTTGAAAAACGTTTCCAATTTTTTATGAACGATCAGAGTTTGCTTTTATGTTGAAATTTTGGTCGTTTCGACTTCAGTTTCCTTTTTTTTTTCTCACTTTTTTTTTTTTTGGCAATGTTTACGCACAAAAGTTGTCGCTGCTCGCAATTTTCAATGGGTGTAACGGAAGCGGAAATGTCATATGCTTTATATATGTGAAGAGAGAGTGAGAGAGGGGGAGGGGGAGAGGGGGAGAGGTAAGCGCATATATGGCAAATATATAGATATATTCTATATAAAATGGCATTTTCTTTGCACTCTCGCGCGCTGTCATGCCAAAAATAACGGGCCACGTTTCCTACAAAATTTGTTTGCGTGCCAATTTGGCCGCCAGTTGCATGAGCCAGCGGCAAGGGTGCATGGGCATGGGCATGGCATGGTAGGAAAAGCGAGAAAAACTGTGCCAGTCATTACATTTATTGCGAACACATTCAATATTGAATGAATGGCCCACAAGGATTTTCTATTTGAAATTAACAATTCAATTTCATTTGCATTTCAATGGCAAAATGTGCCAGGCCCAACAACAACAACAACAACGACTTGTGTTCAATTGCGATGGCTCGATGGCTTCACTGAAATTGTTCGTTCGATAGTTCAATTGAATTTTGCTTAGTAACTTATTTAGCTCATGTGCAACAAAATCTAGACGATGTCAGCTTTAACGCCTCACATGACGCCCGCACGACCTGGTATTTATTTGAATACATTATAAAACATTTGATAACATTTTGAGCTTGAAATGTAAATGAAATGCAGTTTCTTTTTGGAAACTTTTCAAAACAAATTATTCATAATTTTCCATTGAAATCTTATGAAGGCAACATTTTTAAATGAAATTTATTTCTTATTGAAGTATTTCAAGACATTGTTGGGCTTAAATGTGACTGAGATTTAAATATGAAAAAATTTTCTTTTTAGACTTGCAATTTAGTTGAAGCATTTTCAATTTTATATTTTTATTTTTTTATATTTTTTAAGTATTATTTTTTTATTTATAATATTTAATTAATAATCACGATACTCTTTAAAAAATTAAAAATAAAATGCATGTCAATTCAGTGAAATAAGAAATTATTGAAAATATTTATATTTTAATATAATTAAAAAAAAAATAAAACATTATTAAAAATATTTATATATTTTAATTAAAAAAAAATATTTTAATTTAATTTAATTCAAAAAATTATTTAGAAATAATTTTAAATAAAATGAAAGTTTTAATTATGTTTATATATATTTATTTATATATTTTTTACAAGAACTAGAGCTCAAAGTTTACTGTTTTTTTTTTGTAATAATCAAAATATAGTAATTAAAATATTATTAATTCACAGCTAAATAATAATTCAGAAAATAAAAAAAGAAATAAATATATTGTAATATTTAAATTTGTAAACTTATTTCATTTGTAATTTTAAATCTTGATTCATTTCGCTAAATGTATTTATAAATAATTTTATAGCATATATTTCTGCATATATTTCTGCCAACTGTAATTACGAAAACTAAACTGACTAAAACCCATTGCGAGCCGCAAATGAAAGGAAATTTCGCTCATTTATTTAATGCATAACTAAAATTTAGAATATCAATATTCGAATAATTCTAGTGTGCGTAGCGTTAAATTTGATATGCGACTCAAATCAAGCTGGAATGCCAATCATCAAACAACGCACACGCTCAACTATTCAGCTCGCTCCAGGCTGATAAAATATGCACACATGAGGCACACCAGAAATACGTTTATTAATAGATGCGATAGCGAGCGAAACTGTTATGCAATGCCAGTTTATGCTGTCAAATATAACATTGGCAGGTGTTTTATAACTACACTCAAATGTAGGCATATATTTATATATGCATATTACGCAAGAGGTCGGTTTAAAGCGTAGTTTATTGATTAAATTTCAAATTTACTACTTTGATGGGCAATATAATATTGATCATGAATAAAAACAAATGTTTGAAAATACATTTCAAACACACCTCGTATAGATTTGTATGGAGACAGTAAACGCTCAGCGCTCGGCTGCCAATGTGCTGCTCATTAGCCGCATTGTAAATTACACAAAACGTTGTAACAACAATTGAAAATTTTAGCATAATTAATGCCATCAACACAGTTTGGCAGTCACTGCGCCGGCGAATATCATAAATATTTAAAGCAAGACAAGACAGCTAATACCCAGCACTCGCATCACTCAACTCGCTTTCGCCCTCGCTCTCTCAATCACACTCTCTTACTCCTTTGCTGAGTGTGTGTGTGTGTGTGTGCTAAGTGTTCAATTATTCAACGAGCAAATGAAGCATACACGAAATTCTGACTGTTGAGCAGGCGTGAAGCTGTAAACCTCATTCGCAAAGATTTCTCTTGAAAGCGAACAAACCAATTACAAGAACTTTTGGTATGCATGCGATGACGAACAAAAATGAAATGTGTAATACGGGCCAGACTCTTAGATACCCTATAAAATGTATTTTATAGCAAAAGACTATAAGGTTAAATGTTAAAGATGTAGTATTTTGTATAAGCCCGAAACTGAATTACATTTTACTTGAACATACAGATAAAGAAGAAAATAAATAAATATTATATTAAATTTTTTAAATTTAATTGATGTATACTAAATTTTTTAATTTAAATTCATTTTGTATACAATTTATAATTAAAATGTATTAATTTGTTTATTTTTTATTAATTTATATTGGCATGTATGTAAGTCTGTGTATCAATTTCAGCCTTGCTCTCTAGACCTTCCATTTTAATGAAAAGATTTCATTGCTGTGTCCAATAAAATCATAACGGATCTACACGAACTGCACAGGTAGCTAGCCATCTCTGTTGCGCTCAGCAACATTTGCGACTCTCTGTAGCAGCAGCTATCTTTGTCTCTTTTTTGCTAAGGAAGCGAGAGGCGCTAGGCAAAAATGAAGCGCAAACTCATTCGGATTATACTTTTACAGCCGCTCTCAGCTGCACACTAATACAACAGCAACTAGTGGGGACCAATCACGACAGATATAAGAGACTGTTTAACTCACTTCACAATTTCAGCTCATAATATTTAAGTATCGATATATTTATATATTTGAATTCATTTGAAATATATTATTGTGACATTTAATATAATTGTGAATCAGGCATTCTCATTTTTCAAGCCATTGACTAAAAAATTGACTCTGCTCCAGTCAGAGTCAATGTTAGCTATTACAAACCGAACGTCACTTCTAAAGTTCAATAGTTAAACCTTCTATACAATAAGTACACAATTTCTATATGACATATTATGTGAATACCCTTAGCTAGGGTATTCAGTGGAAAAGCAATTTGATGTTGCTTTGGTTCCCGTGCTATAAGTTTTTTGCCACGCACGGACTCATTTATGAATTTTCATAATTTTCATTTCATGTTGCCTCTCTCTCTCTCTTTATCCCTCTCTCTCTCATTCTATTTCTCTCTGTCTGGCTTATGGTAAAAAACTTTTTCAATATTTTATGTGTTATTTGTATTGCGTTTTGCCTACTGTTTCGCCACTCAAGCCCACACTCAACCTGCTGTTGTTAATTGTTACTACAACAACAACAACAACAACTGAGAGCAACAAATGTCGGCAAGTGGAAACTTCAACTTTCTGGAGCCGAGTGATTTTATGAAGCGCATAATTACGCAAATTAGCATAAAAGAGTGCCAAGCAGCGAGTCCATCGCACTGACATCCGCTCAGCCCTCTATCTCTCTCGCTCTCGCACTGGTAACTGATTGTGGAAGGCACAGGACAAAAAAAAAAAAAAAAAAACTAAGTATGCTGTGTAAATGTTTAAAAAGCTTCTTTTTTGGGCTGGTAAAAAATTATTTTTGCAAATTTTATTTAATGCCAAATGCAAAGAAATTAAAACAAGTGATGAAACCGGGTTGAGTAGAGTTCAAGCAGCTGAGTGGGGTGGGTAGGGAACTGGGGCTATATTTGCCGAGCCGAAACATTAAAATAACTCAACGCATGAGAAAATATTCGTTGGCTAGCAAAAGCAAAGAGTCATTTCAAATGTTAATGAGCCCGTGTAAATAGACAAACAATGGCCCAAACGGGTTCACAGCCAAGGACTATCAAATGCTCCAGGCCAAATGGCAAGGCATGGCAACTAAAAGAATGAGAGAGAGAGAGAGAGAGAGAGAGAGAGAGAGAGAGAGAGAGATGCAGCTTGAGAGTGGGCAGTAGCGTCGAGTGCCTTGCAAAAAGTTGACTCAAAAAGTAGTTAAAATCTACCAAGTGAAATTTGAAAATGAAAATGTTGCCGGCTCGCATTTTATAGCTAAAGTCATCAAATTTGCATATTAAGCAAGCGCACTGAATGGCCCACCAGAAAGACAAAGGGAGAGAGAGAGAGCGCCAGAGCCAACTAGAGAATACAGAGAGAAACAGAGTTGGCAGAAATAAGCGCGAAAAGATGATAATGAGAGAGGGGAAGAATGGAGAAAAGAGATAGGGAAAGACAGAGTGTGAGAAAGAGAGAGAGAGAGAGAGAGAAAGAGAGTGAGAGAGAGATAAACTGCAGCTGCCTGAGATTTATATAAATGAATTAACATCGAACAAGTTCGATGGAACGATAAGGCTTAAGTCGAAGAACATAGTTAGTTCTAATATTAATTATTATTAAGTATTAGCAGACTTTAGAAAATACCTATTACTATATTATATGCCAATATGAACCTCTCAAGTTGTATATATGAAATTACTTGACATTATCTCAAGCTCTCTTTTCATTCATATCGCTATTCATATAAGCTATAATAACATAATCCTCCATAATTTAAGCTTGCATTATTCTATGCTTGCTCAACATCTGCCTAGTAAACTATTGCGCTGCTGAGTCGAAATCAATTGCGGCCATCCAATTATGTTCACAACTTAAACTAATCCCCGTTTTCGGTTGCCTCGAAAATCTATTGACCAGGAATTCGCAGCAGCATAAACCTCTCAGGCAGCTCATCATTCAGTTGCGCTCAGGCATAATTAACTAACCCACAAAGAGGGCATCCACAATGCACGTGCACACTCACACACACACACACACACACATGCACACGTACGCACACACGCAAATAAATCATTAAAGCCGCGTTAATTGTTTTGGCCAATGCTTCTTAGTTTTGGGCTGTCAAATGAGCTTTATTGATGGGCCGCCAGCAGCATAAATGATTTGATTTACTTTGCTTTGGCTGCAGTCGTAGCTGCTGCCTGGCCCACGTCTCGTATGCGTAATGTGAATTCTTCTTACTTTGATTTTCGCCACCGCCTCGGCTCCTGGCGGCAAGTCAACAAATCATGTGCCGCAAATGTTGTGCAATGTTAACAGCAACAGCAACAGCAACAACAACAACAAGCAATAATTTAACACCCAACAACAACAACAAGAACAACGGCAAGTAGAGGTCAACACATGTTATTGCTGTGTTAATACAGAACACGACTCGAGCGCAGCTCCGTCGAGGACTGCGCCAGTGGTAAATGTTGTCTAATAATTCAATTTGGTGTCATTTGTAGGTTGCGTTTCTTGTCTAATTAAATTGACACATTGACAACTTCGTGCTCATTAGCTTTGCCAACACCAACAGCAACAGCAACAGCAACAACAGCTCGAACTTGCAACATGACCAAAGTCATGTTAAATGTCGCTTGTAGCTGCCAGTCGAGGCCTCTTGCTATCCCACTCTCACTCTCCCTCTCTCTCCCTCTCTCCCTCTCTTACTCCTTTTGTATGTCTGTAGACATGTATTTAGTTTTGTTTAGTTTATAGATTTGCGTTTATTTATTGTAACAAATACAACTGGCCCCCCGAGGGTAAACAATGAACACACACACACATACACACACACACACACATACGTTAATAGGCCACACATAATAAATCATCAGAGACACCCACACGCGCTCAGGTCAGCTGGCGTGGATGTGTGTCTGAACATATCACTGCATGCCTCGTCATACACATGCGAAAAAATGATATTAATTATTGATTTGTAAAAGTATAAATATTAACAAAAAAAAAAAAAAAAAAAAACAAAAAAATATTAACAAAAATATATATATTTTTTATATATATATATTTAGTTTTATCATATATGAATATATATTAAGTCTAAAATATAATGAATTATTTTATCAAATTTATTAAATTGATATAGATGCAGATACAGATACAGATGCAGATACAGATACAGATACAGATACAGATACAGATGCAGATACAGATACAGATACAGATACAGATACAGATACAGATACAGATACAGATACAGATACAGATACAGATACAGATACAGATACAGATACAGATACAGATACAGATACAGATACAGATACAGATACAGATACAGATACAGATACAGATACAGATACAGATACAGATACAGATACAGATACAGATACAGATACAGATACAGATGCAGATACAGATACAGATACAGATACAGATACAGATACAGATACAGATACAGATACAGATACAGATACAGAAAAAGGTTAAGGTTAGCTGAACTTAAGAGCTTTTCTCATCGCTGAGAAATATATTAGTTAAAGCTATTATCAATATTCATAAACATTTTTGCTCAGTGTACAACTAGCAACAGCAACAACAACAATAGCAACTGACCAACTTTTGGCCAGCCGCTGCCCAAAAGCAAATTATTTATATAAAAAATGGCATACAACATTTTGTGGCAATGGAAAGAGAAAGCGAATGTGTGGGAGAGAGAGAGATGGAAGCGATACATGGAATGGCGAGAGGAAGTTGGGAGAGTTCGCAACAAACGCGTGATTTATTTACTAAACGTGCAAAAACCTCAGCAAAAATTACAAGTGTCAGTAGGAGGAGCAGAGGCAGTGCTAGAAGAAGAAGAAGAAGAAGGAGATTGAGCAGGAGCAGTAGCAGTAGCAGGAGGCGGGCAAAAAGAAGGCGTTCATTGTCTGTGTGCGTTGGCTGGTTCATAAATAATATTTCTAAGCCGCCAACATGCACAGGAACATATGTTATGCGATGCCAACTTATGGATGGGTGTGTGTGGAAGTCCTTTATATATATGCATGTGTGTGTGTGTGTGCGGCGTATAAGCTGGCGAGCGTATTTGTCACAGTTGAACGGCGTTAACAATGCTGCCGTCACTCATACGCCCAGAGTGCGCACCTTAATCAGCAAAAGGTGGACAAAGGATATATTTGGAGGAGGTTAAGGTAGCCAGCAGCAGCCAGAGGCAGCTCTCTCTCTCTCCCCGTCTCCTTAGGTTTCCCTAAGTCTCCCACTCCCAGTCTCAAGTAGTTTCGACTGTTTTCGGCGGCTTGGTGCAGGCATCGCGTTGCCATGTTTGCAGTGCGCTGTTTGCTCCAGGGATGCGAGTCCTGATTGTTTATCTTGGCCTGATTGAGCGGATTGTGTAGGTCCTTGGGCTGCGGCGAGCGACCAAGCTGGAGCATATGCGCAGCAACACACGCTCCATTGTATAGCCCAAGGACTAGATAATTTGCTTAATCAGCGATTGTCGACGTCTTCGGAATGTGGCTTGGTGCTCGGCATATCTGATGCAATCGGCTCAACCCACCCGCAGTGGGTGGGGCGGAGTCAACCGCAGCTATGAATATAATAAAATGTTATAAATAACGTTAGCACTAAGCAGCTTTTGTTTGTTGCCAAAAAAAATGGAACAGAAAAGAAAATCAGATCTTTATTTAACTGAAACGAATTTCGCTTTAGGGGAATCGTGAGGCGAATGGGGAAAGGGAATGAAACTGTTTTAAAAGCAACTGACTTAAAGCCTATAAATTTAATTTAATTTTTTTAATGGTTATTAAGAAAAAACCAAAGAAAACATTTAGTCTAATTTGTTCCATTAATAATTATTTACTAATAAATATAAAAAATAATTAATATATAAATGCATATAAATTCTGTGAAGAAAGCTTCTATTTAATTTTTTAATTTTTGTACATTTTAAATTAATTTCATACTTGTATATGCATATTATTCTCCTAATTATTATTGATATATTAATTTTTTTTTTTTAAGAGAAAAGATATAAATCTACTATGCTGCTGAGCTTAATATACATAAATGCAATTTAACAAATTAAGAACAATTTTATGGCTTTTGTAAAATATTTTATATCAATTTAAGCACTTTTAATTGCAAGCACACAATTAAATAATTTATTATACCTTATGCCACATATATGTATATGATTTTTCTTAGCTATAAATATTTAGTATAACTGATATATCTTCATCAATTTATTTATTTATATCTTTTTTGTATTTATTCATATCTTTATTTATAGCTTAACATATTTATATATGCACTTTGACACATTTAAGATCTGTCTCTCTCGCTCTCTCTCTCTCTCCCTGTCTCCTTTATTTGACATCTTCACTTATTCATATTGTCCCGCAGTTGACATAAAACTCATTTAATTGATTCTGTTGGCCTATCTATCATTTGGAGCATTGCGTGGCTAGAGCGCTTACAATTCCCTAATTCAACATTTTGAGTAATACTTTCGACGCAACATCAGGCAAGGCTCAAGCTCTCAATCATCTGAGCTTTCAATTGTATTAGCTGCACCACACAAAAAATAGCCCAGGAAGGTGAAGAAAAACAGAACAGAACAGAACAGAAACAGAATTCAGCTTTTGGTGATGGCCAAATGCTGCTCTGACTACGGCTCGCTCATCAGTGGAGGCCATTATTTATCTTGTACTCCTTTGAAGGCGGGCACACAACACACACGCTCAGCTGGTACCCAACTCTTGTTGTTGTTGTTGTGCTCATTTTGAAAAAACATTGCGTAGGTTTTTGGCGGCTGTTTCCTATGGCGAATTTTTATGACAGCTTTTGCCGCGCCGAACCGTGCCGGGCCTAGCAAAAAAAAAAAAAAAAAACACGCGCGCGCAAAAACAGGGGCGCAAAGCAAGAAAAACATGGCAAAATATCATTGAACTCGCTCGTGCACACAGCTTGAAACAACATTTTGTTCCCAGCCATTAGTTTAGCTCCGCTTGGCTCGGCTTAGCTACAGCTACTCCCCAGCTCCAGCCTCAGTTCGCATTCAGTTTTTTTGGCTTGCCTGCTGTGGCCCGCCAACTCAGACACACGCACACCTTCAACATAAACCCCATTGAAAAAAACATTTCATAGCCATTTTCCGCACGATTTTGCGCCCTAAACCCTTTTCAAAGCCAAGAAATTGACAAATCTCTAGGCGTAACGGCAGCTCCCGAGTCTAATTATGAGAGCCTACTGAGCTCTATATATAGCAAATGCTTGAATTCTCCGCTCTAGCATTGGATTGATGCACTGCAATTCTTATAATAAATCAGAGAATGTTAAAGGGGGTATATTAGTTTGAGAGACTTGAATTCTTATGTTTGCTGATCTTAGAAGGTATCAGAAATCTCTTGGAGCTGCCCAATGGAGGTGCAAGCATAAACTTGACTGTGATTCTGTTCAGTTCAGCATTCATTTGTATTCCTTTGAGTCTGAGTTCTATTCATCAATCTTGAATATTCATTGCTGAGCTTGCTGAGCTTCATTGGTCTATTGTTTATTCTTATGCCATCGCTGAGGCTGTAGGGTTCAGAGATCGTTTATTTAGTATTCTTAATCTATCGCTGAGATTGTATTGCATATTCTTGGCCTATGAGTGAGGCTATAGGCTCAGCGTTCACATGCTTGTTTTGTCACACGGACCTTATCTATTAAGCTACTTAATGAGAGCATAGGCGGCATGCTTACGTCTTCTATAATCAGTATGTTCATATTTGAACAGTAGGCGTGGCTAATAGGGCAAATTTCAAGTTTGAGAATTGGAAGCGAGAAGTGCTTTGACTCTGGCTGCACTCTTAGCTGCTACTTCTACAATTTCATAGCTGCAGCTTGAATGCTTTGACGGCTGCCATGGCTGCTCATCAAAGAGAGCTTAGAGATGTTATAGAATATGCAAATATCATAGTTTGAGCTGTCTAAATTACTACAAGTCAATTCAACTAGCTCATTTTAAAGCCGACTTCAACAATTTTAGCAGCTATATCTTTTAAGACTTGTCTTGCAGCTAGATTTATAATTCTCATAAATTCCTTTCAATTCAAAGAATTCCTCCATAAATTCCTCATTTCAGTATAAATCTTTCATAAATCCAATTCAATTTAATTTTATAGTCTCCAACAAGCATTATGCAATTATTGCATTTTGAGCTACGAGTTTTGGGGTCAGGTTTTTGGGCTAAATATTTGTGCTGGCGTCGCTGGCGGGCCATGTGTCATTTTGGTCATTTGTTTTAGACAAGACTCCCCAGTGAACTGGCCTAGCTTACAATACACAGCAGTTACTTCTGCCTCCCTCCCTCTCTCTGACTCGCTCTCTGTCTCTCCATTTGCCTGTTCCAAGTGCATTCAATTGTAAACGAGCTGCATTGGCCGCAAAACAACGACAACAAAAAAGAGCCCAAAACTTGCAACACACACACACACACACAAAAAAAAAAAACGACAGAAAAAACTAAAAAGCTTAAAAACTTAAAACACAAAAATTGCGGCCTGGCCGCCATCAACACAACAACAACAACAACAACGAGAGGAGGAGGCGCAGCACTCGAGCTGTGCTCTAAACTTCAGCGACAGTAAACCTCGCTGTACTCTATACCCTAACCCTATCGATATATACTCCCTATACACGCCCCCCCTTTGGCCTACCCCATCTAAGCCCGGCCCACTCTGCAAATATGTTCAACATGCCGCAGAATGGCTGCTGCCTGGGCCATTGTCCCTCTCTGATCCTGATCACTGCGCTGTGCATTTTAACGCTGAGTTGTTTTTCACAGTTTTCTAATTTTTTATCCTCTCTCTCTCTCTCACTCTGCTGTGCTTTGCTTTACTCGTGCTTGGCTCAGCTTTGCTTTATTTCATTTTGTTATATTTTATTTATATATATATACCCTGTGATTTGTATAGTTTTTTCATGGGTATTTGAAGAATGTGGAAAATGATGGCAAAGTGCTTGAGGTTTTCATATTTTAGACAACATAAAAAATTAAAAAAAAATTAGTTAGTTATTCAAAACAAGATTTCGAGTAAAGCGAGCAAAATGTATTTGTGGTATATACTAGTTCATTATAAATTATAGTATATATATATAGGATTTAGGATAAATAATATAGTGTAGTATATAATCTGATTTTGTATGTATTTGGCTTAGTCTAAAAATAATTATTAACTGATTTTTTTTTAACAATTCTGCATTCCAATTCGCTTTTGCTAACATTGAACTCTAAATATTTAATTTGAAAAAAAGTTTATAAATAAAAAAAAAATGATAATAAAAATAAAAAATAAGTTTTTTATTAATTAATTTTATTTATTTTCTATTCTTCATTTTATTTATTTTATTATTAATTTTATTTATTTTATTTTATTTAGTTTCAATTCCCAATTTTGTTTATTTTATTATTAATTTTATTTGATTTATTTTCAAATCTTTTTATTTCTATCTATTTTATTTATTTGGTTATTTATTCATTTATTAATTTTTATTTTATTTATTAGGCTATTCATTTATTTATTTTTATTTTATTTATTTTAATTTTTTTTTTTTTTTTTTATTTTTTTTTTTTTTTTGTAATGTGATGTGTTTGTATTCTCTTTAAGTATTTTTTTTTTCACATTTAAAAAAATATATTTCAGTTTCTTAGAAAGAATTTAGTTTTAGCATTTTTTCTTTCGTATATCTTGTTTTTTTTTTTTTTTTTCTATAAATTTATATAGGGTATTCAACATGTCTCGCATAGCCGTCTGTTTAGCTGCATATTTCGCAGCTATTTTTCTACTTTTCTCATTTTTTTGCTGTGTGTTTTGCTCTTTTGTTTTACTTGCGCTTTAACTTTAAATGAATTTCTATTATTTTTGTGTTTATTTGAGCTTTGCAGTCAGCCCCCACACCCTTTAGCCCCCCTCACTCCATCTCCCTCTCACTCTCTCGCTCTCGCTCTCCCACTCCACATTACATTCCCTATCCCATGCTATATAGTCCATGCTGCAAGCTTATCGTCTGTGTTGTCGTCTGTAGCTGTTTTATTCCCTTACTCATTGCTCCTTTGGTCATGCTCTCGTTGTTGTTGTTGTTGTATTTGTTGCTGTTTGAACAAAACTAAATTGGTATATCCGTTTTTATTAAGCAACATTTCCGGTTACTCTTCGAGTGTTTTGCAGGCAATGGCAATGGCCAAAGATGCCTGCTGGCCATGCTTGGCAAGTGCTCTCCCTCTCTCTTACCCTCTCTCACTATACCTCTCTCTCTCTCTCTCCCTCTCTGTCTTCTTTCGCTGCGTCTCTTGGTTAACTCTCGGCCAGTGACAATTTTTCATGCTGTTGTCAGTTTTTGTGCTCGAGTGGTTCGAGTTGCTCCACTTGAGTTCGTCAGCTCGTTAGTTTTTTTTTCCTTTGTCTCCTTTTTTTTTTTTTTTTTTTGGCTGTTTTCGTGTTTTGTTCAACGCTTTAATTTGCTCAGCTGTCTTCAGCTTCTCCATCTGCTCTTTAAACAAAGGCTCATTACGTCTACGTCAAGGCAATTGATTCGCTACAAAACTTTAGCTAGGCTGCTGCAAACTGTGGGCCTGGCAATTTAGTTGGGCGTTTGCACATTTAAATTAAATTTGTTGTCAATAAAAATGCAAAAATTTAAACAAAACCAAAAAAAAAAGAGAGTAGAGTATAAAAGGGACGAAGGATTCTGTGCGTTTGGCCGCTGGGCAATCGCTTGTTGCCTAAATGCCGGCGCTTATCTCAATGGAAATCCACAAGGACCTCATAAATATGTATGTTTGGGTCGCTCGGTTTGGTTATGCAGCAAACCTTTTGCTGTGGTCAAACACACTTTCCAAACACACACACAGTTACATATACACATACATTTATATATATATATTTATTTTTTGTAGCTACGTCTCTGTGTCTGCCTCGGACTGCGTCAAGGCGCCAGATAGTTTCAAAAGTGATTTGGGTACACTTTTGGGATTTGGTTTTGTCCTGGCTGCTGCTGCTGCTGCTGCTGCTTTCACTGCTCGCTCGACGGCATATTAAATTAAAGCGTTCAGGGTATCACCTCATTCGACTCAAACAGCTCCCTTTTTGCCCCTAGCCCGCATCCACATCCACATGGCCAAGTGTCAGTTGCAAGTGTCAAAGGTGCCTGTTTTTAAATTATTCGCACAACAACGGCAAAAACATGACAAAAATTTGTGTTAGAATATGCGTTTAGCCACAAAATTTGAGATAAGCGTCGTCGTCGTCGTCGTCGTCGTCCTCGACTTTCTCCTTTCGTCTGTGCCCAGGCCACTGACAGCCCAAATGGATGATACAGAGCTGAGCAAAGCCGACCAGAGCAGAGCTTGCCAGATGCCAAATTATGCAGAAAACCAAATATGACAGCTACAAAAAGCTGCACACAAAATGTATCTACTATATACAAATATACATATTTAAACAGAGTAAGAGAGAGTGAGAGAGATAGAGAGAGAGAGTGAGAGAGAGAAACTAGTGCAGAAAGAAAAGCAAGTGAAATGTAAAAGTTTTAAAGTCTCTGAAGGCTTAGCCTTATGAAATATGCATATGTAAGTATTTTTTTTGCTTACGTTAATGATCTTGACTCTGGAGATAAACAAGTTTGCGTTGCAATTGAATAAACGAAAGTTCCTTTTTTTTTACTACTAAGCGCATAAATTCAAAGAGCTAATTAGGGCTACCATTGCTGCTAGTCTTTTAGAAGATAGTTGAGAGGCTAATTGAAATTTAGCATAGTTTTATATGTTGCACATGTTGCACATGTTGCATATGTTTTATATGTTGCATTTGTTGTATATGCAGCATATATAGTATTTATTGCATAAGTTTTATATGTTGCAAATGTTGCATATGTTGCACATGTCTCATATGTTGCGTATGTTGCGAGTGTTGTATATGTTTCAAATGGGATAAATCTCTTATATGTTGCATATATTTCCGTTGCTGCATTTTTTGTATATGTTGCATATGTTGTATGTGTTCCATATGTTGTACATGTTGATTAAGTTGCATTTCATACAAATGTTGCATGCATTGCATATGTTGCACATGTCTCATATATTGCATTTATAGTCTATGCTGAATATGTTGCATTTGTTGCATAAGTTCTATATGTTGCAATTGCTGAAAATGTTGCATATGTTGCAAGTTTTATGTATGATTCATATGTGACACATATATCATATGTTACATATATTTCCTAGGGAGTTGTACATGTTGTACATGTTGTATATGTTGCACATGTTGCAAATGTTGTATATGTTACATGTGTTGCATTTGGCACAAATGTTGCGTGTGTTATATATGTTGTATATGTCTTATATGTTGCATGTAGTCTACATGTTGCATATGTTGCATATGATGCAAGTATTGCATGTGTTGCATATGTTGCATTAGTGGCATGTGTTGCATTTGACAAAAATGTTGCATGTGTTATATATTTTGCATATGTCTTATATGTTGCATCTAGTCTACATGTTGCATATGTTGCATATGTTTCACATGTTATATAAATTTTTTTCATATATTCCAACTTAACTGCGACAATTTCGACATGTTTAAGAATATTCAATTTTCTTAATTAAAATTGAGGTTTTATTTCAAGTTTCAAGTGAACAAATTTCTCTATTGAAATTCTTACAAAAATGTCACAAAGCAAGTTTTCTACATAAATTTATAAATAATTATGAATTAAACAAAGGCGAAAAGTTGTTAATTTAATTAGGCCAATCAAAGAGCTGGCTGTAAAAATGTGTGTTTGCGGCTACGAAATGAAGAGCCAAACACGAAGGCCTAATTAAAAGCATAATTTAATTAAGAGGCAGCAGCAGCAGCAGCAGCAGCAGCGGCAGCAGCAGCGACAACAGCAACAAGGACAACAGCAAAATGCTGCAGCTAAAAGCGACTTCTGTCGCATATGCCACAAAACAAGAACACAACACGGCAAAATGGTCAAGCTGCACAAGTGTGTGTGTGTGTGTGTGTATGTATATTAATGCAGTCATAAATTGTGTGGCTGCTGTTGTTGTCGCTGCAGTTGCAGTTGCTGCTGCTGCTGTTGTTGCTGCTGTTGTTGTTGCTGTTGCATGTTTCGCAAAGTGTCGCATGAAAGTATGCCAAAACCAAAATCTCCGAAAACAACAACACAAATAGTTGGGCTTTTATTTAATGCACAACAAATTACGTTTCATGTTTAACCACATGATTTATGCACTTGCCCCGCCCACTTGCCCAGCTCAATTGTTGCACAATTTATGACAAATTAAATGCCCATCAATGCCAATGGGCGTGGCACACAATCAAAGCCAAGTAAGTAATTTGATCAAGCAGAAAATGTTGCACAAAGCATTCCTTGTCTTCTTAATTGAGTCACCTTCACAGCTAACTGATAAAGTTGCACAGCTTTTGAATAATTGTGAGTGAAATGATACGAGAGCAATTTATTATCACATAATAAATTTATATTGACGTGCTTACATATGTATATCCATATATTTTAATATCAATTCATATTAAAAAGAAAATCCACAAATGTTAAGCATATGATTTTGTGGACGGGAGAGAGGGAGAGAGAGAGAGAGAGGGAGAGAGGGAGAGAGAGATAGAACGACGTCAGTTGTGGTTTTTTCCTTAATATATCTCTGCTTTTGTTGTCTATGTTGCATACATATATTTAGTAACTGTTTCACACGTTTAATATGTTATATATATTATATATGCTGTATATGTTGCATATGTTGCATATGTTGCATATGTTGCATATGTTGCAAATGTTGCATATGTTGCATATGTTGCATATGTTGCATATGTTGCATATGTTGCATATGTTGCATATGTTGCATATGTTGCATATGTTGCAAATGTTGCATATGTTGCATATGTTGCATATGTTGCATATGTTGCATATGTTGCATATGTTGCATATGTTGCAAATGTTGCATATGTTGCATATATAAAATATGTTGCATATACATCTATGACTGATATATATCATATACCTGTATATGTTGCATATATTTCTAATATATACAGAGATTAATCTTGATCTTAACAAATCCTTTCTCATTATGCTTATAAGTCGTCTCTGCCTTATCTTAATTCCATATCCCTTAAAGCACTACATCTCATGCATCATCATCATTTATGCCTGCGCTTGTATCGAGTAAGCAGTGGTTACACGACTTTGGCATTATGATGCCCTCTCTGTCGTGTGCCAGGGTAAACAAGTTGCGCCATCTCTTTCGATGCGTGCGTGCCTTATTGACTTGGCCTAGCTGAGCCGCATTGTCAATTGGGAGTGAGCAGCGGTGCAGAGGGTCGAGCTAACTGGACGTGGGAACACCTTCTACACAGCTCGCATTCAGGATTGGATTCAGAAATGGAATCACAGCTAGTATAGCCCTGCAGCTGGCTCGCAGTGTGAGCTGTGAACTATGCGAACGTTGATTTTCATCATCAGCAGTGAGAGATGCGCTGCATTTCTCTCTCTCTCTCTCTCTCTCTCTCTCTCTCTCTCTCTCTCTTTCTTTCTCACTCTTTGCTCTATCCATATGGTACAGTTGGCCACAGTCAGCTTTTCCTGCACTATTTGTTCATTTGTCTTGCTCTAGCTGTCTTTATCTATCTTTAAACCCCAACTGTGGCTCTTCGTCAAGCTAAAGTCATGTTTACCCTCACGCTGGCCGCATATAAATCCAGCTGCGTGTTAGTCTGTCATGCCATCCACTGGCATCCATCTCTCTCTCTCTCTCATTCTCTCTCTCTGCGCTAGGTAAGCGAACGCAATCCCAATCCCAATTTCTTCCACTTCTGCCCCACTGCTACGCCCATCGGCCATGCCACGCTTAAGTTTCCTGTGTGTGCACTAACTGTTGTTGATACGGTTTCCGTTTGTCTAAAGCTCCATGCGGCACTTAAGTGAACTTTAAACACTTTTATTAATGGCATATTATGTAATATACGTGCCCACCCCACCACACACACACACACACACACACACACACACAGAGTCGTTCGCTGAAAGGGTTTCTCTCTGTCTCCCTCTCCCTCTCTCTGTGTGTAATGGGTATCTCGGCTCGGCAACTTTGTAACATTACTAGCTGCAAATGGGAAAGGCACTGCGAATGTTTTAATTAAAGTGGAATTGGGTATTCTGAGTGGCAATCCCCAATCCACAATACGCAATCTCAGCTCAGCCAACAGTCAACAGCCGGCAGCAACTGGCTTTAGCCTCTGCCAGATGTTACGCATACGCCGCGTCAAAACTTTTGAATATACTATATACGTACGCAGATCTAACGGCTTTGTAGGCGCTTCTGCACAAGCGAAAACAAAATATGGAAAATTGTTGAGAAACTTTTACGAATTGAATACCAAAAATTGCCAAAGAATTTCGTTTACAGCTAGCAAAAGGAAGAGCAGACAACAAAGACGTTTGAGCTAGCCAAAGTAAGCCAATCTCTGTGTAAAAACTAACAAAAGGTTTCAGATGAAAACTAATAAGATTATTGGCATTGGAGCAGGCTGATCGAAATATACAGAAAATTTTATTCATTATAATAAATATAATTGGTTTGAAATAATTTACTAAATTTTTATAAATATTTTACTAGACCTTTCACAAAATTATGATTAATTATAAATTACAATATAATTTATTAAATTATAAATTATTATAGAAATTACTAACTATAATATATTTAAAATAGTTAAAACAAATATCAAGTAATATTCTTTTTTATTTATTTTTTTTTTATTTTTAAAATTTTGATAATACTCTTTTATGCATAAAAATTGAAATATTTTGTTAAAAAAAAAAAAATGCCACATTTTATTTTTTGCTAAAGATATTTTATTTTATTTAATATATTTTATCAATTTATTATGTTTTTAACTTTAATTATTATATCACTAATATGTAGGTAAAATTTAAAAAATTAAAATTAAAAATAAAATAAATAAAATAAATGTTTTTTATCATATTTTAAAATTAAAATAAATAAAATAAATGTTTTTTTCATATTTTTTTTTAATCAAATTTTTTAATAAAAATTTATGAATAATTTTTAACATATCAAATATTTTTTTAAACATTTTTGTTATTAATAATTTATTTAATAGTTCAAAAAAAAAAATATTTTTACTTAATTTCTCACTGTCTTTCTCTCTCTTTACATCTCCCTCTCTTTCTCTCACGCTCTTTCTGCCTCTCACCTGTTATATTTAAAATTGATTTAAATATTTGAAATATTTTCTTTGCATAGTTTTGTCTGCAGCGCATTTTGTAGTCGGCTTCTCACACTTTTGGAGTCAACTCCGTCTCTATCTCTCAATTGCCATAATTGCCAGCTTAGTCGTCATTCTCATCAGCCTTTTATCCCTGCACTCACTCCAGCCAACTATACCTTTCTGGCTTTTACCTGAATTGCGCTGGCGCTGATGGAGGCGGAGGCGGAGGCGTAGGCGGAGGTGCTTGGCTAAGCAAATACTTTGTTCAGTCTCTCTCGCATATTACGCATACGCAAGGTTTGCAGTTAATTTGCAAAATGTTTCACATGCTGGCATTTTAATGAGTTGTCTCGGCACTTTAAAGCCCACTGCCACGCCCCCACCCAGTCCCACTCCCACGCCGGACCGAGGGACCACAAACAGTAGTCCGTGCATGCTTGGGACAGGTTTCATTAAGTTTCTGAGTTGCCTTGAAGCGATTGTTTGCCCATCGATTGACGTGCAATTGTTTCAATTGCACTGCTTACTGTATACACACAGTAAATATCTCTCTCTGTGTGTGTGTGCGTGTGTGTGTGTGTGTATATTATTTGGCTGTATGGCTTATTATGCTTTATGTGCGGCAAATATTTGTCACAGCAGCAGCAGCTTTGCTTGAGCCTGCCTGCCTGCCTGGTTGGATGGCTGCCTTTTGTTCTCTTGTTGTGTGTTTGCGCATCGAGTGGCAGTTGCCTCATTTGTTGCAGCAATAAATGCGACAATGCTGCAGCATATGCCTGTCTCATTCACACACACACATACAGAGAGAGTCTCGGTGCAACTCGCTTCGACTCTACTTTGTGCCTTGCATCTAAAGACTTATGACATTTGGCCATAACATCAACCTACAACTGCAACAACAAAGCCAGGCATGTCAGCAGCACATTACACATCCCGTTATATATATATATATACATAGTGCAGTTGATTTTTGCACAGCAATTGCTGTTGTTGTAATTGTTATGAGCTAAAATTACGGTTAAAGGTCTACGAGCGGGCGCTGCGGCATGCAGAGACGAAGTGCAGCTAAAAAGTAATATATTTTACAGCAGCAAAGGGCGAGACTGCATATTATATTTATGCCGTTATGCCACACACAACAACAACAACAACAGCAACACAGCAACAACAATTGCAATAGCTGTTGTTAAAAGCAGAAATTCGCATTAAGCTGAAAGAAAAGCAAAAGCTTGCGGAATATGTGGAAAAACGAGAAGCTTGTGCGGGCGCCGACAAGTTCAGGCCACAAGTAAACGAGCCAAGCAGCTTGTTTTAAGTAGACAACAAGCACCCACACATGCACACATGCACAACAGACATGTGTGTGTGTGTGTGTTTGAGAAACTTACATTAGTTGGCAGGCAGGAGGCGACTGCTGGCAAACATCTTCCTGTTGTTGTCCTGTCGCTTGTTTTGGCCTCGGCGTTCTAGCATGAAATCTTTTTAAAAATACACACACACACACACACACGCATACATACACAGAGAAAACATGCTCCCACACACACACGCGCACACGCATACTAGTGCAGTACAAATAACAACTGGCAGCAATGCCATAATTCTTGTCTACGCACAAAAGTATGCTACACTTTATGCGAGTATGAAATAAATAATTACAAACAAGTCAAGCAAGCCAAACGACTCCGTATGTGTGTGTGTGTGTGTGTGTGTGTGCGAGTCGAGTGTGTGTATAGTTTCTGATATAGTCAGTTGCAGGAAACATATGTCGACGCCGGCACTGCTAAAAGTGCATTACACTGCGGCCGGCAACGGGCTTCAAGTTGTATATTCACACACACACACACACACACACTAGCTCGAGTATCCTGTTTAAGGGAATATTTATTTATTTATTTTCCTCTGCTTTATTTTTTTGTGCTGAACTATGTTTGTTATGCGGTTCGTAATGAACACATCTTCATCATGTCTTCTGGCAGCAACAGAGTTTGAGCCAAGTGAAATGAATGTGCGTAGGTGCAAGCCAGCCCGCAGAAACAACTCTTAACGAAATCAATTCAGTCTGCATGCCAAAAGCAAATTCACTTCAACAAATAGATTTAATTTGTACAAACAAAATGCTAGCAATTTAAAGAAAGTTTACAAGAATTATGAAATAACATTTATTTTGTTTTTAATATAAATGTTTCTTTTACCTAAAAAAATAATAGAAATTTAATTTTGTATAATAAAATAGTCGAAAATATATGTTTTTGTTTTTAAATTTTTTTATAATTAAAAAATAATAAAATATAATAAATAAAAAAATATTATAATATTGTTTAATTAAATATTTTTAAAAAATTTATATTTATTATTTATAAATATTTTTTAGTGCTTGAATAAATATAATAAATTAATAAAAATATTATAATTTTGTTTAATAAAAATGTTTAATAATTATTTAAGAATATTTTTATATTGCTTGAAATTAAAATTTAATTTTAAAATTTTAATAAAAATCTTTTCATATTATATATTTATATTTTAATCAAAAGCTTTAAAAATATTTCATTTCAATTAAATTTGTCATAAAATATAATTTGCTAAATAGATAAGAAACTATATGAAATATAAAAGCAACAATATATATAAAATTTATATTAAAAATTTATAAAATTTATATTAAAAATGTTTTAAAATTTTTATTGACAAAAATTTGAAAATTTAAAAATATTATTATTCTATATTAAACTTAATATGATTTTGTGCATAAAAACGATATTTTCGTTTAATTTTTTTTATCAAAATTCTTATTGAACTTTTTCTGATTCATTTGTTATTAAGGCTCAATTTAGATAAACCAAAAGCCCGGCTGCTGATTGTATTGACACCTTGGATTAATTTGTTATGAAAAGCCTTTTCCAGCCTGTTTAAATACAACTTTTTCACATTTGATTATCAAACAAAGTTGAGCGTAAATAATTTGTTGACACATTTGGTTAAGGGCGAATTATGATATTCATAATTTGCAACAATCAAAATTAAATTGTTTATCTAACAGCTCGACTCTAATGAAGAGCAAATATTAGATGTAAATTTAATTATAGAAAATTCATTAGCAGCAGAAACACAAAATTTTTCACAAAAATTAAATAGCAAAACCTAAATTGAATTTGAATATATTTTTTTTATGCATAAAGTAATGCATTTCTAGATGAATTTGTTGTGAAAATGGGAGCTCAGTATGTAAAGTATATATACATATATTCTAGATCAGTGCGAATTGATGGAATTGTCCATGCCCGTCTGTTCGTCTTTCCCTCTGTCCATTCGTCCGTCCATAAGATCGCCAAGGTTTCGCAAGCTAAAGACTTGAAATTTTGTATCCAAACTCATGTTTTCCACACGCACTACAAATTTGTTTTTAATATTTTTTATTTATTTTATTGCATTTTTTTTTATACTTCATCTCATTTATAATTTATTTATTTACTTATTTATGGCTCAACAAAAATAGGTATATAAAATATTGAAATAATATTTGTCTCTTATTTTTCTCAAACTTTAAGCTTCAAGCTAAATCCGCAACTCACACCACAAGAGCGTCATGCGTCTATTGCTATATTTAAATAAGTGAAAAACAAAATATATATAGTCGACTTCATTGCGTATTCAAATCGTATACCGTTTTTCGTTCAGTGCATTTCATGTACGTTTATGATGTTATTTACATTTCTGTTTTGATTTCGTTTGCTTTATGAAGGCATCGTATACTCTCGTCCAGTGGAAAAACCTCAGGCCAAACACAAAATTGTGTAAAAAATACAAGGCAAAAGTTTTTCTTATTGCTGCCGGTTGTTGTGTGCGTGTGCGTGTGTGTGTGTGTGTGTGTGTGTGTGCGTATTTAATTTTTTGTTGTTTTGTTTTCAGTTTGTTTTGTTTTGGTTGCATTTCGTAGACTTTTGACTTGTGCTGGCATCTCTGTGGACCCAGGCAAATGAACCAGCAGGACGACAACCTCAAAAGTCAAATCATTCTCTACTCCACCGAAACTCCACCTCCAGCCACTCCACAGCTCTTCGTGCTGCCTTTGTCAGTCTCCCTCTGAGAAGTGCTAGTGAGCTGTGTGCACTTGCATTTATGAATGTTTAAGCACTCGCAATTCAGAAACGAACAGCAGCACAATTGAAAAATTCATAAAGCCACCAGAGAAATGCATAAGTGAGTGAGTGTGAGAGAGATGCCAACATGACACAGCGTGCGTTTATGTGTGTGTGTGTGTGTGTTTGAGGGTGTTAAAATCCTAATAAAGACTAATTATTACAGGTCGTTTGTAAAGTCAAGCAACTTGATATGTTTCTTATTATTTTATTAGGCCAAATGAGATTTTTGGGAGTTGTATGCTTGGGGATATATAATGTATATATAGTAGAGTAGTAGTAGAGTAGTAGTAGAGTAGTAGTAGAGTAGTAGTAGAGTAGTAGTAGAGTAGTAGTAGAGTATTAGAGTAGAGTATAATTTGCTAAAAATATTATAAATTTTCTAACATATCCTCGCTCAAAATTTAATCTTTTATAATTTTTAAACTCATTTAATTTCCACCTTTAAAGACCTATTTCATTTCATATACACACACACACACGCACATAGATAGATACATAATTAAACCGATGTGAAAGTTAATCGAGCGTCTAGAGTTAATTGCTAATTTAAAGTTTATCAATCAATTTAAAGCACGCTTGTTAGACCTGGGCAAATAAATGGCAATTTAAATATCTATCAGAGCTTGAACCGAGAATTTTTATAAAATTGATTGTTAAATTGCGAAAATTGATATGCGTTTGGCCTGCAGCCTCTGTTCGCCGTATCAAAACAGAAATCTGTTTACATTTCAGTATTACAGTAAAGAAAAACACAGAGAAGAAAAAAAGAGTAAAAAATCTTGACATAACAGAAAACTTTATTTTCATCTCTTAAATGCAGCGGAAAATTTTTGTTTTTTTATCGGAGAATATTTTAATTTGCCGAAAAACAACTTAAATAAAGCAAACGAAAACTTTATTAAAATGCATATGAGGTTTACATAAGCGCAACTGCACGCGTAAGCGCAGGGCCAGGAGCTGTGTTTGGAGGAGGGCAGGAGGCGTGGCACCTGTGGCTATGGTCAGCAAACGTTCATAATTATTTGCTTGGCATAAAAAAAAAAATATGCAAATCGCTGAGTGAGTCCACAGCCAAAGTCCAAATGTAATTCGCAGCTTCACATTTGCTTTGCATCAGCTCCGTTTGCCTCCCTCTCACTCTCGCTCCATACGCAAAGTCTGTTCTTCACTTATGTAGTATATATTTATTTTTTTTTTGCGCTGAAAAATATATGAAGAGTAAAAGCATTTAAACTGAGATTACAAATGAGATTGCGGGCATTTAATATTATTGTTAACTTTGATTCGTTTAAGTCTTCTCTTTGCATTCTAATTTATAACTGTACTCTTCTCATGCGATCTGCCATTCAGCATGTGATTTTTCAGACGCCATTTCAGAGCGCTTTCAATTCGTCCAATGAACGCAAAGCGACCATGCTCGCGTGGCCAGTGGCTATGCAGCTATCTCGCTCTCACTCAGCAATGCCCAAGTATACGATCAGGTGCAGCTATGCTTGTCTCACTCTCACTCTCAGGCTAACCATTAGCGGGTGCCAGGCAGCCTAACTCTCTGTATACAAGCTCTCAGCAGCTTACTAATACTCTTGCAACCAAGCACGATAAAAATATAAAACTTTAATGAATACCATCATAAGCGAAATATCCAAGTTGAATATTCTTATTGCATTTCTTTCTAGTCATTCTCTCTTCTGCACTTCTGAAGATATTTGTATGAAAATACTTAAATCTACTTATCTGAGCTATATAAGATTGGGGCTTTTAAATTCATTAGCACTCTCAATACAAAGCATCCACAAACCACACCACTATTGTCAGTTCAATTTGATATAATATATTAATAAAATTGAAATCGTTAAATTCACGTAGTTAACAAATCAAGTCAATCATAACAGCAATCACGCAAAAACGCAGACATTCCATATAGATATATATCTGTGATATAAAAAACTACAAATACGGAATATAAATGTTCGCAGTTAGACAGACAAATGCTGGCATTTATATTGCAATTTTTGCTGTACCATTTTTTATTTTAAACAATTCACTCCATTTTAATATTTCTTTTGTTCTGCTTTTCCTTTTTGATGGCCGGCAACAATCGCAATGTTAATTACAATAACAGAGAGAGCGCACGAGTTGCTACAAAAAACTTGAAATGCGAAAAAAAAATGGTGAATGGAATGTAAAAAATTTGTTGCGGGCTGCAATTGAATATGCAGCAGCATCATCCCAGCGACCTGCGCCCCTCTCCACCAACTGTGCGGGGTATATTGAGCTGTTTGCTTTATGCGGCAGAGTGCAAAATCTCAACACAATATCAAATGCATACACTGCGCGTTTAGTTTGCTTACTTTTTTTGTGTGTTTTACGTGGCGAACATTGAAGAGTTGCTAAAAAAGAATCTAGAAAAATATATCTAAATATAAACTCTTATATATATATATATTACACACACACACACACTCATAGAGAGAGAACAGATTTGCGCAAACAAAATACATGCGGGCGGTTGGCTGTGGGCGTGGCTGCTGTGATGGGTTTAAAAAACTGCAAGCAGACAAATTAAAACTAAGCGCTCCATGTACAAACAGCTCACCCAAGAGGCCACCAAATGTGGGTGGATGGGCGTTGCACTCGACCCAATGGCAGCCACTCGACCATTTGCTCCATTTAGTTGTAAACACACACACACACACACAGTCAATTATACGCTTGGCAGTGCTGCTCAAACTGTTGAAGCAACCACAACAGCAGCAGCAGCAGCAGCAGCAGCTCAGCCAGCGAAGCTGCCAACAATTTTCCCATTTGATTTCCCAAAACAATTTGAATTTGTTAAGCAAAAAAAGAAATAAATCGATTTCTTCACTTTTGCAACATTTATATTTTTGCAACAAATTATATTTTGCCATAGAGACTGAGCGAATATTAAACACATTTTTGCCAGACGCATTTACATGCAAACATATTAATGCCAGCTATGCCATAATCAGCTTTTATAAAAGAGCTTAGATATTTGATTTCATTTTGAAGTTAAAATTGTGAGCAAAGATTGGAATTTATGGAATTGCTTGCGCAACATTTATTTGGCAACAGTGCAACGCCAGAAGTCAAGCTTTACTCTTCTACGGATTATGAATTTTTTGTGTGTAATTGATTTAAGAAATTTATAAAATTAAGGTAAGATTAGATATACCTAGCTATTTAGGTTAAAAGAATAAAGTGTTCTTGTATTAAAAATTACTTTTTCTTGTATAATCAGATAAAGAGTCGAGTTGAAGATAGTCCATCTTGGGTTTGGCTTAAATGATGTCAAGTTCTTGAAATTGTAAATGTAAAATGTAAAAATTTTAAATTTTTGTTAGAATATAACTTTGCAGAGAGTTTTTCAACATTAATGAATAGACATTTATATGGATTATGAAATGTTGAACACATGTGATATATAATAAGAGATATAAATAAATTGAAGAACAAGTCTAGCAAAAATTCGCATTGTTGTCAATAAACAGACATTAGACTTTAGACAACAATGCAAATTTCTACAAGATTTGTTGCTTAATATATTTATATTTATTATAATATATATATATATGTTAGTAAGCTACTCTCGTAGTGTGTGAGCGCTTAACTTATATGTTTTTCAACACTTAAAAACTCACTGAGCTGGCTTTATTATATTATAATTCGTGTCAATTTCCATTCATACGCAGCTATACAAAACACTTCTTACTACTCAGCTGCTTCAATTCATATCGTTTTCCAATACTGCACAGCTTCTAATATTTTTCTATATATTCAATGCATACGTAAATTATGAATATGCTGCTCTAGCATAGGCAAACTCTAACTGAACTGAACTAAACTTCCACTTCAATCCCGAGCATATTCGCTTAACTGTTTGCTCATCCCCTTTTCCAGCAGTGGAGCAACTAACGAGCACTTAAAATGCTGTACCTATTACAATTTTATAATCAACTACAAACGAAATGGAGCTCAGCTTCACACACACACAGTCATTGAGGGAGAGAGAGTGTAACCTCTATAAATAGTAGCTTGTGAAATGTTAATGCAATTGAGTCGATATCCATTTGTAGAACACATCCAGGCACAAATTTATTTCTAGTATTTCAGCACAATTTTCTAGCTTTTTCAACTGTGTGTGTGTGTGCGGGTGTGTGTATGTGTGTGTGCATTATTCATTTGCTAACTGAAGAGAGATTTACAATTTTTCAACAATTCTCAACCAAAAATTTGAACAATATTTTTGCGCATTGATTGGCGCCGCTTGCGATTGTTGCTCCGTTAATAAAATAAATCAAAGCTCGCGGCTTTCCCTTGCTCTATCTCGCTCTAACACGTTGTATATTTTATAGCCACTATTTCTATGTGGATTTTGGCCGCTGTTGCTGCTGCTGCTGCTGCTGCTGCTGCTGCTGCTACTGTGGGTTATCTTTAATTAAATGCTGCAGCTGCAAATATGCAGAAGCAAATTGCATTGCTACGCGTTTTACACATTCTCTATTAAACCTTAACTCAACATCTGTTTTAAACTCACTCTTTCTTTCTTTCTCTGTGTTCCTCTCTTTGCAGCCTGTTTGCTGTGTGGTGTGGTGCGGGCGGACGAGTCGCTGGACACACGTGAAGGCGTCGATCTGGTGCTCAAGTGCCGTTTCACCGAGCATTATGATTCGACTGACTTCACCTTCTACTGGGCACGCTGGACCTGCTGCCCCACATTGTTCGAGAATGTGGCCATTGGCGATGTGCAGCTCAACTCCAATTATCGGTAAGTTTCACAGTGTGTGTGTGTGTGCTGTGTGCAATGGTCTGATAAATCACAGTCAGGCTCATAAATTCAACACTGATGGCCTGTCAATAAGCAGGCGAAAAGTTAAAGGCCGTCTCACTCAGTCTCCCCCTCTCTACCTCTCTCTCTCTTTTGCTGAGAGTTGATTGCACATTTATTTAATTGCCTGCCTGACATCGAGACTCAACTCAACTCAACTCAACTCAACGCAGCTCAGCTCGCTTTCTCTGTCGCGGCATGTTTATTGATAAAAGATGAAAGATGCGAAAGTTTCGCGATGCGTTCAGCTGTTAAATTTATTAAAATTGCCAATGACTGTAAGGACAACGCCATCAATGCCATCAGCTCTCTTCCTCTCGATACGTGTGTGTGTGTGTGTGTGTGTGTACATCATTAAATGTTCATCTGGCAGGCGATAATTCATTGCCCCTGGCCACGCCCACAAAGCTATCAGTGTAAACAAGATGAAGCTACTCACCCACCGCCCACCACCAACCGCCCACTACTGTTCGGTTCGCTAGATGCCTAGATTGGGATAAGGATAAGCGCGCGGACCATCAGCCGCAGCTGTGCACAGGCGAAATTATTATTATGGCATCTTTGTTAAAAAACAATGGGAAAAATACGCAAAATAAATTGTTTCTACAAAATTGACCAGCAAAAATAGCAACAACAAAAGCAAAAAAAAAAAAAAGAAAACTCGATTTGTTTAAGCTAAACATGCGGACAATTTGAATAATGATTGCAGCGTAATGGAAAGAAAACTTGAACCAGGAGTGGACAATGAGCAGAGAGAGCGAATCAAGTGGCAGGAAATATAAATATGCAAGAGACATAATAGAGAAATTATTAAATAAACATTTACAAATGAATATAAAACTAAAAAAATATATATATATATATATATATATATATATATATAATAATAATAAGTTAATGCAGAATTGTAAATTACATATAAATATATGAAAGTGGTCAAACAACATATACAAAATATAATCAAAATAAAAAAATAAAAAATTAAATAATATTTATATTGAATATACATTCTATATCACTTGAAATAAGGTTGAATGAACCAAGATTTAAACTACAACATTTAAATAATTACTCAACTATTTGCCCATAATATATATGTCGTAGCATTAGAGTTCTCGGTGTGGCCGACTTCTATTGCCAAAACGTCTTTCTTACTCAATCGTCTCTGATGAAGTGCTCTATTTCGACTCTCTTGTCAAACTGTCTCATGGTTGCATATTCTCGTTCATCAATATCAGAGCAACTCTGTGTGAAGGGCATAGCCCTCTCTCACCCTCCCTCTGCGACATCCGAGTCCACCTTCAGCAAAACCTCTGGTTGTCTTTTTTCTAATGACATATCCTTTAATTGGCACTAAAATGCTAACTCATTCGATTAGCGCTCGTTGTCAATCACAACATAAAAACTAACACAACGTCATAATGTCACACCGATACGACATATATAATTTTTATGCACAATTCTAGCAATTTGTGCCATAGTTCATAATTGGCAACACATTGCGTATACGCAACATGATTAAAGCGCCGAAAGCGCGTCAAGCATTGAAGGCCCTTTAAACGGCTGTTGGGAAAATGTGCTGAAATTTCCTTATTGCTGTTGTTATTGTTGCTGCTGCTGCCGCTGCTGCTGCTGCTGCTGCCTTGGCTGCCTATTTATTTATTAATCATAATAATCATTTTGCAGCGCATTTTAAGCGTGAAAAAACATTCAATGCGGCGTATGCCGCAAATCGTTTGGAAAATGTTCAACAGTACACGCCCACACGAAGAGACAATCACGCACCAAAGACACGCTCATTGGCCAGATACATTATATATGTATATACACACATTTATAATATATGGAACATGCAAACATACAGAGGCAGAGCGAGATAGAGAGCGAGCGAGAGAGAGAGAGAGCAAACAGATCGCAAACAAAGGAAAATTATTGTAAAATTTTGCTAATCGCGCGTTAAACAATTTGCTTGATTTATGTGAGCCCAAAGATTGGGCCGGGCTAATGGCGTTGCCACAAAACACAATAATAGCGGCAACAACAACAACAACAACAATAACAGCAACAACAACAGCAACAACAACACCAACTACAACGAATGCCATTACGGACAACAACAAGTTGTTTGATGTGCATAGAGCAATCGAATACCCTGTAAGGGCAGAATACATTGAACTATTATAATAAAGCTAAACTTGATTGGCTTTTATTTTGTTAAATTTTTATTTCAATTTTGTTTTTTGCTATATTATTTTTAAATAAATTTATTATGTGTCAAATGTCAAATTTAAATAAATTTTTAATTCATTTTTATATAAAAAATATATATATATTTTATTTTTGATTTGATGTAATATATTTTATATTATTATTTTTATATTATATTATATATTGGATTTTATTTCGCACTTTCTCCTGCTCGCAGTCTCATTTGAAATAGATTCTTTCATTTAGCTTAATCTTAAGTATTTATATAAAATATATGAAAAAAAAAAAAAATAAATAATTAAATAAATAAATAAAATAAATAAAATTTTAGCTCACGATCATAAAAAATATGCTAAGAATTTTAATCTGACAGATCTTAATCTCTTTGGCATGCAATAGGATTTGCTGTATTACTTTAAACTTTGTTCAATATCTTTAATTTTTTATTTACTTTTCTTTTTTGCGTCTCAAAATATTAAGCTAATCGAATTGAATGGATTTGCAAATCTTTTGTGAAGGCTTAGAAAGCTATGAGAAGCAACTAATTCTATGCGCTTTAGTTTTAGAAAACTTTACACGCTATGAATGAATGAGCCCGTTGGTAGTTGAAAGCAATTAGGTTAAAAGAAAATTTCATTTGACAGCTTGATTTGAAATGCAAAAATTGTTGTCTAATGATTGCGCAATTCCCATTTGCCAGCAAACGTTTTGCAGCATTCAATCAACGCCGACTCGTTAAATGCTAGTGGCTGGATCTGTTGTGGTTGTTGTTGTTGTTGCTGTTGCTGATGATGGATGCCAGCTGTTGGCTCCACAAGTTGACCCCAGTCAACGAAAATGAAACTGAAAAAAAAAACTGAATTGAAAAGGTATAAAATGGCATGTTCTAAGCAGCAGCAGATGCTGCTCCTGCTCCTGCTGCTACTCCTGCTCCACTTGTTTTTGGTGTCCATTTGCACTTTGAGCTCTTCAAAAATTTTGTCATCTAGATGACATGAAATTTGCTTTAACTACGCATTCACAATCGCATTCACATAGAGGAGCATTGTGTGCGCCACCTCTTCAGCTGTCAGATTCCATTCAAGCTGCTACTCCTGCTGCTTCCTTTTTTTTTTTTTTTTTGCCTCCTGCTGCTGTCTGTTTCTTTTTCATTTTTCAGCCATGATATTGGAATTTTGTGTCCGAGTGCCGCCAACATTTCGGAAACAATCAAAAAAACAGACAGAAAAAAAAAAACAGCTCTTCTTTTATATATATATTTTTTTTCTTTTTTGATTCTTCTTCTTGAAGCAGATAAAAAATTTCATTGCGCCTTTTCAATTGTGTTAAGCGCAAAATTTAATATGAATTTCATGTTGCGCTCTCGTAACATATCGATTTTTAATTTTGATTTTTTTGTTCATTCGGATTTTTCGGTAGGTTCGGCACTTGCCTTTGTTGTGGTTGCGCCCGTGAAAAGAAAAACTGCAAGAGTTTGGCATTTAGCCAATATATTGCCTGCCATGTATTGTGGGATGGGCTAGAGTGCGGCTCTACATAATATCAGTCGACAGAACTGTCTGGCTGGCATTGAATTTCCTTGCGTATTTCAATGATGCTCCCAGCATCATTTACAAAATGCTCAGTTTGATTAAGAGTATTAAGAATTAGCAGAGAGGTAGGCCAAGGGCAGAGCGTCTTATGTCAGTTGTGGCAATCTCAAGGCAGCTTATATATGAAATTGTTGAAGCAGGCAAATGTAATTGAGATGGTTACGAATTTTGTTTCTATTGTGGCTGGATTTCTCTACTCCAGGCAAATAGTCTAGGTTGCTTTCGCACAATTCGCAATAAATCTTAATATTTTCTGTGAGCAATTATATTTTTCTTTCTACCAAAGTAAAGCCCTGCCAAATCTATAATCGTAACTTTAAAGTAATCCTGTTTCAGTTAATCTGGTCTGCTCTTAAGCTTAACAGCAGTGCTCAAAGTAGAGCTTAACAACAGTGCTTAACAGCAGTGCTTAACATAAGAGGCTTACATGATAACTTAACATAGAAACTTAACACGCGAACTTTACAGATTAACGCTTAACATAAGAGCAACTTCTAAGAGTGAAATTCAAGCTCAACAGCTTATCTCAAAACATAAATTGTAGCAGAGCAAATAAGTAAAAATAAATAATAATAATAAAATAATAAAAAATAAAGTTAAAGCTTCTGCTATTCATAAATAAATTTTCATTACTAAAAACAAAAATGGTTCTTGCTAAGCCAAATCAACTAACAAACTTTATTTAGTGTGTGCTTCATCTCTGTTCTCTTTAAGCTTAAATTAGAATTCACAATCAGAAATCTATATTAATATTCTATATGCGAATCAGTTCATCTTTAATCCATTTCAGAGTTTTCTATACATATATGTATATAAAACATTTTTGCAAAACTCAAACGCAACTAAAATTCGTTTTTCATATTTATTTTATTTTTTTTCAATTATTTTTTTTTTTTTAGCAAATCGAATCAAATTCTTTCCTTTATTTTTGTTGCTGCTGCTGCTGCTGCTGCTGAATGCCTGGCCAAGCTGACACATTTCCCATTTTGTGATGGATGTGCGCAATAATTTTTGCTATTTATGCAAAAGTCGACGGTTATCAATAGCCCCAAAAAGTTGAGCGCGCCGGAGCAAGGCTGCCTCGATTTCTCTATATATCCTTTATGCGAATGCGGGTCAACATTTGAATGTTAACCTTTACCTTGTGCGCACACACACACACACGAGAGCAGAGACGCAGAGATACAAATGCATAGATCAAAATATGTGGCAACACGTGTTGGTTCCGATTCGTTTGACTTGGACGCATAGAAACATAGACAAACACACAGACAAACACACACACGCACATACACACACACACACACACGCTGACACATACATGGGCACACATGTCGCGACGTGGGCGTAACATCTATCAGCGACCATGAGCATATATATTTTATGTGTGACTACACTTGACGAAAGTCCTTCAAATTTAGACATCGAATTTAGAGCCGCCAGCTTTAGTGAAATTTGCAAAACATAAAAGCGTACACTATTTAATTCTACAAAATTAATAAGAGGAAGAATAAAAGATTGATAGGTTAACCTTAGGTGAGATGCAACTCGAGACTCTGAGACTATTCTTAGATAAAGCGGTTCATAATTAGTTGAATATGCTGAAATATGAATATAAAATTGTTTTTGAATCAAATGAAATTATAAAAATATATATACATATATATATATATATATATATATATATATATATATATATATTTATTTATATAGATAGATTTCCCATATTAGGGAAATGAATGTACAAAAGATCAGAGATAATATATGCACAAAATTACTTACAATATATATAGGAAAAAATTATAATATTATTTGCAATATTTACAAATACTTTAGCAAATTGTATTATGGAGAGAGTCTTTTAGAGAGCTGCAATATGTAGCACCATAAAAATTTTAAATTAGAAAAGTAAATCAATCCTTTTAAAAAGCAAAACATATTTTTTTAACCATTTCAAAAATATCTTAAGCTTTGTTTATATAGGCAAAAAAAAAAAAATAAATAAATAAATAAATAAAAAATAAAACTGTATTAAATTGGAGAAATTTAAAAAGCTAAAACAAGCTGAAGTCTTGAAAAAAAAAATACATTTAAAAACGCTTCACAATGGGTCATCTGTGTTAAATTTTTGTTTTAAATCTTATGTATCCACATTGCATGAGAAATTGAAGGAAATTTATAAATTTTTACATTTATTAGAAAGCTAAATATTATATAGAGCAAAATCAAGTCTTCCATTGAAAAGCTTCAGGCAAAAATGCTCCACAAAGCGCAATTCGTAGCACAAATCTAAGCAACATTTTAGCTACACATACTTTTCGCTCAGTGTATATCTACATATATATGTTTTTTTGTATACATCTACATGGTTATGGCAACACTTATGCAAATTGAAATGCAAATAAGCCAGGCAGGCAGGCAACTGACTGTCTGTCTGTCTGTCTGTCGTTTTGTAGGCGTGCTTTGGATACAATTCGGCCACGCCTCTATCGGCCCCCACTCTACTCCCTACTGTAACTCTCTATGCTGGTCTACCACAAAAAGTCAGCCGTTATGCGAATTTCGGATTCTTTGTTGATTCTCACGCTTTATTGAATTCATTTAAAAAGCAATTTTTCATTCAGTAACAACAAGAGCAGCTGGCATAATGCCGACTCCTGAGAAATATGCGCGCCCCTTTATATTTTTATTTTTATTTTTGTTGTTGCCTCAGCTCCTTAAAGCAGGCTGTGAAGGAGATGTAGGAAAAAAGAAAATGGTATGTGTCTGTATGTTGACTCCTGCTAACATTCCAATTAGCCTTTTGTCTGGTGTCAATGCAGCACAAATAAAAAAACAAAAGCTGAAGGGCGTCAGCCCCCGCGCCCCCCTCACCCAAAATAATGGGCAGGGCATAAAATCAACAGAGTAAAGAAAAGGCAACAATCGAGTGTAAACTGAGCTGCAGTCAGTGCTTGACTACTGCTAGCCCTCTCTCTCTCTCTCTCCCTCTCCCTCTCTCTCTCTGCATGCTATATGAAATGCCTTGCAAAACTGTCTGCAGCCTTGTTTGCCTTTTGCTCTGCTGTTGTCCCTTGGCCTTTTGTTTGCGGCCTACCAAAAAGACAATTAAACTCTTGTTAATGGGCGAGCACCAATAAAAAGCGAAAAAAGACAAGAGTAGTGCAATGAGCAATGCCTGACTAGCAAAGACCCTGAACATATATTGCTGATAATCTAGGCCAGCTCTAGCTTTTCCTGCTTCTACTAAATACAACTTGTTATGGACTTGACTTTGTCTTGGATGCTTATAAGTATGATCTTAAAATAGATCCAAGTGCTTGTATATAAATTATCAGCAATCAAATGGATCCTATAGTACTAATGAAATTCCTGCCGAGTATCAACTACATTATAGTTAAGTATCGATAACATTATGATTGAGTATCGATGATTAACTTTAGGACTATCCCCTCCAATTCAGATTGATTTACCTTTCGAGTTGAGCTCTCTTCTTAATGAAATTCTCGCCGAGTATCGATAGCATTATAGTCAAGTATTGATGTTTAGCCATAGTCTAATGAAATTGAAATTCCCGTTGACTTTCGCTGTCACTATACTTCAGTATCGATAATTATCGATTATTAAACATAGTGCTTTCCTCTTCAGATTCAGATTGTCTTACTACAGTAGAATAAATGCAAAGTTCCATGAGACATAACGGACAGCTAGAGATACTATATGATGCCAACTTTATACAGCTTATGGAAGAGTTAAGTCTGCATTCATGGCCAGAGAAACTAGATAAAGATAAACTTTGATAAATCTTTCTTTGCGAACCTAATAGCATCGATAAGTAATCGATCATGACTTGATCAACAGTATCTGACATTCTAATGCATTCTGTGTATTACCACACACACATTTATACTTAAAACCAATATACCCTCTTCAGTGTTTCACATTTCGTAAGCAAGATACAAATAAAAAATGGACAATAGATAAATTGAACGCATTCAGTGCTATTCAAGAGGCAATAACATAAAGTGCTTATATGACTAGCTACATGCCTTTGCTTTTATGCTGAGATATACATATATATATATGTGCATGTACATATATACATGTAATACATATGTATATACTTTTAAATTCCAGCTTGAATGCTGGCTGAATACACACACGTAGCTATGCATCATAAATCACTTGAGTGGCTCACATATTAAATATTTGTGATACGTAAAGAAAACATATAAATACCTTCAAGCAGCTTAAATCTTGTTTAGACTTACATAAAAATATATACAAATACTATATTTATATATTTATATTTATATATATTTATTTTGTATCTACTTTTTTCAGCCTCTTAAATTGATCAAATTTAGAATTTGAAAGCGGCTTAAGAGCTTGCATAACATTTATAAATAGTTTTCTTTCAAATGTATTTTATTCATTTACAAAATACATGCAAATTATTAAATTTATTCGAGCAAAATGAACAAACAAAAATATTCTTGCTTATTTTAAAATTTAGATCAACAAAAGAGTTCAATTTCTAGTTATTCAGCTTTTTTTTTTTTTTTTTTTTTTTTTGTGTGTAAAGAAATTCCGAAAATATTTATTTTGTGTAACTAATAAGCACATTTATCATTTATATATGCAAAGTATTTATTTTGATTTATTTTTATATATTTTTAAAAATAAGTAAGCAATAACTAGTGAAAATATATATTTTTGCAAAAATAATTAAAACTACCGAAGGGCAAGCTTAATTAATCTATATAATAATAATGTATATGATAAATGTTTATAATAATAATATAATATAATAACAATTGTATGAGAAAAATTAAAAATGAAAATGGGAAATCACATTGTTAAATGCACATGTTAAAGGCAGTAGGAGGCGTGTTGGGCTCCATAAATTATATATATTCTTATTCAGGGCGACGAGCTGATTCGCTTTAACCCAGTCCCTCTGTCTGCATGTGTGAACGCGTTGATCTCAGAAACTATAATAGCCAAAGATATAATTCTTTTTTGTTTGCTTTCAGAATATCGATAGCTACTTGCGTTTCGGAGTTATCGATAAAAGCCGTTTATCAAGATTCTGTTAAAAAATGATATCTCGTTATATATAATATATTGAATGCGATATTCTATAATTTATACACACATGCGGCATTCTATAGTTTTTTTATATTCACTGGTTCTTTGTCTTTTACAAATTATTTGGAATTATCGATTCAGTTTCTAGTCTGAATGTCTCTATATTTCCTGCAGAGGTTTGTTAATGTTGGTTTGAATAATGGCAAAAAATTCTAAGTTGGTTCTTTCATGACAATAATTTGTCTTTCTTCGCTAATTTCTTGGGCGGTCGTAAAGGCAACAACTTTAAGCTTCTTTTGCTCTTATTTGTATCTATAGCTGCTCAAAGCCATATTAGTTTGTTACATTTAGTTTCAAGTATCTATAATAGAATATAGAATATATATGTAGATGTTGCAGAGGTTGATTCTTTAAGATATCTTTAATGCAGTGCAAGATAAGAGAGACGGAGTGGAATCTGATGATTACAAACATTTGCCAAGCAACACTCAAATGACTTAGGCGGTGATCAGTTCGTAGATGACTGAAGTATCTGGACTGCGACTAGTTGTTGCCTTTGTATTTATGTATATACATATGTATAAACATATGTATATGTTTTGCTTTTTATTTTGCTTGCTTGTGTTGCTGTTACTCTATTGCTGTTGTTGCAATTGCTGCTGTTGGTGTGACTAATGTTGCTGTTGTTATTGCTGCTGCTGCTGGTTGCCTTTGCTGCAGGCTACCTTGGCTGTTTGCTTGTTTAGCAGCATGACCACGCGTAAATTAATTTTAGCCACTAAGCTTAATTTAAAGTTGGCTTAAGCCAACAAACAGAAACTAACACGCGCTTTGGCCATAACAGCTGGAACAAGTGACCTTCTATGCAAATACGCAACAATAACAAGTGGCGCTGGGCTGGTGGCCCTGGCCGACCTCATGTGGAGTTCATAAAGTTTCACGAGCAACCGCAAAAGGCAACAGCAACAGCAACAGCAGCAGGAGCAGGAGCAGTGGCAGTGAAGGCGACGCCGGCGCCGGAAGTTGTCCGCTGTACGAAGTGCGACTTGTCAACGTGTACTTCCGGCCGCCATCCTTTGCCGCAACACAGACGCAGCCACACAGCGAGCAAGGGGCGCGAGAGAGAGAGAGAGAGAGGGAGAGAGGGAGAGTGGTGTGAGTGGTAAAGGAAGGACGCCAACAGGAAGAAGTTGGATCCTCACCTCAACCTCAACCACAACCCGCAGCTCCCCTCCTGCTGCTCCTGCTGCTGCTGCTCCTGCTCCGTTTCGGTCTCTGCTCCACTTTATGAATTATTCAGTTGTATTTTTGCAACTGCACTTTATGCCTGGGCACATGCTTCGCTTATGCATTATGAGTCACATGCACTTCACAGCAAATCAAAATACGAACTGGCACATTCGGAGCGCAGCCAGTCGAGTAAGCAATTTGTTTGTTTTTGTTTCTTTCTTTATTAATTTAGACTGCATATTAGAGTACTGAATAACGATATATTGATATTTGTTTAAGCTTCGATGCAGTAGCAGGATGTGACAGAAGCTTTGAGGTGACATCAATATGGAATTTGAATTACAGCAGAAGAACTTAGACTTGAAACTATATTTTCAAGATTTATATAACATTTTAAATGATATATCTAAATGGAAAAAAAGCTAAGATTTTCTAAACTGAAATCAATTTGAAAGCCAGCGAATAGCTTTAATACCAGCTAGGAAGGTGTAGCTTTTCTCTCTCTCTCCCTCGCTCTGTCTTTCTTTCTACTCTGCCAACTTATATTAAAATATTAAACATATTTAAATTTTATTTATTTCATTTAAAATCTTAATTTAATCTCTATCACATTTTGCAGCTCAACTTCTATAAATATATTTCTATAAAATATTTTGTTAATTATTATTTATAAAATTAGCTCAAGTTGCGTGACTCAATGGACCTCATGCCGTGTTTATTGTTGTTCGTGTTGCCGTTGTTGTTGCTGTTGTTGTTGTTGCTGTTGTTGTTAATGCAAAATTACGCATACGCCGCGTGCTGCTGCATTTGATGTCAACGCAAAATTGTGTTGTTTATTTGCTTCGCTCGCTGTCGTTGTTTATTCATTGTTGTTAATGTTTATAAATTACTGTTGTTGTTGTTGTTGTTGTTGCTATTATTGTTATTGTTGCCTTAGCCGGCAGCCAGTTTGACAACATTTGTGTTTCTGTTTAGCTGGCGTCTTTGTTGCGCCTGACTCTGCCTTTGCCTCTGCCTTTACCTCTGCCTTTGCTGTTATGTTTTAGCGTAAGTGATTTTGAAACACCTGCTTAACATGTTGCAAGACAGCGTCAACTCCACAGGCGCACACACTCACACACCGCTATACACTCCCACACACACGCACACCCATGTTTGCCTGCTCAGTTCCAGCTTTTGTGTCGACATTTATTAAGCTTGTTGTTGCCGTTGCTGCTGCTGCTGTTTGCGGTTGGCGCAACACACAGTTTAGCTAACTTTGAAGCACACACAGCAATACAGCTCGAGGAGCTGCTGCAGCAGCAGCAGCAGCAGCAGCAGGACATGGCAGCCTTGAAAGGAAGCCATTAACAGTCTCTTGGGAGCTGCTTCTTCTCTTGTTAGCTGCTGCTTTAGATATCCTGTGTGAGCTTGAAATGGAGTATACCCGAATGTAGTTCAGCTAAAGCAATGATATTTTATGAATATATTATTTTTATAGTTTGTAGAATTGTCACAGTGCTGGCGAACATATGAGAGTCTTAAATTGTATTAACCATTTTAGGTCTTGTCTATAAACATTTTAAATCTTGTCATTGATACCAAAATAAAGACGTAAATATTTGACTAGTCAAAGTTAAATTTGGATTAATTCGATTATTTGAATCAATCAAAGCAGGCGAGAGTAATGCTTATTTTGAGAAAGAGAAAAAAAACAGATTAAATAATAGAGAAATAGAGAGGGAGAGAGAATGCATCAAATCATAAAAATCTAATTATCTAAGCTACTTATCGATAATTATCGATTTCTAGCAGAGTCCAGAAACAGAGACGGGGAATGTAGAATCCAATATAAAGAGTCATGTTTATCTCTCGTTAACTTATCTATTATAGCTACAGTAGAATCCAGTTATATAGATACTTATAGCACCGTCGTTATACCCGGCAGACGCAATAACCATATCAACTTAAACATATAAATTTGTATGGCAACCAGAATACGAACACAACAAGCAAAGTCATTATAATCGTATTCTACTGTATGCCTTATCAATTATCTTGCTATCTCTTCAAGGCCATATAAGGTATCTCAGAGTCCTTATATATATTTATATATGCATATAGCTTGCATCACTGATAGCCATTGTCTGCTTTGCTCTGTCTCTGCTGCCTGACGGTTGCCACGCCTGTGGCCTCTCTGCCAACTGTCGCCTCACTTGCTCTGTTTCACCTGTCTCCTCTATCGCACCTGTGGCCCCTCTCTATCTCTCTCTCTCTCTCTTTCTCACTCTCTCTCTGTTTGCTGCTGGCCATAAACTTTCGTCTTGTCGCTTGTGCAACTAACATAAATTTTATGTAATAATTTTTCTAATCATAAAATGAATACACGCACACACACACGCACACACTCACACCTGCCACTGTCTCTGCATTATTTTTTAAATACATTTTTAAATGCTGCAGAAAAAAATGAAAGAAAAAGAGAAGAGAAAATGTGGCGCGTGCTTCTTGCTGTCTGTTTGGTTGCTTTTGTCCTCGTTGCTGTTATTGTTGTTGTTGTTGTTGTTGTTGCTGCTGCTTGTCATTCACCGTTAAAATCAATTTACGACAAAATAAACACACGCACAGCGCGAATAGCACGCCACGCCCACACTGGCAAGCCGCCCATTTTGAATGTTTACACTGCTGCTCCTGCTGCTACTAGCGCTGCTCCTGCTGCTGCTGCTGCTGTCGCTGTTTTGTTTGTTTCCTGTATCGTCCTGACGTCAACAGCGAAAAGCAGGCAGCGGGCAGCGAGCGGCGCAGACGTTGTCAACGTCTGCCGCTGTCACCTTTAATGTAGAAATATTTTTGCTTTTTTTTTTTTTTTGTCCCGAACCCAGAACGTTGACAGACAATGAGTAGCAGGCGTTACCAGCACACACACACACACACACACACACACCTGCATACACACACACACCCACACACACGCACACATAGAGAGGCAGAGATTGTAGCACACAAAATACCCGCACGAAATTTCACTCTCGCTTATCAAAATTGGCTTAAGGACATTCGAGCGACCTACAAAAATAAAAATAAAATATATATAAACACACACACACACATAAATGAGTGTGTGTGTGAGTGTGTGTGTGTGTGTATTTAGGTGTAGCTGAGCTTAAAGCCAAACTAGTTTAAAGATGAATCATTTGGGGCAGGAGTCGAGCTCATTAACCGAAGCGAATGCCAAAACTAAATGCAGCCAAAATGCGGGCAGATATCAGGACAGAGGAGATAGAGAGAAAGAGTAAGAAAGAGAGAAAGAGTGAGAGAGAGAGAGAGAGAGAGAGAGAGCGAGTGGAGGCAAAGTGAGACTGGAGTGAGCGCTCATTAAAATGCAGCACGCAAAATGTGATAGCAACAACAACAAGTCGCTTGATAATGATATAATACAGCAGCAGCAGCAGCAGCAGCAGCAGCAGTAAAAATTGAAAAAAGTAAGGGCAGAAGAAGAAGCAGAAGCTGAAAGGCAAGTAAAAAATTAATTTTAAACTGTAAATTTAATTGAGCGAAGCGCAGCTCTTTGTGCTTCAATTGCTTTAACTGCGGCAGGCAAGGAAAACTTAGAAAAGTCACAAAAGGAAAAACTTGGGGAGAACATCAATTAAGACTAGTAAATAGGTGTACAAAAATAATTTTCATTTACCTTTAAAGTTGTCGTACAAGTGCTTGAAGTTCCAAGGAAAAAAAAAATTAATTAAAATCAACTTTAAAAATTAAAAAAGGAAAAAAATAAATTTAAAAAATAAATATAATAAATAAAATAAAATAATATAAATACGTTAATAAATAAATTAAAATAAATCAAACAAATAAAATAAATTAAAAAATAATAATAATAAAATAAGTAAATAAAATAAAGTAAACAAACAAATAAAATAAAAATAAAATAAAAAAAATATATGAAATAAATAAAATAAATGAAATAAATAAATTATTTAAAATAAATTAAATTAATCAAATAAATTCAATAAAATTAAAATAAATTTTTAAAAATTAATTAATTAAGAAGAACAAAAACAAATAAAACAAGATAATTAATAAATAATAATAAATAATAAATATTTAAAAAAAAAAAATATATATATATATAAAAAAAAAATATATATATATATAATATATATATATATATTTTTTTTTTTTGAATATATTTGTGAATTATTTTAAGTATATTATATTACTCGACCCACCATGAAGCGTGTATAAATAATCATATTTAAAAAAGATTTTTTTTTTTGTATGAGAAATCTTGCTATTGCTCAAATATTTCTGGTTGCATACATACATATATCCACTATATATTAGCAAACTTGGGCTGACCACGCGACTATCTCTAGAAAGCTAAAAAGTGTTATACTCTTTATATATAGCTTTGATCGCTGTTATAATAATATATCTAGCATTATATGGTTTTTCCATTATTTAGAATGCTCAATAATTCGTAATGCTTCGAACATCATTCACAATCCAAAATAAATCAGTCGCCATTTTAAGCTACTCTAATAATAAATAGAAGCAAGTCAGTCAAGTTTTAAATGTGCTGCCAGCAAAACAAATCTGATTGCACCCATGGCCAAAGACAGTTAATATTGCTCAGAAACTCACTTTACAACACTGTCAAAATGTGCTGAAAGCGCTGACAGAACGGAATATACGAAGAAGAAGCTGCAGAGACGCTTAATTAAAAATTCAAGGCGAAATCAACAGCAAAAATCTGTTAACTGCTAAATGTAAGCTGTTACCAATCAGCGAACAAGAGGGCAGGTCGAGAGAGGGAGTGGGAGAGGGAGTGGGAGTGAGAGGGGTAGGGTGACAGGTAGTGGGAGTCAACTCAAATAGCCGCAGGTGCAAATATGTTGAGAACTGGTTGAGATACAACAACAAGGGGACGAGCCGTAGCAAAGGGAAATAAATACAGGCTGGCACAAACAATGATGATGCTGCTGATGGGGATGCCACAGAACGGGGGAGCCGGGGGGCTAAACAGAAGGCCATAAGGGCTGTCAGCGGGGCGTGGCATGGCAACAGCAGCAGCTGCTCCTGCTGCTCCTGCTGCTACTGCTGCCAAGTGGCAGACATTATTGCTCCCGCGAGCATTGTGCAAAGGCAAATAGTTTTGGCAGACGATTGCCCCAAAGGCATCAAGACGGCCACTTTTGGCTGCCAAGGGTTAAGGGCTGACACGCCCACACACACGCACACACACTCTCCCACTCCCACTCCCTTAATTTCTCTCCCTCTCTCTCTCTCGCTATGCTGATGGCGATGATGATTAGAAAACTGCGCAAAGGCCTCCAAGGAGCCAGCCACCAGCCGGTTTTCTGTCCATTGCTGTAATTACGTGCAGATAAGAAACGTAAATATGAAATGCCCAAGCAGCCCGCAGCCCGCTGCCCAACTGCCACGCCCCCTCCTGAACAGTGCTCGCTGTGGCGCAACAGCTGCGTCACTAAACGCCCAGCGCATAAACATAAAAAGTCTATGAAACTGTCATAAAGCAGGCAATAGAACTGAACGACCAAACTCGTCGCCTGACACACTCGCCCGCCCCTCTCTCACTTTCTCTCTCTCTCTCTCTCTCTCACTCTTGTTGTCTCCCTCCCTGGGGAGCCTTGATGCTTGGGCTGAAACTCATTTGTAAGGCGAAAGCCATAAAAAAAATTGCCCAACAGAAATTAGACAAACTTCGGCTTCAACTGCTGTCCAGGCGCGCACTTTAAAATGGTTCAAGCGAACCGGAACTGGTACCGGTGCCGGTACCGGTACCGTTACCGAGCGGGAAACACCGTTCGCCGATAAACGGCAACTGCAGAATCATACTTGGTGAACTTGGCATAGGCTCTGCTGAGTTAACACAGTCAAGATTGACTAAGTCAAAAGTGCGAAAAACTTGCGACATTTTTTAATGTTATGAAAAAAGAGTTATGAAGATGAAAAAATACCAGGTGAAGAATAAATACAAAAAATTTATGGGTTACAGAGAAAAACTTTTGTCATTTTTAATTTTACAAAAATTTGTATTATTAAAATTAATTTATATGAAAAAAATTAAAAATAGAATAAAAAAAATATATAAAAAAGAAAATAAAATACTTATTACACATAAATTTTTATATAAAAATCAAATCATAATTATTATTTAATTTTTTTGTATAAGAATTAAAAATTTAAATTATGGCCAAATTTGTATTTTTAAAATTTAATTGAAATATCTTTGCATAGAAAAAAGCTAGATCATATAATTACATGTATATATGATCTTTGTATTAATCCCTTTTAGATGATATATTATATGTATGCACTTGTGTATGTAAATTTAATTATCTGCTTAGGCAGTTGCTCAGGCCTTCCTATAGAGAGTCAAAAAACTCTAGAATGAATTATAAGAATTTACATTTAAGTTGTATTGTATGTATATACTCTTTTGTACCTCAAATAAAATTCTTCACATACTTCAAATTAAATTCTTCTAAATATCCAAATTGATATTTGTGGTTAGTAGGTGTATTTAACTTTACCCAAGTATAGCTAACTGCACGCTAACATATCTTATATAACTTTCTATACCTCATTGCACAATAATTCCCTAAAATTCCTTATACACGCACACACACACACACCCACAAATTCCAACTCGATATCAAACTTTGCATTGTCTTTAACAATTTTTGCAACTCAAAAAAAAAAAAAAAAAAAAAAAAAAAAAAAAAAAAAAGAATTCCAATCACTTTGAAGTTAATAAGGAATTCCCTTTCACAAGCAAAACTTTAGTTTTAGCGAAGTTTCACTGTAATGCGCTAGCCAAGCGCAAAATTATCTAAAAACATGCCAAAGCATAGAATAGTGTTTAGAGCAGAAGCAGCAGAAGAAGGCGACATGGACAGCAGCTCAGAGAGGGGCTTTATGGGGGGAAGGGCGAGTTCAGGGTCAGCGGCAGAGGTCTTAGCCATTTCATTTTTAGACTCGTTGTCTAGGCGACTGACTATGTATGTGTGTGTGTGTGTGTGTATGTGTTTTGTAAAGATTATGCGCTTATAATGGGGCGCAAGTTGCCACAACGGAGGTCCCGTTACCAAAATCTCTACAAAATTGGCTTTTGAGCGCACATAAAATGTGTAAAGCGGGACGCCGAGTGTTACAACTGTTAAGCACAGGCCCAAAAGTAGATAACAACAGCGCAAGAGAGAAGCGAGAGTGGGAGTGGGAGCGGGAGTGGGAGTAGGAGGGACTATAAATTAGAAGAGAAACGAAGTTGAGTGCATTGTGTATCCGCATTCGCATCCGCATATAGCCTATATAGTACACGTGTGTGTGTGTGTGTGTGTTCGTGCTATATCGTATATGGCGCAAGCATGTGTCCCGACAGAGTCGTAAAACGTAACATAATGAAACATTATAAAAATCGTAAAAATCATAAAAATCAACATCATATTTATGCACAAGCTGCACAAGACTGCTGAAGCCCACGAAAAAAATATGCAAAATATAACAGACAGACAGAAAGAGAGAGAGAGAGAGAGAGAGAGTGAGGAACAGAGAGCAGCGGGAGAGGTAGAACAAAGCCAAGCATCAAAGTTCAAAAGAACTGTTAAAAAAAAAAAAAAACAAAGAATAAACTAGAATTCTTTACTCTCTTTTGGCCCTATCTGGCTGGCTGAACAAGTTATTAGCAAAATATATTATTATGGATGTAGCTAAAATATCTAAATTGACAGCGCTATAAAAACTAAAAGTAAATAAATACAAACATCTTAACAAATTTATAATATCTCGCGCTGTCCCTATAAATATGCGCACATGTGTGTATGCGGCTCGTAAATATGCGGCCGCAACAATATTGAAAGTGTGACAGAGAGGGAGGCTGTGTGTGGTTGGCCGCATGTGTGCGAAGAGCGAGGCGCGCTTTGGTCGTAAATTTGGCGTAACACGCGACGCGCTGCAATTTCTTTCGCACAGATTATAACTTATGCGACGTGGTCGAAGCAATGTGCGAGAGTGAGAGGAGCAGAGTGTTGGTGGGCAGAGAGTGGAGTGCAGTGGCAAACGGTAGTTGAGTAAGTAGCCGTTGCTTTTATTATGTATATTATGCCAAATAGAAAAGCAAGTAAGGAGCAAGGGAGACAGAGAGGGCTAGCTAGCTTATGTGTGGTTCTGCTTGTCCGTTTCGCACATGCTATATATGCTGCGTGTGTGTGTGTGTGTGCATAGTCTTATCGGAGACCACACGTTTCTCTACACTCTCCAATGTCTTGGCATATTAACATTTATTTTTCACAGTCATTTTGACTGCGGTGACAACACAGCACAAAAATTTTACTGCTGCAAATAAAAACTGACAGAAGACAAAAAAGAGAAAAAACGAAAAGAGTTGCATAAACCGCAAGCACAGCTGACAGCGTATCAACTATATGTACGGATGTGTGTGTGTGTGTGTGTGACTATGCAAGTGTTGGTTTTTCTGACTTTTGCTTAATACTCGAACCGAAGCAACCACGATTTATGATTTATGCATATTCCACTGTGAAATCTATTGAGAAATCAGTGACAGGCAAAATATGCATGAACCACACACTCCATCTAAACCTCTCTCATTCACACATACACACTTCTGTATAAGACGCTTTGCAAATAGAATTGATGCATTGCACGTCAAAAATTCCCTTTCCAATGATTTCCATTCGCATAAGCACTAATACTATCTCCATATGAAAAGTCATTCCAAGACTTTTTCAGAATGTGGCAAAACACTTTACATGGACAGCAACAACAAATGAAAGAAATGCTTCAAGTTGAAGTTGAAGCCTTCAACTCATTGAATATACATACATATGCTTAATAAAGCATCAACTTCATGCAATAAAAGTGTATAATGATGGGAAGTTGAAATTCGTTCATTACGAAACTAAGCTGACCACCGCCTTTGCCTTTAGCCTGAGAGTGAACGGGACGCCAAGCTGATCAGCAAGTAGTTTTCAAAAAATTAGCATGGCCGCCTCAATATACTTTGAGACTGAAAGAGACGCTTGCAGTTTGTCCAATAAGAAAGTAAGCTGATCAGCTAGTATTTTTAGATTTTCAACATGGCCGCCCAAATATGCTTCGAGAGTGAAAGGGACGCCTACATTCTAAGCCCATTAACATGGCCGGCTCTCATTTGCTCATTTGCAATTGGGCGCTGATCAGCAGCAGCATTGTTTTTGCTTTTGTGTTTGTTTTCTATGCAATTTAATGCTCTTGTACGCACACACAAGATGGCGCGCCCATGCATGCTGACATATGCAAATGGGTTTATGCGAATGCATGTCAACATGGCTGCCACCTGAAAATAGATTGTGTACCAAAAGGAATAAGCAAATGTACCCAATTAGGCAATGTGCCTAAGCTTTGCAAGGGGAAAACGCAATTTAGAAGCTTTAATATGAATTCAATTATACAGTGTTCTATGTACTTATATTTCTATTTGTACCAAAAGTGATTCACAAGTACCAAAAATTTTGATTATATCTGCAACACATCTGTCTACGCAAATTCTTCCACACATAGCAAGCTCTTTTTTCTAGTCTCTCTTTCACTCTTTCACACGCCATTTAGCTGAATTGGATTTGGAGTGACGTCACACGCGCAGCCTCGATTGCATTTGCACTTAACAGATGCAAAAGCAAACAATTTGATTAGCGCACGGGCAAACATTTGATTAGTGAATGTTGCGAGTGTTGTGCGCACAGCAGCTTTGACCTTTGTCCTTGCCTTCGACACCTGCTGCTGACAGTGACACTAACATACACATACAGAAAAAAAAAAGAAGAAATAAAAAAGAAAAATGTGTAAGAAGAAGAGCAAAACCTCTGTCAAGGATAACACATTTCTGTGTTGACATGCAGCAGCTGCTGCTGCTGCTACAGTTGTTGTTGCTGTTGCTTTTGCTGTCACTCACACACACTCACACTTTTACCGTTAAAGAGCGATACACAAAAAGCAAAAAGCAGCACAGAAAACTGTTGCGAAAGGCCGCGCGGAAACACGTAAATAGTTTAGCAAGGACACACACACGCATACACACACCCACATACACACACACACACACACACACACACACACACACATATTTCATTGAATTTGTGCTGGCATAAAGAAGATGACATCAAAGAGTGGGCGCGAGGAGAATCGGAGCTTGAAAGGGAACTACAGATAAAGCCAAATACGGCAGCAAATTTGCTATGGGAGCTGCGTCGGCAGGGGGCGTGACACTGGCTAAGGCATTTATAGAAATTTTCCACAAGCGCAACTCAAATAAACAGCTTGAATGGAAGTGGACTGATGGCGAGGGGCACGAGAGAGAGGGAGAGAGAGTGGGAGTCCTATACCAATAAGCATGATGGATATAGATATATCTAACTATCTCGCTCGCGCACACCCCTACTCTCTCCTTTAGCATGAATGTCTGTCGCCTTTGCATAACAAATGTTAGCAACATGTTTCCATAATGAGCAGACGCTGAATGCCTCCATCCAGGCCATCGATAGCTAGAGATGGTCACATAAGAGATAGCTATGTGTGTATATATGTATATATGTGCATATGTATATCGATAAATTATGTTTGATAATAAGTAATGTAATGTATGTGTATGTATATGCGTATGTCAAGCATGAAATGTATTTAGCTATCTAGAATTGTTGCTAGAGACGTGTAGATTGCAGATATTAGCGATTTATTGAATCAGTAACTTCTTGTTATAGGTCAATAAAATATCGATACTATGCACATAAAAAAATCATTTTTAACATACTTATAATTCTCCTTCATTAAATTTATTTTTATATTAATATATAAACTATCACATGGCGTACAATTTTTGCTGTATTTGTTCTAAACTAGATAACATTCGATTAATCATCGATTATATTAATCGATATAGTGTATCGATTAGCAAAAATACAAATATTTTATTATATTTCTTACATTTTTTACTCGGGAAATCAACAAATTTCAACAAATTGTTGTCAATCATTCTTATCAGTATATTTTAAAGGGCGACGAGCTGAGCCGATATAGCCATGTCCGTCCGTCGATTTCAGAAGATATAAGAGCTACAGACTTCATTATTTTTGTGTTAGGTTCCTGCATATCGAGTTTGTTTCAGAAAATCGATAACGATAATATCGATTATGTCTCGTTCATCTTTAGAGCTAGAGTCCCTAAATTTTTGCATATGTCAACTTTAAGATAGCGATCACCAATTTGTATTCTATAAAGAACTATCGCGCGCACGAAAATAATATGAGCTACGATATTCTTCATTGACATCACTATTTTCACAGAACTCTTTGCGCCAACACGATTGAGCAATATGCTGGACATCTCTAATGTCACAACGCGCCTTTCTCTCTCTCTCTCTCTCACCCACACTTCCCTCTTTCTCTCACTCTTCACTTTGCCTCAATGCCTGCCGTTTGGCCTCGGGGTCCCAGCCCTTTATAATGGCGTCGCGTCTGTGTCTCTGACTCCAATGCCAACTGTGACTGCGACGGTGACTGTGACTGCGACAGTGTCCCAGCTCCAAATTAATCGCTTTCCACAATACGGTTGGCATTCCAGCCCCTTAGCCCTCGGCCGTCCCTCATTGTCTGTGTGCGCCTCATTTGTTATGGTCATTTGCATAAATAAGTCACTGGCAGCGGCATTTTGGACCAGTCGAGAAAACCACTGAACAACTGGACAAGCGGACAGTCGGACAACGATACAACCGGACAACGGGACACTGGAGAGCACACAATGCCCCTGGGGCAAGAACATGACGGACGTGGGGAGCTACAATTGAGCGGAAATTGTGTGAATAACTTGATGAATGCTGAGGCCATCGTCGCGTCGAGTTGGTTGTTTCATCATTTGCTTCGCTTGTTTTCGTGTTTCATCTCACAGCGCGCCCTACCTCCCTCCAGCCCACCCTTCCACCTTCATCCGTAATCGATTGTTCTAGGTCATGGCATGAGCCGTCAAATCCTAATCATATCATTCTCACTCTGTGGTCTTACTAAACGATAAGGACCAAAAGTCACTCGATTATGGTGTAAACACAGTAAAGCCTGCTTAACTTGATCAGTGTCAAATTGGCGTGTGTGTGCTGTGGGAAAACTATTTGACAGTTTTTCTCTGAGTCTTATGCCTTAACTACTTTATTAGCTACTTGCTAAGCGGGAATTGTAGTTGGCATACTTGGCAATAGTTGGCTGATGTCTGGCAAAGATGTTTGCCTTGATGAAAAGATATTGAAAAGATAAATTATATATCTGTAGATATCTCTTAAAGTCATATGTAGCTATGCTTATCTACATCGAGCTACACTCACTTACGAGCTTGCTTTAATCAAATTTCAAATAAATTTCAGTTTCTGTTCAAACAACCTAGTTCCCTCTCTCTCCCACCTTCTTCACATATGTATCCTTGCAAAAAAAAAGTAACCAAATTTACGTAAACAAAGCCCAAAACAATGTTTGCCCTTGAGCAGGCAGAGTATTTGGCCCCATGCTCTTCGCTTTGCTGTCCTGCTGCAAGGATGCGTGACAATATGCCGTTTAATTATACGCAGCGACCCTTTTTGCAGCTGGCGCAGCTGTCCTTGCTGCTGCTGCTGTTGTTGTTGTTGTTGTGATATCACACACACATTTTAAAAGTCAATTATCCGCACATAACGCACATCGTTGACATGCTGTAGGAGCTGCCGAAGCTGGGGGCCCACAGTGAGCCTCGAGTCCTTGCCATATCCTTGCCACGCGTCAATTTTGGCGCGCGCTTTTTAAACTTTCTCCAAAGTGATGGCAGCTACAACGAGAGGAAAAAAAGTTTATTATTTTTTATGAGACGGCGCCTTGGCATGCGAACACTCAAGCCGACCCCGAACCCAAAGCCGAACCCCAACTCTCGCCCTCTCTTCCCCTACCTTTGCACGCTCAATTGCATAATGCTGAGCAGAGGAATATACAAAAATGCTCTGGCCACAGCGCCGCCCTCCACCCGAGATTCGATAATAATACCGATAATAACATAATCTGCCAGCTATACAAGTAGTTTAGGTCTGCGCTAACAAGCAGACGCGAGCTTTAGTTACAGTTCGCCGTGCGCACGACCGGAAGGGACTGCAAGAGCGAGGATGAGAGCAATTGAAGAACAGAAGGTGGATGGGTAATGCATCTATCTTTAAGCTTAAAGTGGCCTACACTAAAGCATTGGCTGCACCTGTGCTTATTTCGACGTGCCTTGAGGCAAACTCAAATATAACTCAGCGAACTTTAGAGCGACTTGAGCAATATCTATGTTAAGGCATTTGATATTTGATATTTGAATTTGAATGGAATAAATGAAAATAAATATATAGTTGGTAGTTTATAAGCAAGTTGCACTGTAAAGCGCAGCTTGTTGTTGTTATAGTTGCCATATCTCTACTCTACTAACGATAAGTCTACTGATAAGTCTCTCTACAATCTATGCTCTCACAGAGCTTTGTTATTCCAGGTCTCGGTTTTTGCGGCGTATTAAATTTTTGCAAGATATTCTCTAAGCATTTTTGGCCTTGCAGACTCGCTTCATTATGATCTCTATTCCGATCCCATCTACAGGTGCTGTCAAGTTTCTGTCAGCTCTATCCCTTTCTACTATACACTTTTCTAAGTATATAAAAACATTGCTTCCCATTGAAACCAGTTTCATACAATATCACTCCAGGAATACGAAGATTTTCCCGGATGCAATTCATTCCGATTCCTGAATTTAATTTCAAAATCCATGATCAGTCACAGAGAGCTGTCTCTCTCTCTCTCTCTCTCTCTCTCTCTCTCTCTCTCTCTCTCTCTCTCTCTCTCTCTCTCTCTCTCTCTCTCTCTCTCTCTCTCGCTCTCTCTTTCTCTCTCTATCTATCTAGCTATCTAGCTATCTAACTATTCTGCTGAAAGAGTGCTGCACACTCTATCGAAACCCAACAGGTTGTCCTATCACTATCCAGTTAGGTCTATTAATGAGGCTGTATAATAATTGGAATACCAAAGACAAGGATTGTTACTGGATAGGCAAACAACTTTGCCTGCTATACGTAAACGCACACCTATCAATAACTATGCTAATGACTGTAATGAACATGAAATTAATTCAACTTCCGTCACTATATGCTAATGCAACTTTTGATCAACTATTAGCAACTAATCTATTATAATTGCCTATTATGAAATCTTTTTCTAGATAAAGTTGGGCATATTCTATTGCCTCGAATATATAAAGTAAGTTTCCCCACATGCTCGAAATCAATCAGAGCCCGCAAATTGTGTGCTTCAGTGTAGTTGCTCAATGAGAGTCCAAAGGAAGTAAAGGAAACTTCACTTATGTACGAGTACTTATTGAGAGTTATGCTGGGCGGGCCTGGGGGCAAAGAGGAAGAGCAGGCGGATGGGCAAGGCGGGCTGGCGGGCTGGCAGGCATTTGCCATGTAATTGGCTGCAATTTGCATAACAATTCTGCGACTGTTTTGCATAAGTCCTGCGACGATGCAACATAATAACGGAGGCAGCACTTATTTTCACATTAGAAATTCCTTTTTGGTCCTGCCTGGGCGAAGGACATGCTGCGGCAGCACCAGCTGCGACTGAGACGGAGCCTGAGACTGAGACTGAGACTGTGGCAGAGGCTGAGGCAGAGGCAATTATGTGCTTCGCTTGAGCTGCACCACTTGGCACACACACACACACACACATAAACCGTTGCGATACAAAACTCAAGATGCAGCCTCGTAAAAGTCACAGCCGGAAATGCAACGGCAGGAAAATCAAGTAAGAGTACGCCAGTTGAGCGTAAGATACTCTACGAGATACTCTAGCATTTTTATTTAAATGCAAATTATTGCTAAATTAAATATTGCTCAATGAGTGCTATGCAAAGCATCAATATCGATAGTTATCGATTTGATAAACAATCAATTTTGATAGCAAGAAAATGATATATGTTTGTTGTTTTTTTTTTTTTTTACAATTTCAGTAAGCAAGAGAAATAAAAATTTCTATGGCAAGAAATTAATGTGCAATGATATGTATGGGTATTACAAATTTATCGATAACAAGTAAATGTTTTATAAATAAGTTATATGACACATATACGATGTATTTTTTTTAGAGTTTTCATTCAGCTATACAGATATTTAGATAGTTGACTTTTTAAGGTATATCGATATTGGCATATTTATCGATAACACGGAAAATCCATATACAATGCCAATTAGTCTTAAAGTGATTGAAATAAAATATAAATTTAATGAAAATTCTTATAAAACATCGATAAATATTGATTTTAGAATCTTATCGATAACACGTAAAATTCCCCTATAGTCCATATGACACCTGGAGGATATCTAATCAAGCGCCTAGCTACCCAGCCTTGTCTTTGACCCACATTTTGTGGCAGCATCATTATACCCTTATTTAAGCATTTTACATGTACAGGGCATACGAAATGAAGGAAAATCTCTGGCAACGGTAAAAATGCAGCCATTTCCTTGGGCCCAGCAGCTGTAAAACTGCAAAAACAGAGCACAACCGAAATGCTATTTGAGCTAGCAGAAACGGAAGTGCGCCGCATTTGGCTCAACAACTGCACATGTGTGTGTATGCGGTTTCACACACACCTCCCCCCTCTCTCTCTCTCTCTCTCTCTCTCTCTCTGTCTGCCAATGCTTGCCGGCAAGTCGACTTTGCCATAAAAGTTATCAAAATTGAAATTTTATTTAAAAAGTTTCTCGCTTTGCCCTCGTCTGCATGCATATGCACTCAAGAAGTTTATAAGATCTACTTTAATAATGTCGAGTGCATGATTTATATACCCCCAGAACGCACACACATGCACACACACACACACACACACACACACACACCCTCTCTGCATGCCTACAACATTTGTGGTTGCAACAGAGAAAAAATCTCATCAAGAGAAATTAAAACTTAAACACAAAGCATTGCGGCGGCTGGGCTAAATAAATGACGATGACGTTGATGAAGTTGAGTGCGAATGGGCGTGGCAGTCGGGGGCAGGATGTTGAATTGTAGCAGCAAGAGCTGCAGCACCTTTTGGACTAGGCACTAAAAGCATTTCCTTGAAATACGCGACAGCGGCACAAAGTATTCAACAATTTCGAGCTATTACGCTTGATTGAGTTTTACCTGAGCGCTACACTTGGCGAAATACAAAATAAGTAAGCTGCAAGTGGACCTGAATTTCAAATTATATATGCGCAGTGATGTGTAGCTTAGGAATTAACTTGTACGAAAATGATTATGAATTAACATTTGGAAAGAATTTTATCGAGTTGAAGAGGGATTCAAAAAGTTTTGGGCTTAAAGAAAAATTTAACTGCAATTGGAATTGACTTTGAATCATTAATTGATTCATAAAATTTTGAAAATTATATTGAATACTTGTCTGGAAGAATAATGCAAAGCAAATTCTTTAATTGTGATTTTTAGCTTTATACTTTAAAATAATTAGGGCAAAGGAAAGTATTACAAAAAATAAATTAATAAATAAATACCTAGATATTCATAAGCTAATAACTAATATTTTTATTAATAAATTTATAGAATTAAAAATCATAAAATTATATGTAAAATTTTGTTTATAAAAGAATCAGAATCAGAATTGGGTTCAGCTGAATGTGTTAAATATTTTTATTAATTTTTAATTCCTTTTATGTTTCATTTATTACAATTTTAAAAAAATTAAAGTTTTTTATTCATGTTTTCATTTTTTTATATATAGTATATTTAATATAATTTCATTAAATTTTTATATTTAATTTATTAAAATTTTATTGAATATTGTTATTTTTAATTTTTAGTTCCTTTTATATTTAATTTATTACAATTTCTAAAATTATTATTTTTTTAATTTTTTATTTGTATATACTAATAATATATTTTGTTAATTGTAAATTATATTTATATTATAAATATTTAATATATTTTTAATTTAATTTTTATATTATGTGTTCATTATTTTATACACTATTTTAAATATTACTTATTTTATTTATATTTATTTATTTTTCTATATATTTAATATATTACTAATAATATATATTGTTGATAAAAAATTATTTGTATATTATAAATATTTAATACATTTTAATTAAATTTTTATATTATATTTATATTCATTTATATATCATTTTTTTATTATTTAATATTTTTTTTTTTAGTGTCAGCGGCTAATTTAATTATTAATTTTTTATTTATAATTGTTTATAGTTTTATTAAATTTTTATATATTTATTTATATATTATAACTTATTATTTGCTATATTATTTTTAAAATTTTTATTATTTTATTATTTCTACAATTTTTTTTAGTGTCTTCTACGACTCGATTTCATTGGCAGGTAGCAACAGACCCAGAGCCAGAGCCAGAGCTAAAAAAAGAATGGAAATTATATGTATATACTAAATTAATCAAAATGTAATGCGATGGGCCTATAGCAACCGTAGAATAAGTAACCGAATAAGAAGCAGCAGAAGCTGGTCCCCCGAAAATTAAGCTAATAAATTCACAAAAATGAGTTCGACGCTTAATTTGCCATGAGCATTTTTCATTTTATTTCGCGGCCGCGCGCTAAACTCCGCCTAAGCCACACGAAAACCGAAATGTTTCACACAAAAGCCAGAGCATAAAATAAACACAAACAAACAACAGGAAGAAATGAAGAACCCAACAAAAAAAAAAAAAAAAAAAAGCAAAAAGTAGCAAAAACAACAAAGGGAAACAAGTGCACAAAACTGGACGAAGGAAACAGCAGGCAGGATACGCGCAAAACATGGCAAGGACCAAGCCACATTTAATGAAGAGCACTGCGATTGTTGACTTCGAGATGCTCTCCGCAGCTATTTCGTTTCGAATGACACAAATAAATACCTAAATAAATATAAATATTCGAAGCATTGCTGAGAATGCTCTTAAAGGACTTTGCATTATTAGCTAAATTGTAATAGAAAAAATATTTCTAGATATTTTTGTGAATTTGGCCAGAATTTGTGGAGTGTAGAAAAGTATTTTCATTTCAAAAATATATTAAAGCTTTTCCTGTTGAGCTTAAAAAATATAGATTTTAATTGAAATATGGCCCAAAATGTGTGAGGACTAAAAATAATTTAAAGTTGTAGAGATAGTGGAGAAAAATATTGTTCTGTAAGAGGGATAAGGCTAAGCATGCTTAAGCCTTGACTTTTTCTATTCATTCATATTTGTAATTGTTTAATAATTTAAAATAAAATGTGTTTTTATTTTAAATTTCATTTAAATAAACAGAATAATTTAATATAATATTAATAATAATAAATTATCAACTTTTCTCAATCTATTTTCAAAGCTCTTCAATTCAATTCATCGTATACATCATATACATATATAGCATATATTATATCTACCACACAACGTCTACAAAATTTAATCGTTAGCTAAGATTTCAGCATCCATAAAAATAATATTTATTTCCACACAAAATCCAAACAGAACTCAGGCCAAGCAATTCATTTCGCTAAAATACTTTTATGGCCAAACAAGAAATAATAAAATTATACATAATATATATATACCCTACCTATTTACAGCATTGTAAATTAACAAAGTATGGCGGCAGTTAATTTACATAAAGTGGAAAATATTTTGTTTTCGCTTCTGCTTTACGCCCTATAAATCGCCCCTTAATTCACTGCTTTCCCTCACTCTCTCTCGTTCTCCCTGTCTCTCTCCCTTTGTCGCTCTATTCACTTGTCTCTTTTTGCTTTCATCCACTTGCAGACTTGACTTTCGGCCAGGCCACGGCATTTACGATCTGCAAATTAAGAACACCTCCTACAATCGGGACAATGGACGGTTCGAGTGCCGCATCAAGGCCAAAGGCACCGGGGCCGATGTGCATCAGGAGTTTTACAACGTGACAGTGCTAACGGCCCCACATCCGCCAATGGTGACGCCTGGGAACATTGCGGTGGCCACCGAGGAGAAGCCACTCGAGCTGACCTGCAGCAGCATTGGCGGCTCCCCGGATCCCATGATAACGTAAGAGCGCATAATTAATGAAAGTTCATATTACTTGTTTTTGGAGGGGAGAGCTCTGTTTGCTTTCTATATTTAGGAGATGGGAAAATACGCTTGCGAAACGAGCTTAGTTAATTCATTTATGTAATATGGAACAAATTCAAGTGTATAGTGTTACGAATGTACCTATCTATATATTCGAATTGATTCTCTATGTTTGTTTAATGAGGTTTCACGCGGCATAACAGTATGTGAAGTAGCTATAATGAATCAAGTTTGAGGTAAATATCAAACAACAAGATTCTATATATAAGAGTATTACAGTATAACAATAAGAGAGTTGAATAGGTTAACATATTGCTATAAGCGAGCAGTATAACAGTTTGACAGTATACGTTTAAGAATGGAATCGCATAATATTATAACAGATTACCAGCATAACACTCAAGGAGTATAACATTTTAATAGTATACCAATATAACAGTAAATATAATAGTATATATGAGCAGTATATGAGTATATCAACAAAGCACGACAGCAATATTACAATATATCATTATGGTATATACTAAAAAGTATAACTGTATAACAGTTAGTAAAGCCCTTTAGCAGTATAACAGAGTAACAGCACAATAAAGAATTAGTATAAATGTATAACAGTAAAAGTAATATAACAGTATAAAGTTACAATAGTTGTAGAAGTATAACAGTGCATAATAGCGATAACAGTATAACAGTGTAGCATTATAATAAATATTGTAATATGACAGTATAACAGTGTATAATAGTTGTAGCAGCATAACTGTACATTATAGCTATAACAGTATAACAGTTTAGCATAATAAGACATTGTTATGGTCTTAATATAAGATATATAAGAGAATAATATCATTTCAGTATATGTATATAACAGTGCATTAGACTATTACTACAGCTGTATAACACTGTAGCTGTAGAACAATATAACAACTTCTTGATTCAATGGCTATTAGTTTGATCTCTCATGTTATACTTCAATAAGTATTGTGCACTGTGCTACTGTTATATTATTATTATCGTATAATGTAAAGATCTTAGTTAAGTTCGACTTCAAAATGTAGTTACCATATAGCTAACATTATAATATATTAGAGTATATAGTGCAGTAGTAGAACAGTAGACCAGTCAGAAAGAGCTAACTTATATAAATTAAATATTGGGTGAAAGTGTAATATATGTCGAGATTAACTGTTATATAGTACGGCATTCGGCTATCCACACTGCATATACACAATGTAAAAGATAAACTTATCATGCAGGACAGCTTGAAGAGCTATTAACTCATGTCAAGTTTAAGCTCACTGCAAGCGTATTTTAAGTGCGACTTACCGATATTTTAAAATATATATATTTTTGATCAACTTTTTTTTCGTAAAAACAATTTTTTGGGGCTCGCAGCTGTCGTCGACGTTGCGGTCAGCGACAGTTTAAGCACATCCGGCGTCAAGTAAATCACTTAACTGGTCGCCTTCATTAATAATCCCAGCCGGCACATGCCTTCTTTTTTTTCGGCACTAAATCGCTGTCGCTCTCTCCCTCTCACCCTCTCTCTTTCACACACACTTACTCTCTCTCTCTCTTCTTTATGTTGCAGCTGGTTTCGAGAGGGTAGCAAAGTGCCATTGCAGTCGTACGCGCTGAAGGGCGGCTCCAAGAACCACTACACAAATGCGACGCTGCAGATACTGCCCAGACGGGCGGACGATGGTGCCAAGTACATATGCGTCGTTTGGAATCGTGCCATGCCCGAGGGCCATACGCTGGAGACCAGCGTAACGCTGAACGTCAACTGTAAGTACTGGACGGCGGGGGCAATTGTGGAGCCAAAAGAAACGGCGGAACTGTAAGAAAGAACTGTCTGCCATAGACCCCGAAATTTATGACCTGTCCAGCAATACCAAAACGGGTTCTTTCATTTTTTCCCTTTCTTTCTTCCTGGCCATTTTTAGTGGTTCTTACCAAATTTTGTTGTGGCTTTTTGTTATGAAGTGAACCATATTTACGTTTGCCCCATGATATATGCTTGTACGTGTGCCAGAAACAGATTCAGGAAGTGTATCAATAGATTTTGTATGGAAGTAAAGCAAGAGGAGGCAGCATATATCATGTTTATAGAAATACATGTTTGTCTGGCAAATATAGGAGTTGTTTGCGATATACTTTTTCCGATGTGTATATACTAGAAGAGAAGGAATTAAGTCAACTACCAAACTGTCAGCTCAATCTTTTCTTTCATAGAGCTTTTCGAGGGTCTCAAGTCATAAAAAGAATTGTTGATAAGTTTTAGATTTAATTATTTTTATTATGCAAAATATCTACCGATAAGCTTTAAGATTACGCTAAAATTTTTTAAGGATCATGATCATGTTATGTTGTAAGATCAACATGAAAATTTCCAAGTATTAAAGTTTGAAATCAATTTAAATTAAATATATAAATGATATTTCAAAATTTCTATTTAGTAAGTCAAGAGATTTCTATTTATTACATATTTATATTTATATAATATATCTTAATTATATCGATCTACAACCTAAGCTATCAGGCTGAAAGTTCCAATAATTATTATTGTAATAAATCAAATTTTTGAAGTTATTAAAATTTTAAAAGAGAAGGATGCTTAGGTAATTTGTCTTTTTAGAAATTTTATAGTAAAGATATTTAAAATTAATTTTTGTGTTTTCCATTATTTTTCAATATTTAAAATTTGTGTATCCTAACAAAATTTCTTACTTAATGTATATAGAAAATATCTAAAAGCTCAAGCTCAAGCTCGAGCTAGTTGCAGTTGCCATTGCTCTGTGCAACACAGTCCAAGTGCTTCACATTGCATTTTCTCGTGCAATTCTTCTTCACTCTCTCTCTCTCTCATTTTCTCTTTTTTTTTTATTTATTTTTTTTATTGTTGTTGTTCTCTGTCAGTTTTTGTAATTAAATGCTGCAGTTTGTTGTACAAATGTTGCCTGTCCAGTTGTCGCATGATCAACGTGACCCAAAAGCCGCGCACATGACAGACCCATAAAGTGTCTGGCTGTCCTACACACACACACACACACACTGACACATGTAGTTGATTGTTAGTTATTGGTTTCCACGAGAGCACAGTAAAAGCTGTCGCTGCCGCTGCGGCAACGAAGGCGACTCAAGACTCAAGCTGTTATATTAGCTGACAAGTCTTTAGGGAAACTAAATGTATGTGTGAGTGTGTGTGTGTGTGTGTGTGTGTGGGTGTATAGGTGTGTGGACATGGCAACCATTATAACCGATTTACCATTTTAGCATTATTAAATTTCATATGGCAGCGCGGCCCACGCGGCGTATGCGTAATAAACTTGTCAAGTTAGTTGCATTTAATAAAAATCACTAAAAATGACAACAAATGAAATCTGCATAAAATTTATGCAATCAACTAGAGTAACAGTTAAGACTTGTAGCCAGCTGAAGCCCCTTGAGTAGCTAAACGAAATGCGACAGTCTCTTTCTCTCTCTCTCTCTCTGTCTCCCTCTCTTTCGCTCTGTCTCTGTAGGCAGTGGTGTGTGGAGCGCGCAAATATATTCATAGGAAAACATAAATTGCAGTCATTTTTATGCCACACGCTGGATTTGTAGACGTAAAAGTAGACAAACAACAACAACAACAGCAATACATGGGTTGTGCGAGTGTGTGTGTGTGTGTGTGTGTGTGTGTGTGTCACATGCAGCGCTCTTATAACGTCAGCGTAACAAATATTTATAGTCCTTGCTATTTGGCACAGCCACGAAACCAGAAGCCAAAACAACTATCCAAGAAAATGGCGAAATGGAACAGAAAAAAAAAGTAAAGCTTAAGTTACAATCAACAGTGAATGCGCTTTAGATATAATAAAATACTAAGCAGCGAATAACGTAAGTTAATCAGCAACTAATCTGAGATTCTACTAAAGAGCAGAGGTAATAAGAATAACAATGACAATGACAATGACAATGACAATGACAATGACAATGACAATGACAATGACAATGACAATGACAATGACAATGACAATGACAATGACAATGACAATGACAATGACAATGACAATGACAATGACAATGACAATGACAATGACAATGACAATGACAATGACAATGACAATGACAATGACAATGACAATGACAATGACAATGACAATGACAATGACAATGACAATGACAATGACAATGACAATGACAATGACAATGACAATGACAATGACAATAGAAGTCATTATGAAGCTTTAGCCGATAGTTCCTCAAAGTTATGCAAACTGTGAAAATAGTTCTCGCAGACGCTGCAAAGCCAATGGCAAATTTGAAGGCACACTTATACAACATAAAAAGCTATTACAGAAAGCTGGTTAAAGTCTCCATACGGTAGATCCCACTACATAAAGCAGACGCTGGGCAGACAAAGAACCGAAAAAATCGAAGCGAGAAGAATATAAATGGAATATGAGAAAATGAACCAGACACCAAATGAGAATTCAAGCTGAAGGCCAACTGTGGACTCAAAGCAAATCGTCTTGTAACACTGAGCTAACAACGAGGCACAAATATGACTGTGTATGTGTGTGTGTGTGTGTGTGTGTGTGTGGGCGTTGGAGCAATTTTGGGCTTAGTATTTATGATGCTCATTTAAAATCCATTAGCAGCATAGGCCACAGCAGCAGCAGCAACAGCAGCAGCAGCAGCAGCAAATAAAGGCATAGACACAAATACACACTCATGTATATGTATATGTATGTGTATGTGTATGTGTATATGGATTAGATAATGTGTGCTTGGGCTAGGGGCCAAAGTCAAAAGTGCCTCCAAGGTACATTTAGCTGGAAGCCAAATGTGTTTTATGCCGGCCACAATGACTGGGCCCGCCAATGGACCCCGGAGCATAGAGGGACCACAACCTGGCCAAGACGTTTAACAACAATTGAATTTAGAGCGCAGTTCAGCGTTGCGAATGGGCCAGCAGCATTTGAGGTCAACTTTTGGCAGTAGCAAGAGTTAAAGTTCAAGTTTCCACATATAAATTTTTAGTGAGCACAGTTTAGCAGTCACACTCAAAAGAGAGTTTGGCAAGCACTGCTCGAGTATAAGCAACAAATGAATGTATTTGGCAAGCAAAGACGACGTTGTCTCATGTCTAATGCCTGACTGTGATTGTGATGGATAAGCAATTGGCAATATTGGACACAGAACACAGAGACAGCTACACAAAGAGAGAGTGATAAAGGGTGGGAGAGAGGGTGGTAGAGAGGGAGGAAGCTCTATGTGCTGACAAATGGCAAAGCAATTTTTAATTGAAAATGTTTGCATGGATTCTTGGCAATGTGATGTGAGGCATAGATAGATGCCCAAGCTCAGTCCCATTCCCCAGCCCAGAGCTGCTGCTGTTGATCTTTGTGTGCATTGCGTGTTGTGCCTGAATTTGATTGATTTATGCGACTGCAAAGCCGCTGCGAATAAAAAAAAAAAAGGCAACAGTTATGGCTACAAACATAACAAACTGAAAAACCAACTGGGCGCAGACAAAATCTTTGACGATAAAAAATAGTAAGAGAGAGAGAGAGAGAGAGAGAGAGACACACAGAGAGAGAAATAATATTCGCTGGCATTTCAAAAAATAAACTTCCAATGCGTCATGTCGTCAGCGACATCGAGTGCCTCGACTGTCGACTGCCAACTGCTGAGTGTTTTATAACGTGCGCAAATCCACTCGAATGAAATTATTAACATTTTTTGGCAAACGTCGAAATTGGTTGCGCCACTCGCGCGTAGCTGTCTGAGCTGGCAAATTAAAAAGTGTTGCATACTTTTGAGCGCACGCCGAATTTAGCCCGAATATGGCTGGCAAATTGCGCATACGCAGCGTGGCAGTGCGCATAGCCAACTGAATAACAAACAACAACAAGTAGAACTAGGTGAGAGACTACCTCACTTTTGTGACTGCAACAAATAAATACTCTAGCTAAGAGCGTATTTAACACAAATTGTACAAACACAAATTTTTTAATAAGAAAATAATTTTCTTGATTTTTAATTATAAAATATCTTTAGTTGTTTGTGTTATTTACTTAAGTAAAATCAAGGACTTTAGTTGTTTAAGTTCTTTACTTAAGTTAAATCTAAGACCAGCTTTGGCTTTGTTAATTCAGATTTCGCTTGGTTAAACAAAAAATTCAATTCAATTAAATAATTAAATAAATATTATTTATCAATTGATAAATATTTCTATAAATTTCTATAATATTAAGCAGCTCATTTGTTTTCATTGCTCGTTTGCAGCTTTGTGTTGCACCAAATCAAACTCATTCAATAAACCGCTTAAGCTTATTGAGCTGAAAAGAAAATTTTAAAAACTATTTTGAGCTGAAGTGGCTCAAGTAAATCTCAATCTTTGCACGGCACTTGCTAAGCCAAAGGGATTATAAAGCCATTAAAATAATGACTTCACATCGTGTTCGTCTATTACCATCTGACATTTCTCTCTGACATTTATGGCAATCTCTAGAAATATTTGTGCAAATGAAGCTGTTAACATACCCACATACACACACACACACACACATTAGATAAAAACAATTTTCAATTTATGCTTGTCAAATATACACGAAACTTGTGCCCAGAGAGAGATGTATATACATATATATATAAATATTTATCAAATAGCGCTCACTGACATGCGTTACACAAGCCAAAACAAAATAATTATGCCCCGCCGGCGAAACTATAGCTGCAGCTGCAAAGCAAGCACAAATACTAGAAAGCGACGCGTGGCATCAACTTGGCACAGTTTTTAGTGGAATTTTTCATTTTTTTTTTTTTTCTCTGTGCTTTGGCGGCGGGCACGTGCGAGGCACGTTTTCACATATTTTCAGTTGCCAGCAATAGCGAATTGCACTAGAAATTCAAAAAAGTGCATGTGTGTGCATGTGTGTGTGTGTGTATGTGTGTGTGTGTGTGTGTGTGTGTGTGTGTACGTGCGTTGCTGTTGTTGTGGGTGTGATTGGCTGCTGTGCAGAGCGCGTGACTTTTGTGCAGCTGCATGCAGCTCACGTAATAAAGCCAGCCTCCCATTTGCTCTGCGAGTCCTTGGCCAAAAGAGAGGAGAAAAAAAAGGTGCGTCTGGCGACGTAGACAAACAGGGCTCGTGTGTCGTGGCCTGCTGAAGTGGAAACCAAAGCCGTTGAAAAGACATTTCAATTTGAATAAGAAACAACGATAGAAGGAGGAAAAAACTGAGCGCTGATGTTGCCGCCCGCGGATTCGGTTGACAGTGTCAACCCACTCAGGTGGCATGCAAATGCAAGCATTCCCCTCTCTCCCTCTCTCTCTCTCTCTCTCTGCACTCTACACTCTGCCCCTCTCGCTCTCTGACAATAATGCGCATTAGCGTGAAATTTCTTGGCACGAATTGCGATGCGACATCAGCCAAAATGCAAGCAAAGTTCCATTTGTATTTGGTCTGGTCAAACATTTGCATAGCGCTTGCTTTGATTCGATTTCAAGTGCATGTTTATCGATGCGCGATTAATTATCGATCAATGCGAAGCATGATTATTTTTGTGTATGCACAAGTGCAGTCTTTGTTGATAAATGAGATTTCTATCGATAATTAATTATCGCTGAGCTTCCTTTGTTTTCTTATGTTTAATTATGCTGATTGTGGTCTTTTACAGATGTTATAAAAAATAATAATCTAGCCTCAATGAAATTAGTAAGAATTAAATAAATATCGATCATTTTCATTAACCTCATTTTGGCAATCGATCATTAGCTTAACTTCACTTTCTGTGTGCTAAACAGTCAACTTTATATTCTGTAAGTTCAACTAGCTTGCAGCATATCTTAAATCAATTTAATTAAAATAAACCAAGAATTAGACAAATTATATTTGTTTAGTTTAGTAGCATAAGACTCAAATGCAAATTGCTGAAAAATAGCTGGAAATATTTTAAAGTTTATTGTTCATTCCCCTTCAGATTAATCCAAAAGCTCAACATTCACTTTCAGCTGCTTTCAAAACTGCGCAATCTTTTACTCCTATTCCATTATTAATCGCTCGCCTCTAGTCTGTGATTATATCTGCGCTTATCGATGCAACCGAATCAAAATTGATTTAGTTATATCAATAAGCCGATTGACAGCTGAAATTTTGTGCACTGTATTTGAATATTTGATGCCACAGTACAACAGACAGACAGGCAGAGGACACTGCACGACACCTTGACTAACGAAATTCTTTGGCTTACATCCTTGAGGCAGCTAAACTATAACAACAACAAAAACAACAACAACAGCGAGGACAACAACAAGGAGTCGCTGGGCGTCTCAGTTGCCAGGTCCCACTGTTATTGCTTGCCAATATCGGAGACTCTCTGTCACTGTCTGTGTGTGTGTGCCGAGCCCGGCAGCGGGTCTGTGGCTTGTCTTTTTTGATTATGCCATTGCCAAAGGCAAAAGGCAAAGTGCCAAAAAACCAAAGGACACAATCCGGGCGCAAAAAGCATTTTACAGACCAAGAAAGAGATGAAGCAGCAGCAGCAGAAGGAGGGGGAGTGGGAGTAAGAGGAGTGGGAGGAGGAGGAGAAGTTGGCATGGTAGCCGTAGGGAACGATACAGACACGTGCTAATGCCGCACACAATTGCAATTAGTGTCAGTGTGCTGGCATCCTGCTGCTGCTGCTGCTGCTGCTGCTGCTGCTGCTGCTGCTGATGCCTGGCCAAAGCTGGCCTGCATTCCAGGCACATTTGCATAGAGGTTCAACAAAGAAATGCTGTTGTGCTTTAAGATTTGAGCCAGCAGCGCTTGCCTTTGGCTTTCACTCAGTTTACTTTAAGCTCAGTTGACCCCTTCTCTCTCTATAGTTTGTTTTTTCTTTTTGCCAATTTGAATGAATGCGAAATGTGAAATTTCAGCTGGCAGCTTTAAGTCAAATTATCTGCTATAAAACTTTGTGTAAAATGTTTTTCTTTGCAACAGCTGCTGCGGGTGTGGGAGCGTACTTAACAGCTTTTGCGACAAAGCAAATTAATTGCTGCCCACTTTCAATTAACTTGCAGCAGCTCGACCCACTATGTGTGTGTGTGTGTATGTTTGTGTGCAACCGCAAGTGTCGAATAAAAGTTTTGTTGTTACAACAGCTGCTGCTGCTGTGGCTGCTGCTGCTGTTGTTATTGTAGCTGCGACTGTTACAGCGCAAAGCCAATTCAATTAATTTCAATGGCCATACATATGACACCTATGGACCACTGCACACACGAGTGCGCCAAGCGAGTCGAATCGAACTGCCCAAAAAAGTAGGCAACACTTTTTTTCCCATAAGCAATGCAATCGCACGATCAACATTGACAGTTCAAAAACAGATGGAGCTGGGGCAGAGGAGGCACAGTAAGTGTCATTGGGGCAGCTGGCAAAAAGGTTGCTGACAATTGCACAAAGCAACAAAAAAAAAAGAGATGGAAAGCAAAGAAATGCACGAATGACAGCAGCGAGAGCTCACATACAAAGCTTAACAAAGAGTGGGTAGAATATGTGTGTGTGTGTGTAAAGATATTGGCATATATATGTTCATTAGCAGAGCCTTTACGAATTGATGTTGATCTAATTCAATAGACTAAAGGCTCTCTTTAGCACGAGTTTTGGTTAAACAAAACTGAAACTGAATCAAAAACTAACGAAAGCATTTGCAAAGCTATTTCGAGAGTATTTGGCTTAAAGCTTGTATTTCGTATGAATGGCTTTTAAAACAATTTATAATCAAATATATATAGAATACTAATAATAACCTTCCTAAAAGGGAAACTTGACAAAGCATCTATATTTCAAAGAAATAAGCAGCTCAGATTTTGAATACGCATCAAAAATTCAGCTTGAAGATTTGCAACTTTTTTTTTTGCTTATTGCGCAGCTGCCTGACGGCTTAAAAAGGGAATGATAAGTCTTATATCATTACAGTAATTAATATCACATCAGACAATATGCATGTCATATATGCTTGGCTTCTTCAGCAAATGCCTGACTTCAACTAGTTTCATTGAAGCATTTAAGCAGACGCAGCAAAAATATGATTTCAATATTTGTTCAGCTGTGTTGGGCTGCAGCACAATCGAAGGGGCTTATGTTTACATATATATGATATATATATATATTGAATACGTAGGTGTGTGTGTGTGTGTGTGTGTGTGTGTTGGTGTGTGTTCATGTAGGTGTTGCAAGCACGCGCAGCGGAAGTCACGTGACGTGTTGTGTGACACGTACGCGACAGCAGCTGTAGTCAGCGAGCTGCAACAGAATCTGCTGTTTGCTGCTGCTGCTGTTGTTATTGTTGTTGTAACTTTTCAATTTGGCCAAGATGATGATGATGATGATGATGGCAGGTAAAGGTAGAGGAGTTGGACGCAGCAAATGCAGCTTTAAGCAAATGCAAATGCAAATGCGAATGCAAACGCAGGGCGCGACTCATTAAAATTACTCCAAGCAATGTTGTGTGATACATCCTGCTTTCAACAACAACAGCAGCAGGCACGAGGCTCGGCCCAGTTCCGGGTTAAATAATTTAATTTGGCTGTAAAATGGCCAACGGGCATAAGTAACGACCACGCGGCGTATGAGCAACGCGCAGTTTTATTTAACGCCCGCCTAACCGGAAGCCGGGACCTCGTTTGCCTCGTCGTGTAACAAGGCAGCAGGTGCAGGAGTCGCAGCAGGAGGCGCAGCAGGAGCAGCGTAGGTCTATATGGGGTCGCACCTGGTATGTGCAGATGGGATCGTTGGTGCAGGTGCAGGCGACGCATATTTCATGGCACTAATGTAGCCAGTCATAAAATCACAATGCGGGGCCGCGTGGGCGTGGCAACATGCATGTGAACATTCAGCTGCGAAATACCGTTGCGCCGGGGGACTGCCAACTTGTTATAAAAAAAAGAAGAGAGAGAGAGAGAGAGAACGAGTTAAGGCAGAGGCAACAGAAAACAAAAAAGAAAAACTATTTGTTATTTAGCAAGCTGCAAAGAAAACACTCTAAAAAATATTATTAAAAAAAAAATAATAATTTAAAAAAAAAAAAATAAAGGAATCGATTTTAAGGAAATAGGCAGAGAAAAAGAAGAACTATGAGTTGAAAATTAAATTTAAAAAATATATATAAGAATTTCTAAAAAAAAAAATAATAATAATAAAATAATAACAATACACAACAAAAACATCTAATTTGTAATAGAATAATATATAATAATAGAAATTATTAGATACTTATATTACGGAAATTAACATGCTATGAAACAAACAAAGATATATATATATATATGTATATTCACATAAAATATTTGTAATATAGGCGAACATTTTGAAAACTTCTTACGCTTGGGCGCTGTGGTCTGCACGTTGCAGTTTTTTACCGGACGGACACTAAACTGTTCAGCCGCCTTGTCGAACATGCAACTTGTTTGCATTAATACAATATATATATAAATACAAGATTTAAAATTTTCAAATTTCATTTTCTTTTATGAAATTATTTGTATGTATTCATACAAATCTATTCTCAGCAGATATGTGATCATTAAGTATATGTTTTATGCCATGAGATCTTTCTAATTCTGTACGGGTTCTCCTTTGATACTCTTCTATCTGCTCAAGCCTATTGCAATCTTGACCATGCCTAGGTCTACTTAGCTTCGGCAATAAGAAAATGTGTAAGAGGAAGCAGGCTTTGCCTGTTGCTGTAGGGCATAAATCTATGGAAATATTTTAAATAAATTTTTTTAAATATTAAAAAGTCAAAAACCAAACAAAATATATAACTAAATTAATGCATTAAATATATATATTTATCTATATATTATTTATTATATTTTTTTCGGGAATAATTCTTTGGAAATAATTGAAATAAATATTTTTTGGAATACTCAAAAGTTAAATTCGCAACAAAATAAATGTGACGAAATAAATGCATTAAATATAAATATGTTTATATATATACATATATTATTTACTATCTACATTTTTTGTTATTAACCATTGAGCTATATTACATCAAATATGTATATTTTAATAACTCCACTATATATTTATATGCATATATGTATATATATTACCAAAATGCATTCCAAACTTTTCTATACATATGTACTACAAATTGAAATAGCTTTGCAACGGCCGCCACTTGAGCTCTGGCAAAAAAGGTGTCAAAATCATGATACCTTCAACGGGGACGCGCATAAATAAAATAGCATAAGAAAATTTAATAAAAATATATAAAAACCGGATGAAAAATGAAAAATTGCGCTGGGAACTTCATGGCGAATGTCAGCAAGTTTTTTTATTCTCCACTTTTTTTTTTTCTTCCTGCTCTTGCCTTGTGGCTGGCTGGGCTGCAAGAGAGGGAACTATGGGCGCCTCGTTGGGTGTGTGGCAGCAACACCCAGCAGCGTGAAACTGCATGGCTGGCTGGGCATGAAAATGCCAAAGGGGGTTGCCAAATGAGCAGCACGCAGGGCGGCTGCAAGAAGGGGGCCATCTACGACCAGTTGGGCAGCATGTGTTGAAATGCAAAACGGAGCAGTTTTTTTTTTTTTTTTTTTACTCTTGCTTACTTTTTTTCCGGTGTGTGTGAGTGAGTGTGGCCAGCTGACAAGCGTTGCTCATTAAATTTTATTTTATAATTACACACACCGACACATACACCAACACACATGGGCGGGCTTTAATGTGTTGGCTGCCTCGTAATTGGGTCCGGGAGAACGCAACGTTTTTAGGCGCCCGATTTAAGGGCGGACTTTGAACATTTTTATGCGGCATTTGTGGAACAAAAACGATAGCAACAGCAATAACAACAACAACAACAACAACAACAGTAGCAACAATAACAACAACAATAACAGCAACAATGGGCATTTAAGCATTTGGTCAGTCGGTGATTAAACCAAAGTGTTTCAAAGTTAATTGCCAATGAAATAACAACAACAACAACTACAACAATAACAACAACTATAACAATAGCTAAGACCTGTTAGCCTTACGCCTGACTAACCAGCCAAGTGGCCAACGGCAATAGCAACAACAACAACAACAACAAGCCCAAAAACACGATTTTCAAACGAACAACAACAAACATTTCAGCATGCCAGTTAGACCAAATAGCCCAATGCACAGTGGTTCAATTAGACAATGATAAATAATCAAATATAATATGAAATATATTTTTAGCATTTATTTTTATCATTTTCAAAATTAATTTATAATTTAAAGAGTAAATATTCAAGATTAAATTTAAATTTAAGATATTATTGAATGCGTTTTAAATAATCATATTCATTGAATTTTTTATATTTTTTTTTAAATTTATTTATGTATGTACTAGAGCACATAATGATGTTTATTGAATAAATTTATTTTTGAAATAAATATAAATAAAATATCATTTTTAATTAATTAATTTTTTAGTTTATTATTTTTTCATTTATTTATTTATTTATTTATTTTTATTTTTATTTTATTTATATATATTTTTTGATATAAATATAAATAAAATATCATTTTTAATTAATTATTTTTTTTTAGTTTATTATTTTTTTTTTTCATTTATTTATTTTTTATTTTTTTTTTTTTAATAAATATATAGATATTTTTTCATACATTATATATTTGTAATATTTTTATATAAAATAAAATAAAATAAAATAACATTTTGAATTAATAATTTTTTATTTTATTATTATTTTTTTTCATTTATTTATTTATTTATTATTTTTTTTTCTTTTCTTTTTAATAAATATAAAAATATATTTTTTTTACATTTTATTTATTTGTAATATTTTTATATAAAATTATCTATATTTTTATTTTTTTCAAATGGATTCTTTTTGTATATATAAATATTTTTTTTTTTTTTTTTTTTAATATTTACTTTTATTATTAATTTTTTATTACTGATTGAAAAAATACTTTTTACTATTTAAACGTTACTGCCAAAATCAATTTTTTTTATTTTGATATTGAAACGTTCAATTTGAATATTTTAAATATTTTTCCCAATAAAATAAAAATATAATATTGCACCTGCATCTAAATTTTTTCATCGACTTGCGCCCACTGTGCTGTTTGTTGTTTGGGCCAATGCACTGGAACAATGTATTAGGCAAGAGCTGGCCATTTGCTAGTTGTTGCGGCTGTTATACCTCAAATTGGTATTATTTAAAAATGTCGATGGGTCACGCTTCTCGTCAATGTGCTCGGCCCGAATGTCCTGGCACTGGCCCAGGGCCGCAGGAGCACTAGCCGTAGTTGCTCGAGTCGTGTAATTGAAAATGGTTATTGGCAAGCTAATGGCCCATTCGACCGACGTACCAAACTTGGCTCCTTAATTGACTATTTGTATGCTAGCCCCCATGCAATTAACCCACTTTGATCCCCACTCACTCTCTCACTCTCTAACTCTCTCGCTCTTGCAGATTATCCACGCGTGGAGGTGGGACCACAGAACCCGCTGCGCATTGAGCGTGATCACATTGCCAAGCTGGATTGTCGCGTCGATGCCAAGCCAATTGTCTCGAATGTGCGCTGGTCACGCAATGGCCAATATGTGAGCACCACGCCCACTCATACGATCTATCGCGTGAGCCGGCATCATGCGGGCAAATATACGTGCAGCGCAGACAACGGCTTGGGCAAGACGGGCGAGAAGGATATCATACTGGACGTGCTCTATCCGCCAATCGTCACCATCGAGTCGAAGACACACGAGGCCGAGGAGGGCGAAACAGTGATCGTTCGCTGCAACGTGACGGCCAATCCGCCGCCCATTGCCATCGAGTGGCTGAAGGAGGGCGCCACAGACTTTCGCTATGCGGGCGAGCTGCTGACGCTCGTCTCGGTGCGGGCGGAGCATGCGGGCAACTATATCTGCCGCTCGGTGAATCTGATGCAGCCCTTTGGCTCGAAGCGCATTGAGGGCGTGGGTAACTCCACGGTGGCGCTGCTGGTGCGCCATCGACCCGGGCAGGCGTACATAATGCCCAACAAGCCGGTGGTGCATGTGGGCAATGGCGTCACGCTCAGCTGCTCGGCCAATCCGCCGGGCTGGCCGGTGCCGCAGTATCGCTGGTTCCGCGACGTCGACGGCGAGGCGAGCAACACCCAGAAGATACTGGCTCAGGGACCACAATACTCCATACCCAAGGCGCATCTGGGCAGCGAGGGCCGCTATCACTGCCATGCCGTGAACGAGCTGGGCATTGGCAAGATTGCGACCATCACGCTGGAGGTGCATCAGCCGCCGCAGTTTCTGGCCAAGCTGCAGCAGCACATGACTCGGCGCGTGGGCGACGTGGACTATGCGGTGACGTGCAGTGCCAAGGCGAAGCCGAAGCCGCAGATACGCTGGATCAAGGATGGCACCGAGATCTTCCCCGCCCGCCGGCTCTACGAGATACGCACCACGCCCACCGATGCCGGCGGCGGCGTGGTGAATGTGCAGAGCGTGCTGCGCTTCCGTGGCAAGGCCCGGCCCAACGGCAATCAGCTGTTGCCCAGCGATCGCGGCCTCTTCACCTGCCTCTACGAAAACGATGTGAACTCTGCCAACTCCTCGATGCATCTGCGCATCGAGCACGAGCCCATCGTGCTGCATCCGTATAACAAAGTCGCCTACGACGTGCGTGAGTCGGCCGAGGTCGTCTGCAAGGTGCAAGCGTATCCCAAGCCCGAATTCCAATGGCTGTTCGGCAACAATCCGTCGCCATTGACCATGTCCTCCGATGGCCACTACGAGATCAGCACGCGCATGGAGAGCAACGATATATACACGACCATCCTGCGCATCGCCCACCTGCAGCACTCGGACTATGGCGAGTACACCTGTCGCGCCGGCAATACCCTCAACACGATTCGCACTCAGATACGACTGCAGCCGAAGGGTCCGCCGGAGAAGCCGACGGCCCTAAAGGTGCTCGAGGTAGCCCACAACTATGCCGTGCTCAACTGGCAGCCGGGCTTCAATGGCGGCCTATCGAACACGAAATATCTGGTCAACTATCGGCGCGTTGCCACGCCCCGTGAGCAGCTGCTCTCGGACTGCTCGGGCAATGGCTATGCGGCCAGCTACCAGGTGAGCAGCTCGGCTGCCGCCCAGTCGAGCGCCCACGATTCCATCGAGTTCAACTGCTTCCACGAGAATCCCTGCAAGCTGGCCCCATTGGATCAGCATCAGAGCTACATGTTCAAGGTCTACGCACTGAACTCGAAGGGCACCTCCGGCTTCTCGAATGAGGTGCTCGCCACCACCAAGGTGAGCAAGATTCCGCCACCGCTGCATGTCAGCTACGATCCCAACTCCCATGTGCTGGGCATCAATGTGGCCGCCACGTGCCTCTCGCTGATCGCCGTCGTCGAGTCCCTGGTCACACGAGATGCCACCGTGCCCATGTGGGAGATTGTCGAGACGCTTCCTCTGCTGCCTTCGGGCAGTGAGACGACCTTCAAGGAGGCTGTCATCAATCAGATTGCACGCACGGCTCACTACACCACGGCCACCACCTCCGGCCGTAGCCTCAATCCGGGCAACGGCCATCACGGAGAGGATCGCACCATGGCGCTGGCAGAGACAGCGGGTCCGGGTCCCGTGGTGCGTGTCAAGCTCTGTCTGCTGGCCAATCATGAGCATTGCGGCGCTTATGCCAATGCTGAAAGTAAGTACTTTCAACTAGTTCATAATGAGAGCAATCAAATTGGAACTAGTTCTATTCAATAAAGTTCACTCCGTTGAAAATTAGCTATTAATAGGTTTTATTATTTATTATATGGCTACTTTTTGGTTTTAGTTAGATAAGTTCATTTCGGAACTAGTTCATTTTTCATCAAACACTTTTAAGAATAGTTAAGGAACTTGCAAAAACATTTTAGAGCTTGAGGTTTTACTATTAAATCATTTAATGCATGGAACCAGTATGTGGAACTAGTTCTTCTCTATACAAAAAATTAGCTCAGCTCTATTTACAGCTAGTTCATTTTATTCCCTACAAGAAATCAACTATCTTGTCAAATTACTCATTCAGTTAACATAGACAAACATCATGTAGAACTAGTTCATTTTGCTTCAAACTAGGTAGGTACTAGAAGGAACTAGTTCATATTAGCTTAAATGCAACTCAACATATCATACTTATACATATATAAGTGAACTACTTAAATCCCTTTCCACTCTAATGCTCAACTTTAAGAAACCTAAACTCGAACTAGTTCTTTTCACTCGAAACAGCCTTCATACCAAACGGAAACGTAATAAATCTTAATCTCTCTCCCTCTCACTCTCTCTCTCTTTCCCTCATTGCAGTTGGTAAATCGTATATGCCGCACAGCTCCACGCTGACCACCTCTACTTGGATAGCCATCGTCATAGCCGGATTGTCGTTTGTGCTGCTGCTGGCGCTGCTGTACGCTTTCTGTCGCTGCCGACGCACGCATGCGGCCAAGAAGCAGGCGGCGGCCAGTGCGGCCACGGCCACGCCCAGCAGTGGTGCCAAGGACTACGATGTGGATGCCACATGCGGCACACTGGTGGCCGCAACTGGAGACACGCAACAGCAGGCGCCGCCACCACCGCCGCCCTACTATCCGACTGGTAGCCTGGACAGCAAACAGCTGGATGGTGGCATGGAGCTAACATTAACGGCTCTCCACGATCCCGACGAGCAGCTAAACATGCAGCAAGGCGAGATGCACACACAGCAACAGCAGCAACAGCAGCAATATCAAACGCAATCCAAATGCCAGCAACAAGGACTCTACCAGCAGCAACAGCAACAGCAGCAACAGCAGCAGCAGCATACGAATGGATATGGATATCATGTGGCAAGTGCCATTGGCATCGATGGCGACAGCTATCAAGTGCTGCCCTCCTCCGTCGCTGGACATCATGGCGAGTGTAAGTAGGCAGCTGGGCGTGGTCGAGTGGGGCCCAGCACGATGGCTTCTTCATTAAGCGTTGCAATTTCCTTCTCTCATTCCTTTTTTTTTTTTTTTGAGAGTCCTCGCAGATTTATGGCGGCCATTTTGACGCCTCTTTGGGCAGTGTGAAGGGCAACGGGGGGACTGAAGTGTAATTGCATTTCATGTCAATCTAGCAGATTCCGCTACCTACGCCTCCTCCTGCTCCTCCTGCTCCTCCTGCTCTCATCAAGCGAATGTCCTTGCATAAGCAGCTGGCAATGCAAATTCCTTGGCAACCAAATGACATTCATCTGGCGACTATCCGATTCGCTGTGTCCTCGCTCTGTCCTGTATCCAGTATCCTGTTTGCTGCATTTCGGCGTAATTCCAATTAAGTGAGAATTAAACCGTTAGCCGTTTCTTTTGTGCCCTTAATTGGCTTTAAGCCGACTCCTTCACATTTTGCGCGATTGCAACTCATAAAACAGCTCTTCGACAAAGTCGCGCACACTCAAGTGCCTGTCACTTGAGCCAGCTCCAGCTGGACGACAATTAAAAGACCGAAATCAAACTGGCGACAAACAACACTTGACCAGCAGCGCAATCAAATGAGCTTAAAGCCGGACGCACTGCAAATCTTCAAGATTAAACAACTCACAAATGACAGCTACTAACTAGACTCTCCCTCCCTCCCTCTCTCTCTCTTTGCTTGTGTATGATAACTTTTATGCTATAATAAAAATTAATGAAAATGAAAAAACGTAAAGAAGAAACGAGACAAAGCTGAAAATAATCTGACAAAGAGCTGCGCATCGAGCGCTCAGAGCTCTGGACATGCGACTGAATTCAAGCTATTTGACAAGAGTTGCTCAAAAAGCAACTAGAAGATTAAAGATTTAAGCTCTGTTGGAATAAAAGTGCTTAAGCTGCATTTAATTTGAGCTAAGTTTGTGCAGCGCAAGTGCTTAGGCTAGTTAAGTTTTAAGAGCTAAGATAAGCTTAGCTGCAAAAACTAAAATAAGCAAAATATATTATTGTTGCGTTGACTAAATTTTTTATGCAGAATTTATGAATGTCTATCGAGAGGTAGAAATTGGGAATTGTATTTTAATGTAGTCTAGTCATTAATAGTTCACATTAATAGATGCAACTAAACTAGTCTTAGTCTAAGATATGCAAATCTAATCAACGTCTGACACATTTCAACTTTCGCTTTAGACTTGCGACTGTTAAGAACTCTAATGAACTCGTCTCGTCTTGAAATGCCCCACATTTCTTGGCATCCAGCCATTCACTTGACAACCCCCAAAACCAAATTTAGCTCTTAGGTAAAATCTACTTTTTTTCTTACAATATCTCAACAAGTGCTTCATATGAATGTGTAATTTTGCCTTGCCGCTAAACGGCAAACGCACGAAGGTCACAGTTGGCCAAATGCAACGTGCCTTAAATAGTTTTTAATTATATTCCAAGTGCATAATGCCTTTCTAACTAGAGTAAATGCTGCTTGTATATATTATATTTTTTATAATTTTCCTTTATATCATTTCATTTAATTTATTTCTCCCACTTCCCCACATATTATTTTCCATTTGTACAGTCAGGCAGTTTCCCTCGAGACAGACATAGACAGGTATGCCACAGAGCTGTAGTTTTTTTTTCAAAAAGTTTTTTGTGTGAGTGAAAGGCAACATGTTTGCAAACTATATAGTAGAGCGCTCGCCTCGCCTCGACGCAGTTGCCAACAAATTTGACCAAAAATATATGTGCACCACAGAATGCACTTTAATTGTGTGCGTGAGCGAGTCTCTCTCTCTGTCTGTCTCCCTTTCTCTTTGTGTGTGTGTGTGTGTGGCCTTTGGCTGCTTTCATTAGGAAGCCAACGTTTAGTCTTCAGCTGCTTCTTTTGGGTTTCATTTCTTTTTTTTGGACAGCTTTTGAATTCGCGTTGCCAACGCCAACTTAATTACTATTTCTTTACCCACATCCTGCTGCATCGCCAAACCAAACGGAAACAAAACGTCGTGTGATACACACCCACACACTCGCTCCCACTCTCATCTCTTCTTTCTCTGTGTGTGTGTGTGTGGTCCATGCGGTTGCAACCAAAGCAGGACCACTTGAGGCGACAACCGTTCCACCACCACCACCAGCAGCAGCAGCAGCAGCAGCACGCGCCGCCAAACTAACGAAACAGCCCACCACCACCACCAACACCACCAACATCACCAGCACCACCATCACCCCCACCAACAACAAGAACAACTCCAGCAACAGCAACAGCAACAATTCCACCTTGCAGCGTGGCCAGGTGAGGGGGCGGCAGCTGGTGCAGCAGGTGACCGCAGCTACGGCAGCTACCACCACGGCGCTGGCAACGACAATTACAACAACTTCACGTAATGCCAAAACCGCAACAACAACAACGACGCTCGCCATCTCAGGTAAAGGCACAGGAAAATGTTGTGGGAATTAAAGAGAAGCAGCGAGCACCAACAGCACCATCAGCACCACACTTGAACTATGCACCACAAAATGCACACACGACGCCAATAACTAACTATATAAGAACTTGCACCAAGCCAAGCTTAACTCTTGCCGCTTGCCTCACGCCACTTGCCACTTGCCACTTGCAACGCACGCTCCAATCTTAATGCACCTATGCACCTATTGTTCGACAGCTTCATCTTCATCTGCATCTGCATCTTCTTCCATTCTCACTTGCCACACGCTCACCATTCATTTATCAACACTCTTATGCACCAAATACGTTTCATAATGCAGCGCGGATGAGCCTAAAATATATGCAGCATTACTATTATGTAAATTCTGCAAGGCAATAGATTTGGGAATTTAAATTTAACTCAATTTAAGACTAATGCTGATACTATATATATGTCTGTATATGTTGATTGATCGATTAAGCTACAATTTCTTACTTTCTTTCTTAAAGCTAATCTTGGCTTAAAGAATTTTTGCGAAATAAATAGTTTTATTGAAGTCTAAATCTCGCTTGATATCTTTTGACATAGAAGGGGCGAGAATAAGTATTGATATATGATATACATATGTAACAGAGCTTAGTCTTACGCTTAAGGCAGCGCCCATAAAACCAAGAGAGCAATTTTATTGAAATTCGAAAAATAAAACTAAAAGCAACTTAATATAAAAATATTTTTCTTTAAATGAAATTTCATTTTCCATCTATTTAGTTGCACTGCAAATAATATTAAAAAAAAAAAAAAAAGTAATAATAATAATAATAATAATAATGTGACAAACAACATGGCAGCACCAATTCCGATTGCCGTACATTCCAGTTGTATAGTTTTACAACTGTGTTCGATTCCCGTTATACACTCTTTCGCCTGCTCAGTCGTGTTCTATTCGCCCATTGAAATCATAGCAACAGCGTCAATAGTAGCCAAAGCATTAGTACAGACATCTCGCTCGCACTCAGCACAGCCCGAAACCACGCACAGCAACAGCTAGCGTTGTCTCGCTCACTCTCGCTCTTCAAGCTTAGAGCCAGCAGATAGAAAGCACTCATACGGCGCAATCTCACTTGGATAATATTTTACAGCAAGCTCTCAGCCTCACACTAATACTACTGCAACAGCCAATCACAATTAACTTGATCAGCAATGCAAAAGTGAGACAGAGTAAAGCGCCTTATCAGCTACATAAACATTTGCAGATAGACTCTATCGATTGTCCAGCGACTTGTAAGCTTTTCGTTAAGTGTCTTGATCATTGACAGATGTACTCAAAGATTAAAATTACAGAAAAAATAAAAAAAAAAGGCAAAAAAAAAAAAAAAATTAAGTGAACACTAAGGACTGAACACAATTCGGTCATAGGAAATTTTGTTTGGAATCTAAATCTAAACCTTTTTAGCCACAATTTGTACACGCCGGTTTTGTAATGTTCTTGCTTAAGTCGCCGCTCAATCGACTTGGGCTATTGACGAATCGATTCATTACGTTTCAATATCGCAACCACTTCTTCAAATGGCCCCCAATATCAATCAGAAGCGCTCCACAGCTGCAGGTGGCAAAACCAACGTCACGCGATAAATCAGTGGAGACAAATCCCACGAAGCAGTCAACGCCACTGGATGAGATCTCCAATGAGCCGAAGCTAAGCAAAATGAAGCCGGTACCGCCGCCAAGCTTCAATATCAAGGATCAACGCGACAAATGGATGGCCAAGGTGTCGCCACAGCTGCAGCGCAGCAAGCGCAAGTCAAACGCGCCAGCCGAGGCGAATGCCGGAAAACTTGCTCAGCCGGGGCCAGCGCCGCACTCATCTATGCCCGCTCACCTGAACATGGAAAGCAATGCGCCGAGCTTTGGCATGCCACAGCAATTTCAGCAGCCAGCCTGGCAGCAGCAGCAGTTGCAGATGCAAAAGCAGAAGAAGCAGCCGCCCGCCGAGGAATCGGGCCGTGGGACAGCCGAGCGCAACTCCTGGGTGAATCGCATGCACGGCGCACAGCAATCGAAGCAGGCCCAATGGCTGAAGGACATGAAGGCCAAGCAGCAGTCTGGCTGCGATATACAGCAGCAAAAGGTGCAGCCGATAAAGATACCCTTGCCACCACAGAAGCCGCTGGCGAGGACACCAGCAACAGGCACGCCAATCGCTGCCGCTGCCGCAGCTGCGCAGCCCGAGGTGGAGGAGCCGCCCGAGCCAAAGACCCCCGAACGTCTGGCCTACCTGGAGGCCGTCAAGGTGCTGAACAACTATCAGATACACGAGCCCACGGCCGGACGTGCCCAATCGAAGTCGAGCAGCCTCAGCGATAAGCTGGACCCCAACATCGAGCATACGCTGCTCTGCCTTAGCCAGACGGGCTTCGAGCGCGAGCAGCTGGAGAGCATACCTGTCATCCAGGTGGCCGGTACCAAGGGTCGCGGCTCCACTTGTCTGCTGGTGGAGGCCATACTACGTGCACACGGCGTTAGGACGGGCGTGCTCTGCGCTCCGCATCTCTTTCTGACCAATGAGCGCATACGCATCGACGGCGAGCCGCTGCCCGAGGCGCAGTTCACCCAGCTGTTTGGGCAGCTGCATGAGAAACTGTTGCACATGCAGCCGCCGCCGAGCTACACAAAGCTGCTGACTGTAATGGCATTCCATGCCTTTCGCAACGCCAAAGTGGACGTGGCCATTGTCGAGGTGGGCAGCGGCTGTGCCAGCGACTGCACCAACATCACCTCGCATGCCCGCACCATTGGCATCAGCACTCTGGGCTGGGAGCAGAGCTTCAGCCTGAGTAACTCGATGCGAGATATTGCCTGGGCCAAGGCGGCCATCATGAAGCCGGAGGCGAGCGTCTACACCAGCGCCAATCAAACCGAATGCTGCGAGGTGCTCAGCCAGCGGGCCAAGCAGGTGGGCGTGCAGCTGCATCGCGTGCCCAACTACCTTGATTACATGGAAGCGAATATGGAGTGCAAGAAACTATTGTCTGGCGCCAACTACTCGGTCAAGCTGAATGGCTCGCTGGCCATTCAACTGGCCTACGACTATCTGCGCCGTCACAATCCCGAGTATGTCGTGGGCCTGGAACACAACAGCCTCAAGCTGACGCCGGGCGCCACACGCGGCCTGGAGATGTTCGAGCAGCGCGGCCAGTTCGAGGTGATGAAGTACGACATGTTCAATGTCTATCTGGACAGTGCGGACACTCTGGAGAGCATGATGATGTGCCGCGAGTGGTTCTATACGCGCACTCGGAGCAGTCGCTCGCCCAAGATTCTGCTCTTCAGCAAGGTGAACGAGTTCAATGCCAAAGATCTCCTAACGATACTGCGGCACAATATGCGCTTCGAGGAGGCTGGCTTTGTGCCGAGTCCGAATTGCTTTGAGGGCGAGTCGCTCGACCAGCAGGAGGAATCGCTCGATAAGGAGGCACAGGATGCCATCAACTGGCACAGCATGGAGGAGCTGCAGCGCGCTCGGCGCAATGCCAGCAACTGGCGCTCGCTCTGCGAAGAGAACGGCACCAGGGACAACTCGCACATGTCCATCTCGATAGAGGCCTACTTCGACCATCTGAAGGAGAAGTATGGCAAGCAGCGGTACGGTATGCGTAATGAACTAGATGTACTTGTCACTGGCTCCCGGGAGCTGGTCGCCAGCACCATACAATTGATACAGAAACTGAAGAACAAGGAATTCGGCAAATGGCGCTAAGAGAACTATAGATAATCTATATATATATATATATATACAGATTCTAATTACGCTCCGAACTACAATTCACTCGGTTTTTCTCTCGTTTTGTTACAGTTACTATATATATATACATATGTGCATATATATATATGTGTGTGTGTGTATGTGTGTATATGTATACGTATGTATATGTCTGTCTTATTGTGTATGTCACATATCTGATTTAAATTTCAAGTTACTGTTTTCCCCCTCCAACCTGAAACAAAAAATCTAATAAAATTTATCACTCGCGGCTTCGTCTGATATGATATGGTCAGCAGCAGTCTCATGTACAATCGAAATCCAAGTTGATATTATTGAAGAGAAGCTAGAAGAGTCTTATGCGGCATTTATCCTTAGGATAAATGTATGTTAGCTGTTGAAAAATAAATCATATTGCTTCTGATATGATGCTGAATATAATTCATTTGGTTAATAGCATAAAATTTGTCTAATGATATCTCTTGGGATGTTGCCTAATTATCTATCAAAGTAATTAAATTTTAGCTGAGACATTTATCTAAAGGTTAAAAATTAAAAAATCTTTTTGCTCTTATTTAATTTTTTAATTTATCCTCACGATAAATGCTTAGTATTTAACCTGTTTCAATGCCTGCTTTGCATTGAAACGAAATTGAAAATTAACTTTTTAAGTGTTAAATATTTTAAAGTTCTTGAATCTTCTATGTATGTGTGTGTCGAGTTGGTCGAGTAATTTAATCCAATTGGGTTGTCCATCAACTTCAGTCTAAATTATGCAAAAACGTCTAGGGGGTATATCAAATGCAGATGGGCAAACGAAAAAGCGTAACCCAAGTCGGAGGCGTTGGTCCACTTGGACAGCTGGCAGCCTGGATGCCTTGACTGCCTTGACTGCCTTGACTGCCTTGACTGCCTTGACTGCCTGCCTGACTGGCTTGCTGATGAGCATGACGTGGCATCTTTTATATTTCCAATTAGCCATTGTGACTTTCACATTTCCAACTGCTCGACTTTACCTGACGCACGCTTTAAATATATATATGTATAAAGAGAGCGAAAGGCATTGCGATAGCAGCTGCAATAATTTATGCTTGCCTTTGCTTTTTACAGGGTCGAACAACATGCCCAGCGGCAGCCAGGAGAACAACTATAGCAATGCACGCGATTTGTCGCAGGAGGCGCTGTGGCGCCTTCAACTGGCCGCCGCTCAAAGCCAACAGATCTATGTGGAGCAGCGGCCGCCATCGGCATTCAGCGGTCTGGTCGACTATGCTGGCTATCCCCACATCAATACGGTGACCAGCTCGTTAAGTCAGCAGAGCTTTGGACAGCAGCAGCAGCAGCAGCAGTCGGTCGGAGTGCAACCGCTGACGCCGCATGAGATGCTGCAGGCAGCGCAACGCTATGGAACGCTACGCAAATCGAAGCAGCCGCCGCTGCCGCCACAGCGCAAGGATCAACAGCAGCAGCAGCAGCAGCAGCAGCAGCAGCAGCAGCAGCAGCAGCAGAAGCAAAAGCAGCAACAGCAGCTGGGTGAGTGTTGACCGTTTGTCTTGTCAGATAAGCAGCTGAGATGAATGGCAAGGAAATCAGTTTGATTGATAATGCAACTAAGTGTTGCAAGTGGCAGTGCGCGGAGGGGGGGAGCTCGAATTGTTGCACACTTATAAATAAAATAGATTTTGCATGTTCAGCTTGAGCTAGGATGTGTACAATTTGCATCTGTATCCTTTTATGCATGAGCAGCAGCAGGAGCAGCAGCAGCAGGAGCAGAACTCAGACACAGCTTGCGCGCAAACACCAGAGACACAAACAAACAAACACCCACACACACACACACACACACAGAATGTCGCACATATATAAACAGATAAATGCACATAAAATAGTCAGCTCTGACTGCCGCTGCTGCCCTCTTCCCACCCCTCATCGCAAGGAACAAATCGCTTGCAGCGACAACTATTGCTGCCCCGCCTTAGACTAAACAAACGCAGTTGCTCCCCATCCCTCGCGGCTGCCGCACTCTTTGTGGCGCTTCTTTAAACGCCAACATGAAATTGAAGTACAGAAATAACAGCAAAAGAGAAGCAAGTGCGCGCGAATATATATTGGGTATATGCAACTAGATGAAATACTTGATGCAACTAAGGGAATTTGAATTGGTTTTCATGTGGAATTTTACATATTTTTAAACATTGAAGAAATATGCTATAATTTCATATGTAGACATGATATTTTGGTATATTGGTAACAATCGATAAGTTATCGATATACATATATTGTTGTGTTATTGGAAGAGAAATACCTTGAAGAACATAGAAACAACGAACAGCAAATTATAAATAATAAATTAGAATAGTTTTACATTAGTATTATTACAGAAATAATAAAAAGCAGAAGTTCGATTAATCAATAATTATCGATTTTAATAGAATCAGATATTTTTAAAAATTGTATAGGATTTCTGTTTACAATTTCCTGTCTTTTAGAGATTGTTATAGCAAATTAAAAAATTACAAATCGATACTTATCGGTTTTAATAAGCTTATAGCTATTCTATGAGCTAAGTTTGCCTAGTAGAAATTAAAGATCACTTTCCAGGTTTTAGTTCGGTATAAATATATACATAAATTCAAATGTTCCATTCATATGCGCTGCAGATTAAGTATAAAAAATCGATAATTATCGATTTTAAATAAATAAAAATACTATTAATGAAAGAATGAATTATTTATTCATATGATGTATATATAATATAAAGAGTCAGTTTAGATTTGTAAGAATCCGAATTTGCAATATATCTGAAAGTAATCAAATAATTTCTACAGAAAATTTATCGATGAGTAAATATCGATTATGTTCAAATACCTAATCTATAACAAATATTTCATTGACTAAACAAAATTTTCGCCTTTACCTTCATCTTACACAACTCTATAATACCCCTTTTGAGCCATTCCCAAATTCTACAGGGTATTTAAAGAAAACACCGATAAAATACGTAAAAAAAACAAGCAAATAAAAAAAGTCCCAAACAAACTGGAAAAGCAACAGCAAACGAAAAATGTAAAATGCGCACGAGCACAAAATATTTTAGAAAATCAAAATCAAACAACGCTGCGAGCTATAAGTGAAGTGAATCACTGAACAGAATGCAACGCCACATGCCCCATAAAAAACGAAGAGAGCAGCAGACGAGAAGAGAAGCAGAGCAAAGAAAGGAAAAGAGAAGAAGAAAGCAGAGAGTCAGCTGGATAGGAAAGCAGACACACGCACACACAATGGGTAAAGGCTGTGTAAGAAATGGGCGAAAATCAATTGCTGGCTAGGGGCTATTTCCATATTTACGACTCGATTTACGCTTATGATTCGTTTAGTTAGCAGAGTCATCATTCACACTTTTATTATCGAGCAGCAGCAGCAGGTGAAGTCTAACGATTGCTGGAAGAGCTTTTTAATGGATTCACAGTAAAATGAGCTGAGCTCAATGTGCTTCAGTAGGTTTTTTGCTAGGTCAGCTGAGGTTATTTGAAGTTTGATTAAGTGATGTGAGGTCTAGTTGAGTTAGACTCGAGTATTTTATATGGCATGCAAAGCTTTGTTCAGAAAATAATGTGTTAATTAAGCTTATGGAAAAGCTTTGAACATGCGAATAATCTTTTGATATATGCAACTCTATAAATGCAAGCTTAGAGTTGTTATTACAAATATTCAATAAGCTTTAAGCAGCTTTTAAAGTTTTGCTTAAAGTTAAATTTAATGTGTTAATTCTTTAAGCTTCTATAAAATGCCTTTATCAGCTTTAAAATCTTTTCGTCAAATCTTACTTGTATTATTTATATAAATTATGCTTTGCAACACTAAAATAAAATCTTTATACATTTTTAAGAAGCTTTCAAAGCTGTTAGCCTAAAATAGACTCAATCGTGTTTATTGCATCTAATCTTTATCTAAATCCGATTTTCTTGAATAAAATCATATTATCCTCAATTTACAAATATTTAAAATATTAAAAAAAAAAAAAAATTTTTATATAAAAGCTCCTAAGCTTGTCCAATTTAAGCCCTAAACATTTTTCAATTGCCATCAGCATATATTTTGTAGTGTAGCCAGCTAACCTAACTAGCCACAAGAGATTGCAATTTAGCTTTTTTTTTTTTTTTTTTTGTTGCAAAGTTCATGAGGCGAGCTCAAAAATATGCCACAATAATTTGGAGTTTTTACCACTTTATGCTGCAAAACTATACAAAGCAAACGGTGCATTGTATAAAAACCATTTTGATTGGGCTGCTTATGAATGCAAACAAATACAGATACATGTGAATGCACTGTGATACCCTGTTAAGGGAAGCAGTAAATGGGGGCATGCATGTACCTAGGGTACTATGAAATATGATGTTGTAGAGTAGAGCATTCGGATTGGTTATGTATGCACATAAAGATAGATATATCATTTGAATACTCTGTGGAGAGAAGGCGTAAGTAGTCCCATGGAACTGGGATAGTAGAAGAGCTAGAGTGTTGACATTTAGTTTGTGATTGATATTATGCACTGATATTGTGATAAATATATAATACAATACAATACTATTCCGGATATACAATATATTTATACTATATACTATTCGAGAATAGGCCTAAGGAACCCAAGGAAACAAATTGAGTTTGAGTAATGTAAATTGTTATGTAAATTATATGAATGAAAAATAAATAAATAAATAAAAAAAAAAAATAAAATAGTACATAAAATAGAATAAAAAGATATTAGCATACATCTAACATATATATTAAATACTCTTCGAGTAGATCCAACAGCTATACGAACTAGAATATTGAAAATTTATATGTAGATTCTACTTTTCAATATCTAAGATAATCTCAGCTTAAATATATATATATTTAATATTTCTCGAGTAATACGTATAGATTTGAATTTGATATTACTTTCCTATACTACCGTATACTTCCCAATATGCATTTACCGCTTTGTTTCCGTTACCTTAGGGCCATGTAAACGTACTCCTTTAGCCAGGCTATCTCTGAGTCGAGTCAGTCTGGTGTTTGCAAGTCGCTTTTGTTGTTTTGTGGTTCCGCTGCTAAATACTGCTTCAATTAGCTAGACAAAAGGAGGCAACAGGAGCCAAGGCAAAAAAGCAGCTGCTGCAGGTTTTTTTTATTATTTTGAATTGTTTTGCTGTTGGCCATTCATATTTACCATGCTCGTGCATTATGAACTGCTTCTAATCCGCTTAGCTCCATTGCAAAAACATTTCAATTAAAACAAAGCAGTCGTAGTCTAGCTGCTGCTGCTGCTGCTGCTGCTGCTGCTCCTGCTGCGGCAGCTGTGGCAGCCACAGAATGTGCCCCATTTACTACATTTTGGCCACAAACAACAGCAGCAGCAGCAATGGCAGCAGAATACGGCATTCAGGCAGCAGCAAAACAAGAAACATGAAAACCAAGTACATGTCCATGTCCATTCACTTCTTGGCTACCATAAGAAAGTAAAGCCCAAACAGAAGTCGTGCAATAAAAGAAACTCGAATTGATTGGCTTCAGCTGTTGAAGTCGGGCTGAAAAGACGCCTCGTAAGAGGACAATTTCGATATCTGCTTCTTATGCACGAAAGAGAAAGAGTTGAAGAGCGGGAGTGAGAGCGAAATAAGCTTGTTGAAATTGCGCAACAGCTAACTATAAAATCTCGTATGCACTAAAGCAGTCCTTAGCTCTATAATGCATACTCTTACCACTGCTCGATAAAGGTGAAAGTTTATGTGAGCGAAATTGTGAGTTGTGCTCAGAGAGTTGTGGGGCTGCGCAAGAGGTGTAGAGCAGTCAAGACTTATATGTGAGTTGTTAGAGGTAATTTAGCTAATTTTATATCTTTTCAAATTGAGCTGAAACATTTTGTTGTCATTCCTTAACTCTTAGAAACTCAGTTTACTACGGTAATAAGAAATGTAGCGGGTCATTTGAATTAGAGTTGATAGCGCTATGATTAACTATCGATACTTAACTATGATGTTATCGATACTTCACAATTCTGCTATCAACACGCAGCTAAAATGTCATTAGATGTAGAAACAAATTCAATTTGAAAGGTAATAAAACGAAAATATGTGCATCGGAATTTTGTGAATCATTGCGATAAAGTTAATATAAAGCCTAAAATAATTTTTAAATTTATTTATAATTTTTTGATTAAACATAATTGCACTCAGACAAAAAATAATAATTTGTATAAACATTTTGATATTTGTATAACAAATATTTATTTTAATTGTCTAATTATAATTTTTAAATTTATTTATAAATTTTATTGATAAATTTAATTGATAATTATTATATTTTGATATTTTTCTAACATATTATTATTTTTATTGTCTGAATAGAATTTTTAAATTTATTTAAAAATTTTATGAAAAAATTGTAATTCCGACAAAAATAATTGATCGCATAATTGAGCTCTCTCTTCTTCGCACAAAATAAATATATATAACTTTAAATTCCATATATATAAATATTAAATACAGTTTCAGTTTCTGCTGTAAAACCCCACTTCAACTAAACTCTAACAAGCTCAAGTGTAGAGCATCTTCAAGTCGATCACATGTCCAACTGTGGCATTCCAAGTTATGCAGTTTATTTTGTGTACTCGTATTTCCGTTTCTCTTATGTTTTTTTTTTTTCTGTTTTTTTTTTTTTTTTTTTTTGCTGTGCTTATGCTTTTAGGATTCCAACAGCCACTACAACAGTTCCCGCCCTCGCCCTGCGCTACTTTTACAACAATAACAAATAAAGTAAGAAACAACAATAAAAAGTAAACTTGAGCTGCAAGTGGAACTCGAAAATCCGAGTTGCAAGTAGAAAAGTTGTTGCTAGTCGTTGCGCATCTTTTGACGTAGCTAGCGAAAATATTTCGCTATTGTTTGATGCAATTTTTGTGTAGCTCTGGGGGGAACGAATGGGCAGCTGGACATGGGTGAAGTGGGGAGTGGGGAGCGCCAAGAGGGCGCTGCAAAGTATGCAATGCTTTTGAGCTCTCGATCTGCGCAATTCAATTGCCGCATTTGCGGCTGTTCATGTCCGACAGCGCGCGCAATCACAGGCAAAGCATCTCACTCGCACACTCTCTTCCTCTCTCCCTCTCTCTCTCTCACTCTGTCTAAATATCTCTATTTGCAGAAAACCGCTGTTGTTTGAGCGCATTCCGCATTTAGCTTTGGGCCAAATATCTTGCAGCCTTTCTTAAAGTTCGCTTGTTGCATTTCCTTTTGCTGAATTCTTTTGAAAGCAAATTTTATGAATATATATTAAATGTTGTATGAAAACATCTCTGTGTTGCATTCTTCTTAAGAGAATGAAGTGCTGTTGTTGTTTTTGCATTTGCAACATATATAAAAAAATATATATATATTATATATAATTAATTTACGCAAAATTGTATATAAATTAATTTTTTGCTGAAATGCAATAGAGCAACAAAATTCTATTCAATTCAACAAAATCCCAGCTCAGTTTACTTTTCTGCGAATTTTTAAAATATGTATATTTGGGAATAATATAAAACACGTGTCAAAGCAATTTGCAATTTAGATGAGGGCTTCAGTTGTACAAAAAATAATAATAATAAAGAGACTGAAATTATTTACTGAAACGACTCTCATACAATTCCAACTAAGTTGCCGTTGGCAACATTAAGGATAACAGCTCTGTGAGTAGTGAGAAGTAAGATATGAATTCTGCTTCAATCAGTCGACAAATAAGTTAAATGAAAAAAATTTGAATTTCTTATATATAGTATGATTGAAAGAAAATTCTTATATATATACATAATTAGAGAATATACTAACTAATGGAAATTTTTATATAGTTTTCCATGAACTTTCTGCTTCTTAGAGAGTATTTGTCAAGTCGATTAGACTCCACTCAATAAGTTCACACTCCATTCTAACAATTCGAAGCATATTAACCGCATCAATTTTCCAGCTAAACAAGAAGCGGCCACAGCGCAGCAGCAGCAGCAGCAGCAGCAGCAGCAGCAGATCATTAAACATACAAAAGGCAATAAATACACACACACACACACACACTCACACACACACACACACACATGCCCATGCACAGACTCCCACAGCTCGTATAAGATATGCACATATAAAGAGCTATGCAGAGAGGTCGCAATTATTTATGCCGAGGCGGCAACAACTTTTGACAAATTTTTTGGCAAAACATTTTGCGTAATAAATTTATTTTAATTACAACGCCAAAAAGTGGGCGTGGGCGTGGCTATGGTCGGTAATGAATGCGCTTCAATTAAATGAAATATTCATAGGCATAAATACAAGAGAACGAAAGCCAGAGCGAGAGCAACAACGCAGCCTCCGCCGGAATACCTGCGGCCAAGCATGTTTTATGAGCCAACAACCAGGAGCCAACAGGCAGGCAGCAGCAGGAGGCAGCAGGAGGCAGCAGGAGGTAGTAAACGGGTCCATGAACGTAAAGCTGGCCAACAAGGGAGCATTAAGCGACACAACACCTACAAAACGAAAAGAATAACTGAAAAAGCGTATTGTTAGCTAAAACTATAGTACTGTTACTATAAAAGAGAATAGAGAGTATGGTATGGTATAAAGAGAATGATATTGGAGTAGAGTATATAAGATATGGCATTGTAGAAATTGTAGTTTATAAGGGTTGCCAGAGAATGGTCTTGAAAAGTGAAAGAATATATTTATTTTTTATTTTATTTTATATTTTATATTTCTTATCCATCTTCTACCTTCCAGTTTCCAGCTTCCGTCTTCTATTCCTAAATTTTCTCTTGCATATATATTCTCCAACTCTTACGATCCAGTTGCCTTTGCTTCTGATATGCCCATTTGTTTAGAGTATCTCATATAACCCCAAATGGCGCCACATCAGGGCAGTCTGTGCGGAGTCTGTTTGTAGCCCGTTTTGGAGCTTGTTAATTATGGCAGAGGCAACTGTGAGCGCTATCCGGAGGTCGGCAGACTGCGAGAGCCGGACATCGGTTCTATGCATCATTCAAACAATTTACCAATTTCGCTTTGTCTATCTCGCTGTGCATGTGCATGTGTGTGTGTGTGTGTGTGTGTGTGGGTATTTCGGTTGTTGACTGACCGCTCATAAAATGTTTATTAGGTAATGAAACATAACAACAAGCGCTACGCACATAAATTTCAAACGAAGCCTTTGCACTTTGTGTGCCCTCATTTCGGTTCGGTTCGGTTCGGCCGTGCGTTGTTTGCGTTGCGCTTCACGGAAAAGAAAATTGCAAAATTTGTTAATTGCGTTTTTGATGCAGAAACTCTTTTGTCCGCCAACAATCGGCCATGCACATTATGTCAATTACGTGTCAAAAAGGAATCAATAACTCTCAAATTTGCTGATATATGAAAGCGTTTGACATTTTTTAACAAATATTATTGAAGATTTCTCTGAGGAGAAACAAGAGCAAAACTAATTGGGGAATTTTATAAACGGAACTTGTGAAAACTGTTGAAAATTTATGAAAATTAAAGGAAATCGAGTCAATCAATAGGAAAGCTAAGATATGAAATGGAAATGTGTTAGAGGCACAGAATGCTTAAGAATATAATTTATATATGGCTAGTCTTAAGGAAGATTTTAATTATCTGAAAACATATATAGCACTCAAAGAAAAACCTCCAGAACCCAATATCAGTGCAAAAGCTGATCATGATTAATGTCTCTAGTCGTATGTCTATCACTAAATCAAACTAGCTGAGAACTCACGGAACTTTGAGCTCAAATTAAAAATCAAGCTGTAGGCCTCCCATATCAATTACATTCTAGTTAAACCCTCTATCGATAAAAATCGATAGTATATGCAATTATCGAATCATATAATCTCATATTTCCACAGCTCGAGTCCTCACAAATTGTAAGCCTCATTTATATAGTATAACTCTCTGTTGCCGATCAATTGTCACAAGCCAAATCCGTTGCCAAACGCATTTGGCAAACAAATTCACGAAGCGTTGATAAATTCTCAATGCGAGCGCATCAAAGTATGCAAAAGTTTGCTTCTTCTTCTTGCACAACTTTTTTTCTTTTATTATCATTGTGAGTGGACGTTGCGGAGCGTGTCACAACCGCAGGCGACGATTTGCACTTCCACTTGACTTCAAGTATAGATGGAGCGGGCGGTTAGCGAGAGCAGCGACCAGGGCGGGGCGTTGGCTCAATCGAAGGGGGGAAGGGCAACTGTCACGTTGTGAAGTGTGCGTGGCAAATGCAGAAAATGTATTTATGCAAAAGTTGCAATTGTCAGCGCTGCTGCAAAGTGCAAAAGTGTTGCGCGAAATCAACGACACACGCAGAGAGAGAGAGAGAGAGTTCAGCTATATGAAAGAGACAAACTGTGACAAGTTTATGCGTTGCTGTTCGTGATATGTTTTGCATCGAAGTGTGATTATTGTTAGCTTGTAAAACAATTATCGAAAGAGACTTCATTTATATATAAAATATAAAATATAAAATATAAAATATAAAATATAAAATATAAAATATAAAATATAAAATATAAAATATAAAATATAAAATATAAAATATAAAATATAAAATATAAAATATAAAATATAAAATATAAAATATAAAATATAAAATATAAAATATAAAATATAAAATATAAAATATAAAATATAAAATATAAAATATAAAATATAAAATATAAAATATAAAATTTAAAATTTAAAATTTAAAATATAAAATTTGACAATCTTGATGTTTTCATTTCCAGAGCCAGACACAATTTGTACCTTAAATTGTTTTCCAATATTTATTTTTCAATTTTCATCTGCAACTTATTCAAATAAAAACTCAAGCGCATAAACCCATATACTTATGCTTTCACACGAACACCGCAAAACTTGACAAGCGTTGACTTTTCAAATATCCTAACACACACACACACACAAGCACACATTTATTGGTAGACTGTTTGTGGCTGTGAGCTCGCTCAGGGCGCACCTAGCTGAGTGTTTTGGTATTTGAATTGAGTTTTGCATTGCCGAACTGTCGCCAAGTGTTGATTATGTTTCGCAGCTTTTGTCACATAATACAGATAGATATTTGTCGATATGTATATAAATTTAGATATATGTATGTCTATATGATTGAATGATATATTGAATGCATTGCTCGTCGACTCGATTTGCATTCATGGCCCGATGCGCTTATTGAACGCAAATGCATTTGGAGCGGCAATCCATTCAACAAATATATATGTATATATTTTTCATAAATATATTTCTAGTATTTCTTTTTCCATATAATTTATTTGTATATTTCGCATATAGAAATACAAGTATTTATATTCAAATCGCGTGCTTAGCCAAAAGCATTCAAAAACTTGCTGACCCATTTGCATATGGAATAGGGTTACGCACTCGCACGCGTGATATAATACCCTGCTGGTTTCAGTGCTTCAAACTGGGACAAGTTTTATAGCCGTGTAAATCATTAGTTAATAGATTGATGAAGGCAGCAGCAAGAAATTCTTTTTATTATTCTATAATGAGTTGGCTATATATAGTGTGCAAAGGAAAATATTATATATTCTAATTAAGTTTTTTTTTAAGTAACAAATTTAGGCTTTTGTAGGCTTACTTTAAAATTACAGATTTTCTAATATTTTTTAACAATATTCTACAATGCATTTAATTCGAGGCTGTGTAGGACACAAAATACTATAAAAATACTATGAAATACTATAAAAGTAATATAAAATACTATACAAATACAATATAGATACTATAAAATGCTATATGAATACTATAAAATACTGTAAAAGTACTATAAAATACTATACAAATACTATAAAATACTATAGAACACTATAAAATACTATATAATACTTTAAAATACTATAACTTGACATTTGACAGACGAATCAGTTTAATTGCTTCACAACACGTACCGAACTCCAGATGTTTCAAACGTCATATCCTTTATATAAAAAACTATATTTTGATAAATTGAATTAATAATAATAATAATAATTGATCTTTGTTATCTAATCCCTTCCTCAATCATAAACATATCAATCGAATTATTTATTCTAAATTTCAGTTAAGCCCACAAGCAATTTATTTACAGGGTATACTCAAGAGTCATTTCTCTTTTCATCTCAAAAAAAAAATCTCCCATTTATTATATGTGCAAAATTAAACCCAATTAATGGCCAACTAAACATGAATTTAAAGCGCATTTTAATAGAGTTTTTAATTAATTTAAATTTTTTGCCACATTAACATTATTTATTAGCGAGCTTAACGAGCGCACTAAACACTATCGATTTACTCTAACTCTGCCTGTGCTTCTTCTTCTCATTGCAGCCGACATTATACAGGATTTAGCAAATTAAACTAATTGCCAGTTAAGAGACAGCAACAACAACAACAACCAAACAAGCAACAACAGCAACAAAAATATTAAAAATTAAAAAAAAAGAAAAACATAATTTAAAATTAACAACACGTTTTGACATTAGCATTAAGTAAGTAAAGCGAGCGCAAAATTACAAATAAATTCTGCACTCTTTTAGGCATTTAAGTGGCATTTAAAAAATACAGATAACATTATATTAATTAAAAACAAAAAAAAATACTGAAAAAATATGAGAAATCCGTTCACTTTAAAACAAAATTTCGACCAAACGCAAAAACCAAACAAACAAAAAAGTATCTTAGATTTAATATTTAGTGTATAAATAATAAACTTAAAATACCGTAAAAAAATACTCAACAAATATATATTAATTAAAACAAAGCATGCATTTTAGTTGAGTTTTGTAATATGAAAACACAAATAGAAAATAAAATTGAAAAGTATACGAATATTAACCCTGCAAGCACTTGAAAGACTGTTTTGACAGAAATCGTCTTGCGGAGTCTTTTCTGAGTCACCTTGATGATTACAAAATGATTAATCTCATGAGCGATCGAATGAAGACTCATAAACGACACTTCTATATGCTCAAAGTATGATTGGTTGCGAATACAAAAAACATATGCTTAAATTATGACTCGAAAAAGAGTCATAAATGATTAAAAAGACGAGTCACAGGCAGGAAGAGTCGCGGCTAGGATACCATTTTCTCCTAACGGGCGAGTCATTTATGATCTGAAAATGAGCGCATATATGACTATTTTCGATCAGTGCGTGACTCATAAAAGACTAATTTATGCTTGCAGGGAATGCACTAAGTTAGATGCTCTTGCCGTGGATATTTGATTACGATAGAATTTGTAAGGGAATTGATGAAAAGTTGAGGAGAGGGATTGTATGTTCTACAATTTCTGATATTGTTGTAATCAGAAATCTCTATTTTAACTAGTAACAAGCGGTCTGTGGAGTAGAAGCTATGCTATTAACAGCAAATATTTAACAGCGAATATTACTGTTAATAGCATAACATGACGATGTGGACACACTTCATGTTAATGAGCTTATACGACTTTTACAACTCGCAAACTCTTTATAGAATTTAATTTCAATTCAAATTGAATTTCAACTCTTTCCAAATACCTCTGCAAGCTATCATAAAAAAAAACTATTAAAAAAAAAATAATACTAATAATAATAATCCTCTTCAATCCCTCTTCAATATTCACTACAAACCGATTTGACCCATTTGACCGACATTTTGTATTGTGATAATTATTTATATAAATAAATGTTATATGTGAGCCGTTTAATTATAAAATGTGGCCAAATTGTTGGCTGTTCATTTGCTGAAGCATTGAGAATGTGCGACAAACGCAAATAGCCAGAAAATTCGGATTGAATTCGTTGTAAAACCAAAAGCCAAACACAAAAGCCACCTTTGAGGTTGCAATTGTGCGAAAATCTATACAAAAATTGTGCGGTCAATATGGAAAATTTAGCAAAAATTAAATAAACAGTTATTGCAGACAAACACGCACACACACACGCTCAAACTGCAACAAAATCGTATTTTAATTGCATTCACAATATGTGAAAAAAAAAAGGGAGAGACTCAATTGACCCAGCGAGTTGCACAGGAAATACCCTAAAAAAGGCAAAGTTCTGGGAAATTAAATTACAGAAATTATTTATTTATTATATTAAATAAACTAAATTTGTTATCAACATCGCCATTAAGTATGTCGTTAAGAATTCACAAATAAATGATTAATTGATTTTTAATTCAATTCATTTTCAACAAGTTGTGCTATCGATAGCATAATCAATGTTTATTCGATGTTGTATATCGATATAAAAATGTGCTTTCGATACATATAATATTTCTTTATGTATGCGCTCAGATGTGTCTATATCGTTAAAATGGGCAAATGAGAATGAAATTGAGACTTTTAGTGCAACTTTCAGTGAGTAATCGATAACAAAACGATAACTTTCTCTTGTTAGTGTGTGACAGTAATATATATAGACAAGTGCTTTAACGATAACACAAACGAGAATGTCTTAAAGCATTGCTTAGGCTTAGACAGAGAGAGAGAGAGAGAGAGAGAGAGAGAGAGAGAGAGAGAGAGAGAGAGCTTTGCTAGGCAATTCATGTTTATCGATAGACCGTGCATACATATCGTAACTGTAAAATTCAGCAACTTTTAACAGTTTACCTCACTCATCGCATCCCTGCATATTTCATACAAAAATCAAAGTATCCACTGCATAGAGTAAATAAAAAAAAAAAAAACAATCGAAAGCTATTGAACATGCAAAGGCCACTCATTAGCCTTTGTTTTGTGCGTGCGTGTGTGTGAAGCGCTTATTGAGTAGAACAATGGATGGGTGAAGAATGATCAACAACTAATTGCACTGCTAATTTCAATTGTTGCATTGTCGTCGTTTATAATCACGAAAATTGTAATTACAAATTACAATTGAGGGCCCGTTTTTACGCAAATTAGATTGTGCAAATGTTGTAAATGAATTTCGAGGCCCGAAATTGCGTTGACAAAATCAAAGCGCAAATATTCAATTACAATTTATTTGCTGCATTCTTCGGGCCTAATTGCCAAATGCGTAATTAACTAGGTCAACCGAATGCCAGGCCGTAACTATTTATTAAGGCGCATCAAATTCAAGAGAATTTGTGAATACCAAAGCGAGCTATAAATAGACCAAATTCTATTACAAACCACAGCATATGAATATAAATAATTATTATAATTAAAATAAAGTAACAAAAATATAAACAGAAAATCAGAAAAAATATAATATTTCAGAAAAAGAAATGAAATTTTAATATTGAATTTCTACGAAAAATGCCAGACATCAAATTTCTGTTGTTCTATAAATATTTGCTAAATTTCATATATATATATATTTGACAACTACTTAGAAAATGCCTAAATTAATGCTCGTCTTGTTTCATATCATTTACTGCTCTTCAATATATTTCTCCTAGCTTTAAACCTGCAAGTTTGCTTTTTCTTTTACTTAATATTTTATGGACAAATTGCCAAAAATTTCAAGTTAAAATTGAAATTTGGCAACATTTCCTCTATGAGAGAGATTATAGAGTCGAATTATCTTGTGTAGAATTTTATATATATATTATATTATTATTCTCGCCTTCCCTGGTATATTTGCTTGACAACGAATTCTCGGTGTGGACGACTTCTATTGCCAAAACGTCTTTCCCTATTTCGACTCTCTTGTCAAACTGTCTCTTGGTTGCATATTCTCGTTCATCCATATCATAGCAACTCTGTGTGAAGGACATAGCCCTCTCTCGCTCTTTGTTGTTATCTCTTTTCGAATGACATATCCTTTAATTGTCTTAAATATTACTGCAACTGTCAATCACAACATTATAACTAACACAACGTCATAATGTCACACCGATACGACATATATATAATGCCTTCAAAATTCACTTAATAATTGACAGAATTTCAATGAAAGTAGAACTCGTTTCACACAAAACATGACAAATAAATGCATAGCTCTTGAGCAATGCTCTCTATAGATACAAACGGCCTCTCGCTAGACTTCTCTTTTTGATTTATAGTCTCAACTGTTTTAATATTGAAAGATATATTTGAAAAGGTTATAAATGATAGCAAAGCCGCCTTAAAGAAATATATTTTAGCTTGTGCATTTTGCATTCAATTGTATGCTTTAATTTTTACTATAATTTTTATACATTTCCAATTTAAGATTCTACGAAAGTAAGCCGTAAAACAAATAAATAATAATAGCATAAAATTATAATTAATTTATTTTTTTACACTTTGCAATGCATAAAAACCAATTAATATTTATATCTCTATTTAATACAATTATATTTATTTCAATATTTTTGCTGGCCTCTCATTATATCTAAACTGCAATTTGAATTATTTACACAGCTAATTAGCTTTTCTATCTATATAAAGTTTTTTTTTCGCCCTCTCACCAGGATTATAAACTCGCACTCAAAGGCTTCCAGCCCCCCCAATGCACGCTGCCATAAAGCCCACCTCAATGCGAATCTAAACTCTCTTGCACGCATTGCTCTAAACCAATTTTGAAGCACAATTCTCCATTTAATCTGCCAAAAAAAGAAAGCAACAACAAATGAAAAAGAAATAGGAAAATGCAATTTTCATTTCGTGTTTGTGGCTAACAAAATAGGTTGTAAAAAAAAGAACAGAAAATAAAAACTAAATACAAATAATAATTTAGTTTTTTATATAGTTGCATATATAAATGCTAAACCATTACAAACGATGTCTATATATGAAATATAAGCTGCGAATGCGTTTTATGCAAAACTTGAACCAATTTGTTTTTACCTTGTGAAATATAATGAAAATAAAAAAAACTTTAAAAAAATGAATGGCATCAAAAATGATCGAAATCGCAGCAAAAAGCGTAATTGAGGCATTTATTTTGATATCAAATAACTTAATAAAATACTCAAAAAAAATATATATAAAAAATATATATAGAAATATAGCAAATAAATTAAAAGTAAAACTGAGTGTAGATGCCCTGTACTTTTTATTTTTTAATTGAAATTTTATTTATGTTCAATATTATTATATATAATTTTATATTATTTATTATTTATTATTGTTATTTTTTATTATTATTATTATTATTAATATATATTAATATTATTTATTTAACATCATTAATTATATTATATTAATAAATATATTATAATTATTTAAAAATTTAATTCTTATTTGAACTATATTTTTTAAAGATATATTTAATTTGATATATTATAAAAATAATTTAATTTACTCAACACATTTTTTTTCTATTTCACCTTCTCTTTCTTTCTCTTTCTATTTTCTTCAAGTTTTATATACCCAATAATTATGTTTAATTAACTACAGAGTATGCTCATAGAAAAGAAAAAAATAAACTCACAAATCAACTTCATTCTCAGCTTGACTCATTTAATATTAAACATAGTTAAATAATAGCAACAAATAATGTTAAATAATTTAAACAGTATTTTACAATACGTATTCATAAAGAAATAAATAACGTAAATAAACCAAATAAAACGAAACGGAATACATTTGATATTAGCAAAATAGTTGTAAGAGCTTTGTATATATATCAAACATTTGCATAATTAATTATGATAAAACATAAATTTAAAAAAATGATTTATTGTAGTATGTGCAACAATTTAATTGATTAATTCATGTAAATACACAAATATAAATAAAACAACAACAAAAATAGGAAAACTAAAATGAAAGCCAATATAAATAGAGTAGCAAATATTTGAATACTTAAGGGTTCAACAAAAAAATATATTTATGAATAAAAAATTATAGAAAAATCGTTTAATTTTTAAAAACAAAAAAGTACATAAATTTGTAAAAGAAATTTTTTAACGAAATTAAATTAAATTATTTAAAACTGGATTTTTTTCTTACATTTTTTTTTTATCAAAATTTATTTTACCCAAAAAAAAATTGTAAGATAAATTATTAAACTAAATTAAATGAAATTATTTAAAACGTAATTTTTTATTACATTTTTTATAATAATTTATTTTGGCCAGCAAAACAATAAATTAATTTGTAAATGAAATTTTTTAACGAAATTGAAATAAGTTATTTAAAACGTGATTTATTATTAAATTTTTTTATTAATATTCATTTTGGCCAACAAAAAAAATATATATATATTTAGTATTTTAGTATATTTTATTTATTTATTTATTTATTTACCGATTTTAAATAATTGAACTAACATTTCAAGCTTATTTAATTATAAACAAAAACTTTCACTGATTATATTTATTTTATTATTTTTAAATAAATTAAAATTTTGTTTTGTTTTATTTATTTATTTATTTATTTTTATTTTTTTTTATTTTTAAATTTTGTTACAGAACATTTTTAATAAATTTTATTTTTATTTAAATGCAAAAGAAATGTAAAATTAATTTAAGAAAAGTTGATGTAGTCTTAAATATATATATATTTAGTATTTAATTTATCAATTAATAAATTAAAATAAATACATTTAATTGATCAACTAATATTTTAAGCAACTTTTATGGTTTGCCCAGCTGTAAAGCTTATTTCCTCAAGTGTTTTCTATGACGTGTTATTTCGTGTTTTCACGAACTAATTTCCCTTGCATTTAAGTCATATTCGCATACACTTTATAAGCAGTTGCATCTATGTGTTTAGCCTTAAGATAAAAGTAAATAAACGAAAAAAAAAAAGATGAATTGAATCAAAAATAGTCCAACAACAAAAGCAGTGTAAGTAGTTCTCTAAGCCAAACAAATTTGATGTGCAATTAATTTTCTCTTTTTCTCTCTGTAAACTATACAAAATGAAAATGAAAATGAAATACATTAAACTTATATAGCTACATATATACGATTTGCGTAGATGTTGGTCGCCAGGCGCTCCAAGCATTTTACTTAAACTAAATTTTAACTATAAACTAGTTGGTAAATACTATATATATACATACGATATTATATGCATATGAGATATAACTATTATATGAATAAAGTGAAAATGTAAAACTCTAAAATCCAAATCTCTCTCATTGCTTTACATTCTCTCAACATTATTTTTATTGTTTTTATCGACTAAACGAGGCAGTCGCCTATTTTCTAGGCTACAAACACAACAAGTTTTATATATTTATAAATATATATATATACACATATATATTTATATATACATATAGTTATATATGTATATATATCTATATACACATATATACATGTCTAGCACACGCCATGGGCAGTAAGAAATGGAGTTTGCTCTCCGAAATGGCCGCCCTCTGGCTGCTGCTGATGATCTACGTGCTGCTGCGGCAGCTGAACAAGGTGCTCAACAGGATCATGGCGAGACGAGAGGCGGCTGCTAAGCGCTGGCAGGCAGCGCTAGCTACATCAATGTACTACAGCGCAACCATAACAACAACAACAACAACAACAGCTGAGAAATCAACAAAGCGCAGAAGAAGAAAGCGAACTCGAGCTGGAACTGCGGCTGCTGCTGTGCAGGTAAATTGAAAATGCAAAAACAAAAAAGAGAATTTATTTCAATTGTTTTGCAGGCGCAATTAAAAAGACAGAAAAAATGGCGCACAGAGTGTGCACTCTCCCTCTCCCTCCCACTCTCTCTCTATCTCTCTCTGTGTGTGTGTTGGCAAACCGCAAATGGTGACATTGCGCAAATAAAAAACAATTTACGATAAACATCAAATTTCCACAAATTACCTTATATTTTACGTGAGTTGCGAAACAGATTGTAAACCACACGCAGACACACACACAGAGAGAGAGAGAGAGAGAGAGAGAATACACACACACATACACTGACAACAGCACACAAAAAAAATGGCTACAATAATGGCAGCAGCAGCAGCAGCAAAAAAAAAAAACCGCGACGCGCTGATTTTACAGCACGTTGAGCATTCGCCTCGTTGGCCATTGTTTGCACTCAGTCTGCGCAGGGGTCAGGGTTCAGGTGTGCTTCACCTCCCCACTCCCCCACTCCCAGCAACAGTCCCCCTCCCGCCTCCCGCTGTACTTTAAACGTAGCAGACACGCCTACACTTAAATTTCGAAATTTGCAATTATTTTTATTGCTCGCCATTTTCGCATGCTGTTTGCGCTGCGGCTTTGCCTTTTTGCCAGCCACTCGACAAAATGGCAACAACTGTTGAGGTAGCGCTGCGGAGCGTAGGCGTGGCCGTGGGCGGCATAGCGCAGTGGGGGAACACAGTCAAGTGTAGGGGTCGCCACTTTGTAGTACCCATCATAAATTTAACAAAAACAAAAAAAAAAAAAAAAAAACAAAATAAATACAGAAAAAAATAACAACAAGCAAATGCTCTCTAGTTGATTTTCTCACTGAGTGTGTGTGTGTGTGTGTGTGTTTAAGAGATGCTCTAGACACCAGAGCTTTGCAATTGGCATTCATATGAGATTGTGCTTTGAGTTAAGCTATATAGTTATATGTTATATAAGATGTAATTTGATTGAAAGTTAGCATATGTGAAGCTAGCATTAGGATTACTTTTAATAGTATTTTATCTAGTATTTTATGTGATATAATTATAGTTATAATATTTTCATTCCATCACTTCAAGAATATTTTTGTATTTTTATATTTTGTATACCCTGAACCCATTAAAAATGGGAATTAAGGCTATAATGATTTTGTGAAAATGTATGTAACAGGCAGAAGGAGACGTCGCAGAGCCCACAAAGTATATATATTCCTGATCAGCACAAAAATATAAGTTGATCTAGCCCTGTTCGTCTGTCCGTCCGTCCTTCCGTATGAACGTCGAGATTTCGGAAACTACAAAAGCTGAAATTTCACATGAACACTTCTATGTTAGTTACGCAGTAACTTTCCGATAACTCATCCCATTTCCAAATTATCGATAAAAAATCGAAAGTTCGTGTTTTAGGTTTTTTGGACATAACTTCTACACCGTTTTAGCCAGAGACTTCCAATTGATATATTTAGATAGATATTATGGATACGCAGATTTTGTAATCTTCAGATTTTAAAAACGCATTTCAAATGCTAGAGACTTGCAATTTGGCAAATAGATACATTTAGATACTCTTAATCTGCTCTGATTTCGTAAGGATCTTCCGTCTAGAAATGGAGTTATAAACGTCCAAAGTTCAGTTCAACCCATCCCCAAACCACGGCAGCAACGTAAAGAAGAAGAATTTTGTTTTTTTGCAGAGTATCTCAGGGTATCTCGTAGTCGAGCCGTATCGACTAGAGCCTTCTTACTTGTTATTTATTTATTTATTTATTTTTATTTTATTATTTTTTTTTTTTTTTTTTGTAAACAATTTTAAGCAATGGGATAAAATTTGTGATAGTAACTCCACTCAGTTCTTCAACGAGATCAACAATTAATTCTGAAATGCTTATGCCCATTAAAGGCAATTTACAGGGTATTCAAATTTGCACATAGCTCAAACTCAACTGTCATTCGATATACATATGTATGTATTTTCTGACTTTATTATGACAGCCAGGATTATCATGTGTTTGGCATTCGATAAAGGTCAAAAATTGTCCATTGCTTAATGCATGCATGGGCGTTGCTCTCATACCTGGCCGCAAATAAATTTGTCTCATTGAAATGTATACGGATATGTGTGGAAGGAAGGCTAAGGCTATTTACAGAGCTAGCTCCTGGCTCCTTCTACTCGTTCTCCTTCTCGTTTTAATGTCAAGGCTATTTTCGATAGTAAATCAAATGCTCTGGAGCGCATTGCGTGTATTGATAAGCCAGTAAAGTAGCCAAAGGAAGAAGAAAAAAGCAGCAGGAGGCGTAACTTATAGATAGAGAGTGGGAGAGAGGGAGAGAGAGGGAGAGAGAGACAGAGTTTGACATTTTGCTAGCTATTTTTAGTGGCTGCCAAAAGGTCGCTTTCATCATTTTGCAATTGTAGCCAATGTGAGCTCATCGAACTTGGGTTGAAATTATATGAGACGAGCTTATAGACCCCACTCTCTCTCCCTCCCACTCTCTCTCTCTCTCTTACACACTCTCCCTGTGCTTTGTCATTTGACCAACTACAAATGCCTTGAGCAGTAATTTCTAGAGCTTTCTCTGCACTTTCAAATGACATTTTCCAGATACATATGCACTAAGCTCTAACCCCACACGCAGGCAGAGCGCCTGACAAGCTGCTCTAAATTCTAGAATATGTAGCTTACTGCTTTGGCCAGCTCTAATTGTGCCCGTGGGTGACACTGTTTTCAGTTGTCTTGGACATATCCTCATTGTGCAGAGTTCAATAATCCCCGAGTCCTTGCGCCTGCGACTGGGCTAGCGGGCAAATAATTAGGCGCGTCTTTGGCTTAGGTTCGTGGGCGTAATTCAAGCCAGCACGGACTACAGCAAAAACTGTGATAAGTAGCCATAAAGTAGGCAACGAACAAGTAGTCAGCACTCGCCAGTTGCCTAGCAGTTAGCAGCAGTCAAGGACTCGACGGGCTCAGAGCCGCCAATGTAATTAGAGAGCATTAGGATTAGGCTTACAAATTTCCAGCGATAACAAACGCAACTGAAGGCCAACTGGCCAAGGGCCAAAGAGACGGAGAGCGAGAGAAAGAGAGAGAGAGAGAGAGAGAGCGAGAGGGGAGGTGATGGAGTATATTTGTGGGGCAACTGCAAAAACTTTTAACAAATAAATCAACTTTATGGTGCGTAACAGCAGCAGCAAAGAGAAAGAGCAGGGATCTGATCCCGAGCGACAGCAGTTAACTTACGCCAACTGTCAAAGCCAGCGGCAAGGTGAAGTACTGATACAGAGATACAGAGATACAGATACAGAGATATAGAGATATAGACATACAGAGATACAGAGATACAGAGATACAGAGATACAGAGATACAGAGATACAGAGATACAGAGATACAGAGATACAGAGATACAGAGATACAGAGATACAGAGACAGGTACAGATACAGATACAGATACAGATACATATACAGATACAGATACAGATACAGATACAGATACAGATACAGATACAGATACAGATACAGATACAGATACAGATACAGATACAGATACAGATACAGATACAGATACAGATACAGATACAGATACAGATACAGATACAGATACAGATACAGATACAGATACAGATACAGATACAGATACAGATACAGATACAGATACAGATACAGATACAGATACAGATACAGATACAGATACAGATACAGATACAGATACAGATACAGATACAGATACAGATACAGATACAGATACAGATACAGATACAGATACAGATACAGATACAGATACAGATACAGATACAGATACAGATACAGATACAGATACAGATACAGATACAGATACAGATACAGATACAGATACAGATACAGATACAGATACAGATACAGATACAGATACAGATACAGATACAGATACAGATACAGATACAGATACAGATACAGATACAGATACAGATACAGATACAGATACAGATACAGATACAGATACAGATACAGATACAGATACAGATACAGATACAGATACAGATACAGATACAGATACAGATACAGATACAGATACAGATACAGATACAGAAATGAAACCGATTGTTATCGATAAAAATCGAAAAATTGGCAACGTATTTTTAAGTATAGATTATACACCATTTTAACTAAATTTTCTGTTTAAGTTGATATTATGGAAAGGGAGCCTATGTATTTCAAATACTATAAAACTTTGATGAAGAAAGTCCATTTAGAAATATATGCCTTTCAGTCTTACGTTTATTGTATCTAAGTCTTACCTTAGCTTGTGCTGTGCCTGCCAATGAGCTCGCCAATTGTTGAGTTCTTAAGGTCAGTTAAGTTTAGTTTATTAAATTGAAAATTCTACTGCACTTCACAGCACAGACTTGTCCCCCTTTACACCCATTTCTTTTCATTGTTTATCCATTTTTGCTTTTTCGCTGTCGCTGTTTGACAACATTAATTGATGAGGCGTCAGCATCAGGCGCGCATTTCCATGCACTTTTCTAAGCATGCTTCAAGAGCCAAGATGAAAATGCATCCCAGCCCAGCACTCCCCCTCCGTCTCTTGAGTGCCCCATGCCTTCACATTGGATTGGCAATTGGCGAAGAGCGACGCGACAAAACCGCAAAATCTAATTTGGCCCAAACCACCAAAGCAATTAAAGTTGCCAAACGGACGAACGGTGTGAACCACTCAAATCGACTATACGAATGTGCGACTGTGCCAGGGGGTTAGTATATGTGTGTGTGTGTGTGTGTGTGTGTGTGTGATGGTCAATAAATACACTTCAAATTTGCACGAAAATTTACCGTTGATTTACGCGTATTCTGCATTCGCTCAATTTGGCCAACAAATGCGACGCGTTTTAATTAATTTTCACACAACAAAAAAATTTGTTTCATTCACAAAATTTAATGCATATCTCTCTGTGCAGCTGTGGGGTATATGCGACTAAATGATACTCATTCGAATAAGATAATGTAGAAAAATCTAATTGAAGGACATGCATATCGAAAGATAAAGAGAGAGTGGGAGAAAGAGAGAGAGAGAGAGAGATTAGGAGGGAAAGATAGTGAAAGAGGGAATACTAGAGGAGGTGCGAACAAATGAAGAGAAAGCAATAACGAAAGCAGAAAACAAAAGGAATAGCAAGAAAGAAAGATAAATAGAATAATATAGAATGAAAGAGTAAGGCAGAAGTGATAAGAGGGAGAAAGAAAACAATTTCAAGAAATTAGAAATGAAAGATAGGGAGTAAGTGAGAGACGCAGAAAGAGAAAAGAGAGAAATAGGGATAGAGAGAGACAGAGAAAAGAGAGAGAGATATAGACAGATAGATAGAGGAGAGAGAGAGAGAGAAAAGAGAGACAGTGAGTCACAGAGGTCAGAAGATGGAGATTTTCAGAAATATATAAACTGAAATTAAGTTGGAAAAATTAGGAAAAGGAAATATATATATATAAAAGAGAGGCAGACATACATATTTAGGGTAAAATAGAAATATAAGTAAAAAGAGACAGAAGAAAGAGAAAGAATAAAGATGAGGGAGGAGTAGAGTAGTAGAGTAGAGTAGTAGTAGCGATTGAGGCAGAAATAGAGAGAGACAGAGAGAGATGGAAAGATTCCACTTTGTAACTTGTATTTTGCATTCATAATGGATCAATACGCATATACCCCTTCCCACTCTGCTGAACGAGTATGTAGATCGTTTTTTTTGGGTGCCTGCATACAAATTACAATGCATGTGGCCAAATCATTTGCACAAACTGAGCTTACGCCCATGTTGCCCCCCTCGCCACCCATGCCACATGATGCTGCATGCTGCATACTGCATGCCCCAAACCAATTGCTGTTGGTGGCATATGCGGCTGCAATGCCGCAAATATCCAGCCACGGTCATAATTTAAAACAATTTCAAATTGCCAGCAATCGCGAGCTTCTCTTCTCCTCATTTCACTTCACTTCGTTTCAGTCTCATTTGCAGTTTTATTTTCATTTTCAGTTTCAGTTACAGATTTCAGCTTGCAGCTTTCAGCTTCTATTTCCATTATTTGTTTGTTTTTTTCGACAAAATGCATGTCAGTCCATATCGCACTCTCACCCTCTGCCTCGTTTGCTCTTTCACTCTACCTCTCTATTTCTCTCTTATTTCTTCCTCTCTGTTATTATATATATATCTTCCTGTTTCTCACACTCTGTCTCTCTCTCTATCTCTATCTCTATCTCTATCTCTATCTCTATCTCTATCTCTATCTCTATCTCTATCTCTATCTCTATATCTATCTCTATCTCTATCTCTATCTCTGTCTTCTATATTTTCTACATTTCTGTCTCTTTCTCTCTCTCTCTCTCTCTCTCTCTCTCTCTCTCTCTCTCTCTCCCTCTCTTCTACCTTTTCTACATTTCAGTATAGGTACAGTAGTAAATCTTCATTTCATGGAACAATACTCTTTCTCTCTCTCTCGCAGTCACTGCCTCTCTCCTCTCTCTTCTCACCAATATTTATTTATTTTTTTGTAGTTTTCTCTATTGCTGCCTGCCATGGCAAGTTAACTTTGTATCAGGGGCGTTAGTACGCCCATTTTTAAACGCTCTAAGCATCGTTTGCAGCGACTGGCCGTCAGCTGTCGCTGGTCTCTGGAGCGCGTTCGGCTCGCATCAACTAGCCCGTTGTTTGTTTTAACGATATTAACCGCGTGGATAGTCAGCCATTGGTCACGCCCATAACGCCCAATGTAATAAAACTATAAAGCGTCGAGGTTAGAGATGGGCGCGTGTTGCCAGGCGAGAAGACTAAAAGAGAGACAATGAGAAAGAGAAAGAGAAAGAGAAAGAGAAAGAGAAAGAGAAAGAGAAAGAGAAAGAGAACTAGAGAAAGGAAAAGAATAAAAGAACAAAAGAGTAAAAAGGGACAAACGAGGGAAAAGACCAGAGGGGACAAAAGAAAGAGGAGAAAAGAAAAAGAGGGAAAGAGGAAAAAGGAGGGAAAGACGAAAAGGAGGAAAACGAGAAAAGAAAGAAAGTGGAAAGAAGAGGGGGGGAAAGAAAAGAGAAAGCGAAAGTGGAATTGAAAAGTGTGAAAGGGGGAGAAAAAGGGAAGGCAAAAGAGAAAAGAGGGGGAAAGTTGAAATGAAAAGAGAAGAGAAAAGAAAGAGAGGGAAAGAGAAAGAGAAAGAGAAAGAGAAAGAGAAAGAGAAAGAGAAAGAGAAAGAGAAAGAGAAAGAGAAAGAGAAAGAGAAAGAGAAAGAGAAAGAGAAAGAGAAAGAGAAAGGAAAAAGGGAAAAAAAGGAAGGAAAGTGAAATGGAAAGTGAAAACGGAAAGTGAAAAAAAAGAAAAGAGGGAAAAGAGAAAGAGAAAAGAAAGAGAAGTGAAAGAGATAGGAAGTGAAAGAGAATGAGAGAGAGACCGCTGGAATGGGAGATAAGAATTGACGAAAGGGTGACTGACTGACTGATTGATTGAATGATTTGCTGAACACTTGATTGACTAAGTGTTGAGCTGCTGATTGACTCACTGGAGTTTAGGCTGAATATTAAATGATTGATTGACTGATTGATTGACTAATTGATTGACTGACTAACTGTTGTTAATAAATGTTAACTGATTGATTGACTGATATATTGGCTGTTTAGCTGACTGGTTGTTTGAATAATATGCTGATGATCTGATTGACTGACTGCTGAACTGACGATTGACTGATTAAATGACGACTGATTGGCCGATTGACTGACTGGTGATTGACTAACTGAAGCGTAGACTGAATGAATGAATAACGACTGATTGACTGATTGTCACAACTGACTGACAGAGAGACTGATTGATTGAGTAGATATCTTTGCTTCAGCGAATAAGTGACTAATAACTTATTCACATACTTCACAACTTTTTGATTAAGCAAGTGCCTGAGAGCCTGAACTGAATCAAGTCACGCTCCTTATCAGCAGATATTGTTGCATCACAACTAGACAATGCAGATTTACATATAAAGTAAACTGAAACTAAAGTACGCTATTTACCTAGCTCAACTGCATTCGATAGTTAAGTTATGCGTGCTCACGCGCTCATCAATAGTTCGCTGTAATGGCCGACGGGCGACGCGAGCGCCATCTGTTGGCTGCACGCCGAGGCGTTGTTTTGCAGACATTGTTGTTGTTGTTGTTGTTGTTGTTGTATTTACTACAATTGTTGTTGTTGTTGCTGCTGCTGCTGCTGTTGTCGTCATTGTCGCTTTGCACATTGCATTTTATTGACCATAACTGACTTTGTCATTGTATATCCCAGAGCCAAAGGCGAAGATGGCGATGGGCGGGGCATGAGTAAGGATAGCCATTCAGCAGCTAGTGGAGTAGATGCTACAGCAGCTGTTTGGCCATGTTTCCTGGTTCTTGTTGCTGTTGTTGTCGTTGAGCAGCTCCCGTCGCATTGCTCATACGCCGCGTGGCCGCGTTTTTCGCGTTGTCATCAACAGCAACAGCAACAGAAGCAGCAACAGCATTTGCTTGCTACGCCCGCAGGAGTTAGCGAGACTCGTATGCAACATTGTTGTCTGCAATACCCTGTAATGATTTGCGAAAGTTCATTAGGATGTTGCGTAATCTATGCTCTATGAATTAGTATGGAAAGTAAAACAAGTTCTGAGCTCACTTCAACTGCTAAAACTCTTGGCAACTTGAAACGACTCGACTGATGAATGAATGAATAAATTAATATGAATTTATTATGAAGAAAAAACTATCGAATCGATATATATCTAAGTATCAAGAACCGAATATTTGCGTATTATTTCATTTAAAATTAAAAATCTCCCATTTGCTTTCTATTAAATTCTGAAAATTCCCAAAAATATTCCAAAAGTTTTAATTAACATGTGGGTTGGTTGGTTTCTTAGAAATTCTTTTGCATGTCAACCTGCTAGTCGTGCTCATTCTCAGCTCAAGTACTCGACTTGTTATTCCGGCACCTGTGCAGCACGCGCACGTGTTGTAGCCGAGCTTAGCAGCTTTAGCTGCCTGCTGGCATTAAACTTTTTCTGAGCAGATGCCTCTGCAGCTGTTGTTGCTGTTGCTGTTGCTCTTGCTGTTGCAGCTTTGATGATTTTGTTAACTTTGCTGGCAGTTTATCGTGCGTCTTGCAATTTGTCAAACAATGTGTCACATGGCTTCAGAGTTACCCCAGAGGTAGAGGCAGCAAGCCCTCTCACTCCCTCTCTCTCTCTCTCTCTCTGCTGCTGCTCCTGTTCTGACTGCGTGTTGCACATTAATTAAATGACTTTCAACTTTTGTGTGGATTTTGCATGCATTTTGCATTAGACAAATTAATATGAAAATCTCCCGAGCGCTTGGCTAATTAAGTCACTTCTTCATCTGCCTCTGCTCAAATGAGGCACACACTTGACAACTGTGCTACGTGCCACGGGGCGCGTCATGCATACATATTACTTGCTGTTCATGTTACCTTCCCCTGCTCCCCTTCAAAGTTCCCCCCCAAAAATATAAATAAAAAAACTGCAAGTCGCGTCGCGTCGCCTTATCAGCGCCTTAAACGGCTTATCAAGCGGGCAACAACAGCAACATTTCCTACACTCAATTGACACACTCGTGACCCGCAAAAAACAAACGAAAAAAAGTGCGAAAGTATAAGCAAATATCAAAATTGAAACCGAAATCGGAGAGTCCAAAAAAAATTAACACTCGCTAAAGAGCAAAAAGCATAAGAGCGCAATGCCAGACAAACCAAATACCCTACAAATTTACAGCGACTCGAGAGCATTTGATTGGCTTGGGGAAAATATTTTTTAAAAATTTCTTGCAGTCTACCAAAAGTCTACCAACTTTCCATATATAGTATTTACTTTTACTATGAGTACAACGCCTCTATTATGCAGCTGATATACGACATTGCTTATCAATCAGTCAACTTTCAGTTCTATTTATAAATAGATTAGAAAACAATCTGGCAAATAAAAAGGAAAGCTTATCTAAAAAGTACTTTGCCAGCCTTATAGATTACATTGTTATATAACATTATCAGTTAATTAATCAATTAAGCTACTTTCATATAATAAATATTTTATGTCAACAAACAGTTCTTGCTATAGCGTTTCTTATCAATCAGTCAATCAATAGTTACTAGCTCATGCTACTTTCATAGATCTGCTACTGAGACGGAAGTATTCCTTTCATGTATCACATTATATTACAGATAATCAATCCTTCAATCAGTCAATCAATTGTTTATGCTAATACTATCTATCTAATAGTTTACATATAACTCATGTTTTATTCATAGTGTCTGCAATCGTCGGTTATTCACTAGTTTTTTTGATTCCCCCTTTTATCAATTCGATAAACATAAAAAAAAACCCTCCAATCAAGCTGACCACTAGAACAATGAGCATCACGAGAGAGAGAGAGAGAGAGAGCGAGAGAGTGAGAAACTACAAACTGTGTGCTTAAACATTTTATCATCACTTAACCAATGAGTAAATGTAATTTTATTTTGTTATTAAGTTCTTCGTGCCTATTTGCATTTGACAATTTGCCCCTAAATCCCCACCCCCAAGCGCTCTTGACCCACTGATAAGACTTGGGTTCAGCTATCATTGTTTAAGTCTGAGCAGAGAGAGCTCATAAAAAAAAACGTTTGCGATTGTTTTTATGGCTGTGTTTGTGACTGGACAATGAGTCATTTAAAGCGTATAACACTTAGCCTGAGGTGAAGTCCAAAGCTCTAAATGCTAATTAGCTGCATGCATAGGCTTTACAGACTGAGAGTTGCGCTACAGTGTGTAAATTAAATCATTTAATTAATTATTCAAATAAAAATCATTTAATAATATTTATGAATATTCATATAGTTAATTATTCATATTATTTTTTATATATATTTATAAATAAAACTTAAATGTTTTTTCATATTTGCTTCTTCACTTAGCAAGTGCAGCGCATTTCAAAATTATAACAGCTTAAGCAGAAACGTGCCACAACAAACGCTCAGCTGTTATCGTTTTCGCTCTCCCACTCATGCTCGCTCTCGCTCTACCTCGCTCCCTCGCTCTTGTTATGCTGCGCGCTCAGCATTTTGCTTTCGCAATTCGCTGCGTTCGCGGCGATTTGCCAGCGGCTTGCTTCGCTCTGCTTTGCTTTGCTCTGCTTTGCTCAGCTCAGTGTGCCATCGATTTTTCCACTCGCCGCTTCGGTCAATTCGCTGCTCGCCGTCGCGTTGCATCGCCTTACTTTGTTGTCCTAGGCCAAAGACCAGCTGACGGCGGCGAAATCGTTTAACTTCGGCTGCCGCGGCGCCGCTTCGGCAAACGTAACGCAGTGGACGAGGCGCGCTTCGTGTTGTTTACGTGATGCATTTGACACAAGCGCCACGTTTCTGACAGCTGCAGCGGTTGCAGTTACAGTTGCAATTAGATTTTAATTTCTGTTGTTGCAATTTATTAAACAATTTCCTCACTGTGTGTTTGGCAATGCGAAAACGCAAACGCAAACGTAGAGAAAAACGCGTCGTGATAAGCACAAATTAAATGGAAAACACACACAAAACGAAATCCTCTATGCATTTAAGCAAGGCGTTGTGGCAGTGAGTGAGAGTGAGAGCGTGATAGAGAGCGCGCGTGAGAGCGGAAATTGAGGCTGTCACGAACTTGCCGCATTAGCACAAAGCAAAACGCAACAAACGACAATAACAAAAACAATTAAGAGCGAGAAGGAGCGAGCTGTAAGAAGGCGAAGCAGAGAAACAGATTTGTATAAATTGCAGCGGAAGTGCGACTGAGGTTTGTAACAGCCAGCTTATGTATGTGTGTGTGTGTGTGAGTGTGAGAGAGACTGTGCGTGCGTGTATGTGTACGTGTGCGTGTGTGTGCTTACTTTCGCTTTCGCTTTCGTTACAGCAAATTGCACTAAATTGCGCTTTTGACACAATTTAGCTCAAGTATTTGCGTCATTATTTCTCACTCTCTCGCGCTCCCTCTCTCTCGCTCTTGTTATAATTGAAAACTGATTTAGGCAAAGGACACACACACAAACACACACACAAACACGTATAAATATGCCGCTCATTATGCAGCGCGCGTGACTCACTGTGGGCGATCCATGCCTCGCGTCCATTTCTGTTGCCCTGTGTCCAGGACAACCAACAAAAACAAATTTATGGCCAACAATTAATTTTAAGCTGCAAAAATTTTGAACAAACGCCGTGTCGTGCCACGCCTCATGCCGCCCCGCCCAAGTATTTCAATTAGTATAAAAAAAAGTATATATACTATGTATATACTTGGGCGATAAAAAATATTGTTGCTAATTTGTTTTATTATTGTGATTTATGCTGACGCCTTGAGTCAAAAGGGAGTGGGAGCAGAGAGAGTGTGAGGGAGGCAGGTATAAATAACACCTCTGAGAAAACGCGCTCTTTAAAAATTAGATTCAATTAGTAGAAATTTTATTGGAAAATATTTAAGTTACAGTTTACAAAGCTATATTTATATACATATTAAAAACTATTATAAAAATTATTAAAATTATTTCTTATTAATTTAAAAATAATATTTTTTATAAAAATCATTTTTTATGATTTAAAAGTGTTATTTTTACTTATAAAAAAAATTATTAAAAATAAATGCTAATTCGTGAGCAATTTTTATTTTTTTATTATAATTTTTTTTTTAATTTTAATATTTTCCTTTTTTTATTTTATTTATATTTTTTATCTTATATATATTTTATATATAATTTTGTTTTATTCATTTTGCTGTTATCGCTTTAAAAAAAAATCATTGCTAATTTTGTCAAATGTTTATCAGCAAGCGATAAATTATGGAAAGCTATTTTTATACTTTTGTTTTTGTTGTTGCTTAATCTGATAATGATAAATATACACTTTGTATCTATATTATACATATATCTCTCTATATATTATATATGTATATACGTATGAGCTTGATTAATTATTGGGGCTTTGCCTTGCGTTTCTTTTTTATGCTCGTTCATAAAAGTGAGAATCTTATATTGGCTTCATGAAACGTTTCTTACGCTTCCTTTCATATCTGCTATTATTATTAATTTTTTAAATTCTTAAACTAAAAATGAATTTATTTATATATAAACTTGTTTTTATATCAATTTAAGATATTCTTATTTACTCTTAAACAATTTTTTTTTATTTTTTATTTTATTTTTATTAATATTTTCAAGAGAAAAGTTTCTTTTAATAAATAAATTAATTTCTAATTTTATCTTAAGTTAAATTTAGAAAATTCCAAATAACTTTCAAAGAAGTTCACACAAATTTATAAAAATAAAAAAAATCTTAATTAATTAATACATTTTCAGGCCTTTACAAACAATATATTTTCATGAAATTTCCTATGGCTTTAAGAACTTTACAATTTTCAACTTCTGAAAAGCATTTCCACAAAATTTGGTCGCTTTCAATGCTCTGGCCATTTGCGAATGGGAATTCGAATTCGATTGTTGTTTAATGATCATTATTGAGTTCGTTCCGTTGTAGAGCTGTAGATGCCACAGTTGTTAAAAGTAAAAGTTCAATTTGCAGCTTGTTGCAAGAGCTGCAAGTTGCCAAAGCAACTGGACACAAATACAAAACTCAACGTTGCGGTGTGGCCGTCAGCCAAAAAGTAGTCATAATATATATAAAATATATATATATCTGCTGTGCAGATATCTATAGAAATCGAGACACAACTTTTACCTTACCTGAACTAATTCATTTCATATTTCTGCAACAGAAAAGTTTTTGAAGCAACAGCCAAAAAAAAGAAAGAAGAAAGTAGAAAAAATAGAAAATCAACCCAAACAATGCGGCTGATTGAAAACTTTTTTAATTGATTTTCGTAAAAGTTATCTGCCTCTCAGTTCTCAGTCACTCTCTTTCTATCTCTCTTTGCAGTCGTGTCCGCCAAGTGCTACTCGGAATCAAAGTCAGCCCAATCTTCTAGAGCGAACACCAATGGGCAATGCACATGGCCAGAATCGTGGGGCGGGCAGCAGCAGCAGTGGGAGGGCCAGCTCGCCGCAGGCAACGGGCAGCTTGCTACGGCTGGCAGCGGGCGGACGCCATGGAGCCGGTTGCATGCCACCTTTAGCGGCCCTGGAGGACAGACGCCACAGCAGCAACAGCAGCCAACAGCAGGCGCGAGTTTTTAGCCGTTTTGTCAAGCAGAAACGGGATGTATTCCTGCAGGCAACTCCGCCGGTGTCGCCCGCATCGCTCCCCGCCACACCGTTAACGGAGTGGACTCCGCCGGATGTGGGCCACGGACAATTGAATGCCAGTGCCGAACAAATGGATTTTCGTAAGTCAATTTCAAAGTTCACCAACAATATTTGTTCAGTTTTTTGTTTCGGTTTTTGCTTCTGATTGTTATTATTCTACTCCTACTTCTTCCGCCTCCTCCTCCTGCTCCTCTTATTTTTTTGTCAATTCAGTTTGTCCGCAAATTTTATTTCAATTTTTGCTTGATTTTTTTGGAGCTCCTGTTTCAATCGACAATCCAAGCAAATCAATGCAGTTGTTATACGTGCACCCAAGGCTGGCCTTGAAGCTATACTACAGTATAACACATTCTACTGTTATACAAGCTGAACTTCACTATGTTAAAGTATGAGTGTCTACTGTTATACAAGCTGATCTCTACTTATTATTATTGTCATTGTCATTGTCATTGTCATTGTCATTGTCATTGTCATTGTCATTGTCATTGTCATTGTCATTGTCATTGTCATTGTCATTGTCATTGTCATTGTCATTGTCATTGTCATTGTCATGTCATTGTCATTGTCATTGTCATTGTCATTGTCATTGTCATTGTCATTGTCATTGTCATTGTCATTGTCATTGTCATTGTCATTGTCATTGTCATTGTCATTGTCATTGTCATTGTCATTGTCATTGTCATTGTCATTGTCATTGTCATGTCATTGTCATTGTCATTGTCATTGTCATTGTCATTGTCATTGTCATTGTCATTGTCATTGTCATTGTCATTGTCATTGTCATTGTCATTGTCATTGTCATTGTCATTGTCATTGTCATTGTCATTGTCATTGTCATTGTCATTGTCATTGTCATGTCATTGTCATTGTCATTGTCATTGTCATTGTCATTGTCATTGTCATTGTCATTGTCATTGTCATTGTCATTGTCATTGTCATTGTCATTGTCATTGTCATTGTCATTGTCATTGTCATTGTCATTGTCATTGTCATTGTCATTGTCATTGTCATTGTCATTGTCATTGTCATTGTCATTGTCATTGTCATTGTCATTTGTCATTGTCATTGTCATTGTCATTGTCATGTCATTGTCATTGTCATTTCATTGCATGTCATTGTTCATTGTCATTGTCATTGTCATGTCATGTCATTGTCATTGTCATTGTCATTGTCATTGTCATTGTCATTGTCATTGTCATTGTCATTGTCAATGTCAATGTCAATGTCAATGTCAATGTCAATGTCAATGTCAATGTCAATGTCAATGTCATTGTCATTGTCATTGTCATTGTCATTGTCATTGTCATTGTCATTGTCATTGCTATTTTTAATAATAAGGTATATCATAGTCGATCGAGATTATACTTAGTTCAATATGCCAAATACTTCATTTTTTTTTTTTTTTGCATTGTTTTCATTTTGAACTTTTGCCGACTTTTGTTTTATTACACAATTCGCCTGTAAGCTTGCAGCTCACACTAAATCTCTGCACTTCCCTCATTCTATGTCTTCCTCTCTCTCTCTCTTTTCCTCTTTCTCTTTCATTCTTCACTCCACACATTACCTCTGTCTCTTTCGTATTCTTAGCTCGTCGACTTATTGCAATTTAAGCGTAGTTTAAATAAGAATTTTCGTACAAGTTTTTTTCAAAAATAGAAAAAAGAGCGAAGAACAAGGCCCAAAACTTTTCATTGAAGTTTTATGAAATTTTCTGCACCCTTCCTCATCGTTTTTTCTTGTTTTGTTGTTCATCCCAGATACGTACGTCTATCCCGTTCTCCACGCCCTGCAAATCCCGGCCAGCTGGCAATCCGCTTTTGTTGTTTCGCCTGCGCTCTTGACTGTTAGAAATTTCTCTGAGCTTTACTTTTCCGCTGGCGTTGTTTGTTTCTGCCATGGGGTTATAGTAGTTGAATATACACATATCTGCCCTCTCACTCGCACTCACATCCATTCGCCCGCTCGCCTGTCTCTCTTGAGCAACTTTTTGAGCTCCCCACAGCCTGTTGGCACTCGTAACTTATTGGCATTTTGGCTGGCAGAAATAATATCTTTACTTGCTGCGTATGCTCGCCCAGCAGCCAAAGTGAAATCAAAAATTTATAGATTTTAGTTATTCATGTGAAATCTTTAAGAGATGCTGACTTTAAAAAAAAATACACACACACATATATAACATATATAGCATAACTTTTGACTCTCTGCACTACAAAGCGAGCCACGTTCTCAATCATAACTCGTACACACACTCTACCCCCCTCTCTCTCTCTCTCTCTCTCTCTCGGCGACCCACTTCAAAAAGTCGACTGTCTATTAAGAAAGAGCTGAAAAAAAAATAAAAAAAAAACTCGCTGACTTAAAAAACGCAGTAGAAAATGTAGAAGCTGCAAACTGTTCTAAGGCTCCGCATCCTTCGACGAGTTACAAACAAATTGAAATATAAGCGAAACTCATTCAGTTAATATCCTTATCGAGACGAAGCTCTAATGCCCTCATTGAGTGTAGCTTACATTGCCTTGAGGCCACGTTCTGCACTTGAAACAATTTGAATTGAATTCAGCTGAAATGCAAATTTAGCTAGAATGAAATATGAAATGAAATTTTTAAGATTAACTCTCGGTTTCAGTTAGAAAATTTGCTGATACGTACATATACATACATATATGAACTCTAAGACAAAATATAAAAAAAGAAAATAGATCAGTAAAGAAAATAGATCAGTAATATGTGAAAATAAAAAAAAATAAAATAAAATAAATAAATAAAAAAATGTTATTAAAAAATTGCAAAAAATATTTTTAAAATTATAATTTTGTTTAGTAATAAAATATACAAATTTTTCTACATATAATTTCTTCTCTACTTTTAGGAATCCCTGATTAATAATTTTTGCCAAATTTTTTTTTTTTCTTAATTTTTTCATTATTTTCTAAAAATATTTTTTTAGAAATATGTCTGTATATTTTTTTTTATAAATTTTAAAATTTTTATAAAACATTTGTAAAAATAGAAAAAATATAATTTTTTAAGATTACATATTAAATTTTTAGCAAGTTGAGCTTGAAGATGATTTAAAAAAAAAAAAAGAAAAAATGAATAATAAGAAATAATGTAGTATGCTAATATACAAAAGAAATGTTTTTCTAGAAATGCAAAAGTAAAAAAAAAAAAATAATAATATTTTATAAATTTGCTTTCAGTCAGAAAAAAAAATCTATAAAAATGAAAATAACAAAAAATAAAAATCTTCAGTTAATGTTCTTAACTTTTTTTATTTTGTTATACATTTTTTCTCACTGAAAGAATTATCTATGCTACTTCTCCCTTCTTCTTATAGCTTTCTATCTCACATAAGTTGAAATGCAATTGGTTTTACTTATTCTTATTGAGCAAATGAAATGAGAGCAAATCAAAGGAAATGCATTAGAATAATGTTGGCTTAAGCCTTGCAACTGCAATGTCACATAACATTTGCCATAGTCGCGCAAGCTCATATTATAGGGTATACAAATTGACGCCAAAAGCGCTCATCGAGCAAGCTGTGGCGTTGCTTTTGGGCCGTGTTTACAAAGACTGGAGAGAAAGGCTGCCAGATCGCGGGAATTTCGAAAGGCAGCCGGTCGAGTGGGGCAGTGGGGGAGGGAGGGGAATGGTAGGGTAAGGGGTAGGCCATGGCATGGCAGGCTGTTTTTGGTGCTCTATATCAAAAAGCAATTGAAAGGCGGCTGCATGGCTGCCATTGCAGCGACTCCAAAGTCCAAAATCAAATCAACGAAAAATTCTAAACGTGCCAAGGCGCGATTCACTCAAAGAGAGAGAGAGAGTGAGAGAGGGAGAGGGGGAGATAGTGGAGTGCTGCTATCAAAAATTCCCTTTAAGCTGCGCTGCCACGCCCACGCAGACTCAGAGCTACGCCTGCCGCCTCCCCTAGCAGACGCATTCATTTCACACACAACAACAAAAATTTGCCTCGTTTTGCTTTTGCTTCCTCTTCCACTTCTGTTTCTGCTTCTTCTTCTTCTTCTTCTCTTTTTCGGGAGCCTCTTTCAATGCATAAATTCATAATTCATATGGGCCCCAAGCGCAACTCAGCAGAGGCAAACCTTCATTTGCAAAAAAAAAAGTATATACATACATATAAAAGGCAGCTCAGAGGTGTGAGAAAGAGAGAGAGGTAGAGTGAGAGCGGGACAGCAGCCTGTCTAGGGGAGGCTCAAAATGCGTTCAGTTCGCTGTGGCTTAGTTTTCGGCACCAACTGCAACCAAAACAACAACAACAACAACAACAACAGCTGGCGACGTGCTCAATTAGGAGCCTACAGACACACACACACACACACACACACTTACAGACAGTATACAAAAAAAAAAAGTTATGCCTGTGGCACGTGGCGGGCCGCTAATATTTATGGCAATTAGTTTTAATAGTTTTCCTTGTAAACTTCTAACACTCTGCGCTGTTGCGCTCTCCTTCTCTCTCACACACTCTCTCTCTCTCTCCCTTTCTCTGTCTCTCTCGCTCAGCTCGTTACGGAGTTTTAACAACGGTTTAATGTTGTTAACAATAATTGTTTGTGTGTGTTATGGAATTTAATTCCAGACAACTATTTCCCAAGGGTTTTCATCCTACAGAAACTTTCGTGGGCAATTTTGATAGAAATTTGCGAAAGTTTACTTTTTTGGGTATATGCATAATTTTGGCTGGTGTGAATAGGAATGATAATACAGTTAATCACATAATGAAAACGATAATGATAGATATGAGGATAAGCAAAGTGTTGAGATAGAGATAATGATTAAAGACAGTGCAAATAAATATAGATATTATTATACAAAAGAATATTAATGATCATGCGTATGCTGATGAGAATGGTAGTCATGCTAATGCAAATGCTTATACTAATACTAATGGTAATCATCAGGATAATGATCATCAAAATGTTAGCCAATCGATAAAGCTCCTTTTTCTTAGACTGTCTTTCACTTTGGAATCGATCGTGAGCACCCTAAAACTATGCAGTAATCAAATAAAGTTTTACCAAATGTTTTCAATGAGTTTTTAATTCATAAGTCCAAAAGTATGCAATGTGAATCAGTTCTGCATATATTAAATATTATTCCTAATTAATATTAACGCATTCGATTTAAACTAAATACTTTAGTTAATTGGAACAAAAGAAGAGTTCTTGAATCCCTCTTGTCCTCCACGACTTATTCATATCAAAGCAAAGCGAAATGAACTGGCTCACAATATGAACTTGACTCCCATTTAAGATCGTTTCTCCGTCTCACACGCTCTCTCCTCTTGCACTGCTATTAACAATGCATGCAGCGCTTCCTGCTTATTTAAATTATAACAGATTATAACACTTAATACAGCTAATTTATTTCATATATACATTAACATATTGATTTCAGTTGCTTTTGTTGTGCTTTTGAAGCCCTTTGTTCATTTCATGCACCGTTTAAATTACAGCTTTAAGCCGCCAATAACAAGCCCCCGAAATTGCTCTCACGCTCGTTCGTTCGTTCGTTCGCTCTCTCGCTCTCACGCGCTCACACGCTCTCTCACGCTTGAGCCTCAGCTTTGACTTCCAGGCTACGCTCACATGTGCTGGCAGCTAGAAACCAGTTGCTCTTGTTGTTGTTAGTTACGCTTTGCACTTGCTGCCGCGCAGATCGTACAAATCGAAGTTGCCGCCGTCGCCGTCGTGGTCGTCGCCGCGTTGCATTCGCCTTCGCCGCGTCTAATTGAAAAAAAATATGTGTGTTTATATGAAAAGTGAAAAGTTGTGCTAGAATCGCAGTGCAAAGTTTTTTTATTTTATTTTGTTGTTAGGTTTTGCAAAAACAAACGAAAATTGATACTTGAACGCGAAAGTGCGAAGGGCGTGAAGCAGAGTAAGTGATAAATGTTACAGTTTACGATTTACCGTTGCTTGTTTATGTCTCTGTTTTGCTTAGCAAATTAAACAACAAATTTGTTGCAACAATAACAGCAACAAAAGTATAAATGAAATGAAGGAAAAGTGACGCCGTCTTTTGGCATTCCCGTGGCCATTCCCGTAACTTACCGTTCCCCGCTGCCCGCCCTACCCTGCGCCCGCTCAGCCATAACCAAAAACCAGTTTTCGTGCTGTGCCCCTCGCTTTTGTTTTGTTTTTGTTTTTTGTTTTTGTTTGCTTTACTTTTTTCCTTCCTTTCATTTCATTTTACTTTTTTTTCCTTTGTTGCTCATTTGTCATTATGCTTAACCTTTCGCTTTTGACTTCATTTTCCATATGGATTTTCATATAGCTTTTTGCGTTATGGTTTACAGCTTACATTTTGTTTGGCCTATTCCAATGAGAGCACTCGCCGCGCTCTCTCACTCTCGCTCGCCCGCTCTCTTTGACTCTCTTCTTGTGCTGCCGCCTTCCAGTGGTGCGCTTTGTTTTAATTTACTTTTCTTTTTATTTATTTATTTTTTTTATATATTTTACACATGTCGCGGTTTTCTCAATGAGCCGCAAGCCATAAATAAACGTCAATTTTTCGCTGATAAATTATTATTTTTTGCTATTTCAATTGAAATATTTTTGGGCACTTGCCTCATCTCTCTTTTCTATCTCTCTCTATTGCTTCTTCTTCCACTTCTTCTGTGCTGCCAGATGACGTCGTCAGCCTGGACTACAACAGCGACTCCACGGAGTTTCACAATTGCAGCAGCGACGATTGCTGCTATGCATCGACCAACACATTGACGCAGCCAGCAGAGCAGTCAGCGTCGCAGTCGGCGCCGCAGCAGCAGCAGCGTCTGCACTCCCTTTCCATGACTTCTTCTACATCTGCTTCCTCATCTTCTTCTTCTTCCAGCAATGATTCTGATTCGCTCTTTGGTAACTAAGCACATATGAGTCTTAATTCTTATTTGACTTGCACATGTTTTGCTAAGAGCGCCGTCTTATTAGAATTGTGCTGATGTGATCAGCAGTTACTAATAAGACTTTTAATTGGATCGTTTTTATTTCTACAAATTTCGCTTCTAAATGAGTTTTAAATTGTTTTCAGTTGTAGTAATTGCAAATGTGTATATACAGTTCTGATATTAGTCTTATTGGATTGATTGTATATAAATGTATTCTTATAAGCACTTATGCCTGTTACTCTATATTCGAATTGAAAACATGGATACGAAATTCTTTTTGTCATTTATCTATTGGATTATAAATTGATTTCAATGAATGATCAAAGAATCTTTATTAAAAAAGTATATAAAAATTCTAAATATTAATTGAAAAAAAATATAATCCGCAATCTGTCGCAAAATCTTATTGGAAATCTAGTTCTAAGAACATTATACATTATTGTAGTCCTATAAGAATTGCATGAATCAATTGGACTTCAAAGAAAATTCAACTTAAATCTGTTTTAAATCGTGTATCTTAACTATTTAATAACTATTTCTACATATACATCTATGCAGCTAAACAATATATTCTCATATATATATATATTTGTGTGCTAACTTCCTTCGCCCTCTTTTAGATCTCAACAATAAGGACTTGCTAGAGCTGAAGCGTCGCTGTCGTGCTGATAAGATCGCCGGCTTGAGCTTGAGTCGCATTACATATCTGAGCATCGCTCATGAATCGGAACCAGATCCGGAGCAGGCGCTCGAAGCGGAGCTGTTGCATACAGAGCTGTTGATCACGCCGGAGAGTTCGCCGGATGAGCGAATGGCACTGCAGCTGGGCAAGAAGCTCGCCCAGGTGCTGGGCAGCAGCTCGGCCTCGCCCACGCCCACGCCTACGCTTACGCCCACGCCTCCTGGCCCACTCACCGAATCCAATATGATGCCCGTGGGCATGTCAGCCGGTTCGGTTGCGATTTCCACGCCCCGTGTCGATTCGCCGCTGGGCAATGGGGGCGAGCTCTTCAACATATCGAAGGCCAAGAAAGTGGAGCTGCAGAATCTATCGTCACGTTTCACGGCCGCCGTCAGTCCAGCCTCGACGCCCACAAATCTAACGGATATGGGCGTGGCAGCTACAGGTGAGTCTCCCTTTAGCCCATCGCGCATGTATTTGCTCATTTCACATTCCGGGCCCAGAGCTGGCGGCATTGAAAGTCACGTGAGGGTCGCCTCAGCTACGTTTTTTTCTCACCCCTATTACAAACGCATTAGCCGAAGTGGGCGCAAGGGAGAAGGGTGGTAGGGGGTCGGGTGTGGCTGATACCAGAGTTTGTGCCTTTTGGCGATATGCGGGAATTATTTAAATTCCCTTTTGGCCGCCCACTCGCAAATCAAACGAAACGCGCGGCATAAAACACGATTCTTCCTGTTTGCCCTCTTCATCTGATTATTATTATTGTTGTTGTTGTTGTTGTTGTCGTTGTCGGGGAGCACTTGAACCGCCATGTGTATGCTCAAGTGTGTGGCCCTTGTGTCCGAAAATAACAACAAAAGTGTGAACAAAAATTGAAAATGAAAATGAGAATAACTAAAAGCCTTGTCCCTTCCGATACGCTGTACAGGGAGCAGAGGACGCGAGTATATTGGCATTTGAAATTTGCTACAGATTTAAAGTAAAGAAAAAATATTAAAAATAAAAAAAAAATTTACATATGTTAACTTTATAACACACCGCATACCCACCCAGAGTGGCATTTGAACCTCGAACCTTTCGTTTGCCGAGCAAAATGCTACACTAAACGCCACTCACATTAAAGTTACTGGAATGTTGTTTTCACTTAAAAATAACTTAATGCATCATCAATGAAGTAAATAAAAGAGAAAAATTAAATGTACACAACAGGATTCGAACCAGGCATCTCATGTTTGGCAGGCAGAATCCTTGTCGACACAACTACTTGCGTTCAAGCTAATTTTAGCCCACGTTTATAAATAACTAATTACTTTGTCAATAGTGCAACAAATTATATATTCGCAGCAGAACTCGAATGAGAAATACCGTGTTTGTCAGTCTGAGCCACGCTCTTTAAGTTACTCGCTGTTTAATTAAAAAATAATAGCTCAATTAATAGGGAAATGCATAAGTTTGCAACAGGACTCGAACCTGCAACCTATTGATTGACTGGCAGAATTCTTAAAGAACTTGAGCTGAAGCTAAATATAGCTTTCAGTTATAAATAGCAAATGACTTTGTAAAATAAATACGTACATAGAGTAAATGCGGCAACCTGGACTCGAACCAGGAACTTTCCTCACTCGAGTTAATTATTAAATGGTAGCGCAATTAATAGGCAAATATATGTATATGCTTGCAACGCGACTCGAACCAGGCGCAACTCGCTTGCCAGGTATAGACCTGCAAACAGAGCATGCTTCAGTCGTTCACACTCGGCACACATTATTTGCTGCTTGTTTTCTCTCGGTCTGGCGCTCGACGCCAATTCCGTAGGTAAACATCAGCATCTACGCGAAGTGCTTGTCAAACTTTAAACTTTGAGAAGCGGAAACTCACAAGTCGAAAGGTTGAACCGAAATATAATTGAAAATATTGTCTTTTTTGGGAAAGTGCAGAGTTCAGCAGTATCGAAATAGATCAAGTAGATAAATAGGTAGAAAAGGTAAATGTATTTCAATATAAATTTAAAGTGGGACAGCTCAAGCGCAGGCCAATGTAAATGCGTAATATATATAAATAAATGGATTTAAATATATAAATATATAAAATACAATAACAAATTATTTACCAAATATATTTATTGTTGTTCAAAGCAAATCAAATTATATATATTTCCTTTGAGAATTCATCAATACTTAGATACTTTTTAATGAGCATAATTTCGTATCTTTTGATTTTGTTATCTTAAAAATGTGATAATTTGTTCCTTTGTAGAATTTTACTTCCGCTTCATTGATTTTCATTATAATTTTCAATTGACAATACGTGCTCTATGCCCTGAAAGGACTCTCTTGCGCTCTTCGCTTTCTATAAGTCTGGTTTCAATTGGGCCTCCTTAAAAAATAAAGTCAACCCATTTTTACTCTCGCGGCTATTTGAATAAAAATTTGTTTCAAGTTTTTTAATTAACTCGTGTCGCTTTGCCTTCTCTTTTTTTTGTACTCTTCCGTCTGTCCTAGAGGCCCAACTCTATTGTTTTTATTTAATTTTTTTTTTTTTGTAAGTGATGCGATCTGTGAGGCGCATAAAAATACGCGCTTAAAGGAAATATAAATTGTATGCAAAGTTAAAATTAAAATATACAAAAAATTGTGGAAAATTAAATGATGAACATTGCATACGCTAGGTTAAGTTGAATACAAAAAAATAAATAAATAAAATTAAAAAAAATTTTTTTTATATATAAAAAAATATATATAATAAAAATAATAAAATAAATTAGGTAAAATATAAAAGAAAATTTAAAAAAATAAATAAATAATGAATATAAAAATAATAATAAATAAATAAAAAAAAATAAATAAATAAAATTTAAAAAATATTTTAAAATATTTTTTTTTAAATATAAAAAATATATTTTGTAAATAAAAAATTAAAAAAATATTTATAATAAAAATAATAGTAATAGAATAGAAATATAAATAAAAATTTAATTAGATAAAAAATAAAAGAAAATTAAAAAAAAAAAATAATAAATACAAAAAGAAATAATAATAAAAAAATAAATACATTTAAAAAATAAAAATAAAATATATAAAAAATATATAATAAAATAAAAATTAAAATTATATTATATAAGAAATAAAAGAAAATTTAAAAAATAAATAAATAATGTACAATACGCAAAATAGTAATAAAATCTCAAGTTTCAATAGCTTACGATACACATGGTATATATTTAAATATGTATATGGCAGATAGAGGAGGTATATATGGTCCGACAAACGATCAAACAGAGAGACATACATGATCTACATTAGATCACAACTCAGTCTATAATATTTATACATATATACATATGTATTTATATATATTTATGGCACTTGCTACGCTAAACCAATATACCCCAAATGGCCGTTTGTAATAGGTTTCAGTGCATAATAATCACAACTAAAGTAGAACATTAGCATATTTATAACTAATATAAATATTATAAAATACATCTCATATGCATGTCTGCTCTGTTACATTCCCACTACCGAAATCATGTGGATCTCTGCAGGAAAGCGTATGCAAAAGTAATTATTGGCACATTTATGCAAAGGCTCGCGTTCGTGCTGTGCACGCACATGATATTTTAAATACATTCAAATATATATGTATATATGTATATCTCCCACCCATATATATGTATAATTGCCAGCTAAAATGTATATATAAAATCCCCTGCATACCCTTAAGTTTTAACTCCAATCCCCCATACCACTCCACTGCCAGCACTGCCCCGCCCCGCCCCGCCCCCCTTTTGGCATCTAATGCCCGTCTAATTGCGCGTCCGTCGCTTGGCTAACAAACACAGAGCCCAAACAAAACAAGTTGAAATTGTAGCCATGAAGTTGTGCTGGCTGCGTGATACTCGCTCATAATGAAAATATCAAAATATTTGAAGCTTTCAATAATATAAACATAGGAATTAGCTAGAGATTCAGAGATATTTCTATAGAGTTGATCTTGGCTCCAGCTCGAAAAATTTAGAAAATTTTAAAAATGTAGTTTTCTCTCAGTATCAACTCGACTTTAGAGTTGTTTATTGAAAAGCTCAAAATTAGTTTAAATTTCGGAATTTTTAATCAAGTTTTTAACCCATTTGCTCCATTTAAGTATATCCAAAATCTCTAAAAATTTAATTATTATGCACATCCTATATATCCTCTACACTTCTCGAACGGTCATAAGAGAAATGGTGGGCGTTCAGTGAAAGGCTGGGTGGGCGTGGCTGGGTATATTGTGACCCAGCACGCCAAAAACATTTGTAAAAAACTTAAAAATTGCAAACACGTCTTCATTGTTTACAAAATGTCGGCCGGAAACAGGGAAAACAGGAAAAACACGGCAAACGGGGAAAACGGAGAAAATGGAAGCCCATTTTCGATTCCCCATTGTTGCGAGAGCGCAAGAAAAAAAAAAGAGACGAAAAGAGAGAAAAATAAAGTTTAAATTTTAATTAAATCATGTTGTACGAAATGATGCACGTGGGAGCAATGGCCCCCGGTGGGTGATGGGGGCGTGCCAGCCACTTGGGCTTACAGTCAATGATGATGGCCGCGATAAGCGCTCCACTGGGTGTACTCGGAGCTTTAGCCACTGCCACGACTAAGACTCATCGAGCACTTTCACTGAGCTCCGCACGGACCTCAGGCCCAGCAAAGAGAACAAGAGATTTAATAACGCATTTCCTTATATATATATATATATGTATATAAGTATAAATATAATAAAAATTGGATGCTACGCCTCTTAAATTATATAATTTGCTCACGATTTGCTCGTAAAGCGATTACTGAAGATATTTTTATATGCATTTTAGGTTCTCTGCTCTCCTAATGGGGCTCATTGAACATTAACTGTGAAGCTTTTCAATTGAAGCTGGTCAAAATAGGAAAAGTGAATGAAAATTGAGTTTTCTCTCAAGAATACTCTATTGAAATTGTAAAGAGAAACACTAGAATGAAACACTGAGAAATTAAGCATAAAATTGAATGCGAAACACTGAAAGGGAAATACTGAAAATGAAACGCTGAAGTTGAAACACTGAAAGTGAAATACTGTAAATGAAACACTGACATTGAAAAGCTGAAATTGAGAAATTAAAAGTGAAACATTGAGAGTGAAGCGCTGATAATGAAACACTCTAGAAGCTCTGAAAGTGAAACGATTAGAAGTGATACACTAAGAGGGAAACACTGACGGTAAAACACTGAAAGTGAAACACTGCAAATAAAATACTGAAAATTTAATGCTGCTTAAATGAAAATAAAAGTGGCACATTAAAAGTGAAACACTGAAGTGAAACACTGAAAATGAAACACTAAAATTTAAACACTGAAATTTATTAACTGCCAAGGAAACACTAAAAATAAGTCGCTGAATATTAAACACTAAAAGTGAAACACTGAAAGTGAAACACTCAAAATAAAGCATAAAATGCGAAAAGCTGAATGTAAAACGCTGAGTTTGAAACCCTGCAAGTGATACACTGAAATAAAACACTCAGATGAAACACTGAAATGAAACATTGAAATGAAACGTTTCAACCTTTCAGTAGCAGTCCTATTTTCATATAATTCCTTGCCTCTATCTTATTCAAAATATGAATAAAATGCTTGAAGTATCTTAATACTCTTAAATTTGCATTATTGTAAACTTTTCTTATTCTTTTTTGCCAACTATTCCGATTGATAAATCTCTCTGTGCTCGCACTGCCTCAATTTGGGCTGGTTGCTAATGCGGCTTCACATAGCTTCACATTGCTCAGTTCGTTTCATTTGATTTCCATTCCGTTTCGTTTCAGCTGCAACAACAACAACTATATCGACTCCAACACCGACTCCGACATCGACTCCGACTTCGATTTCGACAGCGACCACTCCGCTGGAAACGCAGTCAACTGTTATAATTTCGTTTAAATCATCTCAAACACCTGCCTCATCTCAACGCCCAGCCACGCCCACTGACAACAGCGCTGCTGGCGAAGCGCTGCTGCCGGGGGACGAGGCTAGGCAGTTGGATGCTGATGCAGCATCGCTGGTGCCGCCCCCGCCTGGCTATGGCACGCCCACCAATCCGCTGCTCTCGAGCAATGTGCTCAAGAAGGTGGCGAGCTTCTCGGTCGAAAGATCGTCGTCGTCGTCGTCGTCGACGAGCAATTGCTGCAATAGCAGCAGCGCGCCTAGCGTTCAGTCGCCAGCGCTAGCAATAACGGCGCCAGCGCCATCTGGCGACGAGAGGGAGACAACGCTGACAGCAGCGCAGCTGGAGCAGTCGCTGTCGCAGCAGAGCCTTGCTGTCGGCGCAGGGTCGCGGCGCGGCTCGTCTTTTGTGCCGGAAAAGTTAAGCTTCGCTGCATATGAAAAGTTCGAAGGTAAGTCTAGCAAAATAAACATTCGCTCCCCCCACCCACCTACTTACTCTCTACACAAGTCAAACGCAGCCCCGTTTATATATGTATATAAATTTTGATGATTTTTGTGCGCTTTGCTGTTTGGCTTTTACGTTGAGCTTGGCAAATTTTTGCGCCACGTTTGATTGCGTTTCGTTGTTTGCCCAAAGTTAACAATTAGTTGCCCTCTCACTCTCACTCACTTCCACTCTACAACCCCTTGGGAAAACAGAAATCAGTTAACCAATCAGAAGACAATGCGCCACTTGAGTGAATCATTAGTTGAGTTATTGTAGCAAACGGTAAAAATAACAAACCATTGCTGGCGCCATCTATGGGCGAGCATTGCTGCGTATTATGTTTATCTGCTTTCAATTTAACTTTAAAGTGCTCTTTAAAAGGCACTTTAATCTTAACTCTGTAAATTATTTGCTGTTTGTAATGCTTTTGCATTTTAATTGGTTATAATTGCAATGAATTGCAAAGCATTCACTTGAAATAGCTCCGTGCTATGCATTACACATATTAATTTAAAGGGAATTTAAGTAAATATTTGTTGAATGTTGGCAAAATAATTGAAAAATATTATTGTAAATACTTTGATTAATTTTTAAAAATAAAATAAAAAATTAATTCACCAACATCCTTCGAGCCGGATTTGAACCAGCGACCTATGGATTTCTACATATTGCATCACACTCTACAGTCCACCGCTCTACCAACTGAGCTATCGAAGGTGTATGAACATTGCGTGGCCTGATTGTCAATATAAGCGAAGTGATTTTTTTTTTTCATTTTATTCAATGAATTTGAAATAACATTTAAGTTGTTTCAGCATAAAAAAAAAACATTTTTTGTCTCTTTCTGTGAACCAAAATAAACTAAAAAAATCACAGATAAGCAACGTTATCAATTAAACAAAAATGACAAGGAAATAAAGAAATAAACTTTTTTGTAAATTTATAAATTTAAAATTATTAAAGAAAAAATTATATAATTTTTAAATTTATAAAATTAACAAGAAAACCAATGTATTTTTTTTATAAATTTATGTATATCGTATATCGATATATTAATCTCATAAACTTGACATTTTTGTAAAATTAAAAGAAAAATGTATTTCGCTTCCCCCTCATCTCAAGTGCCTTGCTATTCGCCTCACATTTTCGTCAACTTCCCTGCAATTTGTTCCATTCTTCATTTATTTCAGGAATTTTGTTCGACTTCTATTTACGTTTATTTTGGCCGTAAGTTTTCGCTGCTTTGCTGCGGCTGACAGCGCTTATAACTTACGGCTATGCAAATTCTTTGAGCTGTGCGCCCACGTTCTGCCCCACGGGTATAACAATTTGTTCGCCACGCCACGCCCACCAGCCCACCAGCTAGCTGATTGTCGCGTTTTTGATTCAAGTTTTCAAATTTTGTTGCATACTTTTGGGCGGCGGCTTTAAAATCGAATTGCCTGGGATTTTGTTAGAACTGTCAGCAAGTGGGCGTCTGCCACGCCCACTCCCTTTTTCTGCAAATAGTTGCCGCAATTTTTGTGGCCCGTTAGGTGTCCGTTTTTTGTTGTGGCGCGTGTGGCGCACTAATTGGTTGCAAGTTGCTAGCCTCCTCCTGCTGCTGTTGCTTGCCACTGCAGCTTGCCACATCACGAGTCGCATCAACGTCTGCCGCAAATTAATGCAAACAAACATTTTAACGCCTCGCTGCGCAAACAACAAAAGCGTTCCGGCTTTGCCTCTGCCTCTGCCTCTGCCTCAGCCATTGCCGCTGCTGCTGCTGCTGCCGGCTCGTCTCTCGTTGCATTGAAATCCAACGCAATTTGCTGTCCTTCGCATCTTTGAGCTGCCAACTACTTGCTGCTCCTCCTGCTGCTTGTCAGTTTGTCTGAAGTGGCCATCAATTCTTCCTTTGCTGTCGTTTTTGTCGCGGCGCAGCGGACGCCCACCCCAAAAATCTGATTTATATGCCCGGCAACGTCACGTTTGCCACCAAAAGCAGATGCCGCTGCTTCTACTCCTGCTGCTACTGCTGGTGCTCCAACTAGCGAATAGTGAATGCTATTCGCAACCGCATCCGCAACCACATCCGCATCCGCATCCGCATCCGCTGGTCCCTCTACAATGTTTGGGCAACGCGTAATGAAACAATATTTTGGTAGACGGATATAGCGCTCTCAAGTTGGCTGGTTTCGGCTTAAGCGAATGAAGGGCCAGGCCAGCGATGCGGTTGCGACTGCTCGATAGATACCCTGTAAAGTCTATATGTGATGCGGGGCGTCCGTTTTTATATATACATCGAACAGCATGAAGCCTCAAACATATATAATTATCGTCATTATTTTAACTAATCGATATATATCGATTCTTAAACAACTTTCGCTGGGCTGGACAATGTCAAATCTATTGTTAAGCTACTCGAAAAGCATCATCACATTATCTATCTTTTCAATCATCGATAACTTATATGATTCCCAAATATCGATAAATGTTCATGGATAATAAGCTGCTGATACTCCGCCAGTAAATTCATTGAACTGAGCTTTGCACATGTTAACCATTTCAGAATTTGTTATAAAGTGACTTGAACTTTCCCTTCTTACATGCATCGATAAATATCGATAAATACTTTTTTTTTTTCGTTTCTTAGGCCTTCAATGCCTTGTTGTTATAGGGTATTTACTAGTCTTGCTGTTGCTCTCGCACTTGCTCTTGCTCTTACTCTTGCTCTTACTCTTACCAGTGCTTTGTGGTCTCCTGTGTGCAACGTTTCATTTTCAGCGCTTTGTTGCCCATTGTTTGGGGCGAAAGTGTTTGGACTGTCTGCGTTCGCATCGCGACGTCTGCGTCGGCGTCAACGTTGATGAATGCAGCACATGCATGCGTGCAGCGTCACGCCTCCCCTACCAGCTGCAATCATGGCACGCCCCCTGCACTCGCTGTCCACGAAGCAGTTATGCAAATTTGTTGGCCAACGCTTTACGCGGTTTCATCAAAAGTTGCCAAACGCTGGCGCCGACACATCTACCCCATGGCAAATACCCTTACCCTTACCATCTCTATCCCTCTGGGCACTCTGATGTCTACCTTGCGTTGAGCTGGCCGCAGGCACTGCCACGCCCCACCCCGCCTCGCCATGCCACGCATATCATTGGCGTCCGCTTATCAGCTTTGATTACATGAGCCTAATGATCAGTGTGCGGGTTTTCCAGGGTTTTGATGACGGTTTTTGGTTTTGGATTTATTGTGTTTTGATTGGAGATATGGCGTCAAATTTGTTTTGCCGGGAACTAGTTCACAGTAAGAGAAGAATATCTATCAAATTAAATGTGAAAATAATACAAATTTATCAAATGAACTAGTTCATTCAAGTAATAATCAAATTTAAATTTAAAAATAATTACAAATTTATCAAATGAACTAGTTCATTACATATTGTTAAAGATAACAATAAAACTATAAGCTTCAATCTGAAAATAACTTAAAAATTAATCAAACGCAATTTTGAGCTAGTTCATTAAAAGAAGTTCCAACTTTTGGGGATTTTTTAAACGAATAATCAAAGAAAAAAATTCTTTAATCAATATGAAAAATATAGAAAAATTAAATGAACTAGTTCATAAAATTAGTTCCTTAAGAAATGAATATATCAAATAATCAAAATAATAAGCACAAGCAAATCATGTATACTAGTTCAATTAGCTAGTTCCAATTGCTTTTCTTGTCGAAATATTATTTTAACTTGGCAACTCATAAATGAGTCAATTAAATTAGTTCGTCAAACTGGTTCCATGTATATTTTTTTTAAACTATATCATGTTCATTTGTCATAGGCCAATTTGATAAAAACTTGATTTTTCACTTATCTCTGACATTCATATACAGTGCACGCTTTCTCTCCCTCTCCTTCTCTCTCTCTCTCTCTCCTTCTCTCTCTCTCTCTCTCTTTTTGTACACCTGTTGTGTTTGACTATCAGTTACAATACGTTAACTGCTTTGGGCCGTATAACGACTGAACACTTTAAAATGGCTGGCGATATTAAGTGATTAATAAATATAGATTAATCAAAAGTCAAAATATCGTAAACCATTTGAAATTGATTTACTGCGTAATTTCTAATCGAATTTAGAAAGCAGAAAGTTGCACCAAAACACTGAAAATGGATTTCATTATCGTATCCAGCTGTCTTAGATTAGCATTCACTCAATTTACGCATGGTCTCAGAGTTCATTTGTAGTATGAGTCAGTTCTATGAACGATTTCTGACGCACTCCCCAATTTAGGTCTGTGCAAAATTGCAAATCAATAATAGATATGACCCAGAAATTTTTAGTCACATGATTCAATTGCTAATAGAATTAAGAATATTACTGAAGTGAAGAGACAGAGAGAGAGAGGCGAGACTGGGCAGATACCCTATATTTAGAATCGATTTATATCGATCTAGCTTATTTTTCTAGAATTTTTGAATCTTTGAAATTGATTGTATATTATTCATTCATAGTATGAAACATAATTCAAGTAAATCTATGTTTGAGTTGATCTAGCAATTGGTTAAGCAAGTAGAAGAAGTTTGAACTTATCTAATTACTAGAACATTATAAGGTTTCTATTGATGGATATATTAGGAATTACTAGATATAGAACTTTTCTATAGTTAAAATTAATCAACATTTCAATGCATAGATCTAGTTTTGAGATTGTATCTGACTTGACAACTTGTGAATTGTCTAGTTCTAGTTCCAATGAATCAATATTTCATATCTAGTCTAGTTCTAGTTCAAATGAGTATTCAATAGAAACGAAAATTCGCAGAACTTTTTCAAATTACAGGGTATCTCGTATAGAAAAATTAAGTTCCTAAACTTGCAGTTGCTGTTATCAGACCGTGACTGATAAGCAAGCGACCTTGCTAGGGCGTTCGGGAACTGCACTTCCCCCAGCTGCTGTAGACAACACTCGTCGTCGCAGGCGGACCTAGTGTTATATGTAGCAGCACTATAGGTAACGCCATAGGTTCCACAAACGGCTGACACTTATCAGCAGCGAAAACAAGCCGAAGCTCGAGCGTTGACTCGCACAGCTTGTTGCCGTTGATGTTGATAATGTTTGATAAGTGTCGACACTTTTAATTTTGTCCGGGCGAAAAGTAGTGAATGACTAAAATTGCGAGCAACAGTCAATAGTCAACAGCAGTGCGCGCTTCAATTGTAAATAAGTTCGCGTATTTTACTTCGCTCTCTCTCTCTCTCTAATGTCCAGCAGTCCCTGCATAAAGCTGAGCCTGAGCAACGCCTGGTGTCCGCTGCTAGCCAGACATGTTCCACAGTTGGAGCAACAGCAGCAACAGTCTCTGCCATTGGAGCATCACGTGCCAATTAGTGTGCCAGATTGTGGCATTATGTGGCATCAGCCGGATGAAGAAGCTTTCAGCTCTGCCCAGTCGGCGCCCGCACATTATCTTCAGCTAATGTCAATGGCGGGCAAGCGCGTGCAGCTCGCACGCTCTAAGCCGCAGCCAACACCTGATGTCGCCCTCTATCGGCCAGCAGAGGCAGCTAAGGCAGCTGAGGCAGCGGCGTCAGGCGCCGTTAAGGCTGCTGTCCCCCATCGTCAGAGTCAGGCTCTTAGTATTAGTGTTCACATTGTCAGCGTTCGGTTTGACCCACACGCGCTTTATCCACAGCTGGCGGTGGCCATTACGAAAGTGCCCCTGCCTCAGCCACTGCCTCTGCCTCTGCCTCTGCCAGTTCCAGTTCCAGTTCACGTTCCAGTTCCTGTTCCCGCTACTCTTCCCGCTATAAATAGCGCTCTCTCGGCAGCAACACGCGCTTACGGCCAGCGTAAGTTTTATTTGTTATACACTAAACAACATGATTGAGGCATATTAATTATGCTATTCAGTTTGTGTTTCTAATTAGATTGATAGTTTCTGATAGGAATCATTAAACTTTTGGCTTCTTTGGTTATCAATTTATCATTTCTTGGTTATTTTCTATGATGAAATTAAATAGAAAATTGACTCATTTTTGTTTATTTATGAATCGTTTTTTTTTTTCTGGAAATTTTCATGAATTTGCAATGCTCAAAAATAATAATAAAGTAAGGAGAAATCATAAAAATGTTAAATTTTAAAAATATATTTATATTTTATATTATATTGAAAATTCGACAACTAATAACGTCGAATTTTCAAAATAATACAAATAAAAAAAAAAAAAAAACACAATTTTTTAAAATTGTTTAATTATTTGAAAAAAAAAAATGTTCTCTTATCTTTATCAGATTTTAAAAATTAAATTTTAATATTTAAAGTTTTCTTTTTAATAATTCATTAAAATCGTTAAATCAACATTAATCAAAATAATAATAATAATAATAATAATTATAAAAATATATTGAAGTTATTTTATTAGAAAATTATTCTATATTTTATTGAAAGAAAATTCTATAAAATACTGCAAAATATTTTTTACAAAATTATATGAAAATTATTCTAGAAGAAGATTGAAAATACAAAATATTCAATTACAGTAATCTTTAATCTTTTTTATAATGTATATTATATCTATAAGTAATATGAAAATTAAAAAAAAAAAATTGTGTAGTCGCTTATATATAATATATAATTATATATATACAGTTGAGCCTAGGTTAACGAAAAACTCGGATAACGAACATTTCGCTTATTGAAATGTTGAAACGAATTGTGTTCGTTAACCGAGCGTCCACTGCATATATTTATTTATATAATATATATATATTATAAAAGATTATATGTGGCTTTGCAATCAATGCTTGAGGTCTTGAATATACTTTCAAGTGGCTGACAGTCATAAGCCTTAGACTAGATCCAGAATAATATCCATATCTAACTTTAAATATATATAAAATATATAGTATATATATAAATGTATTTCGATACCTTAGTTAATGCCATGTCTTTGCTTTCATATGAATTGACATTGAATTATTGAAAAGAAAAAGTAGAGTATTCGTTCATTGCGATTTATATTTTAACTTGACTTAGTTAATTTCTGTTTCTTTGGACAATGCTTAAATTTATTTATGCCTAATATTTTTGGTAGCCAACACGTCTGCACACACCCACACACCCTTCTCTAGGTTGAGCCATCTCTCCCAACTCCCATCTGCCTCACACCTCCATAAACTTGCCATTTTTTTCCGACTTTTTCTGCTAACGCACACACGCATAAATCATTGTGTCTCGGCCCCAACGTGGAGCTGCGAGCCGCAGCTGTGTACAAAGTTTATATGTGGAGCCCCATGCTTTACCCTCCAGACTCTCTGATAGTACGCACAATAGACCGCGTCAAGACATTGACTCCCACAAATTTCGAACTTAATCTGTTTAGCGTCTATTGTATTCAATTATTTTGTGTAACATTGAAAATATATCTATATGAAAAAGGCAGTGAGGAACCTGTGGGATGAAGCTGCTCAACTAAAGTGGATATTTTATTTTGTATTTAATTTATAGTTGAATAAAATTCGAATTATATTTAATATTACATTTTCTTTCTATTTCTATAATATGTAATATATTTAATATTTTTTTTTTTTTTATTTCTCTCTCTCAGGTCAAATGCTGATCAAATGGTTAATATCGACGCTGCAGAGCAGCGCTGCCTTGAGCATATTGGGTCAGGAATCTCTGAATGCGATGACGCTGCAGTTCTGTCAAAATCTCAAATATGTCGGCGTACTGAAGCAGATCTCCAATGAGCAGCAGCAACAGCAGCAACAGGATGCGCCCTCCGGCTTTAGCGTAAGTTCAATGAACTCTGACTTCTCTCACTCGCACTTGCTCGCATTGTATCTGTCTCTGTCTGTGGCTGAACGGGAAATTGGTCAGCGAACGGAAGTTGTCACGCCATGCTAACGGAAATAGAGAGACAGCTTCTTCATGTCCATGCCCACTCGATGCTAGCTTCTACTTGCCCGTCTAACTTAGTTGATTCAAGTCATTAGCTATTGATAAGGCTATGAGGCAGCAGTACTCTTTCTCTCTCTCTTTATCTCACTCTCACTGCTCTTCTTTCTCTTATGCATATTCTAAAAATTTCTTTGCTTTAAAACTTGACTACAAAAATGAGCCGCAAAGTTGTGCCCGGAAATTAGCAATTCCATTGCTAGTGCAAATCGCAATGCACTTCCGTTTTAGCCTTTGCCTAGCTGTACATGTCAGCTGCATCAGCCGCAGCTGCTGCTGCTGCTGCTGCTGCACCCTCCACAACGACTCTACCTCTCCCTTACCTGCCGCTCCAGCTGTGCCTCGACTCCTGCTCCTGCTCCTGCTCCAGCTCCAGCTCCTGCGCTGCAGCTGACGAGCCTGCAAGTGTCAGAACTTGTTAAAACTTTGCCGTCAACTTTTCAGCTCTCAATCTCTCTCCCGTCTCTCTCCCTCTCTCTCTCGCTCTATTTCTCTCTGTCTCTCTTTCTCTTAGCTTTAACTGGCCAGCAAGCAGAGCAGATTTTTCTAGCCGTTTTTATATGCTGTTTAAGCAAGTAAAGTGGAGCATATCAGTGATATGGAAAAAAAACATTAAAGGGAATTGAATCTTAAAGTATATATATCTAGATTCATATCAACTATATAGCCAAATTGCCTGAAGGCCTCTGTCGCTCTGGCTTAAAATTAAATTGTTATTTAGAATTAATTCTTAGTAACAATAAAAATAAATAAATAAATAAATAAAATATAGCCAATAAAGCACACATATATATTTTACATATGATGAAAATATTTTTTGAAGATCTAGTAGAAATGTATATTAGGGAAACGCGAACTAATATAACGATATATATGATAATAATATAGTAGAATAGTTTGTATATTGCTTCGTATAACACTTCAATAACACTTTGTATAACATTTCATATAACGCTTTAAGATAGAAGATAGAAGTCTTTCCTAGCAGAGTTTGGGAACCATTGTAAAATTTGTATATTCTTCAAGATTTCTGAGCTTCATCGTAATTTTTAGAAAAGACGTAGAGGAAACTTTATCAAATATTAGCTGGCTTAAAAAAAAATAAATAATTTCAAATGTTTAGCTAATCCAAGTGATCTAAGGCTACAGTTTGAAATTGACTGCCTTCAATACACACAGTTTTAGAGACATATTGGCAACAATTTCACTTTCTCTCTCTCTCTCTCTCTCATCTATCTATCTATCTATCTATCTATCTATCTATCTATCTATCTATCTATCTATCTCCCTACCTATCTCTCCCTCTCTCTCTCTCTCTCTCTCCCTCTCTCTCTCTCTCTCTCTCTCTCTCTCTCTCTCTCTCTGTCTGTCTGTCTTGGTATAGAGTATGGAGTATCCATCATTAAGCACAACCAAAACTGAAATTCAACTTCTTTTTTGTTTCTGTTGCTCTGCTAAATTATGAAATCCAAAGAGTTGACTGCCCCGCCAGGCTAGACAGCTGGCAGGCGAAGGCGTTGGGTTGGGGTTGGGGCGTGGCCTGCAATTGCAGCTGTGTGTGTTTGCTTCCCACGCTCAGCGTGCGTCTGACTAATGGACTATGTAATAGGTTTGCTTTTTTTGGGACAAGACTAGAGAAGGGAAAGGAAAAAGAAACAAAAAACAACAACTCAAAAGCTTTAATTGCTGGTTAGCCAAAAGGACACGCCCACAGCAGGCAAAGAAAGAATGTCAAATGGAAAGAGAGAGATGGGGAGAGAGAGAGAGAGGGAGAGAGACGGCGAGAATTATACTAACAACTAATCAAGCACTCGTCCGTGTGCTACAAAAATTAGTTTAGGCCAAAAAAAAAAAAGAATAAAATAACAACAACAACAACAACAACAACATTAACAACAGGAAAAAGTTTTAGCCGCAGCAGCTTAACCTCAAAATCCCTCAAAGCAGGGCGCGCTGCGTGGAGCGGAGCGGACAAGAGCGTTAAGTGATTTTCTATGTGATGATACTTGAGCTCCATAGATTATGATATCACAAATTTCCTCATGCCGCATGTCCTGCCGTATCCTGGCGTGTGTCCCATCCTGTGTGCTGTGTCCTGCGTGTCCGTTGTCAATGCGCGCGTCATCAAGTTTTTGGGCAACAGGCCAGAAACAGCTTCCCAGCTTAAGCTACGTTTTTGTTTAACTTCCTCTCTCTCTCAGTCTCCCTCTCCCTCTCTCTCACTCTACCCCTCGTTGCAGTTGCTCATTGAAAGTTTCTTGCGTTTTTATTACTTTGTGGCAAGTTCGGCGTTTATTATTATTCTTTTGTGTGTGTGGCGCATCGCCAAGTGGCACGAGCAGGCACAAGGGGGCACGAGGGGCACGAGGGGGCACGCGGAGCAAGCTGAGCTACCCCTGCGGCACTTTTAAGCGCAGCCAAACGTAAATAGTTTGCATTACAGGGTATTAGCCGTGATGTGCTCTGCTTCAGGGAGCAAAGCAACTTGATAACTGATTAGAAAACTCATTTAGAGATTTCCCTGGGATTTGGCTTTTATTTAGGCGACTTGGAACACATAAACATTGTATATTAAATTAAATGAGAGTTCATTAGTATTTATATACTCAGTACGAATTTAGGGTATATTGGTTTTAGAGAAAATGTATTTAACAGACATGCCTCCCTGACAGTTGAATAAGGTATATACGAATATATATATATATATATATATATTCTGTGCTTAGCTGATCTAGACATGTAATTTCGACTGTTCGTCTCCATACATTGGTCGGCCTTCCCCTTCGTCTACCTGTTTGTCCGTTCGTCACCCATTTGTTCGTCTGTCCTTCCTGTCATGTATTCATCTGTTCATTTTTCCACTCAACTCTCTGCCCATTCGTCTGTCCATTCATATCTCTGTCTGTCCAGTCGTTAGCCTTCTCGTTTGATCGTTCACATTTGTTTGTCCGTTCATCTTTCCGTCTGTCCGTCCGTTCGTCTCCGTCTGTTCGTTCGTTTGTCTTACTGTATGTCCGTCTGTTCATTTATCCTTCCGTACGTCCGTTCATATATCCGTCTTCCGTCCCTTCCAGTCCCTCTATCTCCAGCTGTTCGTTCGTTCTCCGTTCATTCGTCCGTTTGTCTCACCTTCTGTTTGTCTCTCCGCTTGCTGTTCGTCTGCCCGCTCATTCTTCCATTCGTCCGTCCGGCAGTTCATTCATTTGTCTGTCTCCGTTCATCTGTCTGTCCATACGACGACCTGTCCTGCTTCTACCTTCTAGCTCTTAATGAATTTTTCTATCCAACTGTATGAGCTCAACTCATCTCGTGAGATTCGCATTGCACAGATCCACAAAGAGTCTTCAGAAGCATCAGCCCTGACAGATCATACTAATTATATGTCTTACTTTAATTGCCTTTCTCTTATACTAAAGTCGAGAGATATATTCTAAACTAAAATAAATTCTCAAGCAAAAGCCTTAACTATTTCGAGTGCTGCTCCATCTTAGGCTGCGCAGCGTCTTGCCAAGCACTTGGCTTAATGCCACGAAATGCAATTAAAAATTGAAATTCAATTATGTGGCGCCATTTCACAGTCACACACAAACTCACACTCACACACTCACTCGCACTCATGCATCCACTCACACACTCAAACGCACACAATCTCCGCTAATCATTTAAAGCTGATGAGGCAACCAATTGGGATGACGAATGCATGGCAGGTGAATCCAACACCTGCCCTTACCTCTGTCACATACTCTATGTTTCTCTCTCTCTCTGCCTCTCCCTCTCTGTGTGTGTGTGTGTGTGGGCGCAGAGCCGTGGTCACGTTATCGCACTTGACGCCATTTGCTCAAGTGTTTGCACTTTGGCGGTGCCAAACAATTTGCATGCTGTCGCATTTCAAGCCAATCCCCCCCAACCCCAACCTCAACTCCATCCAGTCCAAATCCAAACCCGCACCAAATCCTGCCCTGTTCAACTATGCTCGCTCTTCTTCAGAGCACTCCAGTGCGCTCTTCGCTGCTGGCAACAATCTCTAATCTCAAGCTAAAACCCAACTGAATCTCACGCATGACAATGCAAAATAGCTAAAAGATGCAAAAGGCGTTGCAATAAAACAGAGACAAATGCTAGGAAAATATTATGTGAAGCACAACAACGAATTTTAAATACACTTTGCTATTTATAGTGAAAGAAAATGTTAAGAAATATTTGAAATAATAATATATATATTATTATATTCCATTTTTTTATTATTATTTATTTTAAATTTTAAATATATTTTTTGTTTGTAGCCCAATTTTTCTATGCATTTTAAACTTAACTAAAATTTCTGTACTTAACCTTAAATTTTCCAAATAATTTTCAAAAATATTTATTATGCTATAGAGAATGCTATATATATATATATATAAAATAGTAGGAACACATTTACACACACACACACACATCTATTTAACTTTGAACTATTTTTTTTTTTTTAATATTTATAAATTTATTGCTTTGCTTGCAAAGCACGTCATGAAAATTCAAGAGAAACTAATTTTATATATATTTTAAAATCAACAAAAATATTATATATATTTATATATTTATTTATTAACGTATATTAAATCAGTTAAAGAGAGAATACTGCATAAGAATCCAGATAATTTGAAAGTTCTTGACAAACTTTGTCAGCAAGATAAAATATTTGCCAGTTAGTTTGCTATACGCCCAAGCGACTCGAGCGGGAACTGCTGCATTGCTTAGTTGTTTGTAAAGGTATAAAAACTGTCAACCTGTGCTCCCAAGTGGGCGGTTCTATGGGTGGGTGGGCGTGGCAGAGCAACAATGACATGTGCACAAATTTTGAAGAGATGAGCTTTAAACACTTCAACACTGAGCATGTGTGAATGGGGGAGATGGGTGGGTGAGGTAGGGGAGGAGGAGCTGGCTTTTAAGCTCTTGAGAGGCAGCTGAAAGAGTGTGAAAAGAGAGAGAGGGAGAGGGAGAGGGAGAGAGTGAGTGGGGGAACTGCACTCGAGCTGCAATTAGAAGTCAATGGGCTAATGCAAGATGATCTGCTTTTTTGCCAGCTTTTTTTTTACGCTTATTTATATTCCGACTTTTTCTCTCTGTTTACTTTCTGGGTGCAGCCCTACGAGATGTACCAGTGGACGCATACGGAGCAGCCCACCACCTCGCTGCCGCTGACGCCTGGCAAGCTGGACAAGGTGACCGCCTGGCCGTTCTCGAGCACGCCCTCGGTGCAGAAGGCGCTTTACGAGAGCAGCTCGGCGCAGACGGACAGCCAGAAGACGCTGCAGCAGATCCTGCGCAAGCGTCTGCTCAACTGCGCCACCTTGGCCGAGGTGCATGCGGTGGTCAATGAGCTGCTGAGCAGCGTCGATGAGCCACCGCGTCGACCGTCCAAGCGCTGCATCAATCTGACCGAGCTGCTCAATGCCAGCGAGGCGACCATCTACGAGTACAACAGGCCGACGGAGAGCAGGAGCTATGCGGATGCGAGTAGCCAGACGGATGAGGAGCTGCCGTGTCAGGGTTCGTGCATGTGTGGAGCAAGTGCTGCAGCGGGTGCAGCTACAACAGGCGCTACAGGTGCTACAGCTGCTCCACCACCACCACCGCCGCCGCCACCACCTCCGCCGCCGCCTCCTCCTCCGCCTGGCATGGCAGCTGGCGTTGCACCACCGCCACCGCCGCCTCCACCACCAGGCGGTGCTGGTCCACCGCCGCCGCCACCACCAGCTCCAGCTTGTCCAGGCAACATGCCACCACCGCCACCACCCTTAAGCACGTCCAAGTCGGGCTCGTCCCTGGCACCGGCTCCACTGCCGGATCCTGCCGAGGGCAATTGGTTCCTACGCACATGCGGTAAGTGCAGATTACTCTACAACAAAATGGAATCTTTAACTAACTCTTTAACGCCTTCAATCCTTCCAGTTCAGCGCAAGAGCGCCGTCAATCCGCCCAAGCCGATGCGTCCGCTTTATTGGACGCGAATCGTTACCTCAGCGCCGCCCGTGCCACGTCCTCCGTCGGTGGCCAATTCGACGGATAGTGCGGATAACAGCACCAGTTCGCCGGAGGATTTGCCCGTGCCTGCTGCGCTGCCTCCCATACCTCCACCCTGCAAGGAGATATGGACAGAGATTGATGAGACGCCACTGGATAATATAGATGAATTTACGGAGCTCTTCTCGCGCCAAGCCATTGCGCCAGTCAGCAAGCCCAAGGAGCTGAAGCCGAAACGGGAGAAGTCCATTAAGGTGCTCGATCCGAAGCGTTCGCGCAATGTGGGCATCTTCGCGAGGAGCCTGCACGTGCCCTCCAGTGAGATAGAGCACGCCATTTACCATGTGGATACATCAGTGATTAGTCTGGAGACGCTGCAGCAGATCAGCTTCATGCGCGCCACGGATGAGGAGCTGCAGCGCATCAGGGAGGCCGATGGCGGCGATATTCCACTCGATCATCCGGAGCAGTTCCTGCGCGATATATCACTCATATCCATGGCCAGTGAACGCATCTCGTGCATTGTCTTCCAGGCGGAGTTCGAAGAGTCTGTCACGCTGCTCGTGCGCAAGCTGGAGACGGTGTCCCAGCTATCGCAGCAGCTGATCGAGAGCGAGGATCTCAAGCTAGTCTTCTCCATCATTTTAACGCTGGGGAACTATATGAACGGTGGCAATCGACAACGTGGCCAGGCGGATGGCTTCAATCTGGACATTCTGGGCAAGCTCAAGGATGTCAAGTCCAAGGAATCGCACACCACCCTCCTGCACTTCATAGTGCGCACCTACATAGCACAGCGACGCAAGGAGATGACCCTGCCCGAGATTTCGCTGCCCATACCCGAGCCCTCGGATGTGGAGCGGGCTGCCCAGCTGGACTTTGATGAAGTGCAGCAGCAGATCAATGAACTAAACAGAAAGCTAACGGGTGAGTTGAATATGGATACATTGTGAATATCTACGGGAACTAATTTCGAATTTTTCCTTATCTACTCTTTGCAGCTTGTAAACAGACTACGGCAATGGTGCTGAGCGCATCCAGTGAACATCGCGAGCCTTTTAAATCCAAAATGGAAGAGTTTACGGCCAGCGCCGAGAAGTCAGTTGCCAAGCTTCATCAGCTGATTGATGAATGCCGGGAACTGTTCTTGGAAACCATGCGCTTCTATCATTTCTCCCCAAAGGGCTGCACCCTGACCTTGTCTCAATGCACGCCCGACCAGTTCTTTGGTTATTGGACGAATTTTACCAATGATTTTAAAGACATATGGAAAAAAGAATTTACTATTCTCAGAAACGAAATGTAAGTCAATTTTGCGAGATCCTGCACGAGATGCGCTTCTAACTGTTCTTCTCTCTCTCTCTCTTTGTATTTCTCTATTTTTAGTATCAAAAAGCCGAAGCTATCGGCGGTGGAAAATCGCCGTGATAGCTCCACTAGGGATCGCACTTCGTGCAAAGCTCGCGTGAGACGCAGCAAAAACAACTAGTTGTTAGTCCAAAATTAGCCGTACATTTCGTTTAAGCTTAATAATAAACAAATCAAAAAACTCCTCGCACTATTCAAAATCGCTCAACAACTTTTTCAATTTCAAAATGTGAAAAAATACCGAAAATACCAAAAAACTAGCGCCATCTTTAGCGCTAAAACGTTAACCGTTTGTTTAGTTATCTAAATTGATGTTATCGGCATACCGCCACAAAAGTTGAGCAAAAAAAAATTGGTCCACAACAACGAGTCAACAATAATAACAACAGCTAAGTAATCGAAATTGGAGCTATCGGGCGACCACCACCACCATCAGCAGCACATTTTATCGCTCACCCAAATTGAGTAAACAAAAACCTGGCGCTCCGTAGCATAGTGAACTCAATATATTTAAATAATGTCGCATCCAAACACAACGCGGCGCAAACATGTGCTCAAGGAGATGATGGAGGATGACTATTCCCTGCCCACTGAACAGCAGCAGATCGTGCGTGTCGTCAGCAGCCGAGGCAACAATCTGCACGAGGTGGAGGCGGCGACAGCTGAGAATTTTCTGGGTGAGATCAGAGCAGGTATAAATATGTACTCTCTGAAGCTATTAATGGCATTCCTTGCAGTCTCTATGCCCAACAAATTTCGCAAGAACGTGTGGGTAAAGCGCGGCGATTACATATTGGTCGAGCCAATCGAGGAGGGCGACAAAGTGAAGGCGGAAATATGCAAAATCCTGACGCCCGAGCACATTAAGGAGTACATCAAGGCGGGCATATGGCCGGAACGCTTTGCCAAGAAGGCAACGACGCCACCGCCCAGCAGCAAAGCCGAAAATTCCGCCGCTTCTGCTTCTGATTCGGATACCGATGAATCGCTGCCGCCCAACACAAATCGACCCGTGAATGTGGATGATGACGAGGAGGAGGAAACGGATACGGATACGGAGGAGAGCAGTGCCGAAGACTAAAGAATGAATTCTGATTCTGCATTTGATTGTGCATTACAAAAAGTTTAGCTAATGTATATTTTTTAACGAATTATTTTCCTCTCGCAATTGTTGCAACAACAAATTAAATTATGTACGTACATAAATGATAAAAAAAAGATGAGTAAGAAAACTAGTAACTAGAAAACTAGATAAACGTAATGAACGTGTAAAAAAAGTAAAATAAATTAAGAAAAATAGTTAACAAAAAATGGTTTACTAAACGTACGTACATAGGACCAAAAAAAAAAAACTAAATAAATAAAAAATACACAAACAAACAAAATTATACATCAATTGTTAGCTTTAATTGTTGTTACGTTTGCTGCGGCTGCGTCCACTGAGATGCTTGCAAAAAGCTAAAAAGCTAGAGATCTCTGTGCCCTATAAAGCGTGTTAAGTGGGTTGAGGGGAGAACTCCACATGCTCCCACTCTTCCTCCTACTCCTGTGCATCACAAATTTGTATGTTCTCCTTTTGTTCCTCGTCCTCAGTCTCTTCCGGCTTTGTCGGCTGTAGCTGCGGCTGCACTGCATCATGCTTCGACTCCAGCGCCAAGGTCGATGGCCTGGGTTTTGTGAATGGGAAATTGCTGAGGTCCTCGAGCTGCGGCGTGTGCACAGCAATCAAATCCGTTTGCGTGGAGCTCGTATCACGTGGCTCAAAGTTATTGTAGTCAACGTCCTCGCTGTCTGAGCAGGGGTTAATGTGCTTCTTCAGCGCATCCTGGGGCAAATTGCAGACCATGGTCAGGCAGTTGACAATGGTGCCAATCGAGCTCTGCAGTTGTTGCACCTGATCCGTAAGCATTGTGCAACGCTTGGCCAAATCATTGACAACAGCAGCCGAGTTCTGATCGAGGCACAGCTGTGGCTGAGTTTGATTGCTGTTGCTGCTATTATTGCTGCTGTTCGGATCCTCCGGATTTGTGCAGTGCTCTCCGCCAGCCTTTGGATCCACCTGCATGGTGGATACCTTCTTCCACAGCGCATTGATGGCCTGCATTTGCAGCTGTTGTATCTTTCGCTCGTTCTGCAGCTGCACCTTGGTCATAAGCATGTCCTTGTTGAGTTTACTAAAGACACGGAGAGATAGAGATTAATTATAATATATATATTTGTTTGTAGCTCTGCTTACTCTATGTATTCGTGCGTGCGTTGCCTTTGCAGCTTCTCGGCAATGTCCTTGGTTTTCTTGCGCGTGTGATAGCCCCGCCACATCTTCTGTATGGTCACAGCGGAGGACTCAGTCACATGCTCTATCAGGCGATCGGCGCAGCTCAAGTTGTTGTCTAGCTGCTGCTGCTGCTGGGCGCGTTCTGCTACCATCTTGCGTATGGTCCTCAGCTTGTCAACGTTGATCAGCTCGCCATCCTCATCCGTGCTAAAGCCACCGGCATCTGTTGTGCTGATTGAACTCGAATTCAGCTGCTGCTGTTGCTGCTGCACCAATTGCTGCTGTTGCTGCTGCTGTAGTCGTTCCGCCTTGCGTGGGCTGCTTGTGGGGCTCTCCATGCGTCGCTGCTGCGGACTGCGCACGCGCGGCAAATTTAGTTTGTTGTCTGACATTAAGTACATAATGAAATAGAAATTTGAAATACATATATTCAATTTGAAGAGGCAGAGAGAGGGACTTGGCTACCTTTGTTCTTGTTGCCTTTGCTTTTGTGCAACTGCGCGTTGAGCGCTGTCACAGTGGCGCGCTGAGCAACGACGGCGGGACAGACATCGGGACTCATCAAGGTCTCCGGCACAGGCACCATTTTAGAGGCGGCAGCCAAAGGGCCGCCAACAGGCATTTGACCCACATACGGTTGTTCTGCAACGAGTGAGAGGAGAGAGAGAGAGAGAGACACGATTAGAGCTAGCCAGGATTGGGATTGGGATATCGATATATACCATTGTAGGGATTGGGCGTTATGTTGCGTGGCGTTGACTCTGTAGAGTTATAGGTCTTTGTGGTCACGCTGCTGGACATGCCGGACATGCTGGTCAGCGAGTAGTTGTCGCCCTCGTTGCGAATATTCTCTATGAGCGAGGTGCTCATCTGCAGCGAGTGATGGTTCGAGATGATACCGTTGTCGCTGCTGATGCTGTTGTTGCAGCTGTTGCTGTTGCCATGGTAGCTGTTGGCCATGGACTCGGGCGAGCCTTGGCGTCCGCTCAGGCGCGAAACTATAGGGAATACAGCAATTACAAATTAGTTAACCAAAATCAAATGTCTATGAGGAGCTCACAGCGCGGCGACTGGATGCGACTCGTGGGCTTCTTGCGATGCGAAGAGGGCGAAGTGCTAGCCGAACTCGCATTTGCATTGTCCATTATCTCCTCCTGCAGCTGCCGCTGATGGTGCTGCGCTTTGCTTAAGATCAAGCGCAACTTACGATCATTTTCCTTCTCCAACGCTTTACCCACCAGCGGGCAAGCAGAGCTTAGGTATTTGGCCAGAGCTGCCTGTTCGCCCACACGGAACTGACGACCGCGTCCCTGGCTGTACAGCCACTCAGCCTTGAGGCTCTCAATAGGATCCACCACATAGCCATCGATGTATTTCAGGCTCATGCACCAGTTCAGCACAAATGGACGATAGTCAAAGCCACTAAGGGAAGAGGAGGAACTATATAAGAGATGCGAGAGCTAAGCCACTTCCAAGCTTCACTTACTCCGTGCTATTCGCTCCCATTGTCATGATCACACAGGGATTCTCAGTGATGGAAATGCTCTGCAGATTCGACAGATGTGACAGCGTGCAAATCTCGTTCAGATCGTTTATGTTATTCTTAGCCAGATTCAAGGTTTCCAGAGAGACGGGCAAGTACTTGTCGCACTGCCGCAGATGGGTCAGACGATTGCCCTGCAAGTGGAGTTCGCGCAAGGAACGCAGGTAGGATACATCCGATATGCTGCCAATGCTATTGTCAGCCAAATTCAGGCATTCCAGATTCACATTCGTATTCAGGTGTTCGATGGTCTTGATGTTGTTGCCCTCCAGATTGAGCACACGCAGATGAACGCATTCCTTCAAGCCCTCAATCGAGAGTATGCCGTTGAAGGAGAGATTCAGCTCGCGCAAGCAATGAAGTCTACAGACGCCATACATGCGCAGCAATTGATTTTTGGCCAGCGACAGCTGCAAAGGTTAAAGGACATTTATTAATAATGAAAATATTGGAAATTTGCATATATAATTCATAAGCTATATCGTCACCGTTTCAATCTTCAGATACGAATCAATGTTGTCGATCTTCTGCAGCTCATTCTCGTCCAGTATCAGCTTGCGTATATTCTGGGCATCGTCCTGTTTTGGCACCTTCTTCAGCTGCTGCTTGCTCAGGTTCAGCGTCTGCTTCTCGCTGCAGCTCTCATCGTCGCCTGCAAAGGAGAGAGGGGAGAGAGCAGCAGTGTGACCATGGGCGTGTAAACACTGATGAAGTCATCGTCTGGGCAATGGCAGGTGTGTTGAGGCAGAGGGTGGCTCTCGGCCCACCCTCAAAAGTAGACTGCGAATTGCAATGCACGCCGAGTAACAAATTCGTTTGAGGCGCCAATTGCAGCAGCCACAGTTGGCAATCGCTAATTAGCCAACTGAATAGCTTTAAGACAAACTTACCACTCATTTTGTAACAGCCAAATTCCTGCACTTTCTAGCAAATGTGTGAACGTATTTTATTCGGCAGCATTCGACGGCGTCCACTACGAAAAATCAATGTTTGGGAATGCGAGCGCCCCCCTCCTTTTGAAACCAGGGCTGCGTGCTGATACTAAATAACATTACCACTGTTAATATTAACAGCACGATGTTTTCTTTGCATACGTAATTAACGCAATTACAGTTGAGAATTTTGTATACATATGTATTTGACCAAAAGTTTAACAAGCAAAACTTTTAAGCTGACAATCAAATGCGATAGATAGCCAGTACGACTCGATACCGATATGCGATAACAATGCTAATAATGTTGAATTTATGCAGTTGGCAGAGCTGGTTACACTGTTCTCGTGTGAATGGCGCTAGATTTTGAAAATATAGTATTTTTGAGTTTATTAAGTGTTTTATGTCACATAAATTATGTGGTTATACAAATCATTAGAAAATATATATGGAACAGTAAACTATAATGTTTTTTTATTCTTTTTCTTGACTACCTTTGGCCCAAATGCCGTATCCGCCGATCTGTACAGTTCGCCAACCAGGCACGGCACACGCTCCAGATCCTCCATTAGCTTCATTTCCTCCTGCAGATTATTTAGATACATGCGCTGCACACGTCGCATCATGGGCGCAATCACCTTGGAACTGACTATATCCTCGACACAGAAATTCATTTTAGGTTTTTCCGCTTGCACGGGGATCGAAACAGAATGATCCTTTGATGCACTTTTTGGGGCTTTTACGTTTGCCTTGTTCTCGGACGGAGGGGAATCGCTATCCTTTGACAAGCCGAGCGAGGGCAGCAACATAATTTTGCTAATGGACTTTTGCATCCGTTCCTGCATCTTGATCTGTGACTGCACCACAGTACGCAAATTCTCGCCACTCTTCGTGGTGATCACAGTCCTTGCCGATCTTGAAGAATTGCTCTCTGTGGTCCCATATTTGGCATTGAACTCCGCAGTGGTTTGTCGGCAACGTTCGCGTGCCGACTCGAGCATGGACAACGAAGTCTTCGGCTTCCTCGGTGACTGCTCAATTGGAATGGAAAGCAGCTGCTCGCTGTGATCGCTTTGATCGCTGTGCGTGTACGCCGAATCCTTGCCAAACTTCGAATTCTTATACAGCAAACAATCTCCGTCGGCGCCTTCAGGATCTGGCTTATCTTCCACGGGCAACGGAGGCAGCCGATAAGCCCCCCTGGACTGCGGCACATAGTTTACAAACAAAGACTTGGATTTCTCAAAACGCGGTCGAGGATCAATTTTCGATTTTTTAAGATCTCGATTCAACTGAGTTTCCAATTTCGGCAGATGCAGTTGATGTTGCGAATGTTGTGGATTTTGCTGATGTTGCGAATGCCGCTGATATTGCGAACGTTGTGGATGTTGTGGATGTTGACGATGCTGATGATGGTGTTGCTGATGTTGCCTATGTTGCTTATGCTCCTGATGTTGCTTATGTTCCTGATGTTGCTGGTGTTGAAATTTATGTTGAGGCGGTTGCAGCGGTTCATGCTTCAGACTGTAAGGCTCATGCTGATGCTGGCGCTGCCGTTGCGGTTGCTGATGTTGCTGCTGATGATGCTGCTGATGTTGCGACTGCTGCTTTAGCTGTTGCTGCAGCTGCATGTGTTGTTGCTGCTGTTGCTGCTTCAGCTGCTGCAGTGGCTGCAGCGGTTGCGGCGACTGTTGCTGATGTTGGCGATGCTGTTGCTGTTGCTGTAGCGGCTGCTGTAGCTGCTGTTGTAGCGATGGCTGCTGTTGCAGCGACTGTAGCTGCTGCTGTAGAGGCTGCTGTAGTTGCTGTTGTAGCGGCTGCTGCTCATGCGGCTGTAGTGGCTGCGGCTGATGCTTCTGCTTCTGTTGACTGTGACGTAGACAAGTCTGCGTTGCCTTTTGCAACAGCTCCTTGGGTCGCGGCGCCTTCTGCTTGCACTGCAGCAAGTCCTTCTGATTGCACACCGCATAACGATCCAGTTGCTTTCTGAACTTTTGCTCATTGAGCTGGCTGGCTACATTCTACTGGGCAGACAAGAAAGAAGCATTAGATTCGGCTCTCATTTAGTCGTAGTATCAGCTACTGCTAACCGTCTGGTTGGCCGTGTAGTTGTGGTAGGTCTTGTGGTACTTATTCAATGAATCCATCCTGCAGCGTCTATTGATCTCTCATGAAATATATACATATATATGATTGTTTTTAAGGTAACCCGTTCAATTTAGCAGTTGTTTGTGTGAATTGAAATCGAGCTGGAATTCAATAGTTATACAAATATCAAGGCACACCATACAAAATATATATATTATATAGATTATTTCATATATTTATTTATTTATTTTTGAGGTATTAGACTCGGCACATTTTCTTTTTTTTAATTTAATTTAATTTAATTTATTAATATAAATATATCTTTTTCCTTCCAATTAACTTTCTTGCGAACTATTTATATTACTATTTATTAAGAATATAACTAATTATTAATAATGTTTACTGATGATTTGCTATGCACATAGATAATATATTAATATTTTGCTTTGAAATCTGGCTGCGTCTCAATATTTGTGTTTTACTTTCATTAAGCTCTTTCCTTTAAGTTGTTTGGCTAATACAAACACAATTGTTTACTTAATTACAATCATCATTACCATCGTCATTAGCATAATCATCATTATTGTCGTCAAACTAACTTTTAAGCTGTTTCCCATGTGGCGAACACTTAACAAGTTCCGGATTCAGTTGAGCTTCTGCACAGGATTTGCAGAGAGCGCTCTCTCACTCTCTCTCTCTCTCTCTAGCTCGCTCTCGCTCAGTTACTCTCTGTGCGCTCTCTGCTCTGTGGTATTCGCCTTTTGCAGACTTTGGCTCCGCAGCCTTTTGGCTCTTCAGTCTTTTGCTAACTTTCAACGTTGTCGGTTGTCGCTGTCGTCGCCTTTGTCGTCGCCGTTGTCGTTGTCGTTGTTGACTGCCATTATTTTAGGCTATTCCGTGGTCGTTGTTGTTGCTGTTGTTGCCGTTGTTGTTGTTGTTGCTGCCGTCGCTGCTGCTGCTGCTACTTTGCGTTGCACGTCGCTCGCCCAGCCCCTGCCACGCCCCCCGTGCCAAGCAGTTCGCAAACGTGCCGCGAACGCGTGTGTCTCCTAGCCTAGCCTGGCCTGGCCTAGCCTAGCCTATCTCTCAGCTCGCCCATGTACGTGTATGTGTATATGTGTGTGCGTGTGCGTGTGCGTGTGTGTTGAAGGCAGCAGCATGGCCCGCAAAGACAGCGCAAAAAACGTTGCATACTTGCGGGCGCACCGAATAATGATTTTTGCGTGTGTGGAAATGAAATGCGGAATGCAAATTGAAAATCAGCTGGAAAACACCCGAAAATAAATCCATTCAAAAGTGATAAACTGACAAGAATATAGAAAAAAAAGAAGAAGGAAGAGGAAAAGAAAGAGAAAAATCAACTAGAGAGCAAAAATATGCAGGCAGGCAAAACGAAATCGACGCTGAAACACAAATCTGACATTGGCAGAAGCACGCAGCACACACACACATACACACACTCACACACACACACGCTGACACTGACACTACAACTCACACTCACACTTACTCACACACACACATGCAGAGGCGACAACAGCCTGCGTCCTATGCCCAACGTTTTGGCCGATGAATGAACTGACATCAAACTTGACGAGCATAATACACACACACACACATACACACACTAATACACACACAACTCGCGCAATATTTAAAAGCACATAAAAAGGCAATTTTCGTAGATTTTTGCGTGCCCTGTGTCAAAGTAAGAGAAATCGAAATCGAAATCGAAATATAAACTTCATAGTTGAAACGTGCCGCGCATTTGCCATATGAAAAATAAGCAGCAGCTGCAAAAAAAATAAAACAAAACTCCAAAACAGCAACAAAAAGAAGGTGGGTCAAGTGCGAAAAAGAAAAAAGAAAATGAAACAGAAGAAAATTTCATTTTATTTAACTAGTTGTATACACGAAATGTAGCCGCCCACAACACAAGAATTCATAGCACGCTTTGCAGCGCGCTGCTGTTGTGCGACTAAGTCCCAAAAATAGAGCAAACGATTACAGCACACACACACACTCACACACACACACGCACACACACATACATAGTCATGTGCATATGCACACATTTACATATGCAGCGCAGCATAAATCATAAAGCTTTGGAGAGCTCAAATTGTAGCCAAATGTCAATATAACACTTTGAAGTGGAGCCACTGAGCAGTAGAATGAGTGAAAGATAGGAGAGAGGAGAGGTGAACAGCAGAGTGTATGTGAGGCAGCTGGCTATAGTACATAGGCAAGCCCAACGTGTTTTTCCAACAAACAACAAAATGTTCACAGACGCACACGCACACACATACACACACACACACATACAAACACATACATATATACATACAGGAAGCGACAGGCGGGTCGACGGGCGTGCTTAGGCAAACTCCTGTCTGCAGCAATTTCACTTCCTTGAAATCCATTGGCCCAACAACAACAGCAACAACAACTCACACTCAATTTCATACTCACTCTGAAGCGCGCTCTCTCCCACTCGCAATCGCACTCCTAGCTGTGCTGCGTCAGCTATGCCATGGCTCGCATGCTCTCTCGCTTCTGCGCTCTGTACGCAGTCGCTCATTTCGAATTCGCTCATTTCAATTCGCTCTGTTCCAGCAACAGCGCGCGCTCTCACTCTCGCTCTCTCACACGCGCTCTCACACTTTTTTTTTGCTGCTTGTATTACAGCTTTTGGGCGCTTGGCTCATTTGTTTATTTTTAGTTGCTGTCATAGTAGCTACACACACACACACACACGCACGTACGCCCACCCGCTCACTTGATTGTATAGCCAGCCACTTGTGTATGCAATTAAGTTGCAGTTAGGCTTTCGGTCATTATTAATAGAGTAGGCGCTTGGCTTGGCGTGGCCTGGCTGTTACATGCTGCATGATGACAGGACAGCCAAAGTTATTCCAAGTAGCGCGTCGTCTAGCCCCCAAAATTAGAAATCAAAAGTGGTTCAAGGTCGTGCCCGAGCAGCACATGCAGCAATCAAATACATAGCTAAACGAGGTTGTTGCACCGACCACCAAGAGAGTGCGAGTGAGAGAGAGAGAGAGAGAGAGAGAGAGAAGCAGAGATAGAGGGCATCCCACTCTTAATTTAATGCCCGCATTAAACAAAAAGCCAAACGAAGATTTGTGTGGCGTAAGTGAAAACGTTCGCTTGGGCTCGCTTTGGGACTTGGAGGCTTGCGTGTCGCGGCATTCGCGTCCATGACATGTCGAGGCCTCCTTTATGGAGCTCACGTGTCAGGTGCGCCCCAAAACAACAGCCAACAGCCAACAGCCAACAGCTAACAGCTAACAGCCACTGCGGTGTTCATTTCAGCGAGACGAGCATAAACACATATAAAGCAATGATATGCATAACACATACAAACACACAATCACACACACACACTCCAGTACTCACATACAGCTTGCTAAATATCCCGTTAGGAGCTTACGTAAGCAACAGCAGAGCAGCAACAGAGCAGCTGCCTATCATTAGAGTCGAGCACCTTTTTTTCGGGAATTAACAAGCGCTGGCAACAGCTTGCCGAGGCGCCAGCTTAATGAGTCCCTAATAGATCTGTCAAGAGCGGTCCCTTCACACACACACATACACATATATGTATATCCTTCATATCCTCCTGCTAAGTGTTTAGTTGCGCCTACTTAATTGTATGATATATTCGAAGTAATATATTACCCAAAGGATATTACGAATATGAATAAAATACGTGCAAGCTTTACGCATATCACATACTTTGATTAAAATAAAGTTAATTAATTATTCTTAAGATATACCTTTGTTGAGCTCTTTTATTTCGTATAATTATGTGTAGATGTAAATGAGTCTAACACATTGAATAATAACTCTTTCAATGACTCAACAAGCTACTCCTCTACATACTTGGGACTCTGGAAAACATATTTATATTCTTTTAAGCAACCCATCCCGCCTCTTAAGGTAATTTTCTTTGGGTCTCCACAATTCTGATATCTAAATGGGAATATTACACTTGTAGCTTGGATTTTACATTGCGACTTTTATTTTATGTTTGAAAAAAAAAAAAAATGTCACTGTCAATTTTTAAAATGGAAGACAAAAACATTATGCGCTCAAGTTTGTGAATTGTTTAAAGTGCAATCGATTGGCCTAGGGAAAGTAACTATCGCGCACTGTCCGCATTGCCGATGTCATGGGAGGTCTGATACGCATTCCCTGTCGGACCGGTATTGGAATTCTTATTTTCTCAAGGCAATGCTAGGCCCCGCGCCGCTGTTCGAAACGCTCGGCTGGTGTTGAGTATAGAAATCCGTGTGTCTTCGGCGCGGATATGATTCACACTGCTCCAAGAGAATTATATAGTCCAAATAAATTCATATATATATATATACTTATGATTCAATATTTTACCTTTTGCATTTTGATTTCGAGCGGATACAAAAATATTTATGCCTCAAAAATTTAATAATTTAAAAAAAAAAAAAAAAAAAAAAACGAGAAAATAGAAATAGTTTGGCCCGCAGGGTTTTTTGAATTTTAAAAAAGAAAAAAAAAAGCCAATGAAGTTCGAGAAAGTTAATAGTCAAATGAGACTGTGGATACATTGGGGCATAAAACAGTAGAGGTCGCCTGACTGGAGTATCGAAACCTACTTTATATTTAGTTTTTCCCTTCTCTGGTTCTCGGGTATTATTATTTAATTATTGTAATTATTATTTATATTTAATTTATTGCCTTGTTTACTAAGTAGCTATTTGTACAGCTAATTGATTATTTATAAGCATTCGCAATTATGGCCATAAACTGAGCACGAAATGTAACAAAAAGAAAGGCCCGAACTTGGTCTTACTTTTTTTACCTTTTCCTTACTCGTTCGTAGAGAGAATTTTGAGGCTTGAGAGTGATATGAGTTTAGCTAGCAAATCAATGCTAGGCAAGCGTTGCTGACCCTCACAGTCTTCAGATATTTTTGGAATTGCTACTTGAGTCGGTACAAATGGTCAATACTATAGATGCTCAATCTATACTATACAATACTAGATTCTAGATGATCACATTTGTAATATAAAGTCGTGACTACGAATATGTCGTAGATATGTTAGACCTTTGGGAGCAAAATAAATTGCAAATTAAAATATAATGTTAAGTTTTTTTCATATGTTAATCTTCTTTTATTAATGAGTCGAAAATATATATAAATTTTGTTAATTAAATTACTTTTACAGCGTAAACAAATACAGAAAAGTCTAATAAAAACGAAAGTTGCTAAAGCTAATTAAATGCTAATCATATTAAGATAGGTAATCGAATATCTGTATTTTGATAAATGTAAATAAAAACGTTTGCATCAGAACTTTACCCGATTGGCACAGTGGCGTCGAGGTCAATAATACCTCTGCACCCTCTGCTACGGATGCCCTGAATACCATTAAAACGACCACAACTGTCAAGTAAATGAGAAACTATTTATCAACATAAATTCATTTATATTATGCATTAGTCTCTCATAACGTTGAGGTCGAGCATTTTGTACCATTAACCTTCTATACGAAAATCCCAGCTTTACTGCACATATATGTAAATAGATTTGTAGGCTATTCTTTATTTATTGTAATTATTTATTATGCATACACAGTTACGAATTAGATTAATGAAACTAGAGGCATATAAGTAGTATTCTACTAAGAAATAGAAAGCAATTTTCCATTTATAAAGGTAGTTAAAAATTACTTTTTATTGTTACCAAAGAGCAAAAATGAGAATATTCTATATAGAGATACGAACATTTTTTTTTATTTAATTAAACAAAAATAATAGAAAAGGAGATTACATTTCTTCCAAGGCCTTGGATACCAGAAATTACTTCAGAATTGCATAGCTTATTAGCTTATTTATGGTAAAGCCCAAAAAGCTGCAATAGAAAATATTTAAACCCGAGCGATTCGATGATTTTGCTGAAAACGCCAATGAAATACCAGGCGATCAGAAATGGGTAGCAGCGTGAAAAATGTTAATTAACAGCACGTTAACAGTGTACGGTTGTTACACTGTTAGATAACAGCGCGTTAACAGAAAATATATAGTTAAGCCTAAAAAGCTGCAATGGAAAATTTAAAAGAGAATTGAATTCATTGCATAACCTCCAGGGCTGAACGATTCGATGATTTTGCCGAAAATGTCAACAAAAATACCAGGCGAACAGCAATGAGTAGCAGCGTGAAAAATGTTAAATAACAGTATGCTCACAGTGCACTGTTATGTCACTGTTATTTAACAGTGAGTTAACAGCAATATAACAGTGACTTAACAGCATAATGTTAACTAACCGTGAAATGTTAACTAACATTTTTCACCTTACTACTCATTTCTGATCGCCTGGTACTTCGGAAAAATTCATCAGCAAAATAAGTGACAATTGGCCGCTGAGGCTGCTCATTATGTTAATCAACAATGACTTGCATATTTTTCTTGTTAGTTAACATTTGTTTAACATAGTATGGTCAACAATATGTTAACAAAATGTTAACAAATTGTTAACTTTATGTTAACTAACATTGCCATGTGAGTTAACAGAGTGATAACAGTTTTCTGTTATCGCACTGTTAATGACAAATTTAACTATGTAAATCAGCCAGCTAGCTACTCATTGCTGATCGCCTGGTATTTCAAAGAATAGAGCGCCAAATTAGCGCAACATTTACTCTGAGAGAGGCTGCGCTATGAATTTTTTCCCACTGCGATTATTTGTACCCCTTTATAAATAAGAAGACCAAGATTTTGTTTATATTTTTGTAATTTTATTTTGCATTTTTCATCAATTATATATAAAACAATTATTAACATAATTAAAGTACAGTTTAATTAAATATAATATATTTAAGTAGAAAAACTTAACAATTTTTGTTCTACTACTATTCACAATAAATATTAAATAAATAAACAATATTACAAGTACATACATATAAGTATGTGCAGTTACATCTTTTCCGCTTATTATCTCTTACTCTATAGCGCATTTAGCTCTAAGCCTTAACTAGCGAATGGGCCTGTAAGCCAGCATATACATATATCTTAAGTCTGCGCTTATTTATTTCTTATTCTATGTTATTCTATTCATCAGATTCTTCTATGGTCAAGAGAATTTGTTCAGTCTTCGCCAGTTTTTACTGATAGCCAGTTTCTTTGGGGGTAGATAGCCAGAGCGCCCTTAGTTGATCTAGAATGAAGAAATAAAGGAAAATGTAATTGTCAGTAGAAAGTTAGTTTACCAAAAATAAAAATAAATTTTATCCTGCAAATTTCATGTTTTATTTTTTGCCTCTTTATTATTAATTAAAATTCAACAAAATGTAGTAAAAAGTAATTTGCATTAAAACTAAAGAGGCTTTCTATTAACCTCAATGGAACACTCTCGAGTTCCACTTACTACTTACCCAAGTCAAGCCATCTCGAAACCCATTTGGTAGCTTCTCTTCCTGTGCCGCTGTGCCGCATTAATTACCCAGTGGAAATGATTATGTAAAGTCTGAAATGCAGAAACGAAAAAATCATTATGCATTATGTTTTAGTGGACACGGTGGAAAGGGGCGAGAAAAGTTGGCAGCTGCAAAGTACGCAAAGTACGCTGCATTTTAATTGAACGCCACAAATGACGCGACCCGGAATCCTCAACGGAAACGGAAGCCAATGAAGTCAGCATAAGCGTTAGGTAGATAGCAACTAGCAGCTAGACGCTGACGGTGACGGTGCCCCATAACCCGCACTGTTATTCCCTCAGCTGCTGCTGTCTGTGCTGCACGTCTGCTAATGAAATATTCATTCGTAATCGATAATTCCGCAAAGGGAAGGGGCTCGGTAGGGCTAAAGCAACGCGGCGGCATAATAAGGCAGGCAGCGCCAATTCGACAGCAACTGCTAGCTAAGCCGTCTCAGCCCCTACCGATCAGCCCGGTGTCCGGCGACCTCTATAAATAAACACACACAGACACATACATATATATATATCTTCCGCATTGAGCGTCGCCATTGAGAATTTGGGCCGTGAGTCTTGTTGTCTGCACGGCACACAGGCCAGGCCACAGTCCAGCACAGAGAACAAACTCAAAAGTTTACAGTTCATAGTAGAAAAAACAGCCATATTTTAGCTAAAATTTATACGCAATTCGAGGTTTAAGAGTAGCCGACTGAATGCATTAGTCGCGCTGCTCCACAGCATTTTACATTGTGCTGCCTCATCGCACACATGGCGTATGCGTGATATGTGGCAGCAGCAGTAGCAGGAGTAGCAGCAGCAGCAGTTGCCTTAGGTCAGCTGCGGCTCATCAATATTATCATAAAGGAAAGCAAACATTGTTAGCCCAAACAAATTTGAATATATTTACTATAAATAATAAAGTTTCATTCAATAAAAATCGTATAAATAGTAAACAGAGAAAAATGCTAAACAGTTTTAAGACTTGCTGCAGTGCTGCGCTCTGTTGTTGATTATCCAGTATTTATGTACTGAGCCGAGTTGACCTGACAATTGATTAACATAATATAAAACAAAAATTTATTAAGTCTCTTTTATTTAAAGAAAATATATGCATACTCCGTCTTTGGCAAAGGCCGTGGATATCATTCAATTTGCAGTCTTGTATATGTAGAACTGAATACCATACCCTACTCTACTCGACTCTCTTCTACTCCACTCTTCTCTACACGAGTCTCGGCGAAGATTTATATTAATTAAAATAAATTTATTTTTTATATACAGAATATTTATATGAGCTATTAAGTGTAGAATCCATGTGAAATTTTGCTATTTTAGCAAAACAATTGATAAAACACAATAAGCTCTTGCTATATACAAGAGCACTTAATACAATTGAAAAATTCTCTTCCCATTTAAAATAATATAAGTATAACTAATACGACATGCGACACTAATAAATGCATTTTGTTTTCCCATCAGCTAAGCTGAGCTTTGTCAACAAATTTAAGCCAGCAAAGAGCTGCTCAGCGAAAAACTAAACTGAAAATGTCAGAGTTCATATGAAAATCACAAAACAATTGCCTATGAAAAACTAAGCTTAAGTGGAATTAGATTTTCATATACGTACATGCATTCATATACAGTCTTATGTATATTGACCTAAAAAATCATAAAATAAATATTAAAATACCCTAAAGGCTAACTGAAAGCTTGATTGATTGCACAAAGATATTCACATATTATTGCTGTATTAAAATATACTCAAAAAAATTATATATACATATGGCTGTGTGTGTGTGTGTTTGTTTGTGTTGGCTTGGCCCCACGCCCAAATAGCAGCCCATTAGAAATTCTATTAAAAGTTATTTACGGTGCAACTTTCGGTCCATTGAATGCGACAAAGGCTGACTGACTAGACACACATACATATGCATATACATATGCATGTACATACACGTAGAAAAAAGTTATATAGAGGTCTACTCGTAATATGAGCACAAACTCAAACAAAGGCCGAGCATTGTCTATGCATGTTCATAAATACGAAATGCAGCAGCGTTGGCACCTCAAATGAACCCCCAACTGCCAACTGCCAACAGCCAACAGCCGGCAGTCATTGCAGCGCCGCCCAATTGGTGTCCAAAGTCGAAGTGAGGCAAAGTCAAAGTTGCAGTCGAAGTCGAAGTCGAAGCGAATGAAGCATTGACAATAAATTTGCATGCAAAGCACTTCCGCTAGGTGGCGCTGCAGGCGCAACGGATCAGACGCGCGCCGCCGCCGCCGCCCCCTTGCACTGGCGCTAGGTAGCAGAAGCCCTTGCCAGTAGCCCAGACCAAGTCAGTTTATATGCAGATGAGCATAATTGATTTCAAATTGTGCAAAAAGCCTGAAAGCCATTGGAGAGGGTAGGCGAGCAATAGAAGGACGCGCGCTTCATTGTCTACAGCTGAAGAGCTTAATGTTATAAGCGCATTGCCTCAATAGATAGAGCACGTCTGCAGATGAAGATGGTAAAGATGATGATGATGGGGATGATGGGGATGAAAGATGTGATGAAAGGCGAGCGCGCACTCATTAGGCACTTGATGCAGCCCCTGCATATCTGCAGCGATAACAGGGCACAGATAAGCAGGCAGAGCAGCTGGCAGCTGGCAGCGGGCGGGAGAGAGGCGGAAGGCAGAGACTGATGCTTAAACTGGAGCAAGGACAACGGTGGCAGCGACAACAACTTCATGTTCAAACAACGAACGAGAGCACAAATGGTTACATTGCCTGTCGACTCTCGCACACACATATATAGAGAGACAGACACACACACACGCACACATACATATAGACGTACAGCCACAGCATCGCATATGTGCAGCAGGCAGTTAGGCAGCTGCCTGTGGCATCCTCTGCAGCAGCAGGTTGACTGGCCAGCCAGCCAGTTGCAGCTGCTCCCCACTTTTTGCTGTCCCGCTGCCAGCAGCGAGTCCTTGTGCTGCAACAACAACAGTGACAAGCTACCTTCATTTATGTCCTGATTATGACAACTCAAGGAAATGCAGCAACCAGTCAGCTTTTGGTAAGGCCTGAAATGTACCAAAAATTCTCCATGGAGTTGCTTTCATGCAGACATCACACTCACACTCACACTCACACATACACACATACACACGGCTTTGTCTCTGTGTTAATTGCCTGGGTGTGCGACATAAAAGAAAAAAAAAATAACATTGCATACGCGCTGGGGCCAGGTCGAAATTCAAATTGATTTCATTTCTAGTTGGCAGCCAACTGACACAACTCAACTCGTATCACAATAAAAATCAGACAACATCAAAAATAAACCTTTTGTGGCTTTGCGGCAGAGGTGAGGTCGGCGCTTAAATGCTCTTGCGTGGCTCATGGTATTCGCTGATGATTATCTATGACTCAATTCCAACGAAATTTTTTTCAAACTAAAAATTATTTGCCTTCGCCGCACATGCGGCGCTTAGCTTCGAAGCAGTGTTGCCAAATACTCTAGCTCATAAAATATGAAATGTGCTAAATATGCCAGCATATTAGTTTTCTTTTATATGCAATATCCTGGTATTTATTATAATTGGCAATTAAATATGCAACAGTCTGTAATTGGAATACTTGACAGACATGTTGAGACGAATGAAAGAATGTTGGCACGGGTGCAGCTTATGGATGAACTTATGAATAATAAATTATGCTTATATGCGTATATAACTATATTGTCAAAGCATTTATCTATATAATAAATTAAGATATGTATATTTAAAATTCATTCTTATGAATCTTTTAGCGCAGGGATATAGCTTTAAGCATTCCGAAAATGTTGAATAACTAAAATGAAACTTACCTAAAATATTAATATAACATTATTTTAAGCTTATGCTTAATGACAAATGCTGCTTATATTTAATACGATTTTTATGTGTTATATATTTTCCCAATCGTCTTATGAAAATATCACATGTGTATTGCGTTGATTCAGCGCGTACTCAAAAAAATAATAATAATAATTACAACAAAAATTATTGAATATATTTTCTGCAAATTAATATAAGATGTATTCTAAGTATACCATATGCTACTCTTGATTGATTGATATTAAGATGAGATACATATATATGTATATATATCTTCAGAGATATATGAACTACAAATTGCACTTGGGTTTGAGATATACTCAAGCTAGTGAATGCTTCGCATTCCGTGATAGCCTTGACTACATTCTAGATAAATTTACATATAAGATGTCACTCACGCTCTCGTTCGCGCTCTGTTCTTGCTATAGCATACGTTGCGTATGAGTAACATGGAAATGCCTTATCGCTTATTGAGACTAGCAGAAACAGATCTTATCTACTTAATATCATCTCTTCCTTTGCAGTCGCTGATATCAGCTACACCTAGAGCAAGACGCATAAGGCAAAAGCTCGAGCAGAGGCGAGCCAGTTGTGGACGCAATAGCAGGCCGCTGTAGGCATCCAATTTTGTACGCCCAGGCCACGCAACGGTGATGTGGGACACATCCCGCAACGGGCAATGCAACAACCCCAACGTTATATACCGTCTGTATCTGATCTATATGGCACGGACGAGATAGAACTGCTGCTGGACGAGATACGTGAGCTGGAGCTGGAGCCGGTCTGCTGTCAGCTGGACGATGAGCAGGACTTTGAAATAGCTGGCAGCAGAGCCGGCGAGCTCTCGCTCTCACTCGAATCGCCGCTGGGCACGTGCACCTCCTGGGACTCGCACGCCAACTACAAACAGCAACAACAAACGCCGCTGCCATGGGGCGTCGCCCTACACTGTGATCCGCAACACTTGAAAACGCCTACAGGGATTGTGCGCATACTACTGGTGGTAAGCCCTGCCAGAGATTCAAATCTCAACAACAGTTAATGAATAGTTGATTATCCTGCTGTACTCCATTATCCAGTTATCCTCGGCCGTCTGCCTTGCCTGCGAGTGCTCCGCGGGCACCGTTCAGGTTGGCCTCTTTCTACTGCCACTCATCGGGCGCCTGAGGCTGATGGTCTTCTGTGCGCTCTTCTCGCTACTCATCACATGCCTCATGATCTTTCTCGATATATCGCACATAGCGCTAATGTTCCCATTCAACTGGACGAAGGTGGTGCGTATGCCTTATCTCTGACATAAACTCGAATAGAAGAAAACTATATATATTTGCATTTCTTTCTTAGAACACGTGGATGTACCTGAGCATTGGTTTAATATTTATTTTGAGCTCCACGCTGCTCGTCCACATGGTGCTCTATGCGACCGAGTACACCTGGGTATCCAAACACTCCAAGGACACCTTACTAGCCACTGGCGTAAGTAGCTAGAAAAATCGTATATGAACTTCCACTTAATTTTCCTTTTACTCTTCCATCAGATAATTGGCTACATTTGCGCCTTGGAGGCGCTACTCTTGTCGGGCATCGCCTCCTGGCCCTGGTCACAGTATCGCCAGGTGCCCGACGATGCCAGCGAACTGTTTATCGAAGATCGCGAAATGACGCCGATGAGCCCCATCAACAGTACCGATCTCCAGCTACAGCCAGACACTGGCCACACTCTGGCTCCCTATCAGCACAGCAGCCAGACCAATGGCAATGCAATGGCGCCCGATGCATATAACCAACAACAACAACAATCGTCCTATAATCAAAAGCCTTATATACCTGGTGAGTTTTAGAGTGGATTGAAAAGAAAAAAGCATATCATTCTTAGATCTAGCAGTAGGGCGATTGCGTCAAAGAGCTAAATCTATAATTGCTGATAGCTCCAAATTTGCATATAAGACAAATACATTATGAAGCTTGAAGGCAGAGTATATACAGATATACATTAAACAGAATATTTATAATATATGAGTATCAGAAAATATTATCTTAATTAGAACATACATTGAATTATTGCTGTTTAAGGCTGGCAAATCATTCAATAAATATAAGTTAGTATAAGTCATATGAGGCGCTGAAAAGTATGCTATAGTTTTTTTACTTGGACACCCTGTGACCTCTTTACTGTCCATTTCAACTATGAATACTTTTAGAATAGCTCTTAAGTAATTTGAATTATATATACATTTTATACATAGGCTGAGTATTATATTATAACATTCTACTCACATCTTTGCTCGTCTCGATTGCAGCCAAACGACCCAATGAGCTTAATCAGCGTCCAACATTGGGTCACACACAAACCGCACGGATGAAACCGAATCAGCGTTATCGCGAGGGCTATCACTACCAGCCTGTTGCCACGTCCACGTCCCGCCAGAGTCCCACGTTCGTTGTGGGAGATGATCTGGGTGCCGGTCCATCCACATCCCGTTCCAATGATAATTCTAGTGCGTGATAGTTTTTATTCCTCAACGACAACAGCAACAACAAATTTATATAACAAACACTTTGTCCACAACTTGAATGTTGAGGTTGCATTTTGGTCAATGTAAAACAAAACAAAAACAAAAACCAAAACAAAAAACAAATTGTTGATTAGTTTAAACAAAGTAAAAGCAAAACTCGTAAAGTTGAAAACAAAATGCAAGCAAAAACAATAATAAATTTAATATCTGTGTGTGTGTGTGTATTTACGAGCAGAACTTTAAAGAATTTAAACCAAGAAGAACAACAAAAACAAAAGGAAAACCAAAAATATATAACTAAGTTAAAAGGCATTAAAAGTATAATTGTCGCATAGGACCCGAAAACTTGAGCAACATTTGGTTAGTTGTACAAAATTAAATGTTAGACGAAAAGGATAAAAACCAAATAATTAAAATTGAGAGAATCCCTAAATTTGAATGTGAAGAACACAAAAAATTGGCAATGCTTTGGGCCGATTGCACAAATAAATATTTAAAAAACTATAAAAAAGGATACACAAAATTTTACGACAAATTCGGAATGCAAAAAGAAATTCAATATGAGAGATGACAAAATACATTAAAAAAGAGTCGCATACGATGAGCATGGAATGGAAAATCAACTTGTTATAAACGTAGTTTTGCTTATTTTTTAATAAAAACAATAATTCAAGAAAAGCCAGAGAATAATATATACTGAAACTTTTTTTTAATTTTTGAGTCTTTCTTCCATTGTTTTTCCAAAAAACATCTTTAACTTGAACTTCATTAAATGCAATTTAGTAGGTTTATTTCAGGCCCAGATCCTTCTCGATGGTGTGCGAGCAGACGGCCATCATTTGGTCCTTGACATTCAGGAAATTGTCCACAGCCGCTGGCTTGGCCTCGGGCCAGGCGGCCAGATCCCGATAAATGGGACGGCAGAACTTCATACGGAAGTTCGAGTTGGCAAACTCGATAATCTCGTCCAAGCGCTTAATAAGGCGAGCACGGATGATCAAGCGATTCAAACGGAAGCGCACTTCGGCATTCCTCGACTTCTTCAGATTGTATGTGTTTTCCAGTAGCTCAATTTTACGTTCGTTCAGCTCCACAATGTCCTTGCTCTCAATCAGTTTGCCCAGGAACTCAATCAACTGGTGTATGGAAATGGGCTGGTTAATGTCGTTGCTCTTGGCCAATTCATCTACGGTCTTAGTGCTCCACTGGTTGGCAAGATCCTTTGTCACATTGGAAAGCGACTCGTCGAATCTGAAAGTTAATTAGTATTCATTATTTAAAATCTTTCGGTACGGGTGGTCTACATACTTCGGTATTATGGGTGGCATGCCCTCGCACTTCAGCCACAATTCCCAGTCAACAAGACCAAGCTTATCCTTCTTGTCCGTATCCTTGAAATAGTCATACAAGGCGCCCTTAAAGTCATCTGTGACAATCGATTTGTAGGCGAACTTCTTCAGATAGTCGCGCAGGAAGGGCTCAAAGACATTTGGACCGCCAAGCAAATCCTCCAAATAGCGCAGGAAAGTGGAGCCCTTGATGTATGGCACTGAGGAGAATGCATCATCCGGTCCACAGTTGCTCAAATCAACAACGAGTCGGGTTAGCTCCGGTGTGCCAGCCAGTTGAGTGCGTAGCTGTAAAAGAGAACTCCCGATTAGCTTTGTTTATATTATGTAGATAATAGAAGCTGCTTACACACTCCTGCAGCTCGGTGAGGTTGCTGAGCATACGGAAGTCCAGCTCCTTGGCGCCCTGCATGCGTCCCACAATCTTGGACTCGACGAAGACAGTGAAGCCCTCGTTGAGCCAGAAATGTTCAAAGTTCTTATTGGTCACAAGATTCCCCGTCCAGCTGTGTGCGATCTCGTGGGCAACCACATTCGCTAAGGACTTGTCGCCAGCCAGCAGAGTGGGCGTGACAAAGGTCAAGCAAGGATTCTCCATGCCGCCAAATGGAAATGAAGGCGGCATCACAAGCAAATCGTATTGCTTCCACACATACGGTCCACACAGATCCGAGGCGGTTTTCAGCATAGTCGATGTCTCCGAGAACTCCTCAGCACAGGCATCAACAATAGCCTCCTCGGCCCACACATTCGAATTCTCACCCAATGGGCGGGACACAAGTTTGCCAATAGCAATTGCCACCAGATACGCCGGTATGGGCACCTCCTGTTTGAAATGGGTCTTGCCCGGCTCGTTCTTATCGATCAGAGCACTCATCAAAGCGGTCAGCTCCTTGGGATGCTCCACAACGGCATCGTAGGTGAACTTCACAGCCGGCGTGTCTTGACAGGGCATCACGGAGCGAGCGTGTATAGCCTGGCATTGCGAGAACATGTACGGATGCTGCTTGCCCAGAGTCTGGTTGGGGTTCAGCCATTGCAGCCCACTCGCGTTGCTAGCCGTCTCGTAATCAATACGTACGTTAAGACTGTGCGATACAGATGTGATTATAAGTGGCATTATTTACAGGTGCTATATAGATTAGTTAGCTTATCGTGAGCTCCCCTACCTGCCCTTCGCTGTGCCTGCTGGTAACTCCAGTGTGAGCTTCTGGCCCATATCAGGCACGGGGTCGCTGATGAAGTAATTGATGGGCTGCTCCGAACCGCCAGCAAGCAACGTGGCGTTCTTTACATCAATGTCACGCACATCCAAAAGCTAGTCAAACAGATAAGCAATTAGTTAAGTTGTAAAAGCTTAGAGTCTATTTACTTACAATGCTCTCGAGATTGCTGGACAGCACTTTGAATTTGTGCAGAACACTTCCACTCAGTTTCGTTGCCTCAAAATCCACTTTCCAGTGGATAGCAGTGTGCTCGGTGGTTATCAGCTCCGGCTCGGAGTAGGAGCTGGGATCTACGCTGCTCAAACGACCCATATTACGTTTTCTCACTTGATATATGGGCAACAGTTGCGAATGCTGAAACTCTTTCTGCAAGTGTGTCGTGCACAACGTTCGTCTGGAGACTGCAAACAAAAAAAGTGAAGAAAGAGCGAAAAAGAGAATTGAGAGTAAAAGTGGTAAGTTTTAATCAAGTGCTCGAAAGGTGCGATACAAGCACAATTCAAAAGAACTCTCACCAGCTGCTGCGCTTGCGGAATACTAAGACGCAATATTTGATGATCACACCAGTAAAAAATTGTGTGGGCGTTGCTAAAAAATGGAGTATAAATGCAATTCACTGTTGACTGCCGGCAGCCGAAAACAAAGTAACAACCAGGGCTACACAAATGCTATCGATATGATGTATTATATATCGATATGCATACACTAGTCATTCAAATGAACGCCTCATTCATGGTAAACAAAATACACGAGTATAAACTTTTGCTGCCCCCTAACTGTAATGCATTTTAATTACAGCGGGCTGTATCGCTCCAATACTTTCAAATAAATGCTTTAAAAGTGAACGTTCACAATTTGTAAATAACAATATTATATTTTGCCTAACAATACTAAGGATCGGTTTATCGCAACACATAGTCCTTGGGGTAATCCATAATAGCAGGGAAGTTCTCCAGCGTCTCCTTATCAATATGATCCAATCGCTGGGGCACTGTGCGAGGTGTGCGTATTTGGTTTGTCACATTCGTAAGAATCTCCTCTGGCACCTGGTCATCGGCGAACAAATGTAATCGCTGCATTGTATGCCTGCGCTGCAAATTGCCTCTCATGGAATTATAAACAGCCTTCTTCATGACCATGGTGGGATCCTTTTCGTGCAGCTGCCAAGCCAGCGTCCACGACGCACCACCTGGATAGCCCGTATGGTGGAAATAGACACGCTTTACCCACTCGTCGCCGGGCAAAGCTATTTCCTTTGTATTGATCAGCACCACATGGTCGCCGCAGTCATCTACAAGTACAATGTCGATTAAGTTAGGTTTGGATCATATTAGTATTAAGCTAACCTACAACTGGTTACGGGATTCACAATTCTTCATTCAATTTTCGCTCAGCCGGCAAATGTTTCACAACAACACTAACAATGCATGCGCATGTGACGTAACGAAGCACAGCAGTTCGCGGATTTTTCACAGGTTTTCACTTAAAACTATGATAAAGTAAATCATTTCTCTTTTCTACTTACTCATTGGATGGTAAATGGGCTTATGTAGGCCCATCAAGTGTGTTTTGACCAGTTGCGCGGACTCGAAAGGATTTTGCCAGGTGCAATCGTAGATGTGCCAGGTACGCGCAAATGTCGCCCATTGCTGTGAATAACACGCTTGATTATCATATGCAAGCCTTAAATTACAACAATACAAACCTGCACACGCTTAGCGATAGACATTGCTATCAATATTTATTATTTATTATTCAAATACAGAATAAAAAACCAAGTTGACTACTTATTTACGTGCTTGTCACGCGAAGTTGGTTGTGCGCAATGCTTTACTCACTTAAAGTTGGCTGCGTGACATTTTGAGCACACACACTTGAAGTTGGCTGCGATTCAACAGTGCTGCCAAATCAACTAAAATGTTGGCGCGCGCAGCTTGTAATTTGAAATTACAATAGCAGCACTTGCCATAACAAGGCGCGCGCAACTTGAAATGTGAAATCCCACCAAAAAATACTACAACTTAAGTTATGCTGATTTTTGTTGTTATTTATTTTCGTTTGTAATTTCATTTAAACATTTTCTATAGTTACTAAAATTACTTATGCACTGTTTATTATTAATATTATTTAAATATTATTGAAAATACATTAGTTGTTTCACGAAACAATGTATTAAACATCCTTGGTACGTTCGCTGCCTTACAGTTTGCATTCGTTTTTTTGTGTTAATGGAAATATATATATATATGTGTATTATATATAAACTAACAAATAAGTCTAGATTTAGTTACAGTTTTCTCACTTACATACGTTTCCATCATATTTTCCCTTCGATTTTCTTTAGCTTTAAATACAATTTAATGAACTTAATATAGCTTTTGTTTTTCTTTTGTTAATTCGATTTACAACTGGCCAAGTGCGATTTGTTTTTTAATTCGGTATAGTTTAGTTTACTTTTCAGTTTATATATATACTCATATAATACACACGAGGTTTTTTTTTTTCTTTTGTATATATATTTTTTTTGTTTCTTGGTTTTAATTTTTATAGTCAATTTCTCGTTTTGCTTTCCATTTTGGGCTTTTAATGTACGCATATGAATTTCGATTTTGTTGTATTGTTTTTTTGCATTTTTAATGAAAATATATATGTATGTATATATATAAAAAATTATTTACAATTTGTGTGGTGTGTGTTTAATGAAATTCCCTACTTGACGAGCTTGTTTTTTAATGCGAAATTATTGTTAAAACTTTTCAAGTGTATGAGCATTCATTTTTTTTTGTTTGTTTTTTTTTAATATTCTTTTTTTACGTAATTATTAATAAAGAACAACAAAAACTTTACGTATATTACATAACAAAGAAAACGTCGAAATGAAAGTTGAAACTCGAAATTGTCTCCATATTTTCTTCATTTCTTTTTTTTTTTTTTCTGTGTACCGAAACCCGCACCCGCAACCGTGTCAGTGGCAGAGGCCGAGAGGTAGTGTTAGAGAAAGAGTTAGAGCGGATGGGAAAGAGTGAGATAGAGAGGGCGGAGAGAGGGAGATAGAGGTTGGGAGTGAGAGCCTGGAGACCCACTTTTTTGAATGCCAGCCAATTGGCCCAGAGACTAGTTTTTGGCACCGAATCAAAAACTGAGACGAGGCGCAACGGCTCCATCAGCCACATTGCACAAGCCCGCGAGCTGTTTGCGCTGTTTAACAGCAACAGCAGCAGCAGCAGCAGCAGCAGCAACTGCCTTTGCCTTTGCATTCTCAGCCTCGCCACGCTGCCAAGCTCAGAGAACTGATGCCGGCGAGCCGGTAACTTTTTGTAGCATTTGCATTAGCTGCTCCGTGGCCGATTGATTGCCCTCGGTCATGCCCACGCCCATGCCCACACCTATGCCCACGCCCACGCCCACGCCCACAAGATTGGCACCATTGGCCCCACCCACCACTGCGGACGACGGCGGCGATGAGATCGATGTGGCCGCCGATGCCGATGACGAGGAGGATGGCGTCAGCGCCAGCTTGGATTCTGGAGCAACAAAAGAAGCTGAGATTAGATTCGGTACGTTTTGTCTATGGACTGCCTTGCATACTGTCATCGCTCTCCAGGTACGTCACATACGAATCGGTGCTGTCCGGATGATGGTGCGACGTGATGCCCGAGTCCAGGCTGCTCCCACCGGGCGGCCCGTTCATTTGCTGGCCCGGCGGCGGCGGATGCGGTCCCTGTGGCGGATGCGGCGGCAGTACGGGCATTCCATTCAAATCATAGCCATGCATCTAAACAGACAGATAGAGAGAGAGAGAGACAGAGAAAGAGAGAAAGGAGTGTTAAATACATTTTCCTTATAGATATATGTGTAGAAGAATCTATCGAAGATTCCTCTCTGCTCACCTGATTGACGAGCTGCTGAAATGCGGGCGTGTGCGTATTGATGGCCCCATTGCTGTCCAGATCGGCGTGCAGGGCAAAGTCGCTTAAGGCTTTCCATGGCGGTTGATATGTCTGCACATCGAGTCCCTGCAGATTCAGAGGTGAATCGTGCCGCACAGGCGAGCTGGCAATCATGGGAATGCCCTGCATGGCGCCATAGCCCAGCTTGCGACCCTCCTGCAAAGGCAAAAGCAAAACCAAAATTGTGAAATGTGCACACAAAGAGAGCGAGAAAGAGAGAGAGGGAGAAAGAGGGGGAGCAATTGCTACCTTCTCCTGTTGCATTTGCAGCTTCATTTGAATCGTCTTCTTCTTGTCCTTGCAGCGCTTGTTCTGGAACCAGACGCGTATGACGCGCGGCGACAGGCCCGTCATCTCAACCAGCTGCTCCTTCATTAGCGCATCAGGTCGCGGATTAGCATTATAGCAGGTTCTATAAAGTGTAAATCGAATTTAGCAGAGCATCGATTAGAGCTATAGCTAGAGCAGGACTTTACCTTAAGGTATGCAGCTGCTTCTCGTTCAGAACGGTTCGCACTCGCGTGGGCTTGCCATCCGAGGGACCCGATGGACGCTTTTCCCTAATACTTTTATGTGAGCCCGATTCGCTGCCAGAATCTAGATTGAGCAAGAGAGAGAGAGAGATTATATATAATATCATATGTAGGTGTAACTATATAAAGAGATTTAATCTGTGGTCGTAGCTGATTTGTTTGATTATTCGGTTGGCAGATTTGTGGATATATTATTTGATATGTCTTTATATGGACAAAGTAGAGTATTTGCAATATCAGTTCAGCTTCAGGTTGAGGGTATCTGTTAGTCGTGCACTACCTACTAAGCCACTCTCACTTGATTGCTCTTTATTGAATTTCAATTGTTTCAGAGTCAGTTTCTTATTACAAATATAGTTGTACGACCTATATATGTATATATAGTCTACAAAGGGCTGTCCTATCTGGAAATGATCTCTGTAGAGATGTCTTTCACCCGTATCGTTTGTCAATTCGCAATCATTTCGCTATTTTTGCAATTGCTTTGAACTACGCGTTGATAAATTGCAGAGACGAATTCCAATAGACCGCAAGAAACAGCCAAAAATAGTCGCAGTTGGCGACCCTGAGTCAAACTGCTCGTGCGCCCCTCTCTCCCTCGTTCGCCCTTTCCGCTCATGATCAAAGAGGAGGCTGCGTACGGAACAAAGAGATGTCCGTGGCACGAGCAGAGACAGCGGAAAAGACAGCTGGTAGAAGCAGAGATAGAGCCAGAGGTAGAGGTAGAGGCAGAGGTAGGGGCAGCTGGCAAGGGCAGAGGTAGAGGCAGAGGGTGTTGAGTTCTTGGTCTTGGTGCGTGGTTCGTAATTAAGTCGTGTTTCACAACAGCCAAACAACTTGTTATCGTTATCTAATTTCGATAACGATCGCATCGATGAATGAGTCGAGCGCAACAATCGATCGATGCGGCGTTTCGTTTGAAGCGAAAAACAAAAACAAATTGAAAACAAACAGCGAAAAAGTTTTTGGCAAAAAGAAAACAAAAAAAAAAGAAAACTTTTATACAAATTAAAGCGGCCAGCAATTGTGACGGCGAACTGTGAACTGTGACTGTGACTGTGACTGTGACTGTGACTGTGAACTGTGAGCTGTGACTGTGAACTGTGAGCTGTGACTGCGTGCAGAGATCAAAGCGCCGACATATGGCAAACACTTGAAGCTGCTGCGTGCCTTATTCGAGTTGAGCGCAAATACAACAAGTGGAACTATGAATGGAATGAATCAAAGATGCAGCGAGCGAGTGAAGAGAGTAAAAGAGAGGGGAAGGCAGGGAGGGAGAGAGAGAGACAATGTTTGCCTGCCCGAATGCTTGAATGCAAGTTGAAGACTTTGTTTGTTGCTGCAGCCAAGCCAAGTCGAGTCGAGTCGAGTCGAGTCAAAGCCTCGCTTCATTCGCAAATTCCCTAACTATTAGAGACGATCTAGCACACGCTCTCTCACTCTCTCTCCCTCTCTGTCACTCTGGTAATATACCCCTCTCTTACGCCCCTCTCAGTCTTTCTGCTTAGCCCGCACACGAGCTTGCCTAGACTTTGACAACACCGCCGCATGTTGATAAGGTCTAGTCTCCCACTCTCTGTCTCTCTCTGTTTCTGTCTTTCTCACTCCACCCTTCTTTCAGTTTAAACAATGAAAGATTATGTTGACGATATGGTTTGACAATTGTCGTACATTGTTTGACGTTTGCCGATTTCTATTGACACTTTATCGCGTTACAAGGATGTAACGCTGTCTTTCTAAGAATAAAACAAACCTTTGTGCTTGCCGACCCACTCAATCGAGCCCAACTCCCTCTCTTCCACTCTCCCTCTCTCTCTCTCTCTCACTTACTAGTATTTAGCCTAATTGGGCTAGATAGAGTTTTCAATCTATGCGAATAAGTGGAGCAGTCGATAAACGCATTCACGAGTTACGCGAAAAATTCATTTAGTCTATTGCTATTCGGGCTAATTGAGTTGGCTGCCAGCCCAGGTGGCTCAGGTGTCTCGAATGTTTTCTTCAAAGGTAAACTTAGAACTGCTTTTTGCAATTGTCATAATTGGGTAAGTTGAGGGAATTGAAAGTTATTTATACAAGATAAGTCCTTCAATAAGTGGGCCACAAATGTGAGAGACTGTAGAATTATTTCAAAGAATTGAAGAATCGTGAGCTTATGGAATATGAGAGAGATGAAAGATGAAAAGCGTACTATAATGTGAACTTAAGAGGAAAGTAATATTGCAAGTCTTATGTTGGTCATATTGTTGACAAGCAAGCTAAAGAAAGAGAAGAGAGACGCTGGGGACAGGAAAGAGTTGGGGAGAAAGAATAAGAAATGGAAGGGAGATAGAAATAGAGGAATAAATAAATAAGGACATGGAGAGGCAGATGTAAATAGAGAGTTTGAGATGCAGATAAATTCAAAAGGCAACAGAGAAAGTTCTTTATCTCGAGCTAATCATAGAGACATACAAACAGGAGAAAGGAAAAGAGAAAAAGAAAGGAGAGAATTGAGACAAAGAGAGAAAAAGATAAAGAGAAAAGATCAGGAAGAGCGGAAAAAAACAGAAACATAGCAAACGAGGGAAAATTGAGGATGTAGAAGATAGCAGACAGCAGAAGGAAAAGTGAAAGTTGGAGAGGGAAAACCTTAGAGAAATGAGATTTAAGTAGAAAATATTTCACAGAGACTCCAATCAGCAGAGAATTATAGAATAAGTATAAAGGTATATAGAAAAGTATAGAATTGAAAGGAATCCTAACTAAAATCTTCAAGAAACGTAAACTTAAATTGAGTATATGGAATAACTATGGTATATAAAACTCAACAAGAAACTACACTCAAATCTATCTATATCAAATCTATATATTATGCAGTTTTAATCGCACCCAACTCGCAACCCCCATTGGACTACCAAAAGTATTTTTCCACTCCCAATCTCAAATCTAAATCTCATTATTGGAAACAATTAAAGAGAAAAGTCATTGAGGCACTTACCCGACATTGAGCCCAGTTCGCTGGAATGGTTATTATTGCTAAGGTTTGTATTGTTGTTGTTACTACTGCTAATGTTGTTGTTGCTCTCCACGGATGAGGATGTGAGGCTGCTCTGCGAGGACTTCTCCAGGACATCGTGATCCTCCTTGCAGTAAAGGGCGCCCGCATCGCGTAACGCAAACTCATCGCCTGATGAACGAGTGGGGAAAACACAAACAAAAACAATATTATTATGATTGAGTAAATAGAAGGAGTGTGTGAGAGAGAGAGAGAGAGAGAGAGAGGGAGACAACTCACCTGGCAGCAATTGTCGAGCGCACGCGGAGCAACGAAAACACTCGATGTGAAAGATTTTCGTTTTGGCTCGCATCACAAAATCATTTTTGCTAAAGGAGTTACCGCATTTATCACATTTTGTACCAAATAACCTGTGAAATCAAGAACGAGAAAGAAGAAGATGCTGATGAGTGGGGAAGTCTTATGATTAGAGATAAATGTGAAAAAAATTATGTGTGCGTGTAAATAGCCTTGAGGGCGTTCAAGTGCGCCTACCAAAAATGTTTCTTTATGACTTTTCAACAAACAAATAACGAGGGGGAAAAAAAAAAAGGTAAATCAAATGAGAATAAATAATAAACAAGTTGTAAGCTGAGCTAGCTGTGTGTGCTCGAAGCACAGATGCCCTGTAAATGGCAATGGAAGCTAATGTTAACATTCCATTAATTATTATGTAATTTAACAGAAGCATGTTATTCAGCATAGATGCTCTGCAAAGTACATTGCCAACTAATGTTGGCATAGCTGCTATTACTTCTTATGTTATTTAACAGAAGAATGTTATTTAACATAATATGCAAGCTAAGCTTAGAAATTGATGAAAATTGCATATAGAAATTTATTTAAAAAAAAAAGTTGCAAATGTATATATTAATTTTTAATTAATCAGTGCATATTAGTTAATAATTTTTAATGAATCAATATATATAACAAATAACAAAATAAATAAAAATAAATAATCACAAGAGTTGTACAAACAAATAAATATAAATTTGTAAGTCAGACATTTTGGCTTGTTCAAGCTAAGCAAAGATCCTTTACGACAATTTAATATCTCAAAGCTTAAGTATGTATGCAGCAATAGCCGCTTTATATTTCATATTTTTGCATTTGATTTATTATTCCATTTCATTTTGATTCTAATTTTTTTTTAACTTCCAAATAAGTTTTTCGTTGAATATGACAAAACGCTCGCATTTTGTTTGCGATTTTTACTTTGAGCACTTCAAGACTTTAGATAAAAGCTTTTTGAATCTTTTGGCTAGCACAACATAAATTTAATAAAATTGTATCTATGAGCTTAATATTTTTTGGTATTTTATTTAAAAATAAAAGTGGCTTTTACACATAATATTATCTTGAATTGAAAGTGACTTTAAGAATTTGTAACTTCTTCTAAACTTGATGTCTATGAAATGTAGGCAATAATGCAATTTAGCTAATTTATATATAATATTTATAGCTATAAATTTTTTGCTGCAATTGAAATATAAATTTATATTTAATTTATATTAATTATATATATATATTTTTTTTTTTCATTTATTCTAATACAAAATCTAAAGCACTTTCAAATATTTACATAGAATTTACTATGCAGAAGCGAGTCCACAGCTTTAATGTCTATAGCTTGTATATTATATACTACATTATACTATATATATATATAAATCTCCCTACACATGCTCTATGTGCTATCTGCATTAATAATCTCAACAAATTCGCAGCTGTTGTCTAAGCTTAAGTCATTTTATTTATTTCTTTTATGATCTTAGGGTATTAAAAACCCCAAAAAAAAGAAGGCAGCTAGAAGAAGAGTTAAATAAATAAGCGAATAAAGAGTAAAGTAAACGCAGCGCCGTCTTTTGTGGCCGCCGCCGTTGCCGTTGCCGTTGCCGTTGCCATTGCCGCCTCGAGCATCAATCATTTGTGCAAGTCAGGTGTTAATTTATAGCTTTGCACGTGCTAATCAATTATTCAAAGATTTGCATGGCAAATAGTTGGCTGCTGCTGCTGATGACGTTGCTGTTGATGATGATGATGAAATCTGTGAGCTAGTCGCAGTTAGCAAGCTGCTAGCCACAAAACAAGATTCCAGTTGGCAAGCTTCATCTAATTAACATGGCTAACAAGAGTCGGCGGACTGCTACAATTGCTGTAGCTGGCCAACGCCAAAAGAGTGGGCCATGTGACAGCACCCCAAAATTTACAGGGTATCAGCGGATAATCTCAACTGTCAGCTAACTAATTTTCACAATTAGCTTAAGTCAAATGGCTTTTGAGATTTGCCTAAAGATTCGGCTAAGAGTTCAGTTGAGCTGAGGTAGCAGCAACCAGATGTGGTTAACAATTTGATTAGTTTTGTATGCATTACTATATATGAAGATAGTCAAAACTTGTTTTGACTATATGGAGAATATGCCACTCTAGAGAGAGTATAATGATTTGATGTATAGGAAACTTTTGGCTCGACTAGAAGAGCTCAGACTCGAGTAGACTCTCCATAAACTAAAACTAATTATATACTTGGAGATATTAATGTTTATTCTGTTAAAAATTGTAATACTTATATTAGGTAAACATTCCTTACTTTACTTATCCTTAAATCTACAGCAAGTTCACTCCGAAACTTGTCTTCTAAGTACTCAAGCTCATCAGAATCATTTTTCAATTTCTCTATATTTATTTACATATAAGTATTTGCCATGACAAGTCAACTTACCTAACATAATCACGCTTGCAATAGGTTTTGCCATCGCGAACAAAACACGTACAGCTCTCGTCCAGGAATTGCCTGCACTCCTGGCACTTTAAGCACGCCGCATGCCATTCCAGATCGGGTGCGACGCGCAATATATACTGATCGTGTATCTGGCCGCCACAGCCGACGCAATGTGACAAGCGTTGTTTTTCTGTGAAAAAAAGAGAGAGGAAAAGGAAACTCATAAATATCCAGATGCAATTTCAATGAAATTCAAATAGAATTTGCATAGCTGACTGCTATGGCACTCCAATGAGAAGAGCTTTAGCTGCAATCACTTAACAGCAGCTTCCACTGTTAGCTACAGCTACACTGTTAAGTCTTACAGAAGAGCAATTGCAATGCCGTCGGCTGTTGGCAGCGTCGGTAAATCACTTTGCAGTTTATTTAATTTGCTGATGTGTTTTACATGAAGCTGGCGCTGCACTTTTAGCCAATTATGCGCCTGGCTATGTTGTAAACAAAAATAAGTAAGTCGCAAAACAAAGATGGCGCTAATTAACAAATTGTTATCAAATAAGCTGCCTCCCTGACTCTCTGTGTGCGTGTGTGTGTGCCGCCCCAAAATAAAACTTTTTGTCGGAAGAACATTTGAAAAATTCATAAATCTGCACAAAATTTTCAAGTATTTAAGTTGGCCCAAAAGTTCGAGCCAAAAGTTTGCGCCGCCGAAGGTTTGGGTGCCAGAAACAGTCAAACAAAAAAAAAGAAATAGAAGAAAAAATCAATGCAATCATTGCCACATTATGTACGAGTGCTAGCGTTGCCACCCCACGTACTGTATGTATATATGTATATATAAAATATATATGTATGTATGTATGTGTGTGCTGTAATCCTTGGCAGCTCAGTGAAAAAATAAAAAGAAGCAACTTTTGCAACAGGAAAAACTTTTTGCTTGTTGAAAAATTAAGAAAAACTTTGACGCGCGTTTAGCACGTTTTAAATGTTTCGCACACACATACTCAAACACACACACACACACAGAGATCGCAGAGAGCGAGCGAGCGACACACACGAAGCTCTGTGGCTGCTTCCTCTTTGTGTCTTTAAACGTAGCTGCGTAGCAACTGTTTATGCGAGCGCGTGTATGCATGTGTGTGCATGCGTATGCGTGTGTGTTTGTATATTGCGTATCTCTCGCACTCGCAGCCTCTGCATGAATTATTTATAAAGGCGGAGCAGACAAGTTGCTGCCGTTGCCCGTTCGCTGTGCCTTTTGTTGTTGTTGCTGCTGCTGCTGCTGTCTTTCTTTCTTTCTTCTGTATTTATTTTTATTCATTTTTTTTTTTTTGGCCTGCGCTTTTTTTCGCCTGGTTTTCGCGTTTGCCTCGTATTTGTTGCTTTCATGCTTGAAGCACTTCAGACGCCAGGCATTTACTTCCATGTGCTGTGCTTGCGCTCTACTGCTCTCTTCCCCCTCCTGCTTCTTCTCTTTTCCCATTCTTTACTTTGCTCGGCCTTCAGCGCTGCGCTTGAAGCCTCAGCCTCAGCCTCAGCCTCAGCCTTTGCCTTTGCCTTTACTTTTTTTTTGTTTTCTGCGTAGCATGTGCGCTTTTTTCTGCCCGCCTCTCTGTCGCACTTGTGCGCGCTGCCTCAGCTGTCTCGCTTGCGCACAAAGCTACCCTATATAGTCAGTCATGTAGCTGTAGCTGTAGCTGTAGCTAAAGCTGTAGCAGTTGTTGTTCGCGTTGTTGTTGTTGTTGTTGTTTGTGTGTGCGTGGCCACCATTTTTCTTCTCGCTGCTGTTGCTATTGCTGTTGTTGTCGCTTTTGGACAGCTTCTTTTGTATAAATTTCCAGGCTGCGTATCTTTTGCTGACTGACATTTCGCATTCATTGTTTGTTGCTCTCTGTGTGTTTGTGTGTGTTTGTGTGTGTGTGTGTGTGTGTGTAGGTGTTTGTCTGCCTTAATGATCCTGCGCAGTGCGTTTTCATTTTTCTTCACACACACACACACACACACACACACACACACACCGCAGCCATTACGACTCGTAATGGGAATTTAAGCGCAACTCCTGCGCTTGTATCATTTGTTGTTGTTGTTGGTTTGGGGGTTTTGTTGGGGGTCTTTCCGCTTTTGTGGCGTATCTTTTGCATGTTGCCCAAACCGCCCCCTCGAAAATGTGTGTGTGTGTGTGTGCGCGCCTTTTCGAGGGTTGCTGGTAGTCCGGACTAGGGGGTTGGGAGCTGTGGGGGCTGTTGGCTGGCGATGGCGATGGCGCTGGCGCTGGCTTTGGCATTTGGCGCGCCGTGGTCTGCTCGATTTTTCGTTTTTCGGCGCTTTTTGCGGCACACTTTGGGGTTGCACAAGAGTGAGTGAGAGGGGAGAAGGTTAGAGCGAGGGGACAAATGCAATTTTTAGTCTCGTGTTTGTCGTCTAGGAATTTTCAACTGTGGCTAGGCTAGCTGAGCTCAGGTGAGCGGCGGAGGTGAGGCGGACTGTTGTGGAGGTGTGGCAGCACATGCGGCTGCTGCGGCTTTTTCACTTTTAACGAGCAACGCTTCACAGCATTTGCAACATTTTCAACATTTTGCCGCATTTGCACGCTGCGTGTCATTTTTACATGTCATTCCATTTTGCTGTCGTATTTACTTATAGATACATATACATATATATATGTGTATAGTATATATAAATTCTTTTTTCTTTTATTTCAGCTATAAATTTTTCAATTAAACAACTGACAACGCACAGCAGCAGCAACAACAGAAACAACAACAAACAGCAAGCAATTGCTGCTGTTGTTGCTATGATCTTGGCTTCAACTTCAAGTTTTATTTGGCAGTGCTTAAATTTTTAATGGCCGCACCTTTTGGCTGCTGTTGCTGCTGCCGTTCTTGAACCTCTCCTTCTAGCACCATTTGATATGAATACACTGAGCAAAAAAGTCTATGACGAATGACTGATTGAGCCCGTGGTCAAAGAGCAGATATGTGGCATATGGAAGAGATAAAGCCAAGCAAACCATCAGCTAAAGAAAAAGCAAAGAAAAGATTCTTGAATTTAACTCAAATTTAAATCAAAATTAAAAATTAATTTGTATTAGAATATGGTTAGAAGAACACATTAAAAATGGCTTTAAAAATATATTAATTTTAATATATTATATTTAAATTTTTCTCCGAAATATCTATTAAATCGCAAATACCACAAAATTTGCATAGTGTATGCAAAGCCTTGAGTCGCCTGCGAATTGCAGCTTGTCTCTAGATAAAATGTAAAGAAATCTACAAGACGAGGATAAAGCTAAGAAATGAAATGAGTATAACTCGCCAATTTGCGTGCTCTACAGCAAAGAGCTGAGCCAAGCTGAGCAATACATATCTGGCCGGAGTATCTTGCGCGTTTAAGCGTTTTTATCTAATTACACGCGTTACGCTCGTGTAGAGCTGGACGGAGTTGGAGTTGGAGTTGGAGTTCCAGTTGGAGTTAAGGCTACAGGCCACAGCTTGATGGATAGCTTGGCATTGTAGTGCAGTCTATGAGCATTTGAGGAACTGTCTCGTTGGCTAGTTCTCGGCCAGATCCCAATAAACATATCAAAGGCAAATAATGAACGCCTAGGCATCCATTGCAATGCAAAGCTCTAAGCAGCAGCAGCAGCAGGAGGAGCAGCAGCAGCAGCAGCTGCTTATCAGTTGTCGGCAATCTTTCAAAGGAGCCACAAATCGAAGTTGGGCACAAAAATTGTGTTTGCTGCAACCAGTTTTTGGCTGCAATGGCTGCCTGCCTGCCTGCCTGCTGCTACTCTGACAGCAACTGTTGCTGCTGCTGCTGCTGCTGCTCCTCCTGCTGCTGCTGCAGCATCATTTCGTGTTGTTGTCGACATGCAAAATGCAAAGCATCGATAAGATAGACGCGAGTGTAAGCCAAAGACTCAACCAGACACCAAATTATGGAAGCTCTCTTACGGATATGCGCGCGATTTCCAAATCAACTACTGTTTCAGAGCTGCCTTATGAATATACATACATATATATATATATATGTATATGTATGTATATTTATATATTTGTGTTGATTTGTTTGATTTATGGCTGCTTGAATGGGCTATACAAAGCGCAGCCACTGACGAGTTGAAAAGCAAGTGCCGCCGCAACTAGGAATTTCACATGACCATAAAAATCGAGTCGCAGTCGCTGTCGCAGTCGAAGTCAGATTCAGTAGTTGTCGAAGACACCCACAAGAGCCGCGTGACTTCTACGAAAATTTGTCATTTTTCCAGGAATAAACGCCAAGTTGTTTTTAGCTTGTTTTTCTGTTTTTTTTTTTCAGTTTTTTCTACCTGGCCGCTTTAAAAAATTAATGATGACAGCGCTGGGCAAACACGTGCCGCAGCTGTATCTGTGCATCGTTTGTCGATTTTCGCTTCGTTTTTCGTTCTTTTCGATTTCTCGCATTCACATTTTGACAGACTCATCAATTTTGTAGATACGTAACGAGCGCTCATCCTGCTGCCAGTCAGTCGGGCAGTCAGGCAATCCTCCTCTGGCTGCTCTGCTACCCTTTTACTGATTAGGCAACATTCGTTGGCCATTGTTTTGAGCGCTGCGTGGGCAGGGCTGACCACACTCTCTGCCCTACTCCACCTACTTCTCCTGCTGCTCCTGCTGCTGCTCCTCTTGGCATATTTCAACTGTGTCTCCTCTGCCAGTCAGTGTCTGTCCAGCTGGTAGGAAGCTTTTGTGGTTTTTGATTTGTTTGTCTGCCTCCGTTCGCTGGGATCCTATCAATTATGAGTCCTCTGCCCAAGCTGTCTCTCTCATTCTCTCACACTCTCTCTCTCTCTCTCTCTCACTCTCGGTGTCTGTGCTGCAATTTTGGTGCTTTCTGCGCTTTGATTGTCTGCCTTAAGTTGGCTTAATTAAGTGCAGTTGCTTTGACAATGACAACGTAATCTTCATTTAGCTGTAAGCCACATCAAAAACATTCTACCGCCTCGACAAACACACAGTTGTACATATCTATAGCTTTTATTTGCTTGTATTTGTATACAATATATAAATTTGCCTAATTAATTACACAAAACACCAAAGAGCATTTCGATTGGGGGCAAAAATCTTACTGAAAGATGCGCAGCAAGAGAAATGCTTGAAGCAGCAGCTGGAGATGGCAGCGTGAGCCGAAAGTGAAGTGAACTGAACGACGAGCTGAGTGGAAAGAGTGAGAGTGAGAGGGACAGAGTGAGCTAGGCAGTGAAAGAGGCAGATTAAGCGTTTCTTTCTGGCTGCTGAGAGTTACTTCAATAAGAATATATCTGCCGATGTCTATGGAAACGATGTTACAATTTATCAAATTTACTTTCATTTGTTTGAATTTTCCTTAGTTTTGTTTTGAATATATGTATATTATTTTACTTAGCTTTCAAGACAATAATCATTCAATATTTATATATTTTTTATTTATTATATTTTCATTAAAATATCTAGCTAGATCCGTGCAAAGGAAAAGATTGGATTTCTGTTGCTAAATCTTTAGTTAACTATATTTCAAGCATTTTTGTCTTGGTTTAATAATTGCTCTATTATAATCTCTAATTCGAATTGAAGAAATTGCGATCTACATCTTTCACTGCATTGCCGAAGCAAATGCAGCTGCATTGGACAATTCCAAAAATTTGTAGTTATTTAGTTATGTATTCATTGTTTTAATATATTATTCAGCTTTAATATTTTATTATTAATATTTCAAGGTGTTTGCTAATGCTACATAAAAAATGTATGTCATTATTTATTTTATATTTTTTTATATACTTTTATAGAGATATCTACATATATTTATTATACTTTATAAATAATTTTTATATACTAGATACAAATTTATTATTGAAAAATATTTAGATAAAATATATATACATATTATTATATAATATTAATACATTTATTTTTTATGAATTTTATATACTCATTTTTAAATGAATATCTATATATATCATATATATTTTTTTAAATTTTTATATGGCCTATTTTATGTAGTTATAAAAAGTTAATATATAAAATATATAAAAATATAATAAAATAAATATACGCACATAAATGTTATTTAAATATTTTTCTAACATTTTTTAAATAAATATTTTCAATCAATAAATATATGTAAATAATTGCTTAAAATTATAAAAATAGTTTTTGCTTACAAGCATATCTCTAATTTCGATTAACTCCCACTTCACCCACCTACGCCTTTTGCCATGAAGACTCTCTCTCTGTCTCTCTCTTGCTCACTACCTCTCCCTCCCTTTCTCTACCCCTCTCCGAACTCTTTCCTGCCCTGTTTTGTTAAACTTTACAAAGTTTAACAGCAATTTGTTCGCTGGCTTTCTTTCATATTTCTTTCAGCTGTGGCCGCATTTTTATATAAATTTGTTTTTTTTTTTTTGTAATCATTTTTGTTGTTTTCTTTCTTTTCTGACTCCCACTTTGATTGATTCCATTGTGCAGTGAAGTGGACAGTGGACAATCAATTGATCGTGTCACGCGCTGAGAGTCGTCTCGTCTCGAAGCGATTGAGTTTGTGAGTGTAAGCTGAAGCGCAGTCAATATAAATATAACAGAACTCTGAATCAAACAGATTGATTTTCGATTTTCGAATTTCGATTTTGGATTGGATTGGATTGGATTGAGCGAAGCCAGAGAAGAGGAGACGAGGTGAAGGCTGGAAGGGGCAAGAGACGACAACAAACTGAAGCTCCAAAAGAAGCCGCCGCCTGCAGTTGCTTTGAAGTGTTGTATTTGCCTCATTGTTGTTGTTGCAGTTGTTGGCTGTCGTTTTATTGAAGCCAAATTTGAATACGAGACATGCAGCCGCAGCCGCAACAGCCGCAGCAGCCGCCGTCGAGGCAGAAGCTGCCAATGCCGCGACATCAAAGAGTGCCTGGACTCAAAATGGACATGGGCCTGCAACACACAATTTATGCCAGCCAACAAACACACACACACGCACACACGCACACACACACACATGCATTGCTGCAGTGCTGCAACGGAAATGACCTTTTTTTTTTTTCTGTGCAACAAAATGCCGACGCGCTGGCTCTGGCCAGAGCTCTGCCTCTGGGCACTGGGCTCTGTCTCTCGTGCTGCCTCTGGATGCTGCGTGTGTTGCTGTTGCTTGGCGCGCAGACAGATGACAAGACGCGATAGTGTCCCAGAGACAGGCGACTTCTCAAAACATGGCTTGGCCGTGGCAACAAGCGGGCTAAGTGATGATCATGATGGGTTATTAGGCAGGTTGCGTTGACAACGCATTTGTCTTGGCCAAAAAAACGAAAGAAAAAAAAAAACAACAACAACAAACGCCGACGCAGGATCGAATCAATATATACATATAGCTATATGTGTGCATGTGTGTGTGTCTCGGCCAGATAAGCGCGACATTTATTTATGTTGCTTTAACACACACACACAAGTGTTGCCAATGGCCAAGGGCGCCCCGGCTGCCAGCTTAGAGAGCAAAGGTGAAAGCCGCCTGGCGGCTATCAAAAAACCCTTCCTCTTATTCTCCTCCTCCTCCTCTGCTTCTTCCACTTCTTTCACTTCTTCTTATATTCAAATCTGACAGCTCAACGTCAGTAATGAGTCGAAAAAGTGTCAAATTAATGTCAGCTTGCCAGTCGCATGTGCCACACACACGCACACACACACACGCACACAACATCAATTAAAGCTCAACAACAAATCGAAATTCATCAGCAAATACGTTAACTGCAATCAAAATGCAGTTGCAACTTTTTATGGTCAATGCAACATGTTGCAAATGCTGACAGACAGCCAAATAAATATTTTGCGCGTTTTTTATACATTTTTTTTTATTATATAAAGTCGAATAAAGTTTTAGCTTTTTTTTAAATATTTTATATTTCATCTTAAATTTTTATTATTATTTTTTAAGCATTTTTTCTTCTGCCTGTCTAATTTTTTGCGCTTTTTTTTTAATAATTCTTTTTTATATTTATTTCATCTTAAATTTGTATTTTATTTTTAATTTTCTTACATTTTTTCTTCTGCTTGTCTAATTTTTTTTTTTTTTTTTAATAATTCTTTTTTATATTTCATTTGTATTTTATTTTTAATTTTCTTACATTTTTTCTTTTACCTGTCCAGTTTTTTGCGTTTTTTTAAATAATTCTTTTTTACATTTTATCTTAAATTTGTATTTTATTTTTATTTTTTACATTTTTCTACTGCTTGTCTAATATTTTGCGTTTTATTTTTTTTTTTTTATATTTCATTTAAAAATTTGTATTATTTTTTCAACATTTTTTCTTCTGCCTGTCTAATTAGCTATAGGCCAAAAAAAGAATTGACCACATTGTTGCATTCAATTGTTGCTATTGTTGTTGTTGCTTTTGTTGCTGTTGTCTGTTGCCTTTTGCCTTCGCTGGCAGTTGGCTTGTGTAAATATTTGACCCGACGCGTGTGAACTTTAACAGTTTTTATGCTTTATTTGTCGCAAATATTGCGCAAACATGAACAGACCCAAGCGCACAGCACCTCATCTCAGCTTGCTACGTCCGTCTCTCTCTATCTCTCTCTCTCTCTCTCGCTCTGGCTCTTTCATTGAGTGCCTCTTCTTTATACAACGAAGCTGCCTTGTTTGCATTTGCTGTTTGTTGCTGTTGTTGCGCATGCGCACCTTTTGCACTTGAGCATTGTGAATGTTGCTTTCTTGTTGTTGTTGTAGTTGTTGTTGTTGTTGCTGGCTTGTTACTTGGCCAGCATGCAACATGCGTTAGCAACATACTTTCTGTAGTCGGCTAAATATCAGTAGAATGGTGCGAATTCTAAAAACTGTTGCAACTAGAGAGGAGTCAAGCGAGCAAAGGCAGATAAATATTTATATATATATATAAAGATATAGCTAGATAATAAAAAGATATATATATATATATATATAAATGACAAAATTGATTTAAACTTCTTTTAGCTATTATTGCGTATCTAATTTTTCCCCTTTTGATTTATAAATTCAATATATTTTCTAGCTCGCGTCCAGTTGCCATTAAGGAGCATCACTCAGCTATAGTTTCTCTCTCTCTCTCTCTCTCTCTCTGCTCTCTCTCTCTTTCTGTCTTCCATTTGAATATGTAATTGAGTTTATTGAGTACACTTAGTAAAAAGGAATCCCTTTTTGCTGTGTTGAGCCTTGGGCAAGAGTTCATCTCTAGTTAAGCAGCTTGAGCTGGGTGTGCCTTGGCTGCCACATTCCTAAGCTGGATGCACTTGGTGCGTAAGTGTGCCTGTGTGTGTGTGTGTGTGTGTGTGAGCACCGTTATAAAAACTTAAGACCTCATTAAAAGAGGCCGCCACTGCTTTATGGCCGGCAAAGAGCGAAGGAGAGTCGAACATTTAACGCCGTCTTACGAGGCTCGTTGTGGTCCTTTTATAAGCGATGCTTAAAAGAACTAAATGCAAGTCTATATATATGGCTATATATATTACTCTGCCCATATATCTGTGTGTGTCTGTGTGTGTGGAGGTTGTTCGATTACGCACACGCAAGGGCAGAGCTGCATTTAGCCAGGTTTTCTTTTTGTTTTTATTTTGTTTTGTTTTTATTTTCATTTATTTTGTGAGCAGCAGCCGCCAAAGGCTGCGCGTTGTTCATGCAAATTTTAACTTCATTTCGGCTTCGTTTTGTTAATTAATTTATATTATTTTATTTGGGTGTCGTATACAAGCGGCGATCGTTGACAAGCCTGTAGACGTGTTTACCCTCTCTCTCGCACACACGCGCTCTCGCTCTCTCATCTCAGCTTGTTCATGAATGTGAAGAGAGTATATTGGCTTTTGAAGATGCAACTATGGCCTATGACTGTCTAGAGACTGCTTTATATAAAAGATATATATAAATATATATGAATATAGTTGAACTGAATAATCCATTGAGCAAATTGAGAGATTGAACTGCTGAATGCTGCTGCTGATAGATTATGATAGATCGACCTGCTTAAATAGACTTTAGATATTGAAATATGTCTGTCTAAACCATGATTCCCAAACTATATTGCTCTAAAACTATTTCCCCAACTATAGCTTTCCAACTATACTCTTAATAACATCAATCATAAAGTCAAGCTCAACAAATATTTGATGCCAAATTCATCTCCTGTGCACATATATGATATATAATATATATATATATATATGCATTACTTATAATATAGATAGAGGCTTGACTACTACATGAACTGTCCAAGTTAACTCTCATATTTATCTATCTCTGTCTTTATCTTTAGCTTGATCTTTATCTTTATCTCTATTTGTGCGCTGCTAACAGGTATGCTGCAGTCGTGTTTGCTTATTGAATATTCAATTTTGTTGTGACTTCTCTCACACAGTCTCCACACTCTGCTGCGCTTCTCTCTGCATCTGGCACGACAAATTTATATTTAATGAGCTTCATAAAATTTGAATTTCAAAGGAGCATTGCACCGCTGCGGCATGTTCAACCCGCGTTGATTGCCACGCGGTGTGGAACTGAAGTCCAGCTCCGAGTCTAGATCGAACTCAGAGTCCGACTCTCAAGACTTGGCCCAATGAAGGCATATAAATTGCTGGTTTTATGGCGTTTTAAGTAGGCCTGCTTTATGGGCTTTGCAGTTCACATCCAGCTTAGTGCAGCTCTAGAGTGAAAGAGAGAGAGTGGGAGAGGAATTGAGACAGAGAGGTAGCTGTTGCTATGATTCATTGGCGCTGTGTGGTCGTAATCATCGTTGTTGTTCTGCCTGTTGCTGTTGTTGTTGTCTGTTGGTAAGACTTATTGCTGCCCACTTAGGCGACAAAACGCTGTCGCTTCTCTAAAGCTGAGACCTTCTTTTCATCTTCATTTTCAGCTGCTTCTTCCTCCTCTTCTACATCAACATGGTGGCGTTGTTTTCTTCAAGTCGATCTGCAATGTCTGCAACTTGTTTAGCGAGTTTTCTCACCTCGTTGGCAACATTTCAATTTGACATAATGAGCCACATTTTGTTACCAGTAGGCATTACCACATACTGCTTAGGCTACCTAACTAGAAATTGTCGCTCTTCGCGAGGGCTGCAACAACAGCAACAACAACAACAACAAGAGACTCTCAACAGACTCGCATAAATCAATACAGAGCAACTTAATTGTGGCTTATGTCATTTGTTAAGTCATTTCGACTAGGCATTGGTCAAAAAGGTAGAGAAAGAGGCTGAGCAAGAGGGAGGGAGTGTGTGTGTGAGAGAGACAGAGAGGAAGACTTCTCTTCGGCAATTTTATTACTTCATTTCAATGCCTCTTGGATGAGTTAACTTAGACTGGGCTGCAGCCTTTAGCCAACTGCAGAGTATTTTGTATTAACTTTGGCAGCTGAAACTCAGTTGAATCTGAACTTGAATATATAAGAATATATAAAATATATATATCATATATATAACATTATTCAATTCTGGTAAATTTTGCATTTCAAGTTCAAAGAATTTCCATTCTGGACTTGCCTGCAGCTAATGCCATAAATGAATAACGTAACAACATTTAGCTTAGGGCAAACGTATGGAATGACGTCTATTTATATACTATTAGCAAGATTTATAAAGTCTTTTTGCAATTCCGCTCAGCGCTGATTCCGCTTTCCGGAAAGAGAGAGAGAGAGAGAGAGAGAGAGGGAGAGAGAGAGAAGAGAGAGTATCAAACGTGTTTGGCAGGTAGGCTTGCCTCTACTGGTCAGGCTAAACATCGATCGATCTCGTGTATAGAGTCAAAATATATATATATATATATATATATATATAGTTTAGCAGGTAACGGTAATTAGGCGACTAGGCTACCGTCTGGCAGACAGCTAAACGTAATCGTAACCTAAGCCGTGGTCGTCTGCCTCTAATTTCTGAATGAGTTGCCCCGCAGCGCGCACACAGCGAGCGGTCGCTGCGTAGAGCGATAGGAAGAGGGAGAGAGGCGTGGTCAACCTGTTGATAACCGCAATAGAGGCTACTTGAGATTGAGAGCTCTCGCAATGCAATACAAATCACAGCCAGTGGCGCTACCCCCGCCTTCCTCTCGCTCTCCCTCCCGCTCTTTAAGTAGTTCTTGTAATGCGATCCATATAAACTGAGGCAGTTACATAAGCAGTAAGCGATGTGGCTGCTGCTGCTGCTGCTGGGCTCAAGTGCCTTTGCATTTGATTTTAGATTTTAGATTTTTCAGTTTAAGTTCTGGGAGTACTTGCTGACGCCATGCATAGAGTCTGGAGTGAAGAGCGGCACTGAGGAGCGGCGTCTACTTTTTTGATGTAACCAAATCTCTGTTGTTGCATCCTGCCAACATCTTGACCTGCCTCGCCCTCTCCCTCTCCCTCCGCTCGTTCTTTCTCTTGGTTTTCTTTTTTATGGAGCTCTGCTTAATTAGTCATTAAAATGGGGTGGTGGAGTACATAAAAGTGACACTCGTAAAAAAAAAGGCAATGCTAGAGGGAGTTGGCTATATGTAAATAGCGTGCGAGCGAGTGAGCAACAGCTGACTGGCTGGCTGCCCTCTAAAGAGCTTTAAAAGCAACGCCATTAAAGCGCGCTACGTGCCGCACATTGCATGCAGCACGCGCAGCCAGGCGAATGCACCTGAGCACACACACACACACACATGAGCGAGTGTGTGTGTGTGTGTGTGTGTGCACCTTTTGAGGTGTCATATGGCGCAGCGGGTGTTCTGCGCAGCCCAAAACTAAGCTGAGCGCCAGCCGAAATCCCAACGGGCAAGGCGCCGTTTAATGAGCGCCTGGAGAGCGGCACGAGCGGAACTTTAGCTTGCTTGAGCTTGCCACACACACACACACGCGATAAACGGGCGTGGCAACAGAAATTTTGGCATTATTTATCAGTTGATTTATGTGCAGCACACTAACGTCTCTCTCCCTCTACCTTTCGCTCTCTCATCTCTTTTACTCTTTGAAATATTTCCTTTTTTTTTTGTGGAAATTTAATATTAATTTCGGTAGCCGCTGCCGCCTTGACAAGCGCTGACACCTTGACTGAACTTGAGCTCTATAATTTTTTGTTTTTCTCCTTTATTTAGCTTCTTTTTTTTTTGTCTTCTTTTAATTGCACTTTAATAGCTGCTCGCTGCTTTAATATGTGCCCAGGGTCAGCAGTGTCGAGAGCTTCACTGGCCAGTAATTAGGCCAAAATAAAATCAAAAAACAAAAAATGGCCATTTGGTCTTTAAATGACGTCGAGTGCAGCGCACTCCACGTTAACTCGCTCAAGCTGCAGTCACTATGATGTCATCAGAGAATTATTATTTTTCTACAGCGAAACATGTAAGAGAGGGCAGAGAGAGAGAGAGAGAGAGAGAGAGAGAGAGAGAGAGATAGAGAGGGAGGTAGTAGAGCTGCAAGGTTTTAGAGTCATGGCTGAATCTAGAGATATTCTATAATAAAAATTTAAAGAATGAAAAATATATTTGTTTCTATGCAGCTATGTAAAAATACAGTAAACACGTCCTATATGCAACATTTTACAGGCTTTCGGTATTTTAGTTTTTGAGTTCCTATAGAGCAACAAGAAAATCTTATTAACTGAAGCTGTCATTGAAGAGAGACTCTAGATAGAAAAGGTCTTAAAATAGGCATATTTGAAAACTAAAGAGAATTTGAATTTGTCGAACAATTTTGCTTGGTTAGATAGTAGATGAGTTTGAAATTAAAAAGTATGTCAACTCTAGTGCATATTCTCTGTTGAAGATTACTTTGAAGCGCACACAATAGATATTCATGAATAAATAGAGATATAGGCTTAGGAATTTCAATTCAAATAATTTCTATGTATTTCCATAAAATGTCAAATTTTCCTCATATGATTATCATTCGCTTGGCCTTTGTCAAATATTTATCTAAAGCTACAAACTTTAACTTTACTTATCAATGATATAAAATTTGTTCTTATATTTAACATTTTTTTAACATTGATATGTACATCTATCACAAATTAAAGACTTTAATTTATTTAACATTTCAAATTAGTTGCATATGCAAAGCTTTTCTATTAATAATATTTACTATTTATATAAAATTGCTAAATTATATATAACTAGATCAGGACTCATAGAACTGGAACTGAAACTGGAAACTCGTCTGAATTTTATATTTTATTGCATGTCAAAGTTCAATAAACAGAATTAAAATGCAAGAGCTGCAGACTTACTATAATAATAGTTGATATAATTAAAATATATATTTATGTACATATATCATGTATTATAAACACACACATATATATATATATATATATATATATATATATATATATATATATATATATATATATATATATATTTCTACAAATATATAAAAATCTTGATTTAAAGTCAATTTGCATGTAAAACATTTGCGCTGTAAGCTTTAAAAGTGCTTACACTGTTAGCTAGCATCGAGAGCTGTTAAAGCGCTGTTAGCAGTCAAGTATCACGCTGTTAGCGCTGCATACTGTTAAGTGAGACAGTTAATGCAGATAACATGGAAATCTTAGCCTGAGGCACTCACTGCGAATTTTCTAATGCAATTAAAAACTAAAAACGAAAAATTATAAATGCAAAGTTTACATTTGCAATGAATTTAGAGCAAGAAAATAAATATTTTAATAAAATAGATAAATTTCTTTTGCTTTTCAATTTCTGTTTGTATTAAAAATGCAATGCAAAAAATCAATAACAAAGGCAACATGTGTATATAACTATATATGCATATATATGCCATATGTGTGCACACAACATATATCCTAACCCTTTTTGGCTTATAGTTCCTTCAGCCAGCCTGTGGCACACCCACATGATAAAATTTATGCGCCACTCGCTAAAAAACAAAAACAAAGAGCAGAAAATACCAAAACAAAAAGAAATTCGTCTATATTTTATGGCTTTGCTTGTTTCGGGTTTCCGGTCAAAGTTTTTTCTTTTTATTATTTTTTATTAGTTATTCCTGACTCGGGCTCTGTCTCCCACTCTAAGGCTGTCTGGCTGTCTGCATACGGTGTGATAAAGTTATTTAGGCGCAAATCATAAATTCCAAAACGAGCAACCCAGAGCGAAGCTTATCTGATTTTGCACTTGGGTCCCTGGCACTAGATCAATATGCTGCTGGCCAGGCAACCTGGAAACCTAAAAACCTGTGCGGGCCACAACAGATTCCTAAACCCAAAATAAAAATAAAATACAAGCAAGGAAAAGAAAAGACAGCTGTGCGCCTGCGCCTGTTGACACATTTGAGACACAGAATCACAGAGAGAAGGACAAGAAATGGGACAGCGAACTGGGAACTGAGAACTGAGAACGGGAAACATCGAACGGAGAGACTTAGAATTTAATTCAGGTAAATTTGCCTTTTGGAGAGCTCGTTTTTTTTATTTGTATTTTTATTTTAGCTTGTCTTTAATTAACAGCTCTGGTTTGACTTGTGAAATTAGAAAATTATGCCTGGAATTTCCGCTCGAAATAAATTCCAAACATTTGGCGCATTTGCTTTGCTGATTAGCCACAAAAAATGATAATGAGTTCTAACTCTGGTTCGATCATAAAACCGTAAAAGAAACATAAATTGCTGCAGAGAGGAAGCGAATTAGATTGAATTACAGTTCGAATTTTGTTGAGTCGCGCGAGTTGAAAAATTGTGAATTTTTATTGCCAAGATTGAAAAAGTTGTTGAGCCAAAATTTCAGGAAGTCAATTGAGGCAATTCGAGGGGATTGTTAATTAAGTAATTTAAATAGAGTTGAAGTATTTTGAAAGTAGTTAAAAGTGGCAGAGCTTCATTTAAGGAAAAGACAGCGAAAGATTATCAAAACTTGCTTAGAAAAGCATTTTGTGGGCATAGCAATGCGCATCACTATATAAGAAGTTCTAAGACTTTACGAACTAAGTATTTGCAAAGAAACTTTTAAGCTTATTAAAGCGTGCTTTCAAATGTAGTGTTAAATTCAAAGCCACTTCATAAGCTTTAAAAGCTCACCCAAGCTTTCATTCGAAGTAATACGATTCATAAGTTACTTTAAATCTCCCAATAATCATTGGCCAGATGTCGTATTGATATAGGCATATGTCAAAGTGCTCAAAAAGTGCATTAAAGCTAAAAATTGTATAAATTTCTAATTATTCAATATAAATGCTGTTAAACTGGTATGTCAGTTTAATCCAAGATAAAACCAAGCTTGCAATGCCCGTAAAAGCTCATGGACGTTTAATCTAAGATAAAACTAAGCTTGCTAAAAGCTCCTTGATGAATAATCCAAGAAAAGGCAAGCTTACAAAAGCTCGTTAATATTTAAAAAATATGAGTAAAACTTTCAATGCATTCAAAAGCACATTGAAAACTAACAACAAAGCTCAAAAACAAAATAAATGTTAGATTTAAGCACTCACAAGATTTCCAGTACCTACTAAAGCTTTATATTTAAATATGTCTGCCCAATGCACGAAGCTTGTGAAACTTATAGCTAATAATTTTATTTTTATTGATAAAAATAATTTTAATTATTTGTCAATTTTTGAAACTATTTTAATTGCTTGAACTTCACATTTAAAATGGGAAACTTTTGAATATATTAAGAGTTTATTCAATTTGTCATTCACTTTCAGCTGGTGTCATTGAGAGCATAATCGATTTAAATTTTGTGCACTTTCGAATCGAGTAGCCGCTGCCAACTAGCCATGCTCAATATGCATTTAATTTTTAATTAGTCGAAGACTTTCGGTTTCGGAGACGCTGTCCAATTTGAAGCACGATTAATGATGTGTTGAGAACATTTATGGCCAGACGACAACAAAATCGAAAAACAAAAGCCAAAACGCCAAACGCCTTTCACGAGCTTTACGACTGTCGCACGCTTATAAATACTAAAAGCCAACAGCAGCTGCCAGGCAGTCCATATAAGCAGCTAATCCATCTAACTATGACTTAACTCTTTGGCCAGCTTTTATGACCAAAGCATTTCTATTTTTATACAAATTTAATTTTATGCCTTGATTTCTATTTTATTTTTTTTTTTTAATATTTACAAATGTTTTTGAGCTTCTGCTCTGTCGATTTTTCACAATTAACTTTCAAACATTTAAAACTAATTAATATTAATGTAAATTCCTTGACCACAAATAATTGTTAATTTTTTATGAGCCTGAATCAATTTAAATATATAACTACAAATATATATGTTTTTAGAGCAATTAGAAGTGAAATGAAAATTTATAGCGCCGCCAAGTATGCAACAGAAAAGCGAGAGGGAGAGAGAGAAAGAGAGAGAGAGAGAGAGAGAAATGATATGAAAACAAATTTGTGTCGCGCTTTTGTGTAAACAAAAGTCAAAGTCGAGCGGTTTGTTGTATATATTTCCTTCTACTATATTTAATTAATTTAACGACTACTTGAGAAGTCAGCAGAAATGTGTGTGTGTGTGTGTGTGTGTGTGAGTGAGGGCCAGCTACATGAAAAACTCATTAAAATGTTTACAGGCGCACAGAATCAACACAAAACTCAACAAAAAGCGACTCGACGAACAAATATGAGAAAAACAAAAAAATAAAACTGAGAGAAAAAATCGGAGAAAAAAAACATTCAAACTTAAATACAGCAACTGAAATTGTTTTCAAATATCTGGAAAGACAAACTCGAAGCTAGTTTTCTTCTTCTTCCATTTTGTACTTTGACAAATAAAGTTTTTGAAATGAAAATTTGATTTGCTTTTCATATATTTAATGCGTGAGTAAACAGCGAATTTGGAGTTGCAATTAATAGGCGACTAAAGTATCTATGACATGTGCATGAGCTACAAGGTGAGATACAAATGTATCTGCAGCTGAGTTCAAACTGACTTTGAGTTTATTTAGCTATAAATGTATCTATAATATACATAAGTATCTATGATTTACATTTGTATTTGAAACTTGATTGAATTATGTAAATGAATTTTATTATTGATTTTTTTTTAGCTGCACAAGCTTCAAATCTATCTAAAAGATACAAATCTATCTATTAGTTGAGCAGCTATGTTTTGGTTAAGTATCTAAAAGATACAAATCTATCTATGAGATAGAGTAGAGATAGCATAGCTACAGTTTGACTCTCTTCAACTCTCGCATTGATTTGTTTTTCTCAGCTCTCATGTAAAAGTTTACAAAATTGGAGAATAAAAATGGATCGTTAAAATATAAACAATAAAATGTATCCAACAGATACGACAGATATATACAAAGATACTATATCTACAGCTACAGTTTTTATAGCTCAAAGCTGAGCTGATCTGTGAGCCACAAGAATTGTGCTCACAATTTGCCTCAGCATTGTGGAATGGGCCAGCTGTAGGCTCTGAGCTGCTAAATGTATCCATGAGATATAAATGTATCTTCAAGCGTGTTGTTGCTTTCAGCCTACATAATTCAGTGATGCAAAAACATTTACGCTGCAGCCAAGCCATAGCTGTAAGCTGCCCAATGTATCTGTGAGATACAAATGTATCTGCAGCTAGTTTCTAGTTTGTTGGCTAGCATTGCTGTTGGCTCATTTATAATTCAATACGCTCGACGGGGCCAACGTGTTTATGATTATGAGTTTGTCGTCTATTTTTTCCTCTTTTTTTGGCACACACACACACACACACACACTTACAGAGAGCTTGCAACTGTTTCTGTTTTTTTTTTTTTTTTTTTTTTTGCGGTCTTTTGTCTGGTTACAAAATTGGCAGCTAACATTTGTCACAATTTAGCGTCAAATTTAAATTTAAATAAAATATATATTTTGTCACACACACACACACACACACGCGCATTTTTTAAATGACACTTTTGGCTGCGTTTGAAAAATTCATGAATATAATTTAGAAATGCAATAGATATATGTATATGTATCGTGTATATATTTAATATATATGTTTCATATATGGTCAGCAATTATAATAATTTTTTTTCTTTGTCAAATTTGTCAACTGACAAATTTTCATTGAATTTGAATTTTCTCGCATGCGATATTTATTTTGATTTGCTGCTGCAATCGCACTTTAAATGCCGCCAAGCATTAAAATGTCATTCAACCGTTAATTGGCGGCGGGGCACAAAAGTTATATTCTACTTAAAGTAATATATAGCCATCATTTTTTTTTTTTATTTTTTTCTGAAAAGTTAATGCCAATGTTTTCACTTTATATACAGATATATATATATATATATATAGATGTACTTAAATGAAAAACAATTACAAATGCTGCGAGATTCTGACTAAATTGTCTGTCTCACTGGCAATTAACAGATGAATGGCTACAGATAGCGCTTGGCCTTGAAGCCTTTCCCGAGATTAAAGAGTCGCATGTGACTTTCTTAAAGTCGAGCTAAGTAAATAAAGCTGTTGGAACTGTGAAAGAAAGCTCAAGAGATGTCTATTTAGATTTCAAAATCTATGCAGGACGATTTCAATGAGAAAGCAAAAAGAGACTAAAATTAAAGCCAGCTTATCCTATTTGAGAGTAAACGTAGCCAAAGGCAATAAAAGCTGATGTAAATACTTTCTGTTAGACTCAGATGTGATTTGAATGAAAGAGAATCTAAAAGAGTGAATACTTCAGTATAGGAATATTTAAAGTTAGCTTAGCCTACTAGTTCTATAGTTCAACTACTACAGCTCATACTACTGTACTTGTTAAGTTTATTAACAAAATAATTAATTAGTTATAAAATACATATATAGAGAGCTTTACATATAAATATACTTATATACATATATACATACATATATAATTTATATATATTTTCCTTCATTTAAAAACTCCATTTAATTGCATATTTGCATATTCGCGCATTAATCAGGAATATTTTCATCAACAAAAATGTGTTCGATAAATTTAAGCAAAATGTAATTTACAATGCATTTCAACAAATTCTAGGTAAATGGATGAAAAGAGCAATGAAAGTTTACTCCAAGAACTGTGAACTTGCTCAATATATAAGCGAGGTTTAGTTGAGTTATTCCAAACTATATATGTATATCTGAAATATAGAAATGTACCTAACTGATAATATAGCCAAATGCACTGTGCATTTGACAAGTTCTATAGCTGCACGACTCAACAAATGAAAGTTGTCTTTAAGCTGTTTCTTATAGGAAAAGAATTTTGAATGCAAAATTGTAGAGATTCTAAAATTTCTCAATTACCCATTATGTTCGCCATTTATTTTGTTTATATTATTTATTTCAGTAAATACAATTAGAAACTCATTTAGTATTTATTCAAGTATTTCGCAATCCCTACAATAACAAACTGATCTTGAACTCCACAACCAACAGACATTGCAATTGATGCAGCAATCAGAGATATACAAAGAAAAAACAACCTTGACCCTTGTTTTTTGTACAACATTTCAAATATTATTGTTTTCCATTACAAATCGCCTTTCTAGTGTCAGAGGTGTCAGAGGCTTCAGACCTTTATATTCAGTGAATGTAAGATTAAGTTAAACATTTATTAAGCAAAAGCAATTAAATAATTGTTTGGGAGTTGAAAAAATAAACACTTTGTTTAAATTTATATTAGGTTTTAATATATATAATATCTCTTTTTTTATATTTAATATACAAAATATTTATTATTTATATTTTTTAATTTGTATTAGCTTTTAATATATTATATATAATATTTTTTATATTTTATATATATAATATTTAGTATTCGTAATTTTTTATTAAATTTTATTTTTATATTTTTATTAGTTTTTAATACATAATATTTAATATTTTTAATATTTAATATATATAATACTGTTATTTTTTTCTAAAAGTTTTTAAATATTTTTGTTACATATCCAAATATTTTCTTTATGAAATTGCCCCAAAACTTTTTTTACTTCACTAAAATATTTTCTTTATTAGTTAGACTTTATGTCATAAATGTAAGATTGTATTTATTAATAAAATTTCATTTATATATATTCATTTTATAAATTTATAAGTAATTAAGAAAATTTGCACTGCTAGAACTTTATCAATATACTTTTAGTTTTCCATTTATATTTTGCTATATATTATTTATTAATATTTATGTCAATATTGTTTTTATTGATATTTTATTTGTTATATATTACTTATCTCAACTCGCTATTTAGCTGCTTCCAATGTTATTTTATTATCATTTATTTATTTATTTTATTTACTTTCAACTCTTTTTTATTCTCTTTCACTTTTACTTCACTAATTACATTTCTCTTTTTTCATTTTTCATTTTACTTATTTAATATGAAACTTTTTATCTGTTCATTTTTTTGTGGGCTAAAGCTAATGACAATTTAATTTGCAAATTTTCGTTGTTTTGCGTCTAATTTGTATTTGAGTGTGACATTGGCCATAAATAAGTCATTAACGCGCTTAAATAGCTTTATTAGTCGCATATGACTATCAATGTTGGCTAATGCCACGGAATGGGTTTTTGGGTTCTGAATTCACTGAACTGAATTGTAATCGCTGGTATCAGGTGTGACAATAATTGGCTTAGTTAAATGTTTTTTTTTTTTTTTTTTTGTTAGTTGAACTAATTATGAAATTATTGTATCAAGTCACAGAAGATTAACAGCAATTGGGAAAATATGTGAAGCAAATTGCTTAGATATTAAAGAGATTAATTGAAGTGAAAACTAAAGGAAAAACTGATTGATGCAAGCGAAACTTAATGTCAACTTGATGTCAAGCAGCAGAGTTTAAAGAAAAGATTGAAGAATGAATGAGAGAAAGGTTGAACTGATTGACAGAAAGATTGTAATGAAATATTAAAGGGAATGTGAGGTATAAAAGTGTTGGGAAAATAGAGAATAGAGAAGTTACAGATTGAAGAACCGCTTGAAAGAATAGTTGAAGATTCAAGCAGAGATTGATATAAGTTGAATTGAAAAGTTAAGTTAATATTGAATAACACTTTTAAAGAAGTATTGAAACATATTTTCAGCTTCAATATCCATTGAATGAATATTTGAATGTTAAACCAAATATTTTTGGAGCAGTAGCAAAGATTACGAATAAAGTGCTAACTGAATAAATACTTCAAGCCTAGATTGAGGGAAGATGAACCGCAAATATAGTATTTGTTATACATTAAAAGAGTAGCAAAAATAAGGAATAAAGATCTAACTGAGCCTAGATTAAGGGAAGAGTAACAGGAAATATTGAAATTAAAGTCTTTTATGGAAAGAAGGACTAAAAGTAAAATATTATGATATATAATAACATTATAAGAAGAATACTATATAGAAACAGCTTTAAAAGGGAATACCCTCGAATGAACTTCAAAGTTGAAAGATATGTGGAAATAACTAAATAAACATATTGATCAGGAAGAATATATAAGCTAAAAACTATGCCTGACAAAATATGGAATAGCTCAACAAAACCATGTAAAAGAATAGCCCAAATTCTATATAACAACTATATTGTAACTATTCAACTATTAAAAGTAAGTTAAACAAATATTCTCCATAGATTGTCTAGTTCACAAGCCTTTGAGAAATGTTGTTTCTCTCGCGAAACAATTGGCTTTTTGAAGAACAATGCAATCCATCATAGTTGCCATCAAAAACAGTTGTTTATAAAAAAAACTTATCTGGAGAACAGCATTAAGAAGAAGAAGCAGTAGAAAACAAGTGTTGAGAACCTTGGAAAGGTTTTTGAAAACAAATTGCGATAGAAATTTGGTCAGCTAGCGAGATTCGCTAAACTGGTTTACCGACGGCTGTTAAAGTTGGCTGATTCATGGACCGATTTCTCTGACTGAATATTATCATACATTAGAGTGAGCTATATATAGTAGATAGATGCATAGATTTACTTACTTATCACATCGTGGCCGTGACAATCCAAATCCAGGTGATGATTCATCACCAGCGATGGCTGTAATCCAGTTTGGCTGTGACTGTGATTGTGATTGTGATTGTGATTATGATTGTGCAATGGTAGCTGGTGAGCCAAATGGCCACCAATCTCTGCCATTACCATATATTTGGCTTATAGACCGGCAACCAACCAAAATACACTTCAGATCTTTTATAGAAATGATGGCGAAAAGAAAGCGTAACTCAAAATTCGAACACGATTTTCCGCATTGAGCATCAATTGTTGATTCCTTGTGTGTGTGTATGTGTGTGTGTGTGTGGGTGTGTGTGGGTGTGTGTGTGGGTGTGTGGGTGTATACGTGTGTGACGAAGTTTTAGCAATATTTTTGTTTAAGGCACTTTTTGTACAGTTTAGTTAGGCAAAGATACGTTCTTTTGGTATCTTAACTTTTTGCACGCACTCTTTGGGCTCTTTGGCTGTGGACTGCTCTTGTTGTTGTTGTTGTTGTCACAGTTGGTAACACACGCGAACAGGTAAATGTAATAACGCCATAGGTCGAGGAAGCGCAGAGTTTCGTATTCTCGTATCCAAAGGCGACGACGGCGAAAGGCGACGGCGAACGACGGCGAATTTGTTTTGGGGTGCGTATTTGCTGCTCGTACGTTCGTTGCTTGATGTTACTGCTGCTGCTACGGCTGCTTTGACTGTTGCTGTGTTGTTGTTGTTGTTGTTGTTGTTCTTTCCCTAAACGTAACGCGCACGGCACAGCAACAACAACAACAATAATAATAATGATAAATATTTACGAAAACGACGCGCGTACCACACGATGCTGACGGCGCTGCGACTGCTGAACGACTAAACCGGCTGACCGTGTGTGTCTTTCGGATTCACGGAGCCAAAACTTACAGCAAACGTTCGCTTCGTTTCGTCGCGCTTCGTCTCTCCTCGTCTTATTGCGTTCGAGCTCGCGTTCGTGTTCGTGCCCTGCGCCGCTGTCGGCGTCAACGCCAGCGTCACAGCTAACCCCTCGTTGGCTAGCCACTGTGCGGCACTGCTCGCTCACTGCTCACATTGCCACCTGGTTAGAGCAGCACAGCTAGTGTGCGGATTACGTTGACTGCCTGCAGCAGCTGCAACCGGTTTTGTTCGTTTTCGGGTCTGGGGCGCGTCTCACTGTTCGAAAACGGGCAACAGGAACAGGTGTTTGGCTGTGCTGCTCTCACACACGACGCATGCCATCTCGCTTCGCACGTTTTCTAAATGGCGTCCAAGCGGGCCAATCGGTTGGCGCCAGTGCGCATGAGTCGCCCCACTGGCGGGCGTCACAGCTGTGAGTTGCAATTGCCGTTGCCGTCGCTAACTTTAGCCACAATCTACAGGCAATGGAGGCAGTCAACCCCAGCTCGATTTGCTTTGCTTTGCTACTTTTTTTTGTTCGAGTGTGTCTGCTCATGTGTGTGTGTGTGTGTTCCTTGCTCTTCCTTTTTGCTGCCTTTTGCCTTTGTTTTGCCAATTTCGCTTTTGGTTTTCGAAGTTTGTACTACAAAATGGTTGCACTTGTAAGCAAATGCCGCTAGTCTGCTCCCCCACCTAATGCCCGCCCCCTCGTCCGCTCTCACTCTATCATGTTTGGCTGCAATTGTTGGCTGTGTAATGCGCTTGTCGAAGTTTTTGGCAGCCACAGCCGCACCTTGTCTTGACTCTTGGCTGCGGCTGCCACTGCCACTGCTGCTGTCTCTGCTACTGCTGCTGTTGCGGCTGGTGGCAACGTCTTTTGGCCTCGTAGCTAACATCATAATAATTATTGATCTTTTGATTTTGGGCTTGTGTCTCGTTTACCGTTTACTGTTCAAGGCTCTGTTGCAATTTTAATGACATGTGCCACGCCCGCCCCTCCCTTTCTCTCTCTCTCTCTCTCTCTGTGTATGTTTTGTTGCGGTTAGCCAGTTCGTTGACTTGGCACCCAGTTCCGCCTGCTCTGATGATTTGTTTTAGCTGCCAGTTGGCAGTCTGCTGCCTGATTCCCCAGTTGTTCTACACAGTTTGCCATTATTTTTACCGTTTTTATTTGCCGCTGCTTCCGCTGACAAGCATTGCGGGGGTGAGCGGCTGCTACGACTGCTGCTACGACTGCTGCTGCTCGTCATGTTGTAATCAAGGTCATCAGCTCCGCTGCGATTGGGCCACTACGCTCACTCCTATAGCCCGTCGCAGTTAACCAGACGCTGACATTAGTATATGCACAGACACACACACACACATACACCTGTCTGTATATGTATACAGAACATGTAATGCTACAACTGTGAAAGCTTTCGCGCCATCTCCTTCACACACACACACACACACGCAGCTGGCAAAAACAGCTGACTGATTTGTCTGTCTGCGTGTCTGTGTGTGTGTGTGTACGGGTGCGGGTGTGTGTGCGTGCTGGCTGGCAGCATGATTTCAAAATTTAATTAGGTCCCATCCATTAATTGGGTTAATTGAAATGCCGGTAAAAGTCTGGCGAGCAACAGCAGCAACAGCAACAGCAACAGCAACAGCAACAGCAGCAGCAGCGCTTACAAAATTTAGGACATGTCACTCAAGCAATGCTAACTGACCCAGCCAGCCCGCCCCCAGCCCAGTCGCCTGCCTTGCCGCCCCCACGCTTCAGCAGCAAATGAAATGTTTTCCAAACTCTTGTTGTTGTTGGCCACGTTGTAGTTATGCAGCATTATCCTAGCTATTGTTGCCATTCAGAAGGAGAGAGAATTGAGCATCGATTGGCTAACGTAATTCTCAATTATTGTTTCTCCAGCGATTTGTTTGCGTTTAATGTAATGAAGTGGAACTTCCCTCAGCTGCTGGATTTGATTTGATTGTTGAAGCTTATGGAAATATTTGAAACTATATTTTGAAAGTAATATATAAAATATTAAGAAATAACATGAGAATTGACCAGTTTTTTACAGCTTTAACTTGATTCTTCTAGCATTTCAGGCAAAGCTTGAATTCTTAAAACTCTGTTCTTATTATTTTTTTTTAAAGCTTAATATTGCTATTAAAATTTCTTTGTTTACCTTATTTTGAGCTTTAGTTGATATATCATTTTTATTGTATTTTCTATTTTTTTTTTTAATTTTTTTAAATTGTATTTTATTTTTATTTGCATCTATTTTTTTTTGTTTTTTTTTTTTTTAATTTGTTATTTACCTTAGTTGAGCTTTGATTATTTAGCAGTGTTCACAAAAATATGTATATTATTTTTTTAGTTTGAATTTGAATTTTGATTTTAATTTATATTTTTATTTGTTTTTTAATTTAATTTTTTTTTTTCAGAAACTTTCTATTGAATTATTTTTTAATTTAAAATTTTTATATATATTTTTTGGGTTTTTTATCTAATTTCTTTCAGTCCTCCTATATTGAAGAATTTTAATTTAACTCTTGAAATTTTATTTTTCTAATTTTTATATATATTTAAAAAAAATATATTTATGTTTTATTTAAATTTAATTAAAATATTATGCTCATTTCAGTTGTTTAATATTACAAAAATTTAATTTAAAATTAATTTATTTACTATTTTTTAACTTATACAATTTTTTTCACAATTTATTTATTTTTAATTTTTTTTTCCAATTTTACACCTGGCCTGCTCAAGGATATTTGGCAAACAGGAACAGCAAATAGCAATAGCAACAGTAAATGTGAGCCTAAAACACTGTCTCTCACTCTCTCTCTCTCTCTCTCTCTCTCTCTCTCTCTCTCTCTCTCTCTCTCTCTCTCTCTCTCTCTATCTCTCTCTCACTCGATTCACATTTCGTTTTGCAGCTTGCTTGCTTGACAGACAGCATCCATCCAGGTGAGGGCTCTTAACTAGTTAATTAGAAATGTTGGAGCTGAGCTAACATTTAGTTTGGCGCCCCATGCAGAATGTGAACTGTCTTGAACTGGCTCGAACTCTAGTCCTTGGCGCCCCACTCATCCGTCACTGCTCAGCAAATATTGTTTGCATTCAGCTATTCGATTGCCTGGCCCTTTTAAAGCATTGTTACAGCCACAGCAATCAGTAGCCAATTTACTAACTGTGTTAGATGTCTGTTAGCCAGATAATAGACAGAGAGAGAGAGAGATGACTTGCTGTGAAGCGGCAGCGGTAGAGATGTGAAGTGAATGCTGTAAATATGAATTGAGCTAGTTTGCTAGAGAGCTTTAAGAATTACATTCTATTATAGACAATACTTTTTATGCTTATATACATATATATTTATTCCCTCTGCCCTCTTTATGCATAGCATAGCCAAAGGCAAGCGAATTGAAACTCGTTTTTTATTTTCTCTGTCAATTTGGAATTTCAAATTTAATTTCAAAGGCGAACACTTGCTGCTGCCTGCCTGGCGAGATACATACTCATCTACATACAGTGTGAACTGCCTAGCACTGACAGAGCTAACTGATGCTTTGACTATAGCCAAAGGCAAATAGTAAAAAATAAAAAAAAGGAACACAAATGTTATGCAAATGGCAACACGCAAAACACCTACGCAAACAGTCAGCCCAGTCAGCCAGCTGCGGGAGGGGCGTGGCAGTTAGAGGAGAGCAAAGACTTGCGGTTCATTTAATTTTCGCACTTGGCGGAGCACAGCAGCAAAGGCTAAAATTGCCAAATGTTTAGGCAAATATGGAGAGTAGAGAAAGAGACAGAGAGAGAGAGAAAGAGAGAGCGAGAGTGCAGTAGAAATGAAAGGCTTTCTAGATAGAGGTAAAAGTCTAGAGAGTTGAAACGTTTAGTTAAACTCATATGGTCAAGCGAAATTTTATAGGCCTTACATGGGCAAAACAAATTTCAAAGAGCTTTAAAGGCAAGCAAAGAGAGCGAGAGAGAGAGAGAGAGAGGTAGAGCATGAGTGGGAGAGAGTTGGAAAATGTTTTGGCTGCATGACGTAGCAGTTTATTTATTGTGTGAGGTTGTTGAGGTGTGCTGTATGTGTTTAGCTGTGCGTGTGTGTGTGTGTGTGTGTGTGTGTCTATGCTACAGTTTGTGTGTCAGGCAGAGTCCGCAATCCTATGCCGACACACACACACACACACACCAACACACACAACAAAGTCCAGAGTTGACTTTTATAGAGTCGCATGCACAATAAAGAAGTCTATTATCCTTTTTGCCAGCGACGCCGACGACGACGCTGTTATTGTTGTTGTTGTTGGGTGAGCGTCGACTGGGATCGATATCCATTAGGAAAATTAAAATTGTGGCAGAGGCAATGAACGTAAAAAGCGGAAACAGCAGTCAGTCAGTCAGTTAGTTAGTCAGCCAGGCAGTCAAGCAGTCAAGCAGTCAGGCAGGCAGGCAGTCGGGCAAACCCCCTTAGAAGCAAGTAAAGGCCGCCAACAACAGAGCAGAGTCTGCCTATCAGTCAGTCAGTCAGTTAGTCAATCAGTGAGTCAATCAGTGAGTCAATCAGTCAGTCAATCAGTCAGTCAATCGCGCCATTTGCCGCGAGCGTCTTTGACGCTGGCTCGTTTCCGTTTCCGTCTGGCGGGCAAGCAATGTTAACGGTAATTATGTATCCACAGGTGATAGTTGTAGTATATATGCTACTATATGCTATATGCTACATGGTATATGATATATGTTGACATCTAACTCTGTTTTTTTGTACAGTGTATTTGCATTTGACATTTGTTCCATTTCATTGTTGTTGCTCTGAGTTGTTGATTTTGAATTAGGTTTCCAGTCAGCGCAGACGCTCGCACAGCACATCAATTGTTGTTGTTGTTGCCATTTTGCAGCTGTCATTGTATTTCGTGTTTTGTTTTTGTTTTATTTACAAAGTTTGTTTGCTTTTTTGGCAAATGCAAACGCAAACGCGACATTTTCATTGTTGACGCTTTGCAGCAGTTGTTGTCGCTTGTTATTGTTGCAGTTGCTGTCATTGTTGCAGCAGGAGCAGCAGGAGTAACAGCAGCAGCAGGAGTAGCAGCAGCAGCAGCAGGAGTAACAGCAGCAGCAGCAGCTCATCTGTCATTCAAAGTCATGCAGCGTGCAATTTCTGCTGCTGCTGCTGCTGCTGCTGCTGCTGCTCCTGTTATCAATTGCAACTGTTTTTGTTCAATTCCAATTGGTTTTTCGACATAGCCGCTGCCAACAGTCAGTTGCAGTTGCAGTTGCAGTTGCAATAACAACGACTTGTTTGCATTTCAATTTGATTGAATATAAATTTCATTGGTTTCGCATTGCATATATATACACATATATATATACATGTATGTGTCTATGCTACAACAATCAGTCAAGCGCCAGTCAAACGCGGCCGTGTGCAGCTTTTGGCCTGCAGTTTGTTAAATTTTGAAGCAAAGCTTTGGCTGCGCTGCACACGAACTTCAATGTCTGCCCCCCAGCCAGAGTTAGCCACAATCCACGCCCACTTTTTGGCAGCCAAGCTAGCCTCCCATGCTGCTGCTCATCCTCTCGCTCTTTTGCTCGGCTCCAAAACGCTCAGAGCAGAGCTATTTGTATAGCATTTCGACTAAGCCAGCTCCACTGGCGTACGGGCAGAGACTTAGCAGACCAAGCCTCGTTGAATTTTTATAACGTGGCCACACACACGCACACACACACACACACACACATTCACACACACATGTGTGTGTGTGTGTGTGTGTGTGGAAACTTACATAGTTATTTGTTAGAGCTATGCGCAGCAGGCGAGAGGCGTTCTATTAGTTTACATTGTAATTCTTCTTAATAAGAATACATTTAATATTTCAATTTGTAGCCAAACGTTGCCTAACAGCAAATCATAGTAGCGAATCCCTAAATGTTTATATTTTAAAAAACATTCATTATGCTAAATAAATTTAAATAATATTTTCTGCAAAACTAAATCAAGCATTTTCTTATACTAAAGCCAGCTGCTCGTCTTGAGCGTGATAAGCTGGAACTAAATGAGAATTTTAGAGCGATGCAGATTTTTCAAGATGAACAAAATAGTTTTTAGTTTAGTAAAATACTTGAAAATGGAAATGTGGCCAAAATGTATATTGCTTTTCATCAGAGACCCCGAATAACAGTTATCCGACTAACTTGTCCCATTCATTTCTGAGAGATACAGATAAAAGGCGCACACAAACACTATTCCTCTGAGTAGGAGAGATATTTTTGGTTTTTTTCACTCCTAGTCTGACTGTTTGGCATGAAGGAATTCAGGCAATTCCTCTTTTTAAAGAGTTGTTTTGTGAGTAATACTTTTACTCTTATTATTTTGTTAGTTATTTTGAGAGTTTTATTTATAAAACTCCATGCAAAACACTTATTTGTGGACTGTTTGAAATCCTCAAGATTTATTCGGGGTATCTGCTTTTCATATAAAATATAAAATATAAAATATAAAATATAAAATATAAAATATAAAATATAAAATATAAAATATAAAATATAAAATATAAAATATAAAATATAAAATATAAAATATAAAATATAAATATAAAATATAAAATATAAAATATAAAATATAAAATATATTTTCGTTATGTTAAGAATTTTAGTTATAACGAAATGTAGATTATAACTATATACATTATAGTTAAAATATATTATATATTTGATCAATATCAACTATATTTGAAATCTAGTACGACTTCAAGTTATAGCACGATATATAGAATACAATATGCATATAGTTTAATATATATTTTTAGAGAGCGAGAGTTTTCATTACTTAACGTGTGCAATATTTCAACTGTCTATTTAGATATATTATAGGAATCCCAACAAGAAAGCAAAAAAGCAGCCCTTGCATGTGATTTGCTTTGCTCTAGTGGTGCGCACAAGTGTGCATGTGTGTGGGTGTGTGGGTGTGGTATGTGGCATATGTGTGTGTGTGTGTTGTTGTTGTTGTTGCTGCTGCTTCGTAGTCCAACCAGCTCACTGGAGCATAATTTTTGCGGTTCCTTTTAAGTTTGCATATCAATCGAAAATTTATATGACGGTAAAGCGCACACAGAACGCTTCACAGGCCCCACAGCTCCAATGTATGTGTGCGTGTGTGTGTGTGAGTGTGTGTGTGTGCGCGCGCATACATTTGAAAATGTTTTATATGCAAATCCAGCCAGAGGAGTCGCTGCCAAAGTTGAGCAGCAGCAAAAATGAGGCAGAGCCATAAAGGTAAAAGGCAGCCGAGGCTGTCGGGGGAGGCGGATGGCTCAAAATTTGAAGGGGTTTGCATTTTTCTACCTTTAAGCTAAGTTACAGCTGTGTGTGTGCGTGTGTGTGCCATATTAAAAATGGCGGCAAGCGCTTTTGCTTGTTGTCAGGCAGGCAAAACACACAACAAACGCTGCCGCTGCCTGCGCTGCTGTTGCCTTTGGCTCTGCCTCTGCTGCTGCAACTTGTCTGCCGCCCCCTTTTTGTTTTTTTTTTTTTTTTTTGGTCAACCCTATGAGCCGTGGCCCACCCACAGCCCACATAGCGTCAACCCCTTGGCACTTGTCGCTGTTTTGCTACCCTTTCGAATATTGTTGCCCAGCACCTGCGACTCGACGCGTCATCGCCCCAAGCGGCGCTAAAGCAGCAGTATATGTGTGTATTGTGTCTATGCCTGTGTGTGCTGTGTGTGTGTGTGTGTGTGTGTGTGTGTGTGTGTGTATGTAAGCTTAGTAAACCTAAGCAGCCAACTCCTTGGCCTAACCAAAAACTCTGTTCGCAGCAACAATTCTTGAGGGGAAATTTATGCAGATATAGCAAAAGCAAAAATGGTGAGCAACAACTACAACAACAACAACAACAACAACAACAACAACAACAATCGTGACAACAACAACAATAATTGCTCTAAGAACCAAAAGCAACTTAAAAAGGCTTAGATCAGCCTCAATGATCCAAGCAGAGCGAAAACGCCAAGAGAAATTGAATTTTGATTTTATTATATTTAATGAAATGAAAAATATATTTTAACTTTTATTCATTTATGTCAAAACAATAGATATTGTTATAATAGCATAAAAATTTCTATAATATTAAGCTATATATAAGTAATTTTATATATTTGATAGAGAAAAGCTCTTCAGAGTGGAAAAGCGCAAAGTTCATTTGAAATATATTCAGATAATGAATGAATTGCTGATATATGCACTTAAAAGCTTGCATAGATTATAAATAATGAAGAAATGATAAATAATTGAAATTATCATCGAATTTTATGAGCCTATAAAATGCAGTTTTATGACTTTCACTCGTAGATAAATCGATAATTAAATTGTAGCGAGAAAGAAATGAAAGCTTTTTAATTGAAGATACGTTTTAGAATGGAGACTGCTCAATGGAAAATTGAATGAATCAATTTCGAAAATTTTTTAAGATAAGCTCGAAGATATTTAGACGTAAAACTTTATGCGCTGATAAAGAAAATCAATTAAAAATATATATCGAAAAAAAAAAAAAACATAAATTGAAAGAAAAATTTTAATGTACATAAATTAACTAAATTAATATAATTAAATAAACAAAAATATAATATAAAAAATAATTTACAGAAATTAACAAAATTCAAATAAATTAAAGCAAATTACTTAATTATATTAGCTAAAGATTTTTATTTAATTTAATTAAATAAATATAATTAAAACTAAATTAATATAATTACAAAAAAAAAAACAAAAAAAATTTACAGAAATTAAGTAAATTAAAATAAATAAAACCAAAGTAATTAATTAAATTAGCTAAAGATTTTTATTTAAATAAATAAAATTATTATAATTTAAACTAAATTAATATGATTACGTAAATCAATATTTTTATTTTTTATTATATAAAAAATATGTCGAAACCTATTTCAGATAATTATATAATTAAAAAGTATTTAAATTATTTCAAATATATTTTGCAGTTTTTTACTTCAAATATTTTTTTTTTAATTTTAAAAAATTTTTTTTAAATATTAAAAAATATTGTATGCATAAAATATATTTTATTTATTAATTTTTTTAGGTTTTTAATATTTTCTTAGACTAAATAGTTACAGAAATAAACTCCAAATATTTTTCAAATTTTTCTGTACTTTTGTACAATCCAAAGCTTTCTAACCTGCCCATAAAACCGTATTCAACAAATTTCCAACTTCTTGTCATATATGATGAGCATACGAAAAAAGGCTACAAAAAACTTGTGGCCGAAGCTAACGAAAAACTTTTGTGCTCGAGGCACCTGGCCAAAAAAAAAAAAAGAAGGAAAATGTGCAGAGAATAAAAAAAAAAGAGCTTAGAACAAGTTAAAGCAAAACATAATGCCAAAGATAAGCCGAGCTGGGCTAGCCCTCAGGCTACAGCTTTTCAAGGTATTCAGGATTTGAGTTACTGAAGCCGCTGAAAATTTATATAGAAGGCAGCAGGAGGCGTGACAGAGGACTTGAGACTTTGTGACTGAGATTCAGGTGATTCTTAATCGGGAGAAGAGGTGTTGTAGAACCGATGAGCTATATATATATTTCAATATATATCATGAGGTTCCTTGGAGCTGCGAGTCAGACTTTTGCTTGACTGGACAACCCTTTTTGGGCAGTCGTAAGCCTTTGGCTTGACGCGCGTTGAGGGCATATGATTAGAGCCATATTGTCATTAAGTTTAATGTGGCTGACAAATGTAACAATTCTGTCAAATTTACTGGAAGCTGAGCGCAGCGGAACGCGTGCTGACGTTTAAATACGCTTGAAGCTGAATTTCCGTTGCTCGGAATGAAATGCGCTCAAGTGTGGCAGCAAGCCGTGGTGGCGCAACCCCGTGAGCCCTGTTGTTGTTGTCCAAAAGCCCTTAGTCGCAGTCAAACATTACATAATTGCTGGGCGCGGCTACGCCCACATTTTGCATTCTCGCTGCCTTTGCTGCGTTTTCTTTTTTTATGTGCGAATTGGCGCCTAATCAAGTGGAAGATTTGAATGGAAATATTGAGAGAGAGGGAGAGGGAGAGAGAGGGGAGAGAGAGGGGAGAGGGTGAGAGATTCGAGTGTGTGCTAAGTGTTGTCATTTTGGTGGCAATAAAATTATATTTTTGACAACCACACACACACGCAGACGCAGAGAGATGATGTAGAGGTGTTGCCACATCAGGCATGCCTCACTGAGTCGTGTGGGCGTTGCCTTGGCGCGGCTGTTGCGATTTCCTTGAAGAGCAGCTTAGCTTTAGCTACGTCTATGCGAGGGTCAGCAAGGATCCAGTCAAGTGTGTGCACAGCTTCCACTTGGCTGCTCTATTATTGTTGTTGTTGTCTGTCATAAATCACGCTTGGCTTGACAGCGGCAACAGCAACTGGCCAAAAATTGTTGGCCAAGTTTTTTTGCAGCTTCTTTGGCTCATTAGTGCAGCAGGTGGGCTTGGTGTGTGCAACACGTGGCACGTGGCGCGTCGTGCCTAGAAGGCTTCAAAGTGAAAGTTTATACACTTTTAATTAGCGCTAATGATGAAAGACAAAACGCGCAGGCGGCGCTGCTGCGCTGCCAGTTATTGATTTACCTGAACTGAACTGAAAGCCAACTTGGAGTTGAAAATCGAAGACGACGACGACGACGACCCTTTGCTGCGCAAATTTATTGTAGGCAATAATCCTTAAAGTTTAAGTTACATTCCAAAGATAAGGCACAGGATTGGGCCGCATGACACACTCCAGACTTTGGTTTTTGGCTCACAAAATGCCTCAATAAAAATGCTGCCAAGCAAATGAGTTTGTTCTAGTTGCGCTCTAAGCACGACCACTAAATACCCTAGACGGCACTACAAAGAAATATTAAATCAATAAATTCTTTGTTAGATTGGAAATTACTTAAACCGCCCTCGCACATATTGACTGCTCTCTTGAAATGCAAATTGAAATACTTGTAAAAAAAATGGCCTAGCCACAAGAGAGTTTTGCGCGCTATACATTTGACTTAAGCCAAATATACCCAGACTAAGCCTTACCAAAGGGTATCAGAGTATATATATATATAGATATATATGCATGTATGTGCATATAAAAAACCCCCAAAGCAATACGAAAATGACGACGAGCGACGGCTGGCTTTAATTGTCTTTACGCTGCGTTTCATTTTATTGTTGTTGAACGCTGCGCAGTCGCCGTCGCTGCAAACGCTGAGTCAGCTTTGGCGGCTGGAACGGACCGGTCCCTGGATCGCGACGAGATCGGGCGCCTCGAGCGGGGACCCAGTCCATAGCTCGGCTCGACTCGGCTGTTATCAGTGCAGGTTTAACCGAACCTATAAACAACCGCGCGGAATGCCATGCATAAATGTCCCCAAATTAGATAAACATGGCGCCAATGCAATCGACGCGGCGCACACACACACACACACACGCACACACGCACACACACACACAGTCAGCTTCAGCTGCTCAGCTGCAGAGCCAAACCCAATGTTGAGGTCGCCATTTCAAGGCGTGTTTTATAGCTGTGTGTGTTTGCTTCTTTCTCTTCTCTTTATTTTGTCTTTTTCTTCTTTTCTTATATTCATTTTGTTACCGCCCGACAGTCGGCCTTCTTTTTTTTATCTTAATACCTTTTCTAATTTCTGAGCCCGCTTCGGTCCGGCCGCCGGCTGGCGCTCATTTGAATAGATGCAAAGGCTGCAGGCTGCAATGTTGCTGTTGTTGTTGCTGTTGTTGCTTGTAGCTCTTATCAGCGTACAAATTTTCGTTTTGATAAGCCCAGGTCTAGGTCTGCGCCAGCCAATGTAAATGTAAGAGACCAAGGTGAAGTCAGGGCGCACAATAATTAGCAGCAGAATTTTTCTTCTTATTTTTTTTGGGCAAAGTTATGCATGTTGTCTGAACAGACAAAGAAAGTCTGCCCATATACATATATAGTGCCTTGTATATATATCTTTTTTTTTTTTATTATTTTTCTGACCTTTCATTTTTCTTTTATTTTCAAGTTTTTTTAATGACAACATTTTTATCTTTTATTATTTTTATATGTAATTTTTGTTTTGTTTTTGAATAATTTAGTTGTTTAGCCATAAAAATAAAAACGACAAACAAAAAACAAATCATCGAACTTTTGACCAGCGAAAATTTTTTACTGCCAAAAACTTAATTGATTTTAAATGACTAATTAAATGCGAGTCGAATTAATCTTGAACATTTTGATGCCCGAGAAAACTGCATCGAGTTGCGATAAGCTCAGGTAAGTAGTATTTAAATATTTCTATAAAAAATACTGCTTAAGTTAGTATTTAAGTTTGATATACAACTATTTAATAATACTAATTAATGACTCTTTAAAAAAGGCTAAATTTAAAGGGCGATCTTTAGAAGTAGATCTCAAGTGTATTAGGTATGATGAGATGCGAAGGCTGGAAATATGTAAAGATGCTTTCTAATGGAATAGACAGTTGACATTGGAACTGGTAGTAAGGCTAGAAGTGAAACAGAGACTCCATATACCGCTCATGGGTCAAGTCATGTTCCGTATGCACACTTGAATTAGCTTCCGAGTCTTGCAACTTACTATAGAAATAAATGGAGTCAGTTCTGTTTTCGGTTAAGCTTTGAGGATTGCTTCGTACTATATATATAGATTGTAAGAAATTAGCAGATCACTTTCATTATTTTATAGAAAGATGAAAGAGTTGAGCGACCTATAAGAGACCTGACAGAGATTATTGGTGTACTACAAATGGGAATTGTAGCTAACTAAAAGGCAAAGATAATTATGTTTCTAAGAGAGTCTGTGATTCGACATTGAAGATATTGGAAAATAGAAATAGTGGGAACTGAACATGAAACTTTAAGGAACAATATGGAATAAGCTTAGTTAGGGTTTACAGAAGAGCTTCTTCATGAAGGTTAATGTAGTATAAGCAAAATCTTTAATTGCGAGGCAGTCAAGAAGAGAGAAAGAGAGTGCGAGAGACTGAGAGAGAGAGAGAGAGAGAGAGAGAGAGAGAGAGAGAGAGTGAATGACAATGAGAGAGCGAGCGAGTGTCTGTGAATGTGTGAATGGGAGTAAAAGGGAGTGAGAGAGATAGGTAGAGAGAAAGAAAGAGACAGAGCGAGAGAGATATAGATAGAGAGAAAAAGGGAGACAGAGAGAGAGAGGGAGAGAGAGAGAGTTAATAAGAAAGAATTAGAAAAAGTGAGAGAGAGAGAGAGAGAGAGAGAAAGAGAGAGAAAGAAAGTTTGAGAGAGAGAGAGAGGAAGACAAGGAAACTGCAGTAGGGAAGACAGCAAACGTGATCCGACTTATCTATATGTAGATCAAAGTAACATTACCTTCGCCAGTCAGGAACCATAAATCTGCTCATCTGCATAAAAATAGTCAACATTATGCTCCTAATTATTCCCATAATAATAAGAATAATGAACATAACAAACATCATTATCATTACTCACAATTACCATTTAATTGCAATATTATTATTATCTATTCGTAGAACGCCTCAAGGGCAGAGATGTATATACGTTTTGGTATATGATTTCCTCTAAAGAGAGTAACCCTTATTATTGCGACCGAGTGCTATCCAGAGTAGAGCAGAAAAGTCAAGTGAAAAAGAGAATACTATACGTTTCATAGCACAATATCCAAGTATATCTATGCTAGACTCTTCAATAGACTAGACTAAAGTAGTTCATATGTTCGCCTATTATCTACCTCGAATCTGGATGCATTGCGATCTGCATTGTAATCCAATATGCTACAATATTTCTACAAGACCGATAAGGATGGCTTAATTACGGCTTACAGCTTTACGCTCGACACGCACTTAGGCATGTTGTATTGGTGTTTGTCCACAAGGGGCAGGAGGAGGTGGTGGGGGAGTTGAACTCAGAGGACTCGTTGTAGTCGAAGGTATCTGTTAGGGCTAAGGACACGCTTGTTTTTCGTGACATGTGTTCGACGCCGATAGCGTAACCCCCCACCCCACCGGGCAGGCTCAACAACTACTTTGCGCTGAGGCTGGCCGCAGCGAGCAGCGGGTCGAGAGGCGAAAGCCCAGAAGCCAAAGTCATAAATTTCACTGCTGCTGCTTGCCGAACACATGAATTGCATTTTCGGCAACACCCCAGCAGCAGCAACAAGAGCAACTCGGAAAATGCACAGAATATTGCGGGTTAAATTCAATTTTCAGGGCAACCCCCACAGCAGACAGGGTTGTCTCTCCCTTACACTCTCTCTCTCTCTCTGTCTCTCTCCCTCTCTCTCTCTGGCGATATTGTTACTTGGGACATGAGCCTTATTAGTTGATTACAGGACGCATTATCGTGATTATCGCCCAGAGTGCGCACAAGGCTCATAAATACATTTCGAGCCGGGCCGTAGCAAAAATTGAATAAAATCTCGCACAACCAACGCCCGCCCCCCCCCCCCCCTTCGAAAAGGGGTGTGGCCACAAAAAGTGCACAGAAAATGTTGCAGCTAATAGTTTGATTAATGGGCCAACAGCAGCAGCAGCAGCAAGCAACAGTTGCCAATGCGAAAACTCCATAAGGAGGTCACACTGTACATATAGATATATTAAGCACTATAATCATTAGACGTCTGTATGTGTGTGTGTGTGTGTGTGTGTAGCAGTGATTAGAGTCGTGTGTGCGTGTGTTGTGGCCTGATTGATAAGATTAGAGTCGTAAATAGAATTATGCATGGAAATTATATGGAAAATGTGGAATATGAAACAAATGTTGACATTTTCGAAGGGGTCAAAAGATGAAGTGGAAACGGGAGTTGGGAAGAGGAAGAAGATGCGGAAGGAGAAGGGGCAGGGGAATGGGAGAAGAGGCAGAAGGCGCCGCGAAATATGAAACGCTTTGTTGCAACAGCAACAGCAGCAGCTGACCATCTCTAGATGGACAGAGCAGCTGCTACTCCTGCTACTGCTGCTGCTACTCCTGCTACTCCTGCTGCTGCTGCTGCTGTGGCACACGTCTCCATCCGCAGCTGGGGATGGGGTTATTCTTAGGGGTTGGGCTTGCGTTTGCAAGTGTAAACTGCAGCATATTTCAATGTTTATTGCTTGAATTGTTGAAAAAATTTCCACACTTTTGATTTTCTAAAGGATGGCCATCGAATGCGGCGCGTGTTGTTGTTGTTGTCCTTCGAGTGGCAGCAGCCACACAGAGAGGCAACACTCGAGATACAGTTGCTGTTTTTGCATCTCCCTCTCTCTCTCTCTTTGACTACCTCCCTCCCTCTCCATGACATTGAGCACATTTCGACTGCGTATCGCTTTTATTGGTTTTCTACAAATATTTAATGGATTTCAAGTGGACGCGCTCTTGTTGTCGTCCCACTTCATAATTCTTTTTGTTCCCCCCAACCCAGTCGAAAAGGGTTGCCATTCACATTCGAGAGTGTTCACTGTGACTCGCGACGAGCAACTGCCAAATGCTGCGAGCCGCTATCAATTGCAGCTGCCACAAAGCTGGCCAAAGGTGAATCGATCGAGAGAGGCGTGTGAGCAGAGTAGTGTAATGTGAGCCAATTCTTAGTGATTTGCCTATCAAATTATTATATCTAGATATCTGATATTAGTAAAAGAATGAAATAAATTTTAAATTATAAATTATATTAATATTAAAAATTCAAATTATAAATTATATTATAATTATATATTTTCATGCTTTAATTTTTTATGCTCAAATGCTTTGCTACATCCATTAAACAGAATTTTTATTAACAAATTTATTTATTATCAAAATGAAAAAATTCCATTGCTTACAACATTTTAAATACATTTTTGAAAAAATTGTGTGAATAAGATTTTATCAATATTCATATATATATCTAATTTTATAGAACCGCTTAAAACAATGAATAATCTAATTTTTAATTTATAAATACCTTTTTTTATCTTTTTAAATATCACAGAATTTTTCAAACATTTTAAATTTAATTTCTTTTACTCTTTGAGACTTTGATCACAGAAATTTTAATATATTTTGAACTTAATTTTCTTTTACTCTTCAAGATCTATATTTTTAAAAATGAAATTATTACAGATACAAATTGTTTAAAAATATTTTAAAATTTTAACAAATTTACAGGCAACAACAACATTTTAAGTTTGTTCTCAAATCAATTTTATTTATTTTATATTTTTTATAGAATATATAGAAATATTTTCTTTTTTAGTCAATATAAGCTCTATTATTAGTCAGTTTTTTTTTTAATTTCCAATTTTTTTTTTTGGTACCATTAAAATATTTAATTTAAATATACTATTTGAAATAAAATTTTTTAACAAATTTTGTCTATTGTCTTTATCAAATTTGTTTCAGAACAGTTTTCAAAAATAATTATTATAATTATTTACATATTTTATTTATTTAATTGCTCAACTCGTTCTTTTTTTTTCGAAAATCAGCAGATCCTTGATTTTGCTGTTGACAAAACAACTTTGTTGGAGAACAGGAAACGAGGACACGCTGTGTGCACTTCCTAGATGAGTGATTTATAACTGATTACGCGCAGACAGCCGCAAAGTGCGGACGGCACAGGTAGGCAGGCGACACAAACGATTCGAATCGAGTCGAGTCGAGTCGACACGGCATACCAGAGCGATGACGCATGACGCAACCGGTGACAGTGGAAGGAAGGATCGGTTGAGCGACAACTGAAGCGATCCTCAGTCAAACAAAAAATGGGCTCATAATGAAATGGGCGCAGCGCAGCGCAACGCAGCGCAGGCGACTGCGACGCTGACGCTGACGCCAGCGGCTTATTGCGGTTGACTCGCCAGCAACGACGATGTGGGCGATCATTAGGTTAGGCTGGACGGGCTGACTGCTGGATGACTGGACTGGCTAAGGGCCTCGGAGCCCTCTCAGAGCGTCGTTGTCGCGCCGTATTGATTGTGGCCAATAAATACGCAATTGATTTCGGGCTTCTGGTATTGCGTGTGTCTCGGGCGGGCAAGCGCGCAGGTAAGCGCTGCCTTATCAGCAGCAACGCGAATTCCTGACGTGCGGACAACCTTAAGCGTTCCTTAAGCACATTAGCGGCGTCGACGCCGGCAGCGACGTTGCGTCGCAAGACGCGACGCTTGAACGCTTCGCCTTATGATTTATTATTGGCTGCTTGCGCGTTCGCCGCGTCGACATTTTCGTTTTCGTTCTCTGTTACTTTTGCCTTGCGCTTATCGACAAAAGTCTCCACGGCGCTATGCCTAAGCGGCTTAGGGCCCCAGCGCTGCCCAAATGCCGTGGAGAGCTCATAAGTCTCCTCATAGGTCTCCTCCAGCTGCCAACTATGTGCTAGCATAGTTTGTTGTCTCCACTTAAGCTTGATGCGCTTATAATAAAAGTAGAAGCGAGATGAAGCGAGAGTTGGTGTGAGAGAGTTGAGGTAGAAATGGGAGTGGGCATGACAGTGCGAGTGAGATAGAAGAGGGAGTAGTAAGAACTTTATAAATACAGTTGTGAGAAATAAAATAGCACCACTTTGAAATGCAAAGTTTAAGAAGTTCTACTCGATACATTTATCAGTGGATTGTTCTACAGATTACTTTTATAAAATATTATTGATTAATAAACACATTTCTAGTAATATTGTTTTTTTTGTGCACTTGAAAAGAAATGAATATATGAAAAAATATATATAATAAAACTAAAATTATTATTTGTATTATGTTGTACACTAAATTAAAATTAAATCTTCCAGAGCTCAACAGCTATTTGCGCACATTTTGCCTCTTGAATTTTTGCCTTTAAGTCAGACGCAGAAAAACTCTGGAAAGAAAATGCGAATGTGGAAATGTGGCGTTTGCGGCTGCTGCCAAAAGCGTGCATAAATTGTCTGTGGTAACAGCAACAACAACATTAGTGACTTGTAAGCGCATATGAATAAATTATTGGCTCACACACACACACACGCACAAGACATGCTAGAACAGTGCGTGCAAAAAGCAAAGCGCCAAGCGAAGAGGCAAAGCCACAGTTGGCAATGCGTTTTGCCTTTGAAGTTTGCCAAGTAACTGGTGGGCGCTATGGGAATGGGATGGGAATGGGAATGGGAATGGCAATGTAACCAAAGCCAGGGCAACCCTCTGGAACGGTATAAGGACACGGCTACAGGACATGCGTCCTGTATGTGCCATATGGTGGCTATTTTGGTGATTAAGCAGATGATACTTCGCTACTTGCCGCACACGCCACTTCGCTGGCAGTCAAAGGGCAGCAAGCCAAACTCAGCTCATCCCTCAGCCTCACCCTCACACACACACACACACACACACACACACACACATGTGTAGGCACCCCTTCTCGGCCAGACAGCAGCAAAAAGTTCGTCGTCATTTTCGTTGACTACGACTAGGATCATAAATTTTGTAACCCCTGCGTCGAGTGGCTTCCAAGTAGTTTTGTTTCTAGTTTCATTCACTACTTTTCGAGTGTTTGGGTAGTTAGAGCCGCAAAAAAAAATCCAAACTGTGCAGCTGATGGCCTAAAACATGCGAAAGTTCCCCACAGTTGGAGTTTTCAGAGAGTGAGAGAGACAGACAGAGAGAGAGAGAGAGAGAGAGAGAGGGAGTTTAATGGGCTCTGGCCAGAGCAGTCGGCATTGTGAATAGAAATTGAAAATGATATAGCAGTCGGCATTGGCATTCCAAATGCCACTCATTAGAGGTGACTATACGAAAGTGTTGTGCTTGGAGTGCGCTAGAGATGATTCATCTGATTCATCCATGGATGCGGGCGGAAAACAAATCAAAAGTGTTTTTCATACAGCAAAGCTGAGAGCTGCTGGTGAAAGAGATTTGCATAAGTGTAAATTGCTGTTCATTCGATTAATGGAAAAGTGATGAAAAGACGAAAATATGTTGAATATGAAAATTGTAAAAGTTAATATATTTGTTGTCAATCTATTATTCATGGAATTTCTTATGATAAAAGCATTTCCTAATATTAAATAAACAAGTTTTCAGACTTACGTTGAGATAGTTATATTAATTAATGTTTCTTCATATTCATTCTTTGTATTTAATAAAATAAAATAATTTATTTTTAATTATTGTTTTTTCTTCTTCAAATCTAATATATTTTATTATTTTATCTTTATAAATATTTTTTTTATATATATTGAAAAATATATATTTTATGTATTTTTATATCTATTTTTTTTTTAATTATTTATTTATTTATTTGAAAAAAATATATACATATATTTTACATATTTTTATATATTTTTTTTTATTTATTTATTTATTTATTTTAAATTTATATATTGAAAAAAAAAGTATATGTATACTTAACATATTTTTATAATATTTTTTTTTTCAATTATTTATTTTTTAAAATTATTTATTTTTTTTTTTTTTGAAATTTAATTTTAATATAAATAAATTAAATTTAATTAAATTTGCTGCTACTAAATTATAATACTTGTTTATTATTTTAAATGTCTTCAAATATTGTTGTGCTGTTTTAATAAAAAATTTAAAATTTGTTGTTCAGATTAATCCTTGAATTCTCCTTCTATAAAGAAATCTCTAACAAATCCCAAAACCTTTGTAACTCATCTTATCCAACAGTGTTTAAAATAAACTTGAAAACTATTCAAATTACTGTTAAAAATTAAAAAAATCACTGATTAAATACAGATTAAATTCAAGTGTCTTTAACTATGCTATGAACTATCTATACCCTATATATCTTCTATAATCTTTTAGTTATGCCAATCTAAGCAAGTTCTCTTCCCCCACACGCTAATGTGCATTTGGATTAGTTGTGCAGCTCTGCAGGGGTAACAGAAAAAAGAAAACAATTGAAATCACTTATTTCATCATAATTACGATTGTTGTGCCAATCGTTGCGAAAAGGTCGCCTTGCAATGGACAATCATAATAGAGTCATAAGCCAACCACCAAAAACTGTTTTCAGCACTTTATTCGCCTCCTCCTGCTCTTCCTCTCTCTCTCTCTCTATTTTTTGTAATTTCCCAACCTGTGAGGCCGCATGAGGCAGCCGCTCCTCCCCCACAATCAAGAGGGGGGCAATGATGAAGCGTTGCAAGTGCCGTGGCCGTGTCGCGTATCCTGTGTGAATGTCCTGCGTCCTGCGTCCTGTGTCACTGCTGTGCGACAAGCCGTTAATGAGCGAATTTTTGCCATGCCACACGCCAGGCAGACGGAAAAATATTAGCCACAAAACACGCCCCGCATAAAAAACACAGAAGAATCATAAGCGTTACGAAATGAATGAAGGGGGTAAGGGCAGGGGGCAGGCGGTAGAGGGTGAGGGTGTTGCACGCGTCTCTCTAAAAAGTAGACAGAGAGAAAAAACAATTTCCCAGGCAAAAGTGTTGCGTATAAAGTCAAAGGATCAACGCCTGTGAATTAACCAATGCCAACTCTCGATGCAGGCGACCAAGAAAGGAGCAGCGGGAGCTGCACGTGCAGCCATAATGAAAACAGGAATGAAGCGCAAAAGTATATAAATATATGCTATGCTAGACTATATATATATATATGTATATATGGAGTGTCCTCCCCAGGGACGAGCATCCGTTTCGGAAAGTCGAAGTCAGGCACGTGAGCGTGCAGACGTTGGCGTCGAGTCGCGTGGCTCGTCAGGACGAAAAACAATAGGCACAAAAATTGATGAACGTCGGGCAATCAGGAAGGCGCTGTGGTGTGCAGAGAGAGAGAGAGAGAGAGGGGGGGGGGGGGGGGGAATACTTTGAGAGAGGGGACAAATTGTTAGTATAAACAACAATTGGGCGGACACGTGTCGGCCATTGCGAGCGGGCAGGACAAGTGCAAGGCGTTGCCAAGGACGACAACACTCACAACGGCCCACAAGCCTGTGGGTGGACAATTTATTAGAGCAGTTGATTTGTGGATTTAGATCAATGTCGCAGCAGCAGCAGCAACGGCAGCAACGGCAGCCAAATTGCAAAGTTCCTGCCCTGGCACGCGACATTCAATTGACGCCATTTGCGAAAAGTGATTAACGCATTAGGCCAAATCCTGCCACAAATGCAAATCGAATTGGCGCTCCACGCACTCGCGCGCTCTCTCTCTCTCTCTATCTCTCTCTCTCTCTCTCTCTCTCTCTCTCTCTCTCTCTCTCTCTTCTCGCACTCTGTTTGAGCCTGCTCCAGGCTCTTGCAGCTAAGCTGCTTATTTCACATTTAACGCGTCTTGGGCAAACACAAAGCCGCAAAAGCCGCTCAGCCGTCGCAGTAGGCGTGAAAAGGCGGCAAAATTTCCTTTACAAAGGAAAAAAACAAAATCTTAGATGCAGCAGAGGTAAAAAAAAAAAAAAAATAGACAGCCAAGAGCCTCTCAAATATCCGACCATCCGATTAGCCTAATGCCCCGAGCTGATCTTCAATGATGATGCTGCATTATGTCATTTGCCTTTTTTTCCCTACAGCTCTCTCTCTCTCTCTCTCTCTCTCTCTCTCTCTCTTACTCTTTTTATTGCTCTTGCAGCTCTTATCGCCTCGCACAGATCAACTGCAGTTGCAGCTGGAATAGCGGCTCGAACTCTGCGCTATGACTCAATCTCCTCTTGATATGCGTTAGGGTTGCGATGATCTATCACGGCTTGATGCCTTGCTACACTGCAGCGAGAAGAAGAAGAAGAAGAAGAAAAGCTGTTTTGGTATTCAATTTCCGTATTTAACTTTGAGCAGACATTTATGAGAAACGCACGAATATTTGGTTTCAATCAAGATACAAAATTTAACCTTTGGCAAAAACAGAAGTAGATCTTCATTCTGTTATCATTATTATCATTATTACTATTATTACTATTTTGTTAAAGTATATCTTAGATTAGATCTTAAATCTATTATTATTATTATTATTTTTTTTTGTTTTTTTATACATATATACATATGTATGTATGTTGAACTACCGAAATTACCTTAAAATTAAACGCGCTTGGATTGTCACTCTATTTTAGTTTAGTTTATTATTGTTGACTTTGGCCATCGTGCTGTTCACTGCATATGTATGTAATAGTTTATCTAAATATTTAAAAGTAAATCGAATATGTATAGTAATATAATCATGTAATCAGACAATTGAACTGGCAGAGCTGTTCACGCACGAACACGCACGTCTGCACTAAGCAAAGGTCAATTGAATACATAAATCGATCTACGCGAGCCGACTGAACAAAGCTGAGCCGCTGCATGGGAGAACGTATGAAACGTTAAACGGTAAACGTTAAACGGTAAACGAGAGAGCGCAAATTCTTTTACGAAATTTCTCTCAAATGCTTAAATATTCGGCGAACTGTTGCTCTCAATGGCAATAGTAAACGATGAAGCGCTAATTGCTTGCGGTACATCAAAATACTTGTATATAACAGAAACAGTAATAATAGCACAAAGAAGAAGAGAAAGGGTTTCCTATTTTTTACATTCTCAGCCATTATGTATGATTGGATTTTGAATAGGAATATCTCTTAGCGAAGCACTAATCAAATCAAGCAACTGCAGAAGGCTGACTTATATGCAGTATATTGCAGTTACAGTTCAGTCTATAGGAATTGAATACTAAATGAATACTAAATATTGATAATTGGAAATACTTCTTTTATATACATACATATATATTTGTATATTTTCCTGATCAAGAATATACGGATCTTTCATCAGCTGCAAAGTTTGTGGCTGAAATAAGCTGTGGAACTGTTTTGGTCTCATTTTTTAGTTGTTAAACATTATTAAATAAATGAAAAAATATTAAAAAAAATAAATGAATTGATTTTGTAATAGTTCAAACATCACACTAACAAGCTGCGTTTAAATTTTTGCGATATTGCCAATAGTTCAGATTTTATAGCACAGCAAACTTTTTTCAAGGTGCTGCTTGAAATAAGCTGTGAACCACTTTATATACTTTATGGAGTCGGTTACGCCTCTTTGTGTCTGTTACATACATCCAATAAAATCATTATATCCTAATTTCGTATTTTCAATGGGCATATAAAAGAAATACATATATAGAAAAGTTGTTAGATTATATATATTATTTATATTATATATTAATACTAATTAACTTATCAACTTTATGTTGAGTAGACTTCATTATTGTGCATTTATTCTAACTCGCTGCATCATGCCAAACTCTCCCTAAACTCAAACCATTTAAGAATTTTACAGTTACAATTTTCTCAAAATAAACAAAGACTGCTGAGCAAATAAGCTGAAGTTTACTTAATTCAACAAATAAAATACTAAAATAATACTAGCAACTACTAGCTGAAGTATATACTGTAATGTACTTCAGCTATGATCATGATCTAATCAACAATCAAAAAGTCATTCAATATGAATATCTAGGTAGGCTCTTTAAAAATTTACCAATTATTATTAATATGAATATTAATTTCTCAATTTGAATTTACATTTAAAATTTTTAAAGAATATTTTATTTATTTATTTCAATTATTTTTAAATAATATTTTTCAAATTTAATTTACGCTTCTCATTTTCAGCTTAAACGTTGCATTTACCTTACAGCTGCCGCCTTCAATGCAATTCAATTTTCAACATAAATTTCCTTTTCTCTCCACTAATTCCCTAAGATAGAGCATCTTTAATCTTCGATCGTGACTCTACATCTTTTTGGCTTTTTTTCGGCTAAACTATACAATTTTTGATGGATGGCTGGAAAATTGTTAAACGCCACATTATGTCAATTTGGCGCTCACCTTTGAACACCTTTGATCTTGCACTGATCGGGCGGCTGCTTGATCAACAAAATGTAAAGAAAAAAAAAAAGACGAAAAAATATTGAAATATGAATGCAAACAAATAACTCTGTGTATATTGTCTTCGTTCTCTTCCTCTTCTGCCGCATCTTTTGCTGTGTATTTTGCGGCACGGCTCAAACGTTTCGAGCATTTCGAAAGGGTTTTTTTTTCTTTTGGTATTTTTTGTTGTTGTTGTTCTCTGTTTGTGCCATGTTTTGTGGCCATGGATTGACTACCAAAGTAAACATGTCGCCACTTGACTGACAGCTGCCTGCCCCGTGCCTCTGCCCCTGCTCCTCGTCAGCGACTTTGATGCGCACCAAAACGCGCCGTCAGCTAATCAATGCAATTAGCTCGGCCGCCGGCTGTTGCTGTTGCCCTGACCCCCAAAAATAAAATAAAGCAAAGAAGAAAAGCAAAAATTAAAATGTGGAACCTTTTAAAATGCCCAGCATTTTACAGGTTACCCTCGGCAACAGCCCCTCCTCCCTCACCCCACACCCGCCCACTTTTACTTCCTTGCTTCGAATTATTGTTTATTTTGGTTGGCGTTGGCGGCAAGCAAATGGACTGCCATATATATAAAAATGCACTCAGCCCGCTCAGCCTAGACAATAAATATGAATTTGAAAGTATATATAGTAGTAGAGTAGTATGAATGCCGAGTACAGTGGGCCCTCGACTGGCTGCATCCATTAGCCTGCCATCTAAATATAGTGCAAACGCGTCGAGTCGCACATGATAAATGCTGCAGTGCTGTGGCCTTTGGCTACCGCGCCACACGATGCCACACGATGCCAGCCGATGCCTATGCCACATTTTCATATGGATTTCCATGCCGACACTTTCCTTAACACATTGCTGTCAGCCGCATAATTGTGCCACATGTTCCCTACATACACAGAAAGAGAAAAAATTTGTTCGCAGTTCGTTTGTCGTTCACTAAGTAGAGGAAAGCCGCCAACTCATTTCAATCTTACGTCTCGAATCGATTTCGAACAGCGATCAGGCCAATTTGTATATATACTATATATATACTATATATATATATGTATATAGATATGTAATTCTTTTAGTGCTGCATCATGATCCGCTCAGACGCCAGCCGAGACGCTCTGACGTTTACATTTTTTTTTTTCTCCTTTGCTTTTAAGATCTGAGTCGAAGATTGAGATTGAGCTGTAGATATTTCCATAATACGCTGACTTTGACATTGACGAACGTCGACTGCATTTCCTGCAACCGAACAGGTGAGCACATCACACACCATCACCTCACTCCCTCTCCCTATACCTTTCTCTTTCCCTCGCTGGTTGTTGACCGATGCGGGCGTCGCAAATTCATCAAGTTGACTTTGTCAGCTTGTCAAACGGTCGAGCAATTAAAACCGCACAAAAACCGTCATTAAAGATTTGAGTTTTGTTTTGTTTTGTTTTGTATTTTTTATTTATTTTTTACGACTGTCGCATTCGAGCTTGGCGAATATTCAACAATTTTATGGTACACTCGCATGCGCATACTCCATCAAAAGTCATAAAAAATCAAATCAAGAAAAGCTAAAGCTACCTGCAATACACGAAGCTCTAATACACTTTGTTTCACAAATTTCTTAAACAAATGGCAATATTTTTGTTAATTAATTATAGCTAAAGTAAGTGAGCTTCAATGAAACCTCATTGGATTTCTTAGATCAAAATATAGCCAACTGTTTGGAAACTGAATTCAAAATATTTGTTTTATACAAAATTTACATATTTGTAGTAAATATATAATATATATACCAATAGTAATCTAGTTATTATTTTAAGCTCACTCTCTTACTAGTTTCGCATCTCGCATGTTTTTAGGTCTTTCAGAAGCTCTTGCTAAAAAGTTGCACACACTTTAACTAAAAACTAATATGCCTTCTTTAGTCTAGTGTATAAACATTGTAGTAGCCATAAAATGTTGTGTATAATGTTAATGTTTTCATCATCAGGCGGAATAACTCGAGTCTGGTTTCGGTTTCAGTATCAAGTTGGATTTTTTTCGTATTTCGTTTTTATTTTGATTTTTATTTATTTATTTTTTTCTTTTTGGCGAAAGGTGTTTCCAAAGCAGTTCCTCTATTTGTACTACAAATGTTTTGGCTTTATTAGTTTTTGTTCGTGTGTATTTAAAATACGTGCCATAGATTTGATTTATGCTAATCGAAACGCGTAAACCAAACTTTGAGCTTAACGTATGCAAAACGTTTGCCTGATTGCGGCGACTCGCAGAGGCTACTCCGGGACAGCAGCATTTGGGCTTTGAGTTGGAGTTGGAGTTGGGATTTGGGTTAGGGTTGGGGGATTTCCATGGGCCATGTCAAACGGAAACCTCACACAAATGCAAACTGCAAAAGGCAACCTAATGGATTTCCGTTAGCCAAGGCGGAAAAGCATTGCCACTTGAGCAGTTCTCAAGTCTACCCACCTCTCTCCCCCTCTCTCTTTGTCTCTCTCTCTCTCTATATATATATATATTTCAAAGTCCCGCATGAAAATTGCAGCAAAAGCGCTTGAATGACATTTGTAGGCCTCTGGCACTTGCAATGCCTTCGCTTCTTTCTCACCCTCCCTCTCTCTGTCTCTCCCTGTCTCTCTTTGATTCCATGTGAGTCTCTCAGACGCCTCAGTTTTCAAGTATCGCGAGGCTTTTTGTACACTTGTAAGCGGTTTGTTACCCTCTGCTGTGGGTAAGCCACCTACGGGCTGAGCAGTGGTGTGTGGTGCGGTTGATGAGCCAGCTCATTGTTGTGCAACTGTTGGCCAACACACACACACGCACACACACACATGCATACTGCTTGACTGAATGACTGCAACATTTTGTATATTGAGCTATTGTTTTGCACGTTCCAGGCACCAGGCGATTGTTGTTGTTGTTGTTGTTGCTGTTGTTTGTGGTTCTGTGCAGCTCGAAGACATCGCCCATCTACCTCTGTGCAGAAAGTTTTGTCTTGCTGCACACACACACACACACACACACAGCTGATGTGCCTATAACGAAGTTCTACCTATTGTGTCTAAGCCATGTTTTCTTCTTCTTATTTGAAATCTGGCAAAAGTTTCAGCAGCTTGCAAGGCAGCTGTGGCAGCTGTTTTTGGGAGACCTCTTCAAATAGGGCTCTTCACGTTGTACGTTAATTGCTGTGGCAACAATTTAACAATTAAGACAGTTCTGCAAATGTAGTTGAATCAGTCTGGGGGAAAAACAGTTTTTGTTTTGTGAATAAGTGAAATTGCTTATGATGAAGCTGAAGAAGACTTCAGGTAACGTATGGGAGGAAATGTTGAATGAATTGTAAAAAAATTGTGAAAGGAGGTAAAGGAAAATTAAATTAAATTTGAGAAAAGCAGATGAAGAGCGAAGGTCGAAAATAATAGCAATGAGCAAAAGTGAGAGAGAGAAAGAGGGAGGGAGAGAGAGAGAGAGAGAGAGAGAAAGAATGAAATAGCGTGAAGAGGGGAATATGAAATGGACAGAAAAAATGGTAGAGCGAGAGAGAGAAAATTTACAAATTGAAATGGCGAGACGAAGAGAAAGAGAGAGAGAGAGAGAGCGAGAGAGAGAGAGAGAGAGGGAGAGAGGCAGAGACACAGAGAGAAAAAGAGATAAGTAGGAATTATAGCGAGGGAGAGCGAAGAGTGAGAGTAAAGGGGAACTGAATGAGAATAAATGATAAAAAGAAGACAGAACGAAAACAAACTTGAGAAAGAGAAGTGAAAATTCAAACGAAAGAAAGAAAGACAGACATTAAAATAGATATATAGAGAGACAGGTATGAATCTAATTGTAGAGATATAGAGATATAGAGATATAGAGATGTAGAGATATAGAGATATAGAGATATAGAGATATAGAGATATAGAGATATAGAGATATAGAGATGTAGAGATATAGAGCTATAGAGATATAGAGATATAGAGATATAGAGATATAGAGATATAGAGATATAGAGATATAGAGATATAGAGATATAGAGATATAGAGATGTAGAGATATAGAGATATAGAGATATAGAGATATAGAGATGTAGAGATATAGAGATATAGAGATATAGAGATATAGAGATATAGAGATATAGAGATATAGAGATATAGAGATATAGAGATATAGAGATATAGAGATATAGAGATATAGAGATATAGAGATATAAGGAAGAGAAAGGCTTCGAGAGCCAATACACAAAAGTGAAAGTTAGAGAGCAGAATGGTGGATAAAGTTGAAGAGATTCACATTGAGAGATACGTAGATAGAGAGAGAGAGAGAGAGAGAGAGAGTAAGTTAGAGGGAGAGAGAGAGAGAGAGAGAGAGAGAGAGATAGAGAGAAAGAACGAGATAGCGAAAAACAATATGTGGAGAAATCGAGAGCTACGGTTATAAAAAAGCAAATGAAGCGCCTATATCCCTAGAGACGCTGAGACAGATGACAAAGGTACATAGAGACGCAGAGAAAAGGGAAACACAATCATATATTTATATACATGTATATATATATTAATATATATATATATATATATATTGGCAGTGAAGCGAAACTACAAAGTGTCAATGGAAGCAAACTTGAATTTGTATTTGAATGTGAAGCGCCAGCGCATAAATAATTTATGCAATTTATGCACACAAACAGCCTTCAACTGTGTGACCCCATCAATAAACCTTTCGACTCCTGTAAGCCCATTCGCCTCCTGCTGCTGCCTCCCCCCCCCCCCCCCCCCCTTCAACCTGCTTTTGTACATAAATAAATTGCCTGCACTTATTCGTAAAAATTTCATTTCATTCGCTGCGACAAATGTTAATAATTATTTCATAGCTACGAAATTTGTGTTTGGTTTGATGTTTGACTCTATGTGAGTATAGCTATCTCTCTCTCTCTCTATCTATGAATAAATACTCTTCATTTGTTTGAGCACTTGAACAATTACGCCTCTTTTGCGCTGCTCATTAACATAACAAACGGACAGGACACTTAATATACAGCTGTTGTTGTTGTTGTTGTTGTTGTTATCCTTTCGCTGAATTACAAATGAATATTTGCACAAAGGCGCAGAAATATTGCATAAATTCACTTTTGTTACAGTGCGACAAATATATATATATGTAAATATGAATATATATATATATATTCATATATATATATCTGTATATGCGTGTGTCTGCAACGGTATTTATTGCGCGTCGACGCCATTTTGTTTGAACCTTTTGCAATATTTATGCGTTGAAATCAACACGCAACACTCGGCAAATGCCAGTCGAAAGCCCCGCAAACAGCAGCAACTACAATTGCCACCCAGGTTGTATAAGTACTCCCCCCCTTTCCCTCTTCCACTCTCTTTCTCACTTACTCACTTACTCGCTCTCTCTCTCTCTCTTTCACTCTGTTGTTGCTGGCAACCAACCAGGCCAACATGTTGGTTATCGTTATCCTTTCGCCTTGACTGGCGCAACGAAATGCGCTCGCGCTTGTTGTATGCTTTACGTCTATGGCTGCCACGCCTCCCCCAGCCCCCAGTCCCCCCACTCTGTCTCTCTCTTTCTCTCTTTGCAGCTAGCCCCAACGCTGTAATTACAATGCAGTTTAGGGTGCTGAAAGCTTTTGTGAAAATGTGCTTTATGAAATTATGATTATAGCTCAACAGCTGCATACCGAATGGGCTCGCCTGGCCTGGCCTGGCCTGGCTGGCTTGGCTGGCTGGGCTGGCTGTTGGCCTGGCCAGGACTGCTGGCTGACATCTACCCAGCCTGGCTGCTTACGCTTGGTCTGCTGGCATTTAAATGTGTGGCAGCTTGTGCAAATAATGAAAATGAAACAACACTTTGGCGCATTAAAAGCATTAAAAACAGTTTGCCATAGAAATGTGCGCCTCTCTAGCTGCCCACTCTCTCTCTTCCTCTCTCGCTCTTCCTCTTTTCTATGCACGTATACATAATGTGAGCATGCTGCATACGCCTCGTAGGCCGTTATCACAGCTGAACGGGTCACAATCAAGTCAAGCTACAATAATTTACGCTTTTTACTGTGCAGTTAATATAACAGCGTTGGTCAAGAGAATATGAATATATATACATATATGCATGCATACATGTACATACTGCTATGCGCAGAAGGCTCTTAATTTTAATGCTAGAATCCCATTTGGTTGCAGTTTTATAGCCAACTGCTTTGGCTATTAGCTGAGCAATCTACTCGAATATAGCTTGAGCAGACGTGCAGAGCTTTTATTTGCATCAAATTATATTATATTAATATTTTGATTTTATAGATATCACTGTTAACTAGTTGTATAGATAGAATTTTATATCTAAGTCATTGATCAGCTATTTTCAAGCTAAAAGTCTAACAAATGTGACTTCGTCTTAGACAGCGTTCGATTGCTCAGTCTAGATATAACTATTTTATTTATTTATTTTTTATTATTTTTATCTATTTAATGTTTAATGTTTAATGTCTATTTATATTAAATTGAAATTTAAGACAATTTTTTGCATAATTTTTGATTATCAGTTTCGCAATCACAAGGCTTAGCAGAAATACTGCTAGATCTTTAAAAGTCAGCTTGAAGTCATTTACATATATTGCAGCTATACACTTTTGTTTGCATTTTAACGATGAGATTTTCTTACTAATTAACAGTATTAATACATAAGCCATAGATATTTATCTGAAATTGGTATTTGATATTGATATCGGCACATAAATCTGTAAGACTTTGCAGCGAGTCTGGCATCAATTTGTTATAATATTTTTAAAGGGTATATGATTTTATTTAATTTACATATATATTTTTTTTCATTATTTATAAATTTAAAATTAATTGTGAATGTTAGATTCAGATTCGTGTATTATTATTTAAGTAGAAAAGCTTCTAGAATTGTTCTATAAAATTCTATAGAATAATTACAAAACCTTTTCTACTTCAATCATAATATGAATACATAATGCTAATTACAATTTATATTTTATTGTTGTATTATATATAAAACTCTATACAACATTTTGTAATCCATACAGATATTTTTAATTGCTCTTTTTACATTCCATTCAAATTTTAAATTTGTTGCTGAGAAAACTTTTCATTGCTCATACTTTAACTAGGCTATTTTGTGTTTCTATGAACCTTGTGTGGAAGTAACTTTTTTTTTTAAATATATATATTATCTCTGATGATATGAGCTTAAACACATATTCTTATAAATTTGCATTATTAATATTATTATTTCTTTTTTTATTTTTTTTTTTTTTATTTTCACCCATGGATTTCTTTGAAATAAATACAAAAAAGTCTATTATAAAATATATATATACACATATATGATATATTTCCTACTTCTACTACTTCTACTTTATTTTTTCTTCTTTTCTTCAATTTTAATTTTTTATTTTAAATTTTTTTGTATAAAAATATTCAATTAAAATTTATGCAAAATAATTTCCTTTCAACTCTTTTAGCATTTTCTTTCATCAAACAGCAGATTTTCGAAAGTATTTCAAATATTTATTGTTTTACTTTACCACTCTGTCTCTGTGTCTCCCTCTCTCTCTCTCTCTCCCTCACTTGCCCAAGAGCTATGCTTATGCTACAAGCATTCTCTGTAGGTTTTGTATATTTGCGTCCCTCGTTCTTGTTGTTGTTGTTGGTTTGACCTCGTGCTAAGCGTTAGGCAACATATGGAAAAAGCCTTTCCCCCCCCCCCCCCCCCTCCACCCTGTGCACCTCCTTTACCGCACTCCTCCCTCAGCTACCAACACGCCCACAAGGCCTTGCAAATTGCATTTTCAACACTTTTGTTTATGCAAAAAATATTTATGCATGAGTCTCTGAGTCTGTGTGTGTGTTGCTGTGTGTGTGTGTGTTGGTGTGTGTGTTTGTGTTTTGTTGGGCGCTAAAGCCATGCCCACATTTGGCTCTACTCTTTTCCTGTTGTTGTTGTTGCTGATGTTGTCACCTAGGCAAAAGGGGGGGGGCGCAGCACTTAACACATCGCCATCGAGTAATGGGGGGCGGCATGGAGTTGGGCGTGGCATGTTGCTGTATGCTGTGCTGCATAATGCAATGCAAACATGATTAATGCAAATGTTTTGCGTGGCTAGATGGGGCCGTAAAGGGGCGTGGCATGAAGCGGTTTGCTAGGTGTTGCGTTACATTTACATTTTGGCTTACGATGCGATGCGATACGATGCGATGCAAAAGGATGCAGCCGTTGCCGCACTTAGTTGCTATCTAAACAACAACAACAACAACAAGTAGCAACAGCAGCAGCAACAGCAACAGCAAATTTCTTCGCTTCGCATATTTCATAGGACTTTACGAGGGTTTCGCCAATAACTTGGCAAGTTTATGACAAATTACGCGACACATTCGCGATAAGAAAGTGAAAGGCGTGCAGCAAAGCAATATTCGTTTCGTATGCCACACGTTCCATGCATGTTCCAATTCCATATTCCAACTACAACTATTCCCAGTGTGTTCACATCTTTCGTCTTTCGTCTTTCGTCTTTCGCCTTTCGTTTTTGGTCAATGCAATTTTTCTGGCCAATCGACGCAGTAAAAAATTTATGAACACATTTTTGTTGCTTCAGCCATGCGCGTAGCTCAAATGATTTTACGATTCACACACACACACACACACACACACACACACACACACACACCAACACACATACACAGCCTCCACTAGCTTACACAATGCTCAGCTCCTACGGGTTCAGACGTTAGATTCTCTTCTTAAGTCTGCAGCAGTCGTCACAGAGGCACACACATGGCTCACACACACACACACACACACACACACACACACACACATGGCTCAAGCATTGAAATGGCGTCGCTTTCATTGCACACACAAGAGTGTAAAATGTTTACGCTTCGCTTGGGTTTCCTTGGGTTCCGTTTTTGGTTCCATTTTTGGTTGCCTTTGCTTGGCTCTGCTGCCCGCCTCCTGCCTGCTGCTCGCCTCCTGCTCCAACTGATTTTCCTGCAAAGCCATTCGTGCGGAATACATCGTTTTATGCTCTTTTAGAGGGCATTACAACTATGTTATAGCGGGTATGCCTTATCAACGGATGCTCTGTTTTTTTCCGATAAAAATTATAAGCGATTCTCAAAGGAATTATAAATATTTATTATAAAATATATATAAATATAAATAAGTTAATATAAATTACTTAAAATGTTAATTTTTACTTTTTCTTAAAGCACATAAAAACAAAACATTGCATTAAGCTCTCAGTACTCCTTACGGCTGTGTCTCTGTCTCTTCTGTCTCTTAAGCATTTGTTCTTTCTCACTTTTCCTCTCTCTCTCTCTGCTACTATATTTCTTTGTCTGCTACTATATCTCAATCTTGAAGAAGAATGCTAGTGCATAATATATCTAGCTTTCTTATGGATATCTCTCTATCACTTGACTGTTTCTCTCATTCTCTCTAGTTTTAACTCTTTCTCTCTGTCGCTAATTAAAGGAATAAGTCTCTATCCACCCATCACTCTCCTTTTAACTCTCGCTCTCTCTCTTTTTCACTCTCTCTCCTTCCCCCTCTCTCTCCCTCTCTCTCTCCTTCTCTCCCTCTCTCTCTCTCTGTTTTTCGCTAACTCTCCCTCACTGTTCTTTTCTCTTCCCAACGTTCGATCTCTCTTTTCTCTCTTCCTCTCGCCTCGTTTATTACTTTTTTATGTCTCTCTCTTTCTCTATATATTTATCTCTCTCCCGCTCTCTCATTCATTCTCTCTCTCTCTATATATATGATTATTTTTCCAAATTACATTTCATATTATGTTTCATTCGTTCTCTCTTTCTGTTCAATCTCCTTCATTCTGGGAAAGTTTCTGCCAGTCAAGCGATCTGCTTATTTCTCTCTGCTTCTCTCTCTCTCTCTCTCTCTCTCTCTCTCTCTCACTCGCTCTCATATTCACTTCCTATATTTAAGTCAACTCATAATATAGCAAATCTAATTCTTCAATTAATTTTTGCAAACTCTCCCTTCGCCTTCTTCTTCCCCCCTCTCATTCTTCAGCCTTACCTTGGTTAGAGCATTCGCATTGCAACTGTTTTCAGTTTTCAGTTTCCTGTTTTCCTACTTTTCCACTCCGTAGCTGCCATCTTCTGCTGGCTGGCTGACTGTCTGGCTGGCTGGCTGTCTCTCTCGGCTATAGACGCTGCTGAGCTTTTCATTTGTCTGGCTATTGACTTTGTGTTGCCATTGGCGTGTCTGGCGGTGCTTTAGCTGAATGCCAGCCCCTGCTACGCCCCTCAGCCCCCTCCTGCCACCGCCGACTTGCCTTAAAGGTGTCTTTCTTCTCCATATGAGTTGCTCTGGTTAATCGAAATCAGAAACGGGAGTAAACGTCAGATTTGTTGCGTGTTTGTAGCGCATCGGTTTTCGGGCTCATTTCGTGCCGCCTTTGCTTGTCTTTGATTTGGTTCGAGCTCGGAAATTTTCCCACAGTTTTGGCCGAGCATTTCCGCTTATTAAACGGAAACTTTCTAGCCTTATCAGACGCAGCTGCGCTTTCATTGTGCATATATATAAATATTTTTCCCCAACTGCATTCACAAGTGCACAAAGACAGAATATTTATATATATATTTAAAGATATATATATATTTACACGATTGCCTAAGTGGAGCCTCAAGTGCTTAATTTATGGCGTAAAATATGTAAAACGTCGCCAAACACAAATGCCGACAATGAGGCAACATTTCTCATTTGGCCGCGCACTCAAATTGTTTTTATCCATTTTCCATTTTCCATTTTCATCTTGAACTTGGATGCTGACGCATAATGCGAGCGATCCCATCTGATCCGTTTGCCGCACACGCGCATTTTTATTGATTTTCATGTAGCAACAACACTCGAAAATGTTATTGCTGTTGTTGTTGTTGTTGTTGTTGTTGTTGCATTATGCATGTTCCGCTAATGGAAGGGCGCGGAGGGCGGACACATGGCGTTGGAGTAGGCGCTGCTACCGTTGCCCCGCCGCCACCGCCGCCGCCGCCGCCAGCCACACGACGCTAATGGAAAGATGACGCGACGTCTTGCACTTGGTCTTCATCTTCATCAGCCTCAGCAGATCAGCAGATCTCTCTGGCTGTCTAATTGCCAGCTTCAGCGCCGCCTCCTCCCCACTAGCTGTGCCTATCTCCCTGTCTATCTCCCCGGCCTGTCACTCACTCTCTGCTCTTATTTCTCACAGCACTCTCTTTCTCCTTCTCTTTATCTGTGATTGCTCTTTTTCTCTCTTTCTCTCTCTCTCTCACTCTTCATTATTCGGTATCTGTCTTTATTTCCTCGTCTTCCTGTTTCTCTAACGCATGCTCTCATTCACCATGAGACAACTCTTCCTTGCTCTTCTCGACTTTCTCTCATTTTAATATTCCCATATTCATTCCCTCTGCTTTGCTCTGCCTCCCAGTCTCATATTTTCTCTGGCTCTTACTATTTCTGTTATCTCTCAGTTTTTTATACTTTCTCTCTCTCTCTCTTTCTTTTTCTTTTAAACTTTCTCTCTCTCTTTCTTTATCTTTCTCTGATACTTGCCTGTTTCCTATTATTCTCTAAGCACCTCGCCCATTTTTGTCTCATTTTCTCTCTCTCTCTTTCTCTCTCTCCCTCACTCTTTCTTTGTTTCTGTGATTCTTGTCTGTTTTCTATATCATTCTCTATGCTTCTCGCTCATTTTGGTCTCTTTTTCTCCCTCTATTACACACTACTCTTCTCGCTCTTTCATTGTCTCTCTTTGTCTAAGACTTACTTTCTTCTCATCTATCTCTCAATCACCATTCTCTATCATTTGAAAATTTCCTGCCGCTCTGTCTCTCGGTGTCTCTCTATGTCTCTCTGTCTCTCCTTCTCTCTCCTTCTCTCTCCTTCTCTCTCCTTGTCTCTATCTCACTCTCTTTATGCTTCTGTTTTCTTTTTATCTCTCTCTATCTGTCGCTATATATCTATATTTTCTCTCTGCTCTCCCTCTATCTCTCTCTCCCCCTCTTTCCCCCTCTCTCTCCCTCTCTCTCTCTCTCTCCTGCTCTCCCTCTCTCTCTATATCTTTCCTACTCTCTTGTCATTATTATCTGTGGCAACTGTTTGGCCTCACCTTGTGGCTGGGGCAACGTCTGCGATCAGCCGCCTAATTTATGCCCCGACTGCGCCTTCGTCTCCTTTGAAGTTTCAATTATGCGCCTCATATGTCATTTTGTGCACATCGCTGCTGAGAGAGAGAGAGAGAGAGAGAGAGAGAGAGAGAGTGAGTGTCAGAGGCTGTGGCGGAGGCGAAGGCGGAGGCAGTCGCTCGCTGCTAAAAGCCGCGACATGTTAATTGTGCCGCTTGGCCCATAAACACGCCAACTTGATGGCGAGCGCCAGGCTCAAAAAGAGAAGAAAAAAAAAAAGAAACCCCGACAACCAGTTGCCAAGTTGCAAGTTGCAAGTTGCCAGTTGACATTGGACAAGGCAGACAAGCAGCAGAGGCAGCTGACGGCAGCACTTGGCATTTGAATTGGATAATGGAATGCAGCGTCGACTGCTAGAAAGAGAGAGAAAGAGAGAGAGAGAGAGAGAGAGAGGGATAAGTACTTAAGAACTGCAGCAGCCAAAAGGGGTAAATACTAGAGTGAGAAGTTTCTATTTTAGAAATCCTAAAGAAATATAGATCAATATATATAATATAAGTATATGAAATATTTAAATTGCATAAAAATTTAAATAAAATAAATATTCAATTCAATTCAATTCAATTCAATTTATTTCACTCTTTGTTATAATTACAGTTTTGTGAATAGTATCTTACAATAATTAAAGAGTTTAGACTAAGGATTAGGCCTTTTCTGCTTAGATATTTTTTTAGGAATAAAATAAATATTATTTATATAATTTTGCAATTAATATTTACAAGCATTTCAAAGACTTTTCAGCCAAGTGCAAGCTCCAAACAAATTTACAATTTGGTTTTTGATTACAAAATGGGTTTTTTTGCCTTGTCAAGTGAGTTGAGCTGGTGCAGTGGTTCGCACAGTGGTTGTCTCTGACCAAAGTCCAGTTTAATCCAGGTCGTGTGCGTTGGCCAGTTGATCGCTTGATCGCACTAGTGTAAAGAACAAAGGTGTGAAAATTAAACAGCAGCAACGGCAGCGCTCAAGGATTACAAATTATGACACGCCGATGCCATCAGCCAAATGAGCCGGGCTAACCACCAGGCCGGCCGAGTAGCTGGCGCTGGTCAGCTGGTCAAGTGTCAAAAGGGGATTTGCATTCAAAGCGACGGCGACGGCGGCGACAGCTGCCGAGTGGCTTCCAACTGGATTCCAGTTGGGCTTTGCAGTTGGGCTGACACTTTGCTTGGACATTTCAAATGTACCGCAAAATTGCGCGAGAAAGCAAATCGCTTAAGCCTCAACGTATAACTGATTAAAATGGCTTTGGCTTTGATGCCCCAGCCAGGCTGTGTGGCTTAAAGGCCTACCACACACACACACACACACACACACACATGTGCTTATGTGTATATTTTTTTCTGTTTGCCAAATGGATTTGCTGTTGGCATTATTTATGCATTTCGCAGCTGCAACATCGTCAATTTTGTTACTCTGTATGCTGCATATTTAATGTTAATGTTGCCAAAAAAAAAAAAACACAGCACACAGAAATGCAACAAATATAAAGCATATATCAACTTATTGTTGCAATAATAGCTAAAAGCCAGCAACAAAGCCTAAAAGAACTTGCCACAAAAAGAGAAAAGAAAACAAAATGCGAATTTTGCAACCGCGAACTCTGCCGGCCAAACAATGCTGCCGCCCCTGCCGCCGCCGCCTGCTACCAACAATAATATAAATATAGTACTCTGCCCATTTTCCGCAGCTTTTCCACAGTTTCCACACACACACACAGTCGCAACGCTTCAGTTGGCCACAAAATGCAAATAGCCAACGCAATGCCGCACGTCTACCCCTTTTGGACAGGCACTGCCGCCCCTGCCACGCCCACACCCACGCCCACACACAGCCAACTGTACGCCATGGCCAATAACAATGCAAAATGCAAATATGCAATAAAAGCAAATGGCAGCAACAAAAGGAAAACTTGTGAAGAATATTTTATGCATTTTTTCCAGCTAGGCGACTTGGAAATGCTTTTTGAATAAATATTGTTATAGATTATTTCTATAATCTATTTAATTAATTGTATTTTATGATATATACAAAAAAAAAATATATTCATAAAGCTTAACATTGCGTGTATATATTTGTAATACAATAAATACAATATTAATACTTTTAATGAAAATGTATTTTTTAGTATATCAAATAAAATATTGAAAATATACAAGATAATTTAAATATGGTCTACAACAAAATTATATTTCTTTTACTTAATTAAAGTAAAAATAAATACAAAGAACATTTTTTAGTTTTTATTAACTAATAGTAAGATAACTTTTTTATATATTTGTATATAATAAAACTAATATGCAATTAAAATTTAAATTTAAATACAAAATAAGTAAAACAGTTTATTAAAATAAATAAATCAATATAAAATAAATAAAATCAATATAAAATAAATATAACAATTTTTTTAAATATATTAATATAAATAAAAAATGTTTAATTTAAATATAAAATAAATATAACTTTTTTTAAATAAAAAAATGAATAACAAATTTAAATTTAAATATAAAACAAATATATCAATTTTTTAATTAAATAAATAAATATAACAATTTTTTTAAAATAAATTAATACATATATATAAAAAAATTTAATATTAATATAAAATAAATATAGACATTTTTTTAAATAAATAAATAAATGAATACAAAATTTAAATTTAAATATATCAATTTTTTCAAATAAATAATTAAATAAAAAATTTAGTGATAAATTAAAAAATATAAATAAAACAAATTTGTTTAAAAATATACATCAAAATATAGAAATACCTATAAAAATTATAATATATTAATATGTGCATAAATAGTATGTAAATAAAATTAAAATAAAAAATAGATAAAAAAAAATAAATAAAATAAATATAAATATAAAAATTGAAAATAAATCTAAAATATATTAATATATCATTTACATACTCTATTGCTTGGGGATTAAAAAAATTTATAATTATGGTTTTAATATTATATGTAGGCTTTTCTTTAGATAGTTGAGGGGAACTTCAATTGTTCAAAATAGCTGTCAACTTTTTAGGAGCATGATAAAATCTTATTCAAAATACGCTCAAAATACACTCGAACATATTGTATCCCTACGGAAAATGTTCCATAATTCAAGCAACTCATTGTTTGATGCTTCAAATGTGGAGCATTTTCATTGGAAGTCTAAGATTAAAAAACAAAATTAAATTTAAACAAAATTAGTTGCAAAATATTTTAACTAGCATTTAATGATTCTTTGAAGTAATTCTCAGATATTTCAATTATTATATATTGATAATTCTTGAGTATTTTGATATCAAAGTTATGCAGAATCCATCTAAAATGCAAAAGATACCCCTTTTGCGATAGTGTATGAAAAAGAACTGTGAAAATGTGAATGTGTATTCAAATGCAGCGTGCGTTCGCGCCGCGTGTTGAGCGCCGTGCAACAAGCAACAACAACAGCAACAGCAGCAACAACAGCAACAACAATGGACATCAACAATGCGGCAACATTGTAAAAGCCAAGTTTAATCAAAATATAGTCAGGACTTTGCTGTGGGCATGGGCGTGGCCTACAGTTCTGTGCAGTCCAGATATATATATATCATTGTATATATGTATGTACAGATAGAGAGAGAGAGGATATGGGAGATATTTTTAAATTTTTTATAAGCACGCAAATTCGTCGCAATTTGTCGGGACATGCAGAGAAATTGTGGTAAATCTGTTTGGCTGTCACAGAAACAATTGCCAGTGCCATGACTGATTATTCAAGTGAACTGTTTTTCGGTCAGCATATTTGATTAGCAGCGCGTCGAACTATCACCTGCATTTACCTGCATGTCAAATGGTTACCAACGGCCTAATCAGTTGGCGCGCAACTTGGCCTAAAATTAAATCAAAATCCAAATCGAAATATAAATCGAAATATGCTGACAACGAACATGATAACTAATTGACAGAGTTGTTGTAGTTGCTGTTGTTGTCAATGTACATGTTGTTGTTGTTGTTGTTGTTGTAGTTGTTAGCAACAGCTGCAACTGTTGCCAGTCAATCGCTCAATATGATTATTGATGGCAACTGTGGCCCACTTGGCCCAGTTGACCAACTTGGCCTAGCCTGGGCTGGGCTGGGCTGGGCTGGGCTGATAAGCTCCATAATTGGGCTGACATCTGGAGCAGAGGCAATCGGGCGAGCAATCTGTTCGACAAATCCACAAAAACTGTTGTTTGCTCAATTAAATCATTTGACATTCACATCTGACAGCGACATTGGCAAATTAAACCTCTGGCAGTTTGTATTACCACAATATCCAATTACTCCAGCAAATCAAAAACCATTTTCACAATACTCAACCGAGCTAAATGTGCAAACACGAATAGATTTGTAGATATAATAAAATTTATGTTAATAAAGGTTTTTTTTTTTTAATTTAAACATAAATATCTAATCAAATAAATTTGAATTTATTTTAATGCAAACAGTTTTTAAATTGTCTAAAGGAAATTAAGTTTTCAGTCTTTCGGTTTTCTATCTATCTACATAACTAATCCTCTATCGATCTATCTAACTTACTATCGAATTTTGTATTCAATCTATGTATACTATTTCATCTACTTTATCAATCTATACATTCTATCTATCTGTACTATCTATCTATCTATCCATCTATCTAACTACCTATCTATCTTCTATCTTATATCTTCTATCTTCTATCTATCTATCTATCTATCTATCTATCTATCTATCTATCTTTCTATCTATCTTACTATCTATCTTTCTATCTATCTATCTATTAATCTTTCTATCTATCTATCTATCAATCTTTCAATCTATCTAACTATATATCAATCTATCTATCTATCTATCTATCTATCTATATATCTATCTATATATCTATCTATTTATCTATCTATCTATTTAACATCTATCCATCTCTCTATCTATCTATATATCTATCTATACCTATCTATTTGTAGTATTGTCTAGTAATCCAACTAGTTAGCATTCCTAATATCAATTTTTCGATAAAGGCCTATATTTCAATCTACCTATATCAGAACCTATCTATATCCATATGTAACTCTATTCATAACTCTCTCTTTCCATCTCCATCTCTCTCTCCCAATATATTTTCTGTTATCCAGTTAACTCTACATTTATCATATATACCACTCTCCCAGAGTTATGACCAACTCCAATTAATGCATTCACATAATGCATATGCTCAACTTCAAGATACCCTTTAAATGCATATTTGCGTGCGCATGGCAGAAAAAATTGGAAAAAAAGAAACGAAATAGATAAAGAAAAACTTTGATGCAAATGCAAATAATGCCACGAGTGTGGTTGCTCTGTCAGAGGCGTGCCGATAGCTGTGTGGGCGGACAACCACTGTGTGGGCGTGGCAGTGAAGCTTCTGCAACATTTTCGATGATTAAATGCAAACACGCAAATATGACGAGCGACGAACTCGACAGCCAGTCGAGTTCCTCTCTGTCCCTCCACACACACACGCACACTCTCTCTGTGTGTGTGTGAGTGTATGTGTGTGTATTTGTATTTGTATTTGTCGACTGCCAACTGTCTTCAAAATATGTAAAAAATAAAAGTTGGCATTAATAATTTATGCAATATGAACACACACACACACACAGGCACACAAGGAAAATATTTGCATGAGAGATACCGAAAAACTGTTCAGCAGACAAAAATGAAAATTGAATGCCTTAAAACGTGGATATAAGTAAGTAGATGATTTGAATATGTACTCACATATTCGCATGAGTACTCAAATAAATGCAAACGATTCTTATGGCTTTTCTGCTCGTTTTCGTAAAATTGCGAACAAAAAAGCTGTCAACGCTGTTTGCCCTTCAGCTGCAGAAATGTGAGCGATTGCAGAAAAGTGAAAGACTAACAAGATATCCTAGAAGCCATTCCATTTTTATTTTTATTTATTTATTTATTTTATTATTATTTATTTATTTATTTTTTTTTTTTTTTTTTTTTGTATTGTAAAACTATAACGTTTTACTTAACATTCACTTAATATGAAAATAAAATTTTTTTGATACTTTAAAATTTTTAAAAATATTTTATAATGCATAAATTTAAAACTAAATTAGTTATAAATTCATCTAAATAATTTAATTAAGAAACAATATTTTTTAAATATATTTTTCAAAATATATATTGCTTATATAATAGTTTATTATATATATTTTGTATTTATTTATTTATTGATATATATTTGATGTATACAATTTCTTATTATTCTTCTTATTATTATTATTATTTTTTATTTTTATTTATTTATTTATTTTTTTTTTTTTTTTTGCTTTTTAATTATTCTCTTATAGTTTATTCTTTGTTTATTTTCGATTTCTGAAGGAATTTTTATATAGTTCGTTATAGCATGACAAAGATCAAGATTTCCAGAAGCTTATAGAGCCCACTCGCTTTCACACTTCTAGACTACCCGCTCGGCAGTTTATTAATTACAGGGCAAGCATAATAAAAAATATATGTAAATAAAGGAAAATGAAATGTTTTAAAATGAAAATGTTGAAATATATGTGTGTTTGGCTCTCTGCATATTTGATGATGCATTTTGCAGCCGAGCAGTCGAAATCGAACTGTATAACGAAATGCCCTTTGGCAATGCAATGCCGCCTCCTGCCAGCCTGCCTGTCTGCCTCCTGCCACACAGAGATATCTTATCTGCAGCCGAGGCAAACCAGTTGGATGGAGTGAGGCGCTAGAACATATGCTATTATTTAGTATCTGGTTGGCAATGAGGTTTAATTAACCACTTACATGGCTTTAATTCAACTGCAAATTTCATCGAGTGCATGATTCGGCGATAAATGTGACCAGAGACAACATTCTGTGGCTGCCACCAGGGGGGGGCTATAGTAGTAGTAGTAGCTCGCTGACTGCCTCCGTTATCATCCTTATCGCGCCAGCAATTTGTCTGATAGATAAGCAGCAACGCCGACCAACTCCCATTGGCATTGATTTATGTGTAGAAAACCCCAAATACACCAGCGAATTCGTATGCGTATCCCCATGCCTGAGGCAGCAGGCAGCTATTTAGCTAGTTAGTTAGTTTCTTTGCCTAACGTGCATAATATTCCAGTTGAACAGTATATCCTGTACAGAGTAAGCAAAGTGGGGTATATGGGCTGGCAATATAGTTTATATACATTTCGATTCCTACAGGACAGGTGAAATGCAAAGTTCATTCGAGTTTTTGCGACCAAATGAACGAGTTGAGAAACGATATATATTTAAGTCGATATATATTATCGAAATTCGATAACAGCTTAGCCTACCCAAATGATTTATGGTTATGTTATCAATATATACAATATAAATAAACAAGTAAATAATTCATATAATAAATATAGTATCAGACATAATATTATTGATATTCGATATAGTCATATTCATCGTTATCGAAGTAAATTACATCATCAAATATAAAACAATTGAGGAAATAATATACGACCAGCTATGTATGTAAATCTTATTGATATACAGATCTTAGATATACAATGTATTATCGTCAAGTTATAAGAGTTAAGTTGATATTATCGAAAAGCTCAACAAATTACTGCTACTTTAGTTCAATACATCTTCAGCTAACACTACAGGGTATTTCTTAGCCTACAACACAGCTCATTATTGCACTGCAAATACCAGAACAAAAGTAGCCGAAATACTAGCATAGCTATCCTTAGGATCCCATTTACTATAGGTAAATATGCTATCAGGCACAATTACAGAGTATCCATTGATCTGCTACTTAGGCTGTGACTAGTTATTTATGCATATTTAATATCTTTGAAATGAACAAATGAACGCTTTGGGGACCCAGACGGAATTCTCTTTTTTTTTTCGACTCTACCCAGCTCAGGCTCTGACTAGTTATTATTAAAACAAAGAGCGTGCCCAAATTTATAGCCGTATTATTTGTTATTTATTTAAGCTATAAATATACATATGAAATAAAGAAATGGCAGCAGGTTTTTTACGACCCAAAATACTCTGCAAAAATGTTGGACTAGTTTCTCAAACACTTAGTGAGGCATACGACGCGACGGCGATGTAAAGTGAAAGGCAGAGCTGATTAATGTAGTAAAATAAATTAATTAAATGAAAATAATTAATGCATAATATATATTTATTATGCATTTAAAAGTGTTTTTATATAGTCATTTCTTAAACTAATTTTTAAATTTTTAAAAATTATTTTTAATCAAAATTTAAACAATTATATTCGATGAGAAAATATTAAAATAATAAAAAAAATATTAACATAATAAATTAAATCAATTTTTAATTAAAATCAGCATATTAATTTGATTAAAAAATTTAAAAATAAAAAATTATACCAATTTTTTTATAAATATAATGCTTTAAAAATTTTTTTATGTATACAATTTTTTTAAGTAATTTCTTAATTAATAAAACATTTTTTTCTTTAATTTGTATATATTGTAAAAAATATAAAAATTATCAGTTTAGCTTAAAATAAATATTATTTTAAATATTTATTATATTAGTAATATTTAGTTGTAATTTTTTTTTTTTTTTTTTAATTTAATAGTTAATAGTTTATGGTATAACACATATCAAATAAATAAATATTTAATATTTAATTTTTCCAAAGAAATAATTATTATAAAAAATTTAACAAAAATCATGGAAATTCTAACTTTAAGTAAATACATAAGACGAGTATGCTAAATATACTTAAAGCATTAAAAAATTATATTTATAATAATTTTATCATTTTTTTTTACAATATTTTTTAATATATATTTCTATTGTTTATTTATAATTTTTTATAGCAATTGCAACTTTATAAATTCTCTTTAGTTCAAGCGAATGTCTTCTTCATCCTACTGCCATAACATATTTCATAGGGCATAGCTATATTCGTATAGTTGCCTTATTATATTATGCTGTTTTTTTTTACCATTGACTTTGTTGTTGTTCTTTTTTTTTTTGGTGTTGCGGCTGCTGCCACTGGTTTACGCTGTTGCGTTATTTATGTGGCCATAAATTTGCAGCTGAAAGCAAAGCCTCGCGAGTGCGCCCGGCCACAAATAGTTGCACATAGGAGCTCGCACAGCCCTCGTAGTGCGTATGCCACACTGTCCCATTGTCCCATTGTACCACAGCCCATAGTCCGTAGTCCTTAAGCCTTGACGCTTCGCTGCAAATGAGCAGCAGCAGCAAAGGAATCGAGCTAAAGCCGCTTAAGGACTTGAACATGGACATGCCAGCGGCTTAGCCCAATGCGGTTCGCTGATTTTCAATGAGGCCAGTTCCAGCTCTAGTTCCAGTTCCAGTTCCAGTTGCAGTCACACTTCGAGTGCCCATTCGGCGGGCTCGTGTGTTAGTTACATAATTTAACGTTTGCTGCGAAACATTTCCGCTGAATTTGCGGCTCGCACGCAAGCCCAAAGGATACGACTATTTCTCTATAATCAGCTGGGTGTCATCGTAAGGTCATCAGTGCTGCCCGCACGCACGCAATGCCCAAAGTCCATTTTTACAACGTCACAAAGTCACTTGCCCGACATTCTGCAGTTGAAGTTGGAGTTGGAGTCGAAGTCGTCCTGGTCCGGGCCAACCCTCCAGTGCTAGTGTCCAGCTGCTTATCAGAGGCCGTGCATCGCGCATAATGTGCGCCGAGCACGTCAACGGCCGTCGCTTGTAAACAAATTAGAAGCGTATCCTGGCCGGAAGTTCTGCACACACACACAGACAGACATACAGACAGGCAGGACAATAAAGAATAGAACTTGCCCACACAGTTTTGGGCAAAGCGCAGCGCAGCAAACAAAACTGTATAAAAAAGTAGCAAAGCGCTCAAATGAACCATCAACTTTCCCTTTTCTAAATGTCCTGCCAATGGGCATATTCACTGCCACGGAGACACATTAACTGGGCCTAAGTCAAGGCAGTCAATAAGTTTGCCAATCAGAATTCCAATCAGATTTTCATTATGAATTGAGCATAAAAAAAAGTGAATAAAAATTTGTCGTCAATTTTATTTACAAGTATTTGTTTAGATATCATTTAAAAGCGGATATGCAATGGGAAAAAAGTTGAAATATTATAATAATAGGGTATACAACAGCTAAAACATCTAGCTATAAAATGGCTAACTTAGACATTTACTTTCGAGCTACAACATTGTAGGCTGCTAGCTGTCTGAAACTCAAAGAAATAATAGTTGTCCAAAAATATATATAATCTTCAATCTTAACTAGTCCTGATTCATATTGTTCAAGCCTCAGCCAATCTCAAGGGAAACTCGTTAAAATATTTACATATAAAGCTTAATACATAAAAATTGTATATCTATCAGCAAATATTTAACTACTATAAAATCTTATTTTATATGATCTTTATTTAACTTATATATTATTTTAATATTTTTATTATTATTATATTACAATTAATTATTTTATATTTATAATAAGTTGATAATATTTTTTTTTTTTTCAGTTTATGTATTATTATTTTCTATTATATTATATTATAATTAATTCATGTTTTATCCAGTTGATATAATGTCAGTCATGTTCTGTATTTCTTATTAATTTTTATAAAATATTTATTAAATTATAATAAAACTCTTATACCAATATGAATTAAACTGTTATACAAGAGTAGAAAGTAGAGTATTACCGCATTCGTCTTAGCCAAGAGCTCTTCATTAATATCTACTCCAATATTTTACTTTGCTTTGGTCAACATTTTCCTTACCATTTTTTTTTCTCGTTTCATTTCGTTTCGCCTTCTGCGGAAAAGGCGCGAAATTTGTTTGTCTAACTGTTCTTCGTCGGCTTGTTTAGGCAGCACACCTTGAAATCAGTTTGTTCTTTGTTCTGTGGCAGTCCGCTTTAAGCTGCAATTAACTTTCTGGCTTCAAGCCGAACGACCAAACCCACACACAGAGAGCCTCCAACTGGAATATATAGTATAATTCTCATAAAGCTGAATGCCTTATGTCCTGCTTGCACGCAATGTCCTGTGGCCTGTGGCTGTTGCCTGAGCACTTTTTCATTATAATTGGCATTCGCCTACGCTTAACTAATCTACACACAAAACGCAGCTCCCCGGGGTATATTCCTGCTGTCTATTGTTGTATTGTCATAATTTTGATTGAGGAGCCGAATGCGGCCCCAAATTGGTATTTTGTGATATATTGACTTTGTCGCTCAACTGTCGCCTGCTTAGTCACTCCAAAACTTTTTGTGTTTCTTTGCACTCATTGTTGTTGCTGTCACTATTGTTGTTGTTGTTGTTGTTGGTCGACAATTAGTGCCCTCACAGCTCCCACTCCTCCCAGTCGTTCACATCTACATAGCAATTAGGGTTTTATGGATCAGCTCAGCAAAGGGTTGTTTTTCTTTTGACGCACTGTCATTTGTGCTCTACTGCCCCATACCAACTATTCCTATACAGTGCCATATAGTCTATATATATATTTAGTATTTACCTTCCCCTGCATCATTCCCTATGGAAGTCAAACACTTGGCTTCTGCCTAACACCAATTTGTTCATTGATTTTGCGCTACAAATTAAAAATAATGTTTCAACAAAAGAGCTTTGAATTCGATATATTCAACTAGACGACTGACTAGATGCTCTACAAATATAAATATTTCAATCATTTTAAGACTTATTATTATTATTTATTATTGAATATTTAAATTAAAATAAATAATGCAATAGAAACATTTCAAAATAGATTATAAAAACAATGTTAGATAAATAAACAATTCATATAAAGTAGAATATCAGTTATTAATAAATATAAGTACAGAATTCTTATATATATAATATTCTTATATATTCCATATAAAGTTTTTGTTCACGTAAATGAATTTCGTGAATTTATTTCCAATTAAGCCCAATAACAATTTTTGATCAATGCTTAAACAGGATTTTTCGTTAAATTTCAACTTTTATTTAGACTTCCTCACTCTTTAATCACTTTATGAGCCGCGTTGCCTTTCTCTTTTGTGCATCAGCGCTGTCAAGCCGCTCGCCTAGCTAATATACCCGGTCAACCCGTTCGATGATGATGCTGGCGCATTGTTTGATTGTGCAACTGTTCGTCGCTGTCGCATTTCATTTCGAGTTGAGTGACTTCAATCTGTCACCAGAGAGTTTCTTGAGGTCTTTTATTATTATTATTATTGCGAGCCGCCTTTCAATTTTCACTGTTTTTTTTTTGTTGAATTTGCCAACCCCCGCATCGGCAGGGGTTGTGCATATGGCAGCATTAAAAAACCCACACGTACAATGTCCAAAGAAATTAGATGTTGTCGTTGTCGCTGGCTCAACTCCCATCTCCATCTGCGCTGCCTCCTGCTCTGCCTCGTCCCCTGCGCTGCTGTTTATGTTCGTGTGACATAATTCAGGCTAGGTGCAACGAGTTGGACAAAGGTACAATGGACAGCTCAACGCACACGCCCATCCGCCCACACACACACACACACTCATGCTGAGCAGGGAAGAAGACAAAAGGCGCTCCACGTCGACAACTTTGTCGTCTGATGATGAGTTTCGCTTGTTTTGTTTACTTCTTTCTTTATAATTTTTTCTTTCCTCTAGACGAGGACACGCCCACAAATTGCTCGGCACATTATTATTGTCGTTTTTAATTTGTGTGCCCCAAAAGAAATTGCAAACAGTGCCCGTCCATTGTCTGCAACACTTCAAACGTGAAACGCTGCACAGGTTGAGCCTCAAAATATTACATATTGCTTAACATCTAAATTTCGCATAGAGCTGGGCTCAACCCAGCCAACACACAGATTACTTACGCTTTGTTAATCCCAGAGAGAACTGGAATATATATATAATTTGTATGATATATAACTATATAAATTTATATATGTAAATGCATGGGGCAACATTTCGGAACAGCCCAGCACAGAAGAGAGAAGCTTATAAAGTAAAGTAGAGTAAAGAAGTAAAAGTGACAAGAGGCTTATAAGTAAAAAAAAACCTAACAGGAGAACAAAAGAAGTAATAGAGAAACTTATATGGCAACGAATTAATAATTAAAACTTTTAATGGAAAGCCATAGAAGCGAGATACTTGTGTGAAAAAGAATAAGAAGAGAGAAACTTTAAGGAGTTGCAACACTTGAATTGAAAAGAATAAGAAAGAAACTTTAAGAAATTGAAAAATTAAAAAAAGCAGACTTATGGGAAATAATGTATTTAAAAAGAAGACGATAGAAACCTGTGCAAAAGAGAAGAAAGAGTAAGCAACTGTTTAGAGGTGAAAGGTGAAGGAAGAGAGAGAGAGAGACATTTTGTAAGGCATAAGAAGAAAGAAGCCTTTAATAATAGAGAAACTTATGAGGAGTGGAGTGAAATTGAGAAAAAGTGAGAGAAGTGAAAAACTTTAACTGAAAATAATATAAAAAGAGAGAAGCTTTTAAGTGAAGAGAAATGTGAAATAGAAATGAATACTAAATATAAGAAATATGAAAGAAGCATTTAATGAGAAGTGAGAAACTTGTTTTTAGATGAATAAAACTTATTTAGAGAGAAACTTATTAAAAAGTAATAGCAATATTATATAACATAATATATTAAATACCAAATTTTAGAAAATTGAGAAGAGAGAAACTTATAAAAATTAAAAAAAAAAAATATAGAAATAAAATAAATATTAAATACCAAATAAATAATTATACTTTAGACATTCTTATTTACCTTTGCACACCATAGATCGCCTCAAGTCTGATGTTGCTGATGATTGATGATTAATGATGATTGGATTTTAGGAAAATTAAGAAGTTTTGCTATGCATAAAAGATTACACTTTCGCTGCGTTCAACAACCCACATTATATTTGAATAGGAAAACCAGAATTTCTTTTAAAGATTTTTCACAAATTTCTTTATTATAAACGAATAATAAAATGTTGTTGGAACAAAATAAAAATAATTGTTGTTGGAGTTTTTCAAAAGTGAAGAAATAAAGCGAAAGTACATTAGCTTGCCTTTCATAAAATATTACAAATTAATCGGAGGAGAAAAATGGAAACAGAAAATATTGAAAGTTAATTGCAAACAAATGTAAAAACTGAGAATTTGTAAAAGATGCGTGTGTGTGAGTGTTAAAATTAAGATGAATGTATTAATACTTGTTTTTCTTTTGCTTTAAACTAACATAAATTAATTTACGAATCGTAGTAAAACTAAGCGAGTTTTTGTTGTTGTTTTGTGAATGTGAATGTGAATGTGATATATGAGTGTGTGTTATATAACTAGCATACAGTATATATGTTGTATATATATATATATATATACCTATGTATATAGAGTGAGAGAGAAGAGATATCAATTGATTATAAATTATTGTAAAAATACGTGTAAATCCATTTGCATTTTCCAAGCAGTTTTCAGCCACTTGTTTCGAATGTTTCGAGTTGATTTTCTTTGAAAATAATATCACTTGGCGGCAGACACAGAGAGTGCACAGAGATGGCAGAGAGCAGAGATGGCAATAGACTCTACTTTTGTTGGTTGTTGCTGTTGTTGTTGTTTGTATTATTTGTATTGTTGTTGCTTTTGTTGCTGCTGCTGTTGCCCTTGTCATGCATCATTTGTATTAAGCGATTGCGCTTGGCCGCATCCGATCTGCTGTATTCATCGAGAAACTGCAAGAGATGATCGGTAAGAGGTTTATAAAGTTAACAGGGCTTAGCCTATTGTTATAGAGAGATATAGAGAAAGGGAGGGAGGGAAAGTGGGATATAGTATGTTTTACTCACCCCTAGATCATAGTCGCGCGATATGACCTGCCTGGCTGGGGCATTGTTGTAGCACATGGTCACCAAAAATGGATAAATGACCGGATTAAACTGTGTCGACAGCTTGGACAAATTCTTGAAGATCACCGCAAATGGCTCCGATATCAACAGCTCCTGATGCCGTCGATTGTTCACGCTGAAGAACGCCAAGGATGCTATCAAATCAATGAGCATCGTTGAGCTATCCGCACTCGGAGTGCCAGTCTGATTTACGCTATATTTAAGTAACAGGCTCATCACATCCAGCAGCTTGGTCGATAGAGGACCCTCCACGGACAGCACCTCCTGTATGAGAGAGAGAGAGAAAGAGAGAGTGAGTGAGAGCAGCGTCATTTAATTGGCAACAACTCGAAAACGAAATAAAATAAATTGTGAAATCACTGAGCAAATGTTTTAATTAAGTCAAAGCAAATATCAAAGAGTGGCACTTGTTTATAGCAGCAGCTGAAGTGCTCAATTGTTTGTTATACGTGCGCATGTGTGTGTGTGTGTGTGTGTGTGGTATATACTTTTATTTGCATAGCGGAACGCAGCAGGACGAACGGACAATGAGCTCTCGCTTCTAATTTGTTTGTTTTGGCAGCCGTGCGGCCAACTGCGAAGGCCGAGCCACAAAAAAACAAATAAATTAAATAAAACAGCAAAAAAATAATATGAGAAAAAACATATATATATATTGTGGCAGACTAGGACATACCCATTAAATTCGAGAAAAAAAAATTTAAATAAATAAAACTGTAATACAATGAAATTTTTATCTATGCTCTATAGATACATCTTTATGAATATATTTAAACAAATATATGTATATAAAAAATATATATAAAAATTATAATAGTTTCAGAAATGAAGCTAATGTGTTAATAACTCATGAAATATACTTTGGAGCTTATTGGGAAAATGCTAAAAAAATCAATAAATTATTGATATGGTTTTGGAAAACATAATCCAATGTCCGTTAGCGCATAAATGTGTTCAACAGACTATCGAAGGCAAATCGATTAATGAAAAACTAATTTTAGATAAATCGATACATTATGATATATAATTATCGATAGGCACTTAAATAATATATACTGTTCATTACAATAAGTTGAAATTTCCATGAAATTTTTATGAATAAGTAATTAATATTAATTAAATGCAGAATTTAGTAAAATTCCTGAAGAGTATTGCTGACGATAAATCATTCATCAATAATGAGTCTGAAAATTCTATATCATATGAATTATTCAAATATTTCATAAAATTCATAAAAATGCATCAAGATTTAAAATTGAATGAAAAAAATAAATAAATAAATAAATAAATAAAAATAACTTTATAATTCAGAGAATATGATACAGCAAAGTATATATAAACATATATATATAATTTGTTTCTTATTCAATTTAAATTATGTTTTAAATATATATTTAACAATGACAAATTGAGAAAAATATTTCCATATAAATATTATTTCCCAATCTAAAGTCTTCATTGAAATACGCAACAAATAAAATTGAAAAATTAATCGATTAAAAGTCGATATAGTTAATGTCGATAAGCATAGTTAATGTCAAAAGCATATATATATATATAGCTCATCTGATTGCAATTGGAATGCAGCCCTTTTGACAGTTCGCATTAGCTGCTATAGCTAACAACCCCTAGCTGGAGCTGCATTCTAAGCTAAGTAGCTTTTCATTTATGCTAATCACACGCACTTGAATATTGTGCCGAGAGTAATCAAAAATACCTGCAGCTGAGCGGAACAACTAAAACAACCCTCGCTGCTGTGTACAGTGGGCAATCAAAATAAAAAAAAAAAAAAAACAAAAAAACAGCCAAAACGCAAAACCAAAACCAAAACTGAAACTGGCAACTTGTACGAGCATTGAGCAAATATTTAGCCAAACAATTGACGTGCCTGGCTGGTTGGTTGGTTAGCAGAAGGCAACGTACAGGGTACAGGGGGCAGGGGGAGTGCCAGGATGTAGTAGGCAGGATATGAGCGAGGATTTGTGCATGGCTCAGAGAGCAAACGATGCGCGATGCGAAGCGAAGCGGCGGCATCCTTCAAAAAACAATCAGCCCGGCAAGGCAGGCAGTAGCTGTCCCAGTCCTAGTCTCTCTCTCTGTGTGTGTGCCTTGTGCTTGGGTTAAACTTGAAAATTTCATTTTACAAAGTCAATATTTGCCTGACAGAGGCAGCAGCAGCAGCAACAGTAACAGCAGCACTTGAAAATTGAGCTGCTATGTGGTTGTGCGTGTGTGTGTGTGTTGTGCGTCTCTCGCTGATTAAAACCAAATCAAATTATTTGCCAGCCAAGAGTTATATATACATAATTCTTTTTTTCCTCCAGCCAGCCGGCACAAACAACACAAACAACGCAAAGATGAGTGCCAGAGTTTATCTATTTCTGTGGTAATTTAAAGCAAATAAATGGGCTGGCAAGTTTTTGCACAAACTTTGGCCTAATCCGCTAGCCAAATGCTCGGCTCGGCTTTGAATGCATTCATTTCATTTTGACTGTTTGCGCAACAAATTAGTTTGTCAAGTGCGTTGCGTTTCGCCAAGGCATCACTATGAGAAGCACAGAGCGAGAGAGTGGGGAGGGAGAGGGAGGCAGTTCTCTCAAATATTGACAGAACGCAGCAGGAAATGAAATGTAGACAAGCGAATGCGCCACAGACACTCAATCAGTCAGTCAGACAGTCAAGCTTTCAAATGCCGTTTCATCTAGTCGAATTGCAAGCAACTTGCAGTTGCGTAAACAATAACATGGAATATCAATCAGTCAAGCTGTCAATCAAACAATGCTTCAGTTAGTTAGGCGAGTAATCCCAGCAGCAGTCAATCAGTCAGCAGTCAACCATAGATAGTCATCCATCGATAAATCTCTCAAGCAGCTTATCAGCTATATAATTTATCATTCAATCAATTAGCAGTCTGTTCAATCAAGTAGTAAGTCCTTCAATTTATAAATCTTTTGATCAACTTGCCTTTTAATTCACTAATCAATTTATGATTCAATCAGCAGCAGCTTGCTTAATCAATCAATCAGTCAATCATTCTATGCATTGATGCTTTGTTTTATTCTTCATTCATGTGAAGTCCTTTTGCAAATTGCTTCGACATTCACTCAATCAGTCAATCAATCATGAGCTATTGCCAATCAGTCATTCAATCAAGTAAAAGTATGCATAAAGTCAATCAATCAATCAATCAATTAGTCGAACTATTCCTAACATACCAATCAATCTTCAACCCATCAACCTATCAACTATGCTAAGGCACTCAGCAGACATTCATTCAATCAAGTATGAATATAGTCAATCACTCACTCAGTCAATCAATCATTCAAGCTATTTCCAACATACCACTCAATCTTCAGCCCGTCGACTATGCTAAGACACTTAGCAGACAGTCAATCAGTCATTCATTCAACTATGCTTACAGTCAGTCATTCTATCAGTCAATCAATCAATCATTAGCTGCTTCCATATGCCTTTTCATTACACATTCAGCCTGCAGTTTAGCTCTCTTGTCTGTCTGCCCTTCGCCTGCCTTCGCGCATATCAAATGCATTGCATGTTCTTGCCCACCCACCATCTAAGTAAAGTGTCGAAATATTTGCGCACACCACCCCACCCCACACTAAAAACAATTTGCCTGAACCACCCGAGAGCTGCTGCTCAGCAGAAGTCGCGCACCAACCAAGCTAACCAAATGTCAGTTGGGGACGCCATTGCGGTTCAATGGCGCTGATGTTGTTTGTCATTTGGCGCTGCCAGTTAAGCAAATGTCATGCAGCAGCAGCAGCAGCAATGCGTCCTGCGCACCACCGAAGCACCGCCCACACGCAACTGTTGACAACTAAATGTCACCTGACAAGGCGGCCGTCATGACATTTTGCCAATATGCAAATTCAGCTGCCACTCGAATGACAGAAAAACTGCGAGAGCGCGCGAATTCACAAAACGGCGACAACTTTTGAATGCTCGCTCGCTAAATGTGAAACGGGTATATTGGTTTTGATGTAAAATGTAATTCGAGCTGCAAGCAGTTGCTTGCTTTCATAGCTAGAGGAGTGTTGAGATAAATTCGTTCGAATGCATTCTCTAAGCATCTGGAAAATCTGTTTATTAGCTAAAGACTTGGATATTTCAGTTATGTAGTCTTATATACCGAATTCCGTATATTGATTATATAATTAAGAACGAAATTTGAAATAAAAAATCGTATAGCTCTCTCACTGTTTTCGAATGAGAAAAACTACAATACCTTGCAGTTGCATCTCTATGGATCTAGAGCTGAATCTAGACTAACTCTAGGATACGTCTAGCCTCTGCAGCTAGGGCGTGGCATTTTGGTCAATTACAAGTTCTTTATTTGAATATTGAGCGAGCATTACTACAGTCGCTTATGCAAGTCTGCCATGTTCTCATTTGTGCTTGCTTGCTGCTGTTGCCTAAACTAAATTCTAACTTTTAGCCACAATGTTGCTGTTGTTGTTGTTGTTGCTTTTGCTGTTGGGGTTTTGCTCAATTTTCTCAGGCGATTTCACGTGCGACAAACTTCTCAAGTGCAAAGCAAAGAAAAGCAACACAAATTTTAAAACAAAAAAAAAAAAAAAGGAAGAAAAAAATGGGACCAAAAAAAGTTTACTTTCTGTAGGTGAAAACTAAATACCCTGCAAAAATCAGCAGATATATAAATATAAAATAAAGATGAAGATGAATTCTAATAAGATTTTAGGTATGCAACAAATTGTTATGATTGATAGAATGATTGAACAGATACGCAAGAGTGCTAAGGTTAGAAAATTAGTAGAAATATTTTTAATATTTTTAATAATTTTTATAATAATAATATAATATAATAAGAAATTACTATGTGTAATTAAGAACTTTATCTCTAGAGCAGATTAATTAATAATCATGATTCTACTGACTAAACCTTTAGGTGCTAACTTAGAAAACTTGGAAATATATTTTATGAAATTTCAGCTGCCTCTCATGATGAATGATGCCTAAATACATATAAAGAAATATTGTATATACGAATAAAATATGAAAATAAATAATATAAAAATAATAAAAAATAAAAGATACATAATATAATATACTATATTCCCTAAAAAGTCAAGAAAGCCAGCTGTCTTGCAACATTTTAATGGCATACCCTCTGATAGAGTATAGAAAGTAAAAACTCAACACATAATGAAATTTTCAACGGCTGACTTTGTGATTTGTTTAAGCGGCATTTGTCCACTTGAAGGGAGAGAGCGAGGAAGCGAGGTAGGAAGGGACTGGGAGAGGGAACGGAAGCCAGTCAGCTGGGGAGCAATAGAGAAAAGCTAGCTCACTAACCGCTTGGACAGTAAGAGGAGTATAAGATGGGGCGCCTTAGAGGGGAGGAGAGGAGGGAGAGTGAGTAACTTACCTGAAAAGTGCTCGTATCCACCGAAGCCAGCGAGACGAAAAGATTAAAAGTCGATGCCGCCAAGGCGGTCGTGCGCGGCGGAATGCATTCACCTGCAAAAAGCAACAAGAAGAAGACGAATCAGAAGAGGAAGCAGCCACAATATACAGTAAGCGGATATTGCCAGATATATACATACATAGTATATAGCCATAAAGAACAACAAAATCTTTACAATTTCACAAAATCAAAATTAATTTCCGCCAGCGAACAAAACTCACGTAACCCGCATACAAATCCAATTAGCACCCCCATACGATGATTCCTACACCCAGAGCTATGGCTACTGTATTCACCTCTTCGTTTCTTATTTAAGATTTAAGAAGCGTCAGGCACTTACCTAGGGGCACCACACAGCCGGAGAGCATGGCAATGGTTCCAAAGAGCTCGGTGGACTTGGCAGCGCTGAGCAAACGTGTCGGATCGCCAGGACCTGCAGAAGGGGCAGACAGGACAGGAAGTGGCAGAGCGAGTTAATTAGTCAGTCCTGTTTACCTTGGCCAAGGTGCGATTTCTTCGCTTACTCACCGGGCGGACAAACATCAATGAAGCGGGTGAGGAAGCCCAACGTGGTCAACAGGCTCAACATGACGCTCTGATTCTGCTCAATGGACTCGCGCACCTTCATGCAACGGCGCGACAGCATTCCAATTAGTCCAGTGATTACGGCATAGCTGTAAAAGAGTGAGATAGAGAGAGTGTGTGTGTGTGAGAGAGAGAGACGATGTGTGAATTTGTGATTCAGTAAAATAATATTTGAGTAATTTGTGACTAAACAAGACATTTGATAATTGAAAGTTTAAATCAGACAACAGACAATGAAGAAGGATAATAGAGAGAGCGAGAGAGAGAGAGAGAGAGAGAGAGAGAGGGAGAGAAAATATAAAGTGTGGCAAGGAATCAGAAATGAAGTGAATAAAAACGATCAACACAAAGGAAGAAACTGAGACATTAAGAAAAGAAGCAAAATGAATGAGGGAGTAAGAGAAAGGTAAGGAGAAAGTGATGGAGTGATAGACAGGGAGATAGAAAGAGGGAGAGATAGAGGGAGAGAGAGAGAGAAAGAGAGAGAGAGAGAGAGAGAGAGAGAGAGACGGTAGTGTGACCACGAAAGAAAAATGAAATGATTGAGATAAACTTTTGAGAGAAACTTAGAAAATTAGATATATTGGGATAGAATAAATTTAGAGAGAATGAGGCAGTTAGACACATTGAAAAACAGAGATACGAGGAAGACAGAGAAGAGAAAGGCCAAGTAAAGAGAGAGAGAGAGAGAGAGAGAGGAGATAGATCAGAGCAATATTGCAGAAATGGAACAAATCTCTTTATACAAATCTTTAATAGAGAGACTAAAGAAATAGGAAATACGAAGAACGTAAAATAGGCGCGAGGTAAAGAAGCAAAAAATAGGAAAGATAAAATGAAGAAATAGAAATTAAAACTCGAGGTAATACAATGGGAATCAAAAGAAGAGAATGAGACATGCGAAGCATAAGATGGATAGAGACAGAAATACTATAGAGGCTAAAGAATAAATGGATTACGAAATCTTAAAATTGAGAATTTTCACAATACCTTATACATACTCAAAAAATTCCTTAAATACTAAATATTTCAATTAAAATTGAAATTTCCAAAAAAATATTATATATACTCAAAAAATGCCTTAAAAATAAATAATTAAATACTTCTCATTGAAGGCGCTTTACAATTCTATACAGAATGTGTACGAGATTTATTTGCAACTTCAGTAATATATATATTTATTATACACTCCAACACATGGAGCACATTCGCTCGTTTTTATATTCAATTTGTGAGGCGTTTGTTTCAATTGCAGAAGCAGGAGGAGGAGCAGAAGCAGGAGAAGGAGCAGAAGCAGCAGCAGCAGCAGGGGCAGCAGTAGCTAATATCCTTCATATGGTAATCAGGGACACGCGTTTGGCATTAAGTGTGCTTGAAAATGCAAAAACGATTAGCAGGAGGCATTCGCATAAAATTTTGTTGCTGCTAAATGTTTGTAAGCAAATAAGGACTTAGCCAGGACAATTCGCACTGCCAAATGTGATGTTGCATGCATTGAGAAGCTCAGCTGAATGTCGAAGCTGGGGAGAGAGAGAAAGAGGCGACAAAATCTAAGCTCTCTCTCTCTCTCTCTGTCAGTCTGATTTATTTTTATTTATTTCTCACATGTTGTGCATTTCAATTAGCAGAGCTCTGACACTAGCTGCAACTCTGATTACTCTGATTACAAAACAATAAAATTCTCACTCCTTTCATTCGTGATTTATCATAATAATTGATACGACTATAAACACAAATCATCATCAATTACCAACGACGACTGAAGCTGAAGAGGAATCTATGTAAAGAGCAATCGTTGATTTGCCACTCGACAACCCACTCGTGCTCCTCTCGCTCTCTCTTTGTCTCTCTCTCTCTCTTCAATCTCCACTCTCCAATCTGCTTTCTCCACTCCGTCACTTTGTGTACCATCTAAATGAATGGCATACAAATTTTGTACTATTTAAGTGCAGAATTCATCAAGCAATCGACTAAACCCCAAACAAATAACAACTGATGCTGAAATATACTCTTTAGAGAAATACAGCTGCGGTCATGTGAATAGATACGTGTACATGTAAAAGTTGTTGAACTATCGTTATACATTATGCGATACATATATGTATATATATAGTGGATAGATATATATATTATAATAAATACCAGAAAACGTAACGAATTTAAGCATTTCTATCTATCTATCTTTTTTACTTTTCTTAAATAAAATTTTATAAATAAAAACTTAATTAATTATAAAACTTGGGATTAATAAATTTACCTTAAATTAAAATATTTTTTTTTTTAATATTTTTTAAATTTTATTTTATATCAATAAATATTTTATTTTAATTTATTTTTTTTTAAAGTTTATGATTACTGAATAAATTACTTTAATTACTATTGAATAAATCAAAATTAATTTCTATAAACTAATAATATCTATTTCCACAACCTCAGTCGTTGCATTACAAGAAGATGTGCACACTTTTTTGGCCACTAGTGTATTTAGTCTATATACATTGTATAATATGAGTGATTGATACGCCATGACAATGTGCGGATAGAACGAAATAATATTGATGCCAAATGCTGGCCAAAGCAAATAGCAACAACAACAACGGCATGGGCTGAAGTGGGTTTAGATGGAGTGTGGGCGGGATGGGGTTGCCTAACCATTTGACCCCTTTTGACACACAGAGCCTTGACTGCAAGTGTGTGTGTGAGTGTGTGTGTGTGTGTGAGTGTGAGTGTGTGTGGTGCTCAAATAAAAGCGTCCATTACTCAAACTCACACAGGACATCGCCAGCTCCATCTCTCCCCTTCCCCCTCCCCACCAGTCCAGCTCAACTCTCTGGCAAACAAAAGCGTCAGCGCAACTACGTGTCCTGTATGCGAGCAGGACTAGGAATCGCAGTGAATGGGAATACTACTGCGACTGCGATTCAAGAGGCTGACGGGGTTTTTGGCTGCTAGAGAGCACTCCTCTGGCGTTGTCAACTGTAAACATACTTGAGCTTCCTGTTTTGCTATTTGTGCGAGCGCTGCACACTTAACCAACACACACACACACACACATCTACACTCATCCACACTTACTCGTCTCACACACAAGCTGTTTGCTTGTTGGTTGGTTGGTCAATGTCCTCGCCAAAAAGAGAGAGAGAGTGGGAGAGAGAGAAAAGAGTCCTCGGCAAACTCATCAGCACCACAAAAATATCCTTAATAATTTTCTTAAACCAACAAGCACAAAGCTGCATGAAGCATGCTTTTACCCAGTCAACAGCAGCAGAGGCCCAATCTCTGCCCACTTCTTCGTCCTTTTTTTGGCCTGTCATCGTTTGTCATGTGTCCTTGTGCTTGTGCAAAGTATTTAGTTCGCCTCGCCGGGGCGAGCGTGCATCAATCCAAACACAAAATGGCCAACTGGCCAACGAGTATCGGATGTGGCTGAGGTTTCCTTTAGATCCCAACCAGCCCCAGGACCAAGCATCTCCTGCCCGTTCCGGGTGCCACATAATCGTCACTGCCCGTAAAATAAACAGCAACAGAAGCGGCACTGGCAGCAGCAAGGACATCAAGTATGGCGTCAAAATAAAAATAAAATACGAGCTCAATAAATTATTATGCTTCACAGCGAACACTCTAATACTCTAACCAAGCGCAGTTTATACATCATTTTATTTATATAAAACTTTGACAATTGAGTGAAAATAAAAATACCATGATACCAGGCTATTTTCTGCTGATTAGGGGTATTCCCTAATTGACATTCTTATTCAATTTAATTTTTCTTGAGTATATGAAGGCAGAATAGGTTTAATTTATGAGTAGGGGTATTCTTACAATTTACTGGCACATAGCTTTGAAGAATATGAAGCTGAAATATTATTAAGAAGCTATTTCCTACTATTCCAATTGAATACATCAAATATATAATTAATGCAAAATATATTTTTCATTACAAGCTCAATACATAAATGCCTTGTCCATATCTAGAATACTTCCTTAACCCAATATTTATATTTTAAGAAATTCTAAATTATTTTCTGTGTTCTAAATATTGTATCAAAATAATATATGAAATATATGCGAAAAAATATGATGTATAAAAAATAGTGATTTTCCTGATATTCCTATAAATGTCACTCAATAATAAATACAAAATTTCAAAAGGGAAAAAACAATATTTATATAAAAAATAAAATCATTCATTAATTAAATTCATTAATTAAATAGATAAAATAAATAAAAATAAAACAACAAAATTAAATAAATAAAATAAAAAAATTAAAATTAAAATAAAATAAATAAAAATAAAACAAAAAAATTAAATAAATTAAATTAAAAAATTAAAATAAAATAAATAAATAAAAATAAATAAATTATTGATTGAGAAATACATTCAAATATGCATTAAAAAAAAAGTATATATATATATAAAATTTTTTTTTTGACTTTAACAACAGTCAAACAAAATACATGATATCATATTTTTGATAAATATATAAATGTAAATATTTTTTTTTTTTAATCTAAATAAACAATAATTTTTAATTTTCTATTTATATAAAATTTCCCATTTCACAATTTCATAATACCCGCGCTCTCTGGCAGTGTATTTTGTATATATATAATAAAATACGAGACCCTCGACGCTGGACATGAGCATTTTTAGCTGGGTGTGAAAAGGCATTTGGTGCAAAGCTCGAAATAAAATAAAAATAGTGCCGCAAAAAGGACGACGTGCTGCAGCAGCAACAACAACAATACAACAACAGCAACAGCAACAAAATTAACATCCTTGTTAGTTGTGAAAACACGTTCGCTAAATACGCGACAGGCGACGGCGTTGGCAACATTGAGCAACCCCCGCACAGGACATGCCAGAACCAAAGCAGCAGCAGCAGCAGCAGCTCAAGTGTGTGTGCAAGAGTGTGTGTGTGAGTGTGTGTATGTTTGAGACAGGCGCAAATATTTTAACAAGTGTCAAATGCACACGCTACTTAACTAAGTTTTATTTTCACTCTATTTTTATTTTCTCTCTTCAATTTTTCTTTTTTTTTCCACTCTATCTGCGCTCACGTGCAGCTTTTCACACAAAAATAAAAAATTTCCCAATTGATTAATAAACAAAATAACAACACTTTGCCACGCCCAGTTGCCGCTGCTGCTGCAGCATGTAATTTGGGCATTTGTGTGCATTGATTTCGGGCACTTAAGGCGCATAATCAGCAGCAGGAGCAGCAGCAGGACATCAGCGCGGATTTGTGTTCAAACAACAAGCTGCATGGCTCGCTGCACAACAATGAAAGACAAGGACCAGGATGAGCTATACTGTAGAGAGTGCGGCAGAGAGAGAGAGTCGGCTTCACAGTCAGCGACATAAGCTGGATTAAAATCAAAACAGATTTGCGTTGACAACGGAGGCAGCGCCGAACCGAAGGCCGACAGGACATGTTAATGTGCCTGGGCGAAAACAAGTTGTTGCTGCTTTGATATGTGAAACGAAACACCTTGCCACAAGGATCTATTTGACATGTACAAGGACTCACAGTGCGCTCGCTGCCAACCCAAAATGTCATATCAACTTGATTGCCAGCCAGCCAGACAGCAGCAGCAGCAGCAACAGCAGCAGGAGGCGGCTGAGGTTGCTGGATGCTTAAATCGTTTTCAAATGAGTTGCAGTTGAGTTGATTTTAGCCCCGGGCGCTGCTTAACAAGTGCGCAGAGGTCGAGCACTGAATCCTTTGCCAAACATATGTCATACAGCAACTGAAGAAAATGGCTGACCGATTAATCAGCCGTGCTAGTGGAGTGGGGGACTAAGGGTTGAGCATAAGGGTAAAGAGGTAAAGAGGTAAGAGATTACTTAATCAATTTTTCAATTGAGCTCACTGAATTTTGGCAAATATAGAAAATATATGATTTATAAAACGAAATTCATTCAGGCCGATCTTTTACGAGCATTGAAAAAGAAATTATATTGAAAAATAATTTAACATTTAAAAATATATTTTTGAATATAAAAATACCACATTAAATTGAATAAATTTTAAAATAAATAATAGTAAAAAAAATAAAAATAAACTATCTAGAAAAAAAACTTGTAACTGATCAAAAATATTAGCAAGTCTTCAGCTCAACTTAGATTTGAGCACAATCGATAGTTATCGATTGCAAAAACGATAACAGTCATATGCAAAACATTAGAAGTAAAGCTAAACTTCAATTATTAATTTAACAAGCTATATACATTAGAATCTGGTTATAACGACTCCGCTTGCCTAACTTTTATGAGAAAACTTATATGCTTATAGCGTCTTCTCTTGACCGTCGCTACAACAGGATTCTATTGTATATATATTTTATTGAACAGATTAACTTTGTTAGAATGAATACGTGACTAGATATTTATTACATTATTTTTTTTTAGAAATATGGTACAGATATTGTATCATATATCAATAATAAACAAAAGTTACTTAATGAATCAAAGTTAATTATTGATAAATATTGTTTAATTTGTGTATCATCTAGAATTAACGAACTAATGTATAATCAAACAGACAGAGAGCTAGATAGAAGGAAGACGAGAGACAGGCCAAAAGTGACAGAACCAGAGAGCTATAGAAATAGACACAGCGATATACAGAGAGACAAGTTTTACTACGTCTTGAGTCTCTAGTGATTATTTAGATTAGAATTTAGGCAACCTAGCATACAGAACAAGTAAGATTTCCTTTTCTGAGTGATCTGTCCAACAGTATGATCCATCATACATAATATATCATGATTTATGCACTGCAATCTATATTATATGTATGATAGACCGACCACAAGAATGAAATCTGCCAGATATTAGCATTCTAGGATGGAAAATTAAAAAATCATTCAATCCGGCAAAGTCAACAATGACCCGAGCCATGGCGAATGACAGCTGGGGTCGCGACCCCGCAAAACCTGAAAACTCTAAACCCGTAAAGAGTAACAAAAATAAAAAGAGAAATGAAAATAGTGAAAGTGAAAATAGAAATTGAAATTGAAATAGATTTAGATACAGTTGCAGAAGTAGCTGAACCGCAGGCTCTCGCCCTGAAACCTAAAACAACAAGCGACAAAAATTGTGACAAAAAGAAAAAGGTGTTAAATGAAAAGTAAGCCAGCAGGCAAATACTAGGGGTAGTACCGCTGCAGTTTATTAAAATGCAATTGTTGTTCTTGTTGTTGTTGCTGTTGCTGTTGCTCTGGTTGTCAGCACTTGATTAAGAGCAGCCGCTGCGACATACGCAGTTGACAAACGGACAAACGGAATCGGAATTGGAATCGGAGTCGAAATGTTTGGAGGGGTTGCAATGAGCAACAGACCCAACAGCACTGGCCCTATCCCTACACCTACCCCTACCCCTGCTGCTGCTGCTGCTGCTGCCCCCACCCCTAGCACGCCTCCTTTTTCCACAGAAAAAAAGAATCTGTAACTGACGCGTTCCGCTTCTGGGTGTCATGTCAAAACAATGCAACTCGAGCTGGGGTTGAGAGCGCGCAAGGACAACAGAGCAAATGCGATTTGAATAAGCGACATGGAAATGAAATAAATTTAATTGAAAGTGAAAGCCAGTCAGCAGCTGATGATAATAATAGAGCTGATGATGATGTTAATGAAGATGATGCTACCTGATCACACCTGGCACACAGCTGACTCTAGTCGAAGCGAAAAACAGCTTTTGGCCATGTTTATGCATTAGACGTGTCAAACACATTTATTTTTTTTTTTTGTTTCTTCTTTCCTTGTTTCTGTTGCTGCAAGTCGCGTGGCTTTTTCGCTTAGCTGCCCTTTAGGGCCATTAAGTTGCCTGCTGGCCCAGTGGGAGTGGCACTGGTACTAGGTAGCCCATATACGACGTAGCTGCATAAAAGGTTTATACAATTTGGTAGCTAAACAGATGATGCCAGCCATAGCTGAGGCAACTGTGTGAAGACTCTGTTAATAGTCCTTTGATAATATTTTGAGGAAATGCTCCATTTCCAGCTGAGCTATGTGGCATTAAAGTAAGCAATATGATTATTATGTGGTGAGAGATAATTCAAATATAATATATAATGAATTATAAAAAATATATTGATGTATAGCATTTAGCTAATGTATACGAAATAATATATAAAATTGAGCATTTATGATATATATATTTTATATACTAAAATGAAAGCATTGCTCAGGCGCAGCCAACTTCAAGTATTAAACAGGTAAGCAATGCTCAGGCGCAGCCAACTTAACTAACTGACTTTAACTGCAAATTTGATCAAATCTCCCACAGCCAACTTAACAAACTTGGCAATCTTTGAAATTTAAGAAAAAAAACGTTAGTTATCTGCATTTAATATATAATAAAATAAAATATAATAATTTATACTCTCTCAATTTAAGTTTAATCAAAATTTTAAAATATATTTAAATTAAAATATAATAATTAAAAAATAATTTTATAATAAATATATTGAAAAAGATTTTAAATCTATAATGAATACTTTTTGAATCACACTTAAAAAGAATATAATTTATGAATCAGAATCAAAGTCAAGAATCAAACTAAATTATAGTTTACTTTTACATAATTATTTAATGTACAAGTACATGCATCTCTCTCTAGCTGCATTAACATATCTATCTATGTCCAGGGTATATGTGAGTCGTTCTTAGCTATGCTCAGCTTCTGCCCGCTTTGCAAGCCACTTTTAATGGGCATTCGGTTGACGCAGACAACACAAACCAAAAATGTTAGCATGTGCAGTTAAGTAACGGCAACAATGCGCATAAACATTATCAGACAGAGATAGAGAGTGGGTGAGAGAGACAGAGGGAGGGAGAGGGAGAGAGAGCAAGGGCTAGCAGCAACAGCAAGCCATCGTTATCATTAAGAGGCGCGAGAACAGCAACAAAAGGAACATTAGCATCATCATTTTATCATCATAATTATTGAGCTTATTAGCGCGTGTAGAGTAAGAGCAACAATAAAGAGTGAGTGAGAGAGAGCATAACTCTACATAGACTATAAAGTAGCTAATATGCTCTCCGCCTCTGGCAGTCACGTCTTTGGCAAATCCGTTAAAAAGAAGGTTAAGGCTGTCACAGGCAACTAACATAAATCTCATATATAATATATATGTATATATATGTTTGTATATCTAAGCAGATTTCAGACAAAGTCACAATGCGGCTTAGACAATTCGTCATGTTAGAAGGCTCAGCGAGCAAGAGAGAGGGAGAGGGAGAGCGATAAGCAGCTCCGTTAGAGATCTCAATTCTGGCTAATGGAGGCTACAACAACAACAACAACAACAACAATAATAACATGCCTTCTTATGAATTTCAATTGGCCCACAAAATGTCCACAAACACAAAAAGGGAAACTCTCGGACATGGGACCAGGGACTGCAATTGCAAACTGGCTTTGTGAATATCCTGTAAAGTTGTAAGATGGATCTATAGATTGTATACGCTATGAGACTGAGAGTCAAACTCAATTCGCCAATTCTTTTATTTTGAATTTATAATATATATTTTTCTATTTGAATTTATAAGCTGCACTTCGATAAATCAGAGTCTTAAGATTGTTTAAGATTTCGCTTCATTTTCCAATTCCCTTCTCAGAGCATTTATAATTGTTTTCACAGAATATTCTACATAAACTTGGGTACTACTAAATTTGTAATTTATTTTTAAGATCTAAATTAGTCTTCTGTGGAAGATTTATAATCTCCTTTTCAGGACATGTCATAGTCAAGCATTCGCTTGGCTCAGTCTGAGCCCAAAGTTTTCTGCTCATCGTTGTCCTTACAGGGTATTTTATAGTGTAGCAAATGCATGGCTCAAGCCTGCACTGCTGACTTGTGTAACTATGTGTGTGTGTGTGTGTGTGTGTGTGTGTGTGTGTGTGTGTGTGTGTTTGCATTACTAATATGAAACGCCCACCACAGCAGCAACAACAATTGCCGCCTGCCACTTACAACAACAACAACAACAACAACAATAACAATGGACATGCAATGAAAACGTGCGCCTCCCTAATTCACAGCAAGACGCTTCTGTATGTCCTGCATTGAGCCGCAGGCGGTCGATCCTTAAGCATCCTGCGGCGCTAATAACCCACTTACTTATAGTTATCCCTTTGTCCTCTGCTGCTGAAGCTCTGACAGGCCATCAATTATGAGTATTAAGTGAAGTATTATTTATATAAAGTGGAAGGGGAACAGGGAGAGAGCGAAACGAGCAACAATTCCAATCAGAGCTGACCACAAGCGAATGCGATTTTGGCAAATAAAATAAAAACCCTAAATACAAAACAAGCAATTAAAGCATTGCAGAGCGATTACAATTTATTTTAATAGTTTTTATATTTATTTCAAAAAAAAAAAAAGGAAAGAAAAAACATAAAAATAAAGATTGGCTACGCAGTCGCAGCTGTCAACGCTGCTTGAAATGTGTCCAATTGGAATTGTAAAAAAAAAACTCAAATTGAAGAGCGTAACGAAAGAGTGAAAAAAAATTACATGTGCATGCAACGGCAGCTTGAGCCGCAGCCGCAGAAGAGAGCCAGAGCTTAAGCAGAGCAGAGAGTAAGAAAGAAAGAGCGCGAGAGCGTGAGTGAACGCGCTGAACCAAAAAAAAAACTGTAATTCATTATGGAAGTTCTTTTTTTTTTTTTTTTGGCAATTGATGAATGCAAATGAAATTCTTACAAACCAAAAATAAATTTCGGTTTCTTTTTGGTTTTGTTTAATGCCGTTGACGCGCGTAATGGAGCTGGTAGCAGGCCCAAGTGATGGGTGCGAAGGGAGTGTGAGAGGTGAAGAACAAGCAAGAGCAAAAGAGTAGCGGGAGACACAGGCGCCACAGCAGCCGCAGCAGTTGACCGCAAACCGCAAGCAGCAGAGCAGCGCAGAGATGCTAGCAGCGCAGTAGGCAGCGAAAGGATTGGCGTGTGTGTAAGAGTGAGTTAGCTATATGTATGAGCGAGTGTGTGTGTGTATTTGCTGCTCTTTTGGACGCATCATAAATAATGCGCCCAGGTGACACGAATCCCCAGCGCTTATCAAACGAAGCGCCATGAATTTAAGCAAAAGGAATGCGAATAAATGAACGTGCGTAAGAAAACAAATGGTTAAAGAAGACGAAAAGTGAAGTGAAGATGAGTTCGAGCGAGAGAGATGGCAGACATAATGGACTTGAGCAATAAGTGATAAGGGCTGAGCACACTTAAGAGCTAAAAAACTATGCTTGCAATATGGCCACACTCAAGCGTGGAGAGTTATAGTCTTCTTATGGAAATAATCCTTTTTTATATGACTTTTTTTTTTTTGTAGTAAATATTTGAGATTTTTCTATGCTCAACTATTTGAGTGTGTTATGGAAAATGAAAATGAGTAAATATATATTGAGACTAATAATTAATAGGAAAACTTAAGATAAATCCAATATGATATAGCAAATAGCTTAGCAATATCAGATACAGTATGATATATGTAGGACTACAAATAAAATAGTAGATAATAGATATATCTTGTTATATATGATGTACAATTATAATTATATATGGTATACGATATGAAATCTAGCTGAACAAAAAAAAACATTCACTTAGTCAAATGAAAATTGTCATATAATTTCAACAATAGCTCAGTCTCCAGTTACCTACCAATTTATTAGCAAAAACCAAAGACAACCCTTTCCACACACACACACAAACACACATGCACCCCATTAAGAGACACGCCCATGCTAATAGATTAAGTTTAAGCCCCGTCTTTAGGCCACATATGCTGTGGAAATTGTGCAAATTTAATGAAGGGTTATATATTTATTTGTATATGACAATTATTTGATTATAGACTTATGGGCAAGTGCCACGCCCACAATTCAAGTGAAATGCAAATAGATGGCAGTCAAATAAATTTTGCAACAGTTGTAAGGGAACGCATTAAACAGTTTAAAGCGTTGCGCCTCATTGAACGCACAGAGAGCGCGAAAGAGGGAGGCTGATACAGTGAGAGGCAGAGGCAGAGGGAGAGGGAGAGAAACTCTTGGTGAACTTGTGCCCGGAACCAAGGCCGAGGCCGAGGCCGAGGCCAAAGCCAAAGCCAAAGCCATTGCGGCCGTCATTACCACGCCCATTAATGCAAATTAAAGAGCAATGCGTACATATGCCCGGAAAATAGCTGAATGGGTATGCACGACTGACTGCCTGCCTGACTGCCTGACTGACTGCCTGCCTAGGCAAATGTCACAGCGCATTATCATTCATAAATCAAAACAAGGAAATTGCAATATCTCTCAATCTGTGCGTAGCGAGGGTTGCTTACACATTCCTTTTTTTTTTCAATTTTCAAATACTCCCCCCAACCCTCCCCTACCCCTAAGGCACACTCTAATAAACATATACAAAAAAAAAAAAAAAGAAGAAGCGAAGCGAGTTATGAATAAATTAAGACATTTGCTCACTTTTTTCCTGTTTATGTTGCCATCTATTAAATTGGCATTAGAGTGGGCCACAGCCCGCTAGGGGTAGGAGCTAAGGGTTGGCCATTGCAGCAGCCAAGTGGCTGTTGCTCGGGCCTAAAATTAAGTTGTCAGCAGCGAAATTTTCTACAGAAATTTGCGTAAAATATGAAATTGGAGAAACGCTAGGGAAGTTGTCAGAGTCAGGAACGATATGCAAGTGTTATATGATATGATATATGTCAAGCATAAGATATGCATGTCAAACATATGATATATATATATAGGCAGATGCGGTAGGTTGAACTAAGAAGGAAATTAAACGGAAAAGAAGTTGAGCAATATTCAAGAGACTTTAGTTGAATACTCTATAAAGATTATATAAATAAAATAAAGTAAATTTGTATTTATATATGAAAAGTTTTCGAGATTGTTTTAGAAATGAAATGAAATGATTAGAGATCATATGAAGAGATCAAGGAATGACAAATGGAGAGGGACAAACTAAGAAACGGAAAGAGACGGCCAGTATGGTCGAGCGAGGAAATGGACGGACGACTGGACAGATGAATGTCTTCTGGATGCACAGTCGGACGGATAGACTAAATAACAAACAGACAGACGTATAAACGGATTGATAGTCAGTTAGATAGATGGATTGATGAATGGATTGATGTATAGACAGATGTATATGTAGACTCATAACAATGAAGACATGCATTATACATAACCAATATACTCTTTTCCCATAAGCGTGTATAATAATCTCTGAATATTAGCCAGCCCATATTTGAATAATATGTATTATTAAAACGCTCTCTCTCCAACTCTCTCTCTCTCCAACTGTCTTCTCCCTCTCCCCCTCTGTCCCACACACACACAAACTTGCATGCCCCACATTTTAATTCCCCCTTCAACGCATTACACACACTTGATGACGCCAACGAAAATACCCCATTCCAGACAATCGAGAGTGTATATAGGAAAACGAAAGAAAAATACGGATGTGGCAATCAGAAATCAGAAATCCTGTCGAGCGATTTTCAATGAAAATTCATCAGCATGTCAGCGAAAACAGTATCTGGAAGACAGGCACCGAATATATGCCAGCTCTTCAACTCTTGCTCCTCATCATCATCTTCTTCATCTTCTTCATATTCATCATCTATGCCTTCTGCTTAAGTCTGAGCTGTGCGCTGTTTTCTTAGTAACGGCGCACGCCCACCCAAAGCGTTTTCCATTTGCTCAACAAAAATCATGAACGGGGTAAACGTTTATGTCGCTCGATTTATATATGTTTATATATGCCTATATATATATATATATACAAATAAATATATACACATATTTTGACAGACAGTTGGCAGCGGTTTCTGGGCTAGGGAGCTAAGAGTTAGGGGTAGAGCTAGAGGGAGCCGAGGCAGCGTCTTCAATTACGACACGAGCGTTGAAAATAAAATTTCAGCGTTCGTCATTTTGCCATATGGGAAATGTCACAAGCCCAAGAAAATCAGATAGAGTGGAGAGGGGGTGTTTGGAGGGGATGGGGGGAGCAGTGCGTGTAGGTAGGTAAATCAGAGTTGGGCCTACCGCAGCTAAGCAGAGCAATGTTTTGGCTAAAGAAATATCAACAACGTCAAACAAATGGACAACACACGAAGTGAATGATGATGATGATGATGATGATGATGATGCTGAAGTTCATAATGATAATGTGAACGTGAATGCTGATGATGTGGTTGCTGATGATGGCTGTTGATGATGGCGCTGAGGGCCGTTAAAAAGCCAACGTCAAATAGCTGCGAAAAGTAAAGCCGCTCGTAAAACTCAAACGAGGCGAGCAAAGCAAAAACATGGCGCCAAATAACCGCAAAACATAACGACAGCAGCGGCAGCAACAACAACAGCAGGAGGAGGAGCAGCAGCAGCAGCAGCAGCAGCAACAAGGAGCAGCCCCTGCCTGTGAGCAAGGATCAGCCACGTTGTTGGCGACGTTCGACGCCATTTTGTAAAAGAAAAGTGCATATAATAATATAAAATAACAGCAACAAAAACTGACACACACATACACACACACACACATGTATGAATAAAGAAGTTCAAGCAAACAAGAAAACATTAAAAGAATTGTGTTGAATACAAAACGAATATTTGATACGCTGCAGCAAAACTTATTTAAAGTTAAGATGGATAAAAATTAAAAATAAAATTAAAGCTGCGCCAAGAAAATCTATTAATATATATTTTATAAGAATTTCTGATACAGGATGTCTCAAAATTCAAGCAAGAAGTAATTTTGATAGAAAACAAAAAGGCTAAAATTTTTGTTGATTTATATAGTAGCTTGAAAATCGTAGTAGCTTGTTAAGTTTGACAAGAACTTTGACAGTAAGATTCATATTTTGCATGCTAATAGCTAATAACTAAAAAGTTATCAAAACTAAAGTCATTTTGATTAGTTAATCCAAGATGACTATTAAATTTGACAAGAACTTTAACAAGCAGAAAAAAACTGTGATTAAAAAACTGCCTGCCCTATCTAACAGATATATGACAAGCTGAATCAGCAAGTCAATACACTCTCGCTTCCTCTCACTCTCTTAGGTAGGCAAACCTAGGAACATAACACCCATAAGGTGGGGCATGGAAAATCTACAACTTTTGTGGTTGGGCCACGAAATGGGCGCCTGTGATTTGGCTTTTGTGAAAAGTGGAAAGTGGAAAATGGCGAATATGTCGTCGAGCATCGTAAAAATTTATGCCCAAAACGTAAGGCTAGCAAAAATGGCCTTCAAATCGAGAGCAGGAGTCGGGTAGTGCTGCTGATTCAAAGTCATGCAGAAATACTTAAATATATATATATATATATGTATATATATTTACTGAAATAGAATGGGTGCTGGTCAAATTGCGTTCTTATGGCACTTTAGTGGCGAAATCAAATTAGAATTTATGTTAAGTTGGCATTCATAAATGGAATGGCGCCCATGACCCGTGGACCCCACTAGGAATCGCATAAACCTAACGAGAAATGGGCATTAAAAATGCTCATCGACTGGAACTGCAAATGTCGCGCTGAAATGGCGAATCGAGAATGGCGAATGGCGAATGGCACGGCAAAGATTTTTCTAGTTTTCATCGTCAATTTTTATGCTCATTTTTACAGTTTTCGGGCGCCCAAGCGGCAGGAGTAAAAAATTTTACATTTTAGGTGCGCTTCAATATTGCTATGACTGTGGCAATATGCGCCACCTATCGGCCAGTAATAGAGAAACCACATTTGAAGAAAATTGTATATGGGAAAGTAGAAGATGTTGCAATTGGCGATGCTACACTGAGAGAAATAGTCGATGCAATAGTTTATATAAGAGAAAAACGATATGGTATGGGTGTGCTCAGAGTAAATGACAAGAATAAAATAATAGAATGTAGAATAAAAGAAGATAGAAACCCATTTTCGAAGGGCAGAAACACTTAAGATACTACAGGGTGACCATGCTTTAAGGCAGTACTTATACATATATATTATAAGTTGAATAAAATACTCTAAAAATAAGACTAGAGCTGATATTATGATAGGGTGACCATACGTTAAGGCTGTACTTATAATAGAGGTTGAAGAAAATCATCTAAGGATAAGCAAATCAGATAATGGCCTCCATAAAAAGCATAAGAAGCATTAGGATGACCATATAGGGCTCTAAACATTTGAAATATGATTAAAGTTTAATTCAAAATATTAAAAAAAAAAAAAAAAAAAACAAATAATTACAAATTTCAGTCAATTATTATGCTAAAATGTATAACAGGCATTAGGATGACCATATTATAAGTTTTATACATGTTTAATTGAATAATAATCTTGTATTAGGCAGTGAATCGCATACTCTCTACATTTTCTTATCAATTTTTCCTAGGGTGACCATATTTCAACAAATAAATGCCATAAATTTGCATAAAAATACTGTACAAAATTATTTACATATAATTTTCAATTCTACTTTACATATGTATGTATGTACATCATATAACTTCAATTGGAGTGACCATATTTTCCAAGCACCGAAATTAAATATTGCTTTACTAGTTTTTACTTATATATTGATTTAGTTATGGCTAAACACAATCTGAAATCAATCACAGACTCAAGCTCAAAAATGCATTTATTTAATAGAGTGACCATATCTCTTGAGCTACTAGCTGCGGCTTGTAACGCACGCCATCTGTTGTCCACTTAGAGGCATTACTCACGCCACATTTAGCGCATTCAAGTGCTTAGCGTGTTAATTTGCACCAGTTTCTAGTTCTTAACTTAACTCAACGGGGGGGTGGTTCGAGATTGCAGGAGGGTTGCCCTAGACCTAGTCCTAGCCCAGGGGCTACGAATTCAGTCAAAATATCGTGTCTGTGTGTGTGTGTCTGTTAAGCCCCTCTTACAATTGCCATTTGATTGAGTGATGCGTTGCGCTGTTCGCTGTAAAAACTCTCCATTCTCCCTCACCCTCTCCCACTCTCTGTCTCTGTGGATGATGTTGTTGTTGAGGGTGTGCAATGGCCATAGCGGCAGCAACAACACAACAACATCATCATCATCATTATCAGCATTTTGATGGGCATTAAATTAACTGTAGCTGCACTTTACACATTTTACATATGTCGCCTAAGTTTCAGGTCTAGCTGGGTGGTTGTTGCTTGGTTTGATGGTTGGTTAATATTCCCTCGAGTGTAAAAAAAAAAAAGGAGAGCAAAACAAGAAGAGTCGCAAAATCAAAGCGCATGCACTCAAAAGATCTGAAACTACGGACTCTACGTAATTCAATAGCCCAAAAGCCGACACACTGTCTCCTTCCCCTGTCCATGCCGCCTCCTGCTCCTGCTGCTGCTGCTGCTCTGCCTCCTGCTTCTCATCCTTTTCATCCATTGCCTTTGACATGCAGACTTTGGACAGGCACTCATCAAACTTTTGACATGCAACTCAACATTGGCAGGCGGGGGGGCGGGGGGGGCGTGCAGGGAGGTTAAAGAGAGCATTCGAGCTGCTGCTGCTGCTGCTGCGCCTTTTTGCATGCAAAATGTCAGCGCATATGTCAGACTTTTGCATACGACTAGCCCAGGGCCATAACCCATGGCCCTAGCTCTGCCGCCGCTCGAGGGGTGTTTGTTGCATTTCAAGTGTAATTCGTGCCATATAATTTCAATTTTATTTGAATATCCAAACATATTGTGGTTAGACAGCAAATATATGTATATTGGCTTAGTGTATTTGATTATGATCTCTATATACAAATGTATGCGAGGTATGCTCAAAAAGTATTGCGGATTTTTAATGGACTTCATTAGACTTTTAGTATTATGTCTAACTCATGTCAAGAATTAGACCGCTCGAATGTCCTTCATCTTTTACTTTTGCCTATTGCTTTGAATTGAGACCTAGTTCCCTGTATAACAGGTTTGGACTCGGCGATCTAACCCTCCATTCGACGATCTAACCCCCTAGGACATTTTTCCTTGCGACTGATCAAGGAACATCTGAAGGAATAGAATCAGATCACAATTGAATGGAGAAGCTTTGACATTGGCTCTAACTAAAGCCAAAAAAGCGTGACTTTTCCATGCAAGTTCGCTCCATCTCTTTCTCTTAAGCTCCTCATGTTATTCTCCCTCAGGTGATGCTACTCTCTCCTATCTCTCTACTGACTAGGTCACTAGTCACTACCCTACTTCTCTCTTTCTCTCTCACTCTTCTTTTCTCTCTCTGTCCCCTGTCTTTCTAATCCTCTTCCTATCTCTCTCTCCCTCTATATCTTCCTCTGTATCTCTATATCCATATTTCTCCTCCTTTATCACTATTTATCTACGTCTTTCTCACTCGATCTCTCTGCCTCTCTCTTCCCCTCACTAATTCCCACTGCTTATGGATCCTCAACTACTTCAAAGAACTCTCGCATTTCCAGCTATAAATTTCCCTGGCTGCTTTTTTTCACTTTTCCCCAAGTCCAAATGCATTTTGATGCAAAACTGAAGCGAAGTTTGAACCACACTTCTTTGACCCATGCCCTTCTCTGACTACACCTGTCCATAACCCTATCCCGCCGACTGCCACCTTCTCAGCCTCTCACACCCTCTCCCTGGCACTTGCGTCCAACTGCCCTATCGCATTCTCTGTGTGCTTTGGATATGATGTCTCTCTCTCTCTCTCTGTAACTGTAATTGATGCTGACTTTTTGACAGTTTGAATGCTGAAAAGTGAACAGATGAGCAGTACCAAAAAAAAGCGGGCGTACTCTATGGCTATGCAGTGGGCGTGGCAGCGTACATGTCTACAGTTACAAAAACAAAACAAAAATGACAATTTTGATTAGTTTTGTGACAGTTTTTCGTGATTTGAATTCAATTATGATTAGCGAACGCGAGCAGCTGACAAAAAGCTGAATGCTATGGACAGATGGATTGAGGGTTTCTTTTCTTTTATTTCTTATATTTCTTTTGGAACTGGATCAATCAATAAATGCGCCATTTAGAGTCAATATTTTGATTTCGAGCGCAGCGAGAGGGCCGAGAGGCCGGGGAAAAACAAAGGCTCAAGGAAAATAAAGGAGCGCAGCGCACTAAACAAATAGAAAAACTTTTACGGCGACAATGGAAAGCGGGGGCGATCTGGGTAACCACGATGATGATGATGATGATGTTGATGATGATGATGTAAAAGTAGTAGAAGAAGAAGTGTTCAATGCCTGCGCCCATTGTCAAAAAGAATCAACAAAAAACTGAAATCGGATATTAAATGCACAACAAACAACAACAACAACAACAACAATCGCAACAACAACAACAAACAGCTAGAGAGAACGAACAAAGGCGAACGTTTGAAATGAATACGCCACAGAAGGAGACATTGCAGCCGGAACAGCTACACTGCGAGAATATATTAGAGAAATAATTGAAATGGAAAGAAAATCGAAATAAAAAACATATTCGGCACTGAACATAGCTTGCAGTTCTTTGATCTGACGCTTCATAAGCTTATAATCATATATTAGGGTTACCATATTCTTTTACATTTTCAGAGTATATCTTGTAAAAATTCTTTTTGAAATGCTGCAACGCCTTCTGCCTTCTGCCTTCTGCCTTCTGCTGCCTAAATATGGAAGAAGCATCAGGGTGACCATATTGCAAATGCTAAAATTATTAAATTGCACACAAATACTCAAATAATCAATTCGTCTAAGCGTTTTATAAAGTCCTATCAATAATTGCTTTTTGTTGCGCCTATGAAAATGCAATGCATGCAGTAAGGTGACCATATTTTAGTCAAAAAATTAATAATTTGATTTAAAAATACTTTAGAAACATTAGAATCCTGATGCTTTGGCATAGTTTGATCAATTATATAATCCTTGCGCTGCTAAATAATTAGGATGACCATATTTCGAAACAAAAAATACTATATATTATATGCAGAACTATTTGGCTTGCTCAAACATTTGAAGAGCTAATTCCTCTAATGGAGTAATCAGCTCTTCAAATGATGAGTGATCATATATTACAGAGAATAATATTAAACTAGATAAATAACTATTAAAACTCTGTCATTTTAAGTTTTTAAAGCACAAATCAGATATAAGGGTGACCATATTTCATATGTTTACAAATATTAACTATCTCCAATCATTTCATATAGTAGTTAGGTAGATTTAATATTAGAGAAAAGATTTTTCTGACTATTAATATTAGCTACAGGGTGACCATATATTTGGAACTAATCACATTTCAATGCAATTTTGAAGCAGGAAAACTTTAATATACACCTTACAGTACTCTTATCTATATATTTACGATATAATCATAATAAATAATTTAATACAAAATTTTGCACAGTGTATTAGTGTTAACTAGAGCAGCAGCAGGCAGGCGGGCGAGGCAGTCGACTCTGGTGGCAACTAAATAGTTGCACTAATATGTCCATGACGATAGCAAAAATGGTAAAATAAAACCCACAGCACGTGTGTGTGTGTGCGAGTGTGTGTGTGTGTGCTTGCTGGAAAAGCCAGCTGTGCCCCTCTTTCAGTTTTGGCTAGGAGCTGGCTCGTAATTGAGGCAAAAGTTAAGGACCACTATGGCAGGACAATGCGAGAAAAGGCTGCGCAAAGTGCAGGCAGGACAACAGCAGGAGAGAGAGAAGAGCAGCAGTAGCCGGAGACGGAGACAGAGCCGGAACAGAAATACGAAATGGAGGCATAACTCCAAATGGCCATTCGATATGGTTACTTAAAGGGTAATTAAATTAAACGTGCAGCAGTAACAACAGTCGACGCAGCGTGTTGTCCCTGTTGACGTCCACAACAAAAGGACACGCGGCGAATATCCTTTCTGCTAGCTGAATCACAGCTCTAGCTCCCGCACACCCCTTTACACAGAAAGGTACAGCGAGAGCGAGAGAAAGAGATGGCGAAACTTCAACTCGTATATGCATATTTCATTATGACAGCAGGAGACGCGCCGTAGCAGGAGGCATAGTTGAATGAGGGTTGCTAAGCGAGCAGCAGAGGCTGCCGTTAAGGATGCTCATAAAGGATGATTCCTATCGCGTGTCAAATCATCGTTATGATTGCAATGTTACCTGTCAATCCCCCCTCCTCCCTACCCGCCACACTGCCTCCTCCTGCTCTACATATTCCCCCTCACTCTCGCTCTTGCTCGGCAGCTATCTAACACATCATTTTTTTATCATTTGTTTAGCCAGACAACGCCTTGAAATTGATGATCAAATGATGATTAAAATGTATTTATGAAGGCTTTTTTTATTAGCCGAGTTGAGTTAGGGGAGAGGGTGGGGGATGGTAGGTTGTGCATTGTCCTGCGGAATCTGAATAATGATTACGTTGATTAATTATGAATCAATTACATTGTAAAAAGAACGAGCGTAAGTTTTGTTGGTTTTTTAGAAATAAAATGAATGAATGGAATATGAAATTCCATTTGCTATGGTTAGGCATATGACATACATGAAGGAGGTAAAGAGGGATGTTATAGAAGGGAATATATGAGCGTGGGAGTTTATTGGGTGTTTATGTGTGAGGTTAACTGGTTTCAGAAGAGCTTTAATTCGCATGAAAAGCATAGAAAATTAATTAATTTGCTAGTACAAAAAAAAAATTATATATGTACATTTTTTTTTTTTTTTTTTTTTTTTTTTTGCATTTTGGTATTTCTATTTTATATTTATATATATGTATATAGTCCATTATTTATATATTCATATTTATTTTTAAAGTCAAATATTTAACTATTTTGCCAATATATGTAAATATATCTTAGATAACTGTAACGAAATTAAATTTTGCAATTCTTTATAATAAAATGCAAAAAAACAAACAAATTCTTGAAAATTCGAGCAAAAATCAAAAAACTTTATGCAAACAAGAACTTTGTAAACCTCAACAGAGTTCTATGTGGCTTAAAGAAGATAATGATGATGATGATGATGATGATGAAGAGGATGATGACTTGGCTAACCAAAGAAAAGAGAATGTGCGCTATATACATATATATTATAGATACATAGTATATTTGTATGCATGTATATTTTAAGGATACAAATTTATTTACGGCATAATTCAGTGAAAATGCCGAAACTCAAAGCAATCAAAAAATAACTCAAAAGTTTCTTAATTAAAATCAAATTTGTGTTACAATTCGACATGCAAAAGTATTGCGCCATCTCTCTCTCTCTTTCTCCCACTCTCTCTCTCACTCTCCTTCTGCACACTCTGTCCCAGCGCTGAACCAATTAAAAGTAGACAAAAATTAAATTATGCAGTTAGAAAACAGCTGCACGTAGCGCAGGCTAAAAAATAAAGATAAAAAAAAATAAAGATTGGCTACAGCAGTTGGTCGCCCAAAAGCTACAATTGAATTAGAAAGCAGAAGAAGTAAATGAAGAAGAAGAAGAAGAGGCAGCGCAACGGCAGCAGCAGCAGTAGCAAAATGTTTGCCTCTGCTACAAGCGAAGGTGGCATCCCATTCAAGTGCGGCGAATTGAATTTCTCTTGCACAGTTTTGTATATTTGTATACCCTGTAGATAAAGTGTATTTGAGGTATATTGGTTTTGTGCAATGTTAATGTAATAGGCAGAAGTAGGAGTGGTAGAGGCTGCTTGAGTAGGAGAGACATCGTCTACATAAGAGCTAAAAACACCCCTCACCCTCCTTGTGCTATAACTAATCTCTAATCGTATGTGCATAAAAGAAGCTTAAGAAGCTAGGGTATCATCTAGGTCATATACTTGCAACTAGAACACATTTCAAGTCGTTTTTTTTTTCATCCCACTCTTCGCTTTTGGCATTTTATTCAAGTTTTTGGCAAAATGGCGCAGCGCATTGTGTAGCTAGGCAATGTGTGTGGGTGCGAGAGGGTGAGCGAGCGAGGGAGTGGGAAAGGGAGACAAATTATAGTCAAAAGAAAATGTGATTTTGCAGCAAATGGTGGACGCGCAGCTATAGAAAACAAGACGGCAACGCTTTGTAATTGAATTGAGCGCCGAAAAGCATGGAAAAAAAAAACACGAAATAAAATTTGAAGCAAATAAAAAGAAAGGCAAACACAACCACAAAAGGAACGTGCAAGAGAGCGAGCGAGAGGGGCGAACAATGGCGGCGGCTGCTAATAAAATAAACGAAAAGCTTTTGTAAGCAAATTGAAAACATAAACAAACGAAAATTGATCAACACAAAAAACAAGAAAAGAGCGAGATAATAATAAAAAAAAAGTAACTAGAGTAAAAGGACGCAGCACACAAAGGATAAACGAAATGTTTTTGCTAGCAAAACAAAAGCCAATGCGAAAAACTGACTAAAGCAAAAACAACAAAAGTCACAGCAGCAACAACGGCAACAAAAAAGTGCATAACAAAAGTTTTTTTTGCACAACAAAAACACAATAAGCAAATGTATATGAAATTCAATTTGTGTGAAAATAAACAAAATGGCGTCTGTGTTAGTGTATGTGTGTGTTTGTGTGTGTGTGGAACAACAGCAGAAATTCGATTAAAACTTTTGCACTGCCCAAAATACACACGGACACACACACACACATGCAGGCACGCACACAGAAATAAGCGCAAATTAAAGAAAAACAAGCAGCGACGCCGACTGCACGCGGGCAGCATTAAAGTTTTGCCCAAATATAAAAACAAAATCAAACTTTAAGCAGCAACTGTAAAAGCGAAGCAGTCATAAAAACGTGCTGGCAAAAAGTTAGCGGTGAGTGTTGAAAGCGCCCGCAACAGCAACAGCAGCAGCGACAACAACAACAACAGCAGCTACTACAACGGGAACAGGAACCGTTAACAATGGCTGCACTTGCTCATAAACTGCAGTTGTGCAAGCACTGCGCAATTGTAAACACAGCACGCACAGTTTGACAGTCATTGTCAAAGCAGCGCACATACATACAAACAGATGTAACAGCAACAACCATCGCACAATAGTTGTCACGCTCGCACACAGCATAGACACGCCCCTGAGCACACGCACACACCAACACATGAAATTTTCGAACTTCACAATTTTTCGAACTTGCGTCATTTCCCCTACTTGTGCGCGTCTGTATGGGTGTTTGTGTGTGCGTCTGCCTGCCTTTGCTGTTAACTTTGTGCATTTCTTTTATTTTCATTGTTTTGTTTTTTTTTTCTTTACAGTTTTTTCTTTTTCAATGCTATTGCTTTTGTACTCACTTTATCATGTCCGGTAGGCGTTCCGGTACTTTAGGGTGGGTGTTTTTCTTCATATAGCTCGATGATAGCGCCTCGGTGCATGCCAGCATTAGCTCAGTGGATAACTCGACCGGATGTTGTGGTGATTTTTCTTCGGGTAACTGCAAATGGCGAATGAACGAAAACGAGAAAGGAAAATATGAAATACAAATAAAGAAAAATAACAAAAACAAAAACAAAGTCAAAAAAGTGTCAATGTACCGTTCTTGTTGTTGCTGCACAATTGTTGCATGCTTTGCGGCGTTAAGCGACATTTTTCGTGTGTGTTCAAATTAATTATAAAAGTTAACATCTACAACAACAACAACAACAACAGCAGCGACGAGCACTCACATCAATCAAAATGTTAATTGATGTTTTTTAACGCGACGCGCTTTATCTCTTTCCTCTCTCTCTCTCCCTCAACCCCTCCCTCTCTCATTACCTGCTTCTTCTTCATTACATGACAAGCGGCGTGCGCGCTGATCCATCAGCCAAGGCAGCAGGAAACTTGGCGTGTGAGAGCGAGAGGGAGCAAGAGAGCGGAGTGGAGAGTGAAGTGTAGAGTAGGAGAGCAGCAGCGTAAGAGTGGAGTGAGCAACTAGGTGACAAAGCACAACAATAAACACGAGCCAAAGCAACAACAACAACAACAACAACAGCGCAGTAAAAATTTATATATTTTTTTATGGAAAGCAACAACAACAATAACAATGGATAAATAAAAGTGGCTTTTTACGCGCTTTAACGATTGATTTAACAGCAGGCCGCAGAAATACACACACACACATAAATATATGTAAACATTTATGCATATACGTAAATAAAGAAAAACAATAACAAGAAAGACGCACGCAAAACTTGACAGTCCAATGCTGACAAATTGTGTGAAAGGCAGAAAATGAGCGAGGGCGAGATGGTGTGCAGGAGCGAGGGAGAGAGAGAGAGAGAGAGATAGATAGATACGAGAGGGAGCTGTTTGACATTTGCGGCTAGTGCGTTACGAATTTATAGGCCACAACAATAACAACAACAACAGCAATGCCAGTAAATAAAATTCGAATAAAAATGCCACACAAAATAAAAACAAAAACAAAGGCAACGGCTGCGGCTACGGCTGAGGCTGAGGGAACGGCAGGCAGCGCAAAATAAAAGCGTCAAAAGAAATGGCAAATAAACAAGCGCGCAAAATAAGAAAACAATAAACTGTAAACTTGGCAAAGTTTGTGAGATTTGTAAGCGCTGTCATCGAGGTCGACTTGTGAATGCGCTACATTTAACAAACATTTACATATATGTGAAATAATTACAGTAATGAAATTCTATAATTTTAAATAAAAAGTGTATTATATAAGAAATATATAAATTAATATTTTAAATAATTTTCAGTAATAATAAAAATAATTTTGTGAAATTAAATTGTATTATTTAAAAAATAACTTTATATGTAGTTATTTTTTTTAACAACTTTTGAATGCAAAATTTATTATTTAAATAATAATAAACGAAACAAAAATTTAAATATAAATATTTAAAACTCGCTTTGAATTTCATTGTTCTAAAATCATAAAAAATGAATTAAAACTGAACAAATGTAAGGGAATATCTTTTTCAATTCTCTTCTTTGTATTCTATTTGAACTAAAAAGTGGGAATCTTTTTGTTGCTCAGCACTATTATTTATACATTTTTATGTTTTTGAGAATCCAATTAATTCGAATATTCAAACCAATATTTTACTTAATATTGTTACAAAGCTCATCTAATAACTGATATGATCTACAATCGAAATATATTTTATGGCTTTGGCGTATGGAGAAGAAGCAAATCAGCGCAGCCAAGTGTTAAGTGGCCAAATCAGGGACCAGAGCCGACAAGGAGACAGCAGAAGGAGTCGGGATCAGAGAGAGAGAGAGAGAGAGAGAGAGACAGAGTAAGCCAAGTTTAAAGCATGCGACGCTGTTGAGGGAATTACGATTCTAGATGCAATTTCATGGCGACAGTTTGGCGACACTTTTATAGCAAAGATACTTCTTCTTCATCACCATGTGTTGTTCTTCCTTTAACTCACCTGAAAACTTTTGCTGATGGCATCGAAGAGCGTCGCAATGGAGTTGCCTAAAAGCGCATGACGCGCGATTTGTGGACAAACGGAGCACGCATTCCTATAGAGCTGGACGGCAAGTGTTACGGATCTGTCAAAGGTTTGGCATGAAGCTGAAGCATTCGATTCTGTAGTAAACTCAAACTCTACTTACTTTTTGGAGATCTCACTATTTTCCTCCAGTCCCTTGCTAATCACATAGTTGGTCAACACTCCAAGGCCGTCCATGCTGAGGAACGCCTGGAAGTCGTAAGTCTGCGCCTTGGGTATCACGCGCAACAGATTGCCCAGCGTGCGATCCAGACCTTGATTCCCGCCACCCTTCATCACCAGATTCAAGAGCTTGGGCACGCTGCTGTCCCGCTTCACATGGGCGGGCAGAGCCTCCAAGCTGGCGAGATAGTCGGCGGCACTGTGAGAGGAGAAGGGGGAAAATTTAATGGGATATATATTAGATATTATATATATGAGATTATATATCTCTAAGTCAATGAAGTATTTAGACTTTACTGCAATATACCCACAAGTCTTCCACTTATAATCTTAAAAAGTCATGCATATTTAGCCTAGCATCAAATTCATATTTCTCGATACAACATTTAATTAGAGATTTATGATATTTCTAGACATTAGCTTATGATAATTTGTTATTTACTATCGATATAACCAACTTGTATTAAATATAAGCTTTACAAAATCTTCAAAAATACAATTTTAGCAAATCGATAATTATCGAAATCAAAGTTTATGGCTGAATTAAAATGAATGTTGATGGAAAACCCTTAATATTTTGGCATATTCTATCAAATACGTGGTTTGAATATAGTTATAATTTCAAAGATCCTTAGAAATGAACATAAAATATAATATAATATTTATCGATTATTAATATATAATGATAACAATCAAAATATGCATATAGCACGATATACATATGTAAACTAACAAATATTTTCTATATCTTGTCATTATAGTCTTTGCTATAGCAATACCCTAGCAATATAATTTAAAAAGGACATGACATATAAGGCTATTTATCGATAGCCAAGCCTAGAGGACTTTACACAAATACTAATAAGACCTACACAATAGCTAAGCAGATTTTGCGTATTACGCAAACACTTGAAAGACCTGTATGATATCTATAATTCACACCCTACTAATTTGCTTCAAGTAGCGTATATACGCGGAATTAGTTATCGATTGAACGATATATGTTCAAAATTTATATAAATAAACTACATAAATTCGGAATCTGCATATCAGCACAGTTACTATATAGGGTATATAGAGTATATTCGCCTAGGGCTGATATGCAGCGATAGTTATCGATAATGTAGTATGGGCAGAATTATATTGATAAGATTTGAACGAAATGAACTATATAAGATTATGATCAACACAGCAAGCTAAACAACACCATTACTCAAGATCTAGGGTATATGGCGTATATGCGCCTAGGCTATATGGGATATATTCCAACTCACCATTGATTCATGCGTTGCTTTAGCTTCTTCATTTTCTTCTTGTAGCTACGCGAATGCTCGCGACTGCCTGCGACGCCGCCAATGTCGGAGAGGGTGGAGGACATATCGCAGTCCTCGTTGGTGGTGCTGGTGGTGTTGCCATTGAGCAGCTCTGGCTCCTCGTCGCCGCGTGCGTCGTCCTGCTGCCGTGTGCTGGGCATGGTCAGCTCCAGTGCCCGCTGGCGAATATGCTCGATGTTTTCCTCGTGCCGGCGCGCCGACTCCAGCTGCTTCTGCAGAATCTTGCGCTGCAGCTCCTCTGTGGTCTGTTGCTGCTGTACCTGGAGAGCGAGCAGACGCTCCTCGCGATCGCGCGCCTTTTCGCGTGCCAGTGCTTGACGCTGCCTCTCCTTCTGCTCCTGCATTTTGCCAATACGCTGCTCCTTCTCCAGCCGCGTCTCGTTCATCTTCTCCAGCTTAAGCTGGCGCTCCTTCTCTAATGCCTGACGACGTCGCTCCACCGCTGCCTCCTTGGCGGCCTTCTCCTCGACACGCTTCTGCCGCTCCTGCTCCAGATCCTGCAGCCGGCCTTCGGTCTCCTTGAAGGCCTCGAGCAGATCCAGGCGCTTATTCTGCGCCTCGATATTCTTGATGAAATTAATCTCCTTCAGTTTCTTGTCCTCGTCATGCGCCTTCTCGATGATCTGGCGCAGGTAGAGCTCCCGATTCTCGGCAGCCCGTTGCAGTCGGCCCTCCATCTTCAGGCGCTTGTCCTCGATGAGCTGCTTCTTGGCCGCCTTCACGTCCTCCACCCGCACGAAGAGCTGCTGCAGCTTTGCTGCCTTCTCCTGCTGCAGCAACGCCCGCTTCTGCTGTGCCCTGGCCTGCTTCGCCTGATACTTCTTCAGCGTCTCCTGCAGCGAGCGGCGACGCGACGGTGACGATAGCTTCTGATGCAACTCCTGTGCACGACCAGGATGACGTGCTACATAGGCCTGCAGAGTGGCCAGCGCTTCGGCACGCTCGTTCCAGGACATATCCGAGAGCAGAGCCTGATAGCGCAGCTCCAGGCTCGCATTCTCATCGTCGCTCATCGTGACGAAGACGACGGCATCGTCGAGCGCATGATCCGTGTTCTCATCCTGCTCCTCCAGCTGCACCTCGCCATCCGTTTCATCCGTTTCGGTGTCCACATCGATCTCGGTGCTCTCCAGTTCGCGTATTTGACGCTCCAGCGATTCCTGTACCTCCACGAGCATACGTTCATTCCGCTCCTCCTCCACATCCTCGGCCGTTTGCTCCTCGGTCTCATCACAAGCTGCCAACAGGCTGGCATTGGGCTTCACGCATCCATTGGGTAGCTTGCAGCGGGCGATGCTCTCGTATAGCTCGCCAATGGTCTTAGAGAACTCGCAGTTTGTCTGGATTTTGATGTCGATCTTGTTGTGATCATCGTTATTATCTGGAAGGATAAAACAGTCGACTGATCAAATGCTTGACTGATGTATGTATGTTCCCCTTCACTCGCTTTCTCTACATTCCACACACTTTCTCTACTTTACTAACTTCATTTTCTCGTACTCTCTCTCTCTAACTGTAGCATTCTCTCTCAACTCAATTTTATATCTCCCTCTGTTACTGAATCCTTCTTACTCTCCCTTTTACTCTAGCTTTTCTATCCTGTCTCTCATACAATCTTTGTATCTCACTCTCTCACACGCTCTCTCTCTTTCTTTTAATCTCTCATCTCCACCCAATTCTTTATCCCTTCCTCACTCTCTCTCTTATACTCTCGCTCTAAGCGTGTCTATCTATGTCTATCTACTTGCTAACTCAATTATCTCTCTTTCTATCACACTTTCTCTCACTCTCATCTCACTCTATATTCTTTTTAAAATTAAATCAATAAACCTTCTCCCCATCTCTCTCTCTCTCTCTCTCTCTCTTCTCAAATCAATTCTCCCTCTCTCTCTCACCCTCTACTCACGCTCATTATCAGTGGCTGGGGCATTGTTGCTTTTGCTCTGCTCCTGTTGCTCCTTCTGCTGCTTGCGCAGCGCATTCTTCTCGCTGCGCATGTATTCCTTGTGGAGCGAGGTCATCTTCAGTCCAGTGAGATCCGATTTCTGTCGCTTGATAATGGTAGTGCGCGCATTTGCACCAGAGGCAGAGGCAGAATTATTTTGAATGAAATTGCTGCTGCTGCGCATTAAGGTAGTTGCCGGCTTCAGCTTTTCCTTCTCCTTCTCCTTCTCCTTCTCCTTCTCCTTGTCTTTGTCTTTTTCCTTCTCTTTCTCCTTCTCCTTATTGTCTTCCTTGTCCTTGTCTTTTTCTTTGTTCTTTTCTTGCTCCTTGTCCTTGTGCTTCTCCTGCTCCTTGTCCTGCTTTTTGGCTTGAACTGCTGCCCGCTGTGCCGGGAACGAGTTGACCTTTGCTTTGGCATTCTTGATCTCTGGCCTGGTCGCCGATGGCGCCATTATCTTGGTCGCCTTCTGACCGGCTTTCGCTTTGGTTTCTGCTGCTATTGCCTTCGCCTTGCTGCTAGCTTGGGCAGCTTTGCCAGCGACTGCTCCTGCTGCTGCTGCTGCTGCGGCGGCAGCGGCGGCGGCGGCTTTCTCTCGCTGCTGCTTGTCCTTCTCCTCCTTCTGCTCGTTCAGTAGCGCAAGGGTGGGTAGACTGGCATAGCCCGTGGGCTGATTGAAGCGATTCGACCAGTGCATGCTTGTGCGCCTGCGATTCTTGACAGTGTGCCAGCCATCGTTGGCATCCATCAGCTGCTTGGGCTCCGAGTGTCTCTCCTCCAGCTTCAGTGTGCTCCTCGAGCTGCTCAGCTGCTCGTTGCTGGCCTTCAGCGTGGACGTGGAGCTGGCAATGTCCTCGCGCGAGCTCAGACGTACGGTGGGCGCACTTGCACGCTTGCCGAGATTAGGATTCGATGCACCACTAGTTGCCACGTTCAACTGGGAGCTCCCCACGCGCTTTGACAGACTTGGACGTGGCATCACAACTGCAGCAGCACCGCCAGATGCTCCAACTGCATTCCCATTCATGTCCAGCATTGTGCGCGAACGAGCCGAGAGTCGAGTGGCCACATTATTTGGCGGTCCATAGCACTCCGTTTTGCTAGCAGGACGCTGCGGAGGCTGAGCCGTCGCTAAGCGTACATTTCGTGCCACAAAAGGCTTCGCATTGTTGTTGACGCTGCTGTTGTTGCTGCTGCGACGCAGTCCATTCAATGGCGGCGCCGCTGGCTTAGTCAAAGCCGCTGGCTTGCTGTTGGTCAATTTGCTATTTGCCGCAGCTGCTGCAGTGGGTGGTCCAGTGGCCTTGAGATTGCTGCCACGCATGGCAGCTGGACGATTCAGCACACTCGAGTATTTCAATGGACTATTCTGCATTGCTTGGGCATTGCTCAGCTGCTGCAGCTTCTCCGGCTGCTTCTTCTCGGCCAACGGAGCCACAGGCTTGAGCAAGGTGTTTGGCGGCGTGGGCAGCTTATTGGACTGCACATTCAGCAAGACATTCTCCATGGCATCTAGACGGTTGACAGTCAACTGCAATGCCGTAGGCTCCACAACAACCAGCTGCGGCTGCTGTGAGACGTGCTCTGATAATGGAACGGTTTCGGGTAAAGGTTGTGGCTGTGGTTCTTGAGCATTTGTTGGCTGCATGGCTTGCTCAACAGATTGCTCAATTGCTGGCACATCTAAAAAGGAAACGCATTAGTTATTTGTCTTTGGAAATAAGTTGAATAATAATACAAACTGTTCCATTTCATCAGCAGAGATGCATCCCACTTACCAGCCAATACCATCACAGTGTCTTGCTCTGCAGTCAGTTTTCTCTCCTGGTCAGCTGCCTCCTGCTCAGCCTTTTGCCTGTTGGCTGCCTCCTGCTCTGCTTTCTCCTTTTCTGCTGCCTCTCGAGCTGCCGCCTCTCGCTCCGCCTTCTCCCTGGCCATCTTCTCACGCACATCGGCGAGCGTCAAGTGCGGATCTTCCAGATCCGTCTGTGAATATTGTGTATTCAGCTGCACATACGGCTTATCCTCAGGCAACTCCTGCTGCGGAGTCGGCGCCTCCTGCACATCCGAGTTGGGTGAGCCGCGCGCATTGCGCTGCTTATTCGAGGCGAACAATTCGCGCACATTCACGCGCATGGCCCCGCGCGGCAATTGGTCATAGGCGCGCAGCAGCCTCTTGGGCGTCACGTGGCCATCGCAGCAGGGCGACGTCTTGCCGGAGTTGCAGGGAAAGAGTGCCGGACTCGATTTGCCCGAAGCTGTGGGACTGCAGAGGCTCTTGGTACGCACACGTGGCGTCGGATTGCTCTTGCGCACCTCCCAGGCCAGGCTGTGGGGACGCTGCTGCACGGGACGCGAGTCGTAATCCCAGCTGACCTTGAACCACTCGCTGAGCGCCTTAAAGTCGCGCACATAGTTCTCCAGCACAAGTATCGCCTCCTGGCAACTCGATATGTTCTCATAGCACTCGACTGTCTGATAGATCTCGTTGACCGCACGCTGCAGATTCCCAAAGAGCAGCGCCCAGTAGCGCGCCTGCAGCTCCGACTTCTTGTCCCGTCCCGTCGAGGCGCTGCGCACACGCGGTCCACTCGAGCCGGCCAGCCCAGCGTTGCCCGGCTTCGAGCGTGACGCCGCCGCCGCCGCCGCAGCCGTCGTCGTCGTCGTCGTCGGCGATTGGCAGTGTTTGGGCGTTTGCATGCCATTTGGCGATTTCGGCGGCGCCATTGGCGGCTTGCGGCATGTAGGCGTCGGATAGCCTAAAACAAATAAGACTTTAGTTTCAAAACAGACAGTGATCGAATAAAAGTTACCCTGTAACATCAAGTCTTGCTACTATTGACTGATACAAAAAATAAATAAATATTCGCATATATATAAGAGCCAAAGGAAGACTGAAGTAGATAAGGTAGTTATATCGTATAACACTCAAGAGAGACAGCCACAGAGAGCGACATTCCAAGCAAATCAAACGTTTATATGATTCATATCAAAACAAAAACAATATTCTTTCTATATATTAATTTTAAATATATAAATTATGAGTTAAGATAGGCACAATAACAAACAGACAAGCCCCTGCATTTAATTAAAAAAAATAAATTTTGTAAAATTAATATTCATATAACGTAGATATACATATTTATTTACATATATATCACGTCTAAGCCTCAAGAGAGAGAGAGAGAGAGACAGTATATCAAAAAAACAAAAGAGACTATGCATTCTAAGCAAATCAGAAATTAGTATGATTCATATAGAGGCAACTGGTCATATTCTATACCTTCACACACACTCGATATCTACAGGGTATTCATAAATATAATAACAACTCTTCAACTTACAGTCTCCATTGGCTACAACGGCGCCATCTCTGCCAGCAGCGCTGCCAGCGCCGACGCCGCTAGCCGTTGTCTCATCGCAAAACTGGTAGACAAGCAAATTCTTCGCCTCGCGTCCCTCGCGACTTAAAACCTCTCGCATTTCCATACCCTTCCTTTTGATGTACTGTTTGTTTGCTTCCGTGCGTGTGTGTGTGTGTGTCAGTGTGCGCGCTGCTTCAGCCGCTGCCTACGCCAACGCCAACGTTAACGCCTACGCCAGTCTCCCAAAAAGCGCAGCTGTTCGTGCACCTTTCTGTTTGTTCGTCTTTCAACAGTTAAATTTGATTGCGATTCGCAGCTGCAGTTGCTCCATGCACAAAATATTGACTATTTGTTTGAATCTCAATTGATGGCTATGTAATTTGCTGCACACTTATGTGATTTTTATACTTTACTGTATTTTAACGGCCGCAGTTGTTGTTGCTGCTGTTGTTGTTGTCGTTGTTGTTGTTGCTGCCGTTGTGTCTGCTGCTGCCGCTGCTGCTGAGAATTTCGCAATGACAGATTCTAACATTTTTGCGCAAGACACACGCTTTTGCTTTTGTCAAAACACGCGCAGTCTACTTGAGCTACAATATTGTTTTGAATTTTCAGCTGTTGTTACGGCTACGCAGGTGTCTTTATTATAAACTAAAAATAATTTTAAATCGCAGCACGGACCCCGAAGTGCATGCCACACGAAATCAGCTGTCCCTGTCTTTGTATCGAACAGTGTGTACACACTACTCTATTGTAACCTATCGATAAAGGTAAACAATATATCGTATTTTGTACATATTGAAATAATAATATATTAATCATGTTTATAATTATAAATATCAATATACAGTTTATATTTAACAACGCTTTTTATTAGTTAAGTTACAATTATCGCCGGCTATTAATATCGTTTACAAATCTAGCGATGTATCGATAATATATGATTTTCTGTTGCCAAAACATTTCTTTGCTAATAAATATAATATTATTGAGTTAACTTACGTATTTGTTAATTTTTATTATCAAATATCTGTTTCTTGTTATAATGATTTTAAAATATATCTGTAACTATCGCAACGGCTGCCATTGCTCACCGCTCCAAAGTCTTATTGACATCCCTAATTCGCATTCCGTCACAAACAGTGTGTGTGCAAAGAAGAAGATAGGCACGGACGCACGGACCGTGATTGCGGAGTTTTTGTTTTTGCATTCGAAGAACTTGTCGATTTTACCTTCTTTAATTAGCAATTTCACCAAATTGCTACAAACAAATTCCGTCTCAAGTGCAACGAAAATACGTACTAAATATATATAACGTACAACAAAAGTTTTTTGTGTACCACGGCTCGTCTGGACAGCAACAATTAATAAAATGAAAGTGGAAATCGTGTGATGTCATGTCGACGACGACGACGACGGCAGCAGCGACGTCGACCGTTCTGTGAATTGAAACTTCCTGTTCTCGCTCTCTCTTTCTCTGTTAAACCCACTCTGTTCACCCACTGTTTGCCGTATGATAGATCCTGTTGAAGGTAGCATAAAGTGCGACAAGTGATGGTGAATTAATTTTTGGCAAAGCGGAGGAAAAAAGTAAAAAAAAAAAAAAAGAGATAAAGAAAAATTCCAATTTTCATTCCACTGCTCAGCTGCAAATGTGCCAGTGTGAATAGCAGCACAAAAGAGAAAAGGTGAAACGAGCCAAACACACACGCACGCACGCACACACACACACACATGCGCGTGTAGGTGTGAGTTGGACAGCAACAGCGGCCAAAGCACTCAAAAAATAACAGCAACAAACATAATAAAAAACATTTTTTATTGATTTCCCTCCAAAAAAAAAAAAACAAAACAAAAGAGAAGAAGGAAAACAAAATAACAAAAACAATTTGACGACGATTCCGCCCAAGCAACAGGAGCAGCTGCATTTTGCCACGCCTGTATATAGACCGTGGTACCGTCCTTAAGCTCACACACACTCACACACGCACACATTCCCACTCCCTTTCGTCCCCCCTGTCACCCCCACCGCCCACTCATCATGTCCAGCCCCAGTGCTAACGCTGGCGACCAACCAGTTGTGGAACAGTTGCGCATGGAAGTGGAGCGACTGACACGCGAACTCGATCAGGTGTCCAGCGCCAGCGCTCAATCCGCACAATATGGCCTCTCGCTGCTGGAGGAGAAGTCGGCGCTGGAGCAAAAGTGCGAGGAGCTGGAAACCCTCTACGATAACACACGCCATGAACTGGACATTACGCAGGAGGTAAGCACAAAAGAAACAGTTGAACAGCTGTGTTTGTGTATGTGTGTGTTTGTGTGTAGTCAATTCAAAGTGCCGCTATCTGCCAGCACACACACACCTCACACACATAGGCAAACAAAAGCATGCATATGCAGACACAGCCTACACTCACATACATACATTTGAGTAGCCTAAACACACAAACACACACATATATATTTTCTGTTAGACCAAAAGTTTTGCAATTGGTTTGCAATTTGCCTTGTTGGCAGAAAACAGTAAGCACTCGCTAAAACGTATGAAGTGAATGTTCTTGCAGCACTTATTTAGTTAGAAGCTAGCAGGTCAAATAAAAAAATACTTTGCAAATGCGACTAGACGAGTACAGTTTAGGCTAAGCTAAGAAGTTGCAAAATTGCTTATAAATGAATACAGTCATAGAATATATTTTATATTTATTTAATAGATTTACAAGACAAGAAAGGCAGCCAAGAAAGTCAATTGATATTTGTATATTTTCTATGAATGAATACATTAGTAATGAATATATATTTTATATATATACATAATCTACTATATTGAATATTACCTGTGGCTATATCTAATTAGATTTTGGCTGCAAATATTCACATTATAAAATGTGTATAATATAAATATTTGATACAGTTGTACAATATTGTACAAAAGTTTTATATCTTATTTTTATTTAATATATTTTCTTAAATTATCGTTCTACTATATCCAATTAAATTTAGTCTGCAAATATTCACCATATGTTTCAAATTTGAATATTTGATCTTCACCACTATCAAATCGATCTGTTTGCTGTTGTTGTTCTCATCTAGCCCATTCGCCAATTGGAATCTTCACTTGATGTGCTCTCTCGTTCTCTTGCGCTCGCTAACGTACTCTCCAATTTGTATTCTGCTCGCTCTTGGCGCTTTTGCTTGTCCAGCTCTGATAATCACAAATGATTTAATCGTTTAGCTGGTCACATGTAGATTTTCTTTCGTTCTACAAACTGGGCTTGCGGTACTTGGCGCCGCCTGAGTGAACACCTACGCTCAGCCACTCTCCACTCAACAACAGTCTACACTCCACAGTCCAGCTCACTCTCTCTCTCTCTCACACACACTCCGCTTGATCATGGTCAATTTGGCATGCGCTTTATTATCGCCATTTAGTTCAGTTGCTTTTGTTATTGTTGTTATTTTTGCTGTCTGACTGACTTGGTTTATATGAATGTCGATATGTTGTTTTTTTCTCTCTCTGTCTCTCTCTCTCCTTATTCCATTTTGCACCTGTGTTCGCTCGCCAACTGTCAGACTGGCAATTAGCCACGGCAATTGTTTTTGGCATTTCCGTTGGAATTTTTCGAACGTGCATTGCGGAAAAGCCCAACAACAACAAAACAACAACAAAAAGTTTGTCCTTCGCCCAAAGGGCTTTAGCGTTAATATAAATAACTTTTACCTGTCGACTCATTATCATTTTATTTTGCACCTTTTATTTATGTGTGTTTTCTGTTGTTTTTTTTTTTTTTCGCTTTTAGTTGTTGCCCCTGGCTTTAATTACACGATTCGTTGCCAAAACAATGAATCGATTGCTCGTATTTCAAGTCAATAACGGCTTTGGTTTGTTTCGAAGCGGAACTAGCTCAGAGTGGTAAATGTAGAACATTTAAACTAGTAATTTATGTGCCTCAACGGGTTTTTTAAAGCTTATTTATTAGAGAACTATATAAAGATATAGGATAACAGAGAATAACATTTAATCATGTCTTATACTGAAGACAAAGAGTGAAAGCTTTATCTTCATTTACTATGAATTCGAAATGTTAAAAATTAATGAAGTTTATTTCCAATTTTCTTTAGCTTTGCTAGAGGAAGATTTATGCATATATCTCAATATTCTCGATTTTGTATATGTTTTTTTCTGTATGACTTCAAATCGAGCTTATACAAACAATTGTTTGTTCCATCTATATTTATTGAGGGACAGAAAGATTTATTATTTAATTTTCAAATATCTTGAACTTAATGTAATTAATTATAGATTATAGCTTCCCACATCATAGTATATCTTTTTCAATCACACGCTTCTCTAGTTTTCCTCAGTTTTCCCACTTCCACATTCCATTTTCGTATCACCTGCACAACAGTTTGATTAATTGTACGACAGGTGGCGCCCACTTGGTGGCCCACTAGGCCGTTAGCTTGATAGTTTCCAGCTTGTTAGCTTTGAACTCAACTGAACTTTTAACGAGAGAGCTGCAGCCGCGAGCAAAACACTCACACACACACACACACACACACACCTACACACATTCATTTACACGCGCATTAATGCATGCTTAAAATTAAAAAAAAAAAAATAAAGGAAAGAGAAAATTATTTGCAACGTCGACGACAACGCTGCGGGCATTCGGTCTCCGCGTTGTGTGCCAGAGCTGAGGCAGCAGAAGAGGCGTGGGCATGGTTGGGCGACATATTTCCCACTTGTAATCAAGATATCAGCCCGTAGGCGAGTTTACCCCCTAAATGAACATAAATCAGAGTCGCCACAAACAGAGAACGAAGAGTTTTGAGAGCTGAGCAGCAGCAGCAGCAGCAGCCAAATTAGCCTGGCCAAAATTAATAGAATATTTGCCCATATAGAGCTGGCGGCGTTAATTTTCTCGCCGACTAGGCTTAAATGTGCAGGCATTGGGAAAATTGGAAAATTTGAAAATTGGCCAAAAATTCAACTGCAGTCGAATGCAAATATTTAGACGGAATGTTAAGCGCTGCGGCAAAGTGAAGTTACGAATTTATGTAGTTGACTTTCTGTGTGTGTGGGCGGGGCGTAACTAGGCGTGGCACGTTACGCATGTTGTTTGGACGTTTGTCTAACTGCAGCAATTAAGAGGCGGCCAAAACAACAGCCATAAAACCGAAGCCAACTTTGTAGCGCTCTCTCTCTCTCTCTCTCTCTCTCCCTCTCTCTGTCTCTGTCTGTCTGTGTGTTATTTGACCATATTTTATGACTCGCCTGATGGCAGCCAAGGACATTTCGCACAGGGACCTCATGCTCACCCATTCGCTCGCTCCCTCGCACAGTTTTTGCGGCCTGTGTGAGTTGTTAACTTGACAAAGGCCACAAAAGTTTTTAATACAAACTTTAATAATTAATGCCATTATTTACACGGCAACTGGTAGATAGATAGAACCAGTGATAGGTAGTATAGCAGAGGGCCGGAGGTGAGTGTTACGAACTACGAACAAACTATGTAAATTGAAGAATTTTGAAGTAGAGCACATAAATTGAAACGGTAGGAAGAACTGATGACAAATTCTATGTTGAATATTTTATGGTATTTGTAAAGGTAGACTAGAGTTGAAATAATGCAAGGTATTTAGGTATACTAAGAGTACTACTATACTATATACTAAATTACCATTTAATATGGATTGCTAAAGAAGAAACTTCTAAGGAGCTGCGGAATTATAAAGTTGATAACAGAATAAATAAATATTTACAAGAAATAAGAATAATATATCTTTTTGCAGATTATATAAAATTATTTTATAAAGTATTTCAAAATATTTATTTTAGGCAATATATATATGAGAACTATATTAATTTATATATAGAACGGATAAGATAATGTTTTAGAAATAATCAAGGAAGCATAATGTTTAAAAAGTTGAAGTAAAATCAAGTTATCAAAATATGACCATTCTTTGATTATACATTTTCAATGGGTTCAGACTATTAAACTGATTAAAGAACTCAAGATATTCTAATAATAAATAAAAATTGACTAAGAAATAGATTACGAAGGAGAATAAACAAATCAAAGCTATGAACATTTTTATTTGATCTTGATCTAATCTATACTATAAAATATATTATTAAAAACTATATATATTATTAATTTTAAATAAGTTAAAGAAAAGTTATGAAATAATTGTGAGATTAAAGCATAGAATCACGAGTAAAAAGATTGATAATTAAAGCAATAGAAATTTATTTGTTAAGGAAGATATAATTTGATTTATGCAGCTTAAGAGTCTTACGATCCTATATAGAGCATGAGAAAATATTGTTTTGAAAATAGTAAAATTGAAAAGAAAATGATTTTGCTTTAAACTAGATCAGAGTTATGAAGTGTTATAGTCAAACAAATAGGCAGAAGTTTACATTTAGAGGAAAATATAGTATGACAGTTCCTCACGGGGTTTACAGACTAGAAAGACTTTCCCAAAATTGGGCTTGAATGAATGCGGAGTCTACCCTACATTGGCCCTCAAGATGAAGATCTGCTTTGATGAGCTCTAACTAAACTTAGTGGTCTTGCATTTGTCCTACACTTTTTCCGTCTCAATATCTTTTAGTCGCAAACTCTTTCCTAAACATCTTTATATATACAGATGTTCTCCATTATAGTCGCCACTTAGACTTTGCCGATAAATCCTGTCAGCTCACTCCATTCATCTATGCAGCTTGTGCCTAATTGCTCGAACTGATTTACTAAAATCTCAGCCTCAATTTCCACAAATATTCAGCTGACAAAGAAAACTGCAGCTAAAAGTCGTTTAGCTAAATCCTTGCCAAGCACTAAAAAAAAATAGCATCATCAAAAGCGTACAGGACACCATGGAGTTGAGGGTTTGGGAGTCCTGGCAGCAGGGCAAAAAATAAAAATAAAATCCCGACGAAGAAATTATAATGATTTGACGCTGATGCTCTGTTCTGTTGGCGCAAATTGCAATTCCACGGCAATCAAATCCGGCAACAACAAGGACGACAGACAATTGCGAGTGGGGTGAAAGGGGGGCCAAGTGTGTGGGGTTAAGGGTAAGCGAGCAAGGGTTAACTGCTGCAGCAATGACAAAACATGTTTCCGAGTTGGCTGCAGTCGCAGTTGTCATTTGTAGCTGCTGCTGCTGCAAGGGAAATGAGCAGGAAAAATGTTGTTCCCAAACCATTTGGCGGTGTCTGCAATGAAAATGTAAAAGCAGCTGTCAAGTAGAGGGAAGCAGAGAGAAGATGAGGGGATTGGTGACTGGAGGCTAGCGAGGAGGAAATCTCACAGTGAGCCGCAGTTGGAGAGGCTGCGGCAACGCGACAAACAGTTGCAATAGCTTCTATACACTATGCCAATTGAAAATGCTGCTAAATAGGGTATATACAAAGGCCAAACAGGGCCCATTTCATTAAGCTATATTCATTCAATTCCGCTTCGATATTTATCGATGTACAGCAAGATGTTTCATAAAATTTATATGTTGATTATATCTGTAGTAGATAGAAATATGTTATGTATAGAAAATATTTTAATGTGCAACATAATTAATTTAAATTATTATCGATAACATTGTTCATCTAGCCATGCATCGATAATTATCGAGTTTTATGTAAAAGATTAGAGCGCATTACTGTTGCACAAAGGATTTGTATTAATATTGTTTATAAACACTGAATATTTAAATCTACTTAAATCCAAATCGATAAGTATCGATGTACCACTTTCTACTTTTCTTTCAAAAGCAATATTTAATTTTGCATTAACAATATCATTAACTGCAAGCAAGAAACTGTCAGACTTAGTCTATAATAATTACTACTTACCAGATAATCGATAAGTATCGCTTTACAATTCAAGATCTTTAAATATAAATTCATAGTGAATTGAGTTTACTAACCACATAGATTTGCTAAGCATAGCTAACTAATGTAGACTTGAAAGTAAAACTTTAAATTTGTCAGAAATCGATAAATATCGATAATCAAGCCTTGTCATTGAGCTAGATTTAAACTATGATAATAGCTGAGATGATAAGTGAATATATACAATATATGAATATGCTATATTGGTCATATCAGAAATCTATCGAAATTCGATATTCAATTCGTACTTTCGTGACTATTGAAACTAAGATTTCAAGATTAATGTACTTTTATTTAATATAAATATGCAATGTAAATCAACAGGAATTTACAGGGTATCTGGCGGTCATGAAGAATCAGAGTCTTTGTTCTCTGCTTTATGCAGCAGTCGTGTCCATAATGGCAATGCAATTTATTTGCACCCAACTTATTTGGAAACTGATTGGCTTCCGTCTCGGCTCATAGACACATTTTATGACCCTCACACAGCGGCTGTTGCGCTGCTCCTCTAGCGAAAACTCGAGCATCTCTTTTGGAGTGTTGCCAATTTGTGGGCCACAAACAGTCGCAGCATCCGCACAAACAGACACATTTCGACCCAGTTATATGCAAATGGTCGAATTGGACACATGATTACGACCTCAGCTGATTGGCTGTTAAGTGCAAATGATTTTTACTGCTTGTGCGCTTTCACGATGATAATGCGGGGATGGAGGGGAATGTTGCAGATGAAGCTGGTGCAACCAGCATGCACAGCGCGACAGCATCAGTGACAGCGTTATCCTTGCTGTGCGCGCGTCAGCAACATTTATTGTTCCGCAGCTGAAAAGGATTTTCATATGCATTCCGCTGCATTCTTACAATTCGCATATCCATTTAGTTAAGAGCACAATTTAAGTATGTGCGCATATCCTTATATATATGAGACATAGAGGGGTATTACAGCTATGACAGCGCCTTAACAAGAGTGTTTTTAATGTGAATTGTAAGCGATATATATCGATAAATGTTTTTGAAGTAATTTATGCGCATTTCTTGAATACTTTGAATTACATTTCAAGTTGAATCAGAAATAATCATTAATATAATATTTATCAATGCATTCCAAAGATAGCTATCGAAAGCTATGTATGTATATCGATCTATGCTTGTCGTTTATTATATTTTATTATTATTACTTTTAAGCTTAATTCAGTCATAGTTATATATCTATTGCTCTTAGCTTTATAGATCGCTAGCAACTATTGATATCGCTTGATGAAACCGAATTCGATAAATATCGATATTCATATAAATATCTTTTTTTGGCCGTAATGGAACTCCATTTCAAATTCTTATCTCTATTCATATTTTCTACTTGCTTTTCATAGCTCTTGCTGAAGAGCATTTCAGCTTTCGACTTGACTTGGCTAGTTTTATAGTTTATTCTATATTTCCTTTTTTTTTTTTTTTTTTTTTTTTTTTTTGAATGCTTTTGCTAGTTTCCATTTAGTTGAGAGCGTAATTTGCATTGCTTTTGTGTTCGCGCACAGTTTCCATGTTGAATATTATACAGTTTTGTGCCTGTTCTTATTCAGCTTCAGCTTCAGCTTTTGCTTCACTCGCTTCGCTTTGCTTATTTTCATTTTGGCGACATTTCAAATTCTGAGAGTGTCAAACGCGTGCATTGACATGGAGGGCACAAGTGCGTCCGCATATCCCCGCCCCAGCTTATGGTGCTTGTAATCTCACACTGTGTGAGTGTGTGCGTATGTGCGTGTGTGTGTGTATGTGTGTGCGTGTGCGGGCTAAGAAATTACACGACAGCTTACAGTGAGCAGCAGCAGCCACAGCAGTTGTTCTTGTTTGTTTGCATTGCCACTGATTGTTATTTCCATGTTGGGGTGATGAGCCCCAATACCCTGTAATGAGAGTATGCATATGGGGTATAATAGGCAAGACTCTATAAATAAATTGTGGATATAATAATTGTATTTATATATTTTAAGACAAGGCTTTAGACGTACATATGTTGATTTCATTATTTTCTGATGGAAGTTAGGAATTCGATTAATAATCAAAAAAAAAAATATTAATATTATTAAAAAGTTGATTGTATGAAAAATAAGAAAATCTATTTATTAATATTTATTAATATTAATATTTTTTAATATGAAAAATAAGAAAATCTATTTTTTTAATATTGGTATTATTTTTTAAGAATATTAATATTATTAAAAAATTTAAAAAATAATATTAATTTTTTTATATTTTATACAATCCAAATATTTTTTTTAAATTGGATTATTTGTTAAAGATTGTCCCCACAATGAGTTTATATCTTAATAAATATATATTCAAATGCATAGATTTGTTGATATGAAAGCCTACATATTTACAGGGCAACTGCTAGTCGTGCACACACCTCTAACAAGTTTCACTCATTCGTTGGTGTTGCTGCTGTCGGTCGTCATTGTCGCTTTGCCTATGCCCCAAACAAACTGCTCAGTCATTCATGGCATACTTTATCAGCACAGGTGATGGAGACTGAAGAGAGGGGCTGGCGACTAGGCAGAGTGCGGCGTGGAGGCACAAACGACCAACGACCACACCGCCCACGCCGGCTGTGGTAGGAAATTGTTACAGCTCGCTCGTTTGCTAGCGCTGCTGCTGCCCGTTGTCGTAATGTGGGCAATCTGCTCTCTATTTTTAGTAGCCGGGCAATTGTGTGTGAGGCAGTGCATCGAGCCGACGTCAGCCGGGAGACGGTAGACGGTAGCAGCTGTTGCCACATCAATGCGGACCTGGTCCAAACTTCATTTTGGGCCATTTAGATGCTGCCGCCACACACACACACACACAACACACACACCACACACACACACACCACACACACACACACACACACCACACAACACACACAGCACACACACCACACACACACACACACACACACACACACACACACACACACACACACACACACACACACACACACACACACACACACATCACACACACACACCACCCACACACACACACACACACACCACCCACAGACCACACACACACACACACACACACACCCAAATCCAAACCGCAAACAGACAATGCCAGTGCGTTGCAATCGGCCAGGTGGTGGTTGCAGCTGGGGCAGGGGCAGGGTCTGAGCGAGGTGAGTCAGACATTGCACAGGACACACCTCGTTGCACGTCGAGTCCTGTCTTCCTGTCTTTGCCACACTGCGCCTCGCCTCTGTTAATATTTGCTCGAGTTAATTAAAAATCTTTTCTAATTTGCATAAAGTTCATGCCTGGGTGTCATTTAATGCGGTTTTTGTGGCCAACTGTTGCCACAGCAGCCATAGTGCATAGATGGCACTAGAGATTGTGAATTTCGAGGAGAATTTGAATGTGGAAGGTGTGGGGTTGTGGGATCTAGAGGGATAAGATGAATGAGTGAAGAGATCGAGGGATATTAAAAGAGACAGAGAGAGAAATATTAAGTGAGAGCTATGGAGAGAGGGAGCTAGAGAGAGAGATTGCGAGCTAGATAGAGAGCCAGAGAGACAGAGAGAGACAGAGAGAGAGAGAGAGAGAGAGAGAGAGAGAGAGAGAGAGAGAGATAGTCATAGGAAATGAGTCACTTAGCCAATGAGAATGATAGAAGGAAGCAGAGAAAGAGAGAAATAGACTGAATCTGCGCGAGAAATATATAAATAGAGAGAGAGAGAGAGAGAGAGATAGAGTGAGAGAGATGTATAAGATATATATAGACTAGTTTAAATTTTAGCTAAATAAATAAAGTGCTCGCTTTATGCATTTTGTGTTTATTGCTTATGCAAATTTATTCACAATTTCATAGTCATAGTTATTTTCATAGGAATACTTTATAAATTTTTATGGATTTGCTGAACTTGAACTGAATTTTTATGTATTCAAGCCAAATATGAGTAGTTAAAATTCCATTAATTTACATTTACAGAAATAAATATAAAGTCCGAGAGTGCACTAAATAGTATTTGGAGTATATTTCATCTGTATAATAAACGATTCATGAATATTTTTCAAATTTGATTCAAATTGGCTTTAGTAAATTCTTCTTTTTATATGAATGAGTCTATAGCATCCTAAACATTTATTGTACGGAATCTCTAGCTTAAGCTTATAATATGAATTGAAACTACAATCGTTAAACAATAGATGGCGCCACTTGATCCTCTACACAAAACCCCTTTGACTCTATAGAAATTATGAAGCATTTAGCAGCTGCTCAAATTACATTCGAAGCGCTGACACTTTTCTTGTATATGCATACAAAATAAATAAATATACTATATGTATATATTTATAGTTTATATATTTGTAGTAGTATATATATATATATATATATATATATATATACTAGGCTGGGTGGCGCCACAGTGTTTGGCGTCATCTTTAGAGTTCTCAAATTTCGAGCTGAACTCGGTCGGTGGCTTGGTCTTTTGTTTGCTTCCACAGCTCGGAGAGGCACACTAATTAACGAAATGCACTTGCCAGCAGCTGAAATTGAAAAAGAAAATACAAATGAAGAAAGAAACTGAAAAGAGAAAAAAACGAAAAACGAAATGAAATAAAAGCGTTGACGACGCGTCGCCCACAGCCATTGACAATAATCACAAAGCGAGTCCAACTAGCCAGAGGAGAAGCAGCTGGGCTGACTCTGGGAGCTTGTGAAGTGGCCAAAAGGGTTTACAGTTGCGGGCTATTTCCTTTCACAGCTTTGGGCTGTAGTTGTTGCTCTACGCTTTTGTCAAGAAAAGCGGACTAATTGCAGCAGCATTTGAAGCACTTCCAGAATCTGCTTCAACCGTAATCCACCAAATCTCGTGGTCAGCTCTGCAGTTGCCGTTGCTTCATGTGGGCCATGTGGGCCCACGTCCTTGCAGTGTGCTCAACTAACGACATTGCTGGTGAGATTTCAATTAAAGTCCGCAAAACACGATTACAGCTTAGCAGCCACGCCCACGCCCACCCCCCTCACACGACAACAACCACCCGCCCACCCATTCGCTTGGGCCTGGGCATATATGGGCACGTCGCATGCCTTCAATCAGGCGCGCTTTTATGACTGCCCAGGCACCGGGCTAGGGCTTGGCTGGTATGCTTTAATGCACGTTTAGTGTGCGTACACTGAGCACAAAAAAGGGGAAGTTCCAGAAGAATAATAATATTTAGAGTGAATGAATTTAAAGGGTATTCAAATTGTTCTACAAATAGTTTAATTTATAGTAAAGACGAATACGGCTATAACGATTCCGCTTATAGCGTTCGTATGGTTATTGCGACGTAAATTCCGAACCTCATATAAGCTTATATGTTTGTAGCGGGTATCCGGGTATAACGACGGTCTCTTGAGCGTCGCTATAACAGGATAGTACTGTATATAGATAAAATTTATCTTCAAATCTATTACAATATAAAATCTTCAATAGGTTCTTTATACACATATATTTTATTATAGACTTGGCCTAAAGAAAACACATGAAAAATTCATATAATTCTCAATTTACTGGAAATAATATTCCAAACAGATATCAAAATCAATCAAATGTACAAATAATTTTTGAGCGAGAGATATGGGGAAAACTTAAAAAAAATGTCGGTTCTAACAAAAACATATAAGAATCTGATATGGGCTATATATATGAGTTATACTCTATGGGTGTTCTGTGTTATACTCTATATAAAGATATTTATATCATTTTATATTCATAGATGTTCTATATGTTATATATGGAATTACTTTAAAGAAGTATCTTTAAGCTAAACCCATTGAAAATGAGAAATCAGGGTATGATGATTTTGCTATATTAGAAATTTACCAAAAAAAACAAAATTCCAAAATAATTTTAAATCCCGCTAACGTTCGCACTGCTGAATTTCTTCAAGTGCATCCATAATAACATACATATTTACCTCTTTGCCACGTCCTGGGCGTGTCCTGCGCCTATTAAGCTTAACGAGCACGTGCGCCTGTTACGCATTTTCCAACACTGCCCCGGCACAATTAAGCAACAACAATGCACGAGGACGAAAAAAGTACAAATAAAATCCAATAAATGCGAACAAGAGCAAATCCAACTTTGAGATGCACTTGCTCCACCGACGCCTCCACTGGGAGATCTGTAATAAAGGAAAAATGCCAAAAAAAAAAAAAAAAAAAAAAAGTGGAGGAAAAAGAAGCAAATATCTGCGCCATTTAATGAAAAATGTAACAAAGTGAAACGAGGGGCGTTTCGTCAGCAGCAGAGCAACGCAGCAGCAAGCAGAGCTCTCCAGTGACTGACGCCCCCATTGACTATGACCACGCCCCCGCCCACATCCCGCTCACCCACACAACTTACACATGCAAATGACTGCAATAAAAATGGGAGGCTGGCAACTTTTATGATTGCAATACCCCTGATACTCGAGTGACTTGGATAGAGTGAGAGCAGATAGAGAGAGAGAGAGAGGGAGAGAGAGAGAGGGAGTGAGCGTATCAGGCAAAAATTGAAATGGTTAAAGCTGCAGGTGAAATTACAAGAACTAAAAGTTTATGGAATAAGTTTGATTAATATATTTCTATTGAACATGATATTAGCTATATATATGGAATGTCAACAAACGATTTCTGAATATTTTCGCAATTAATCGAATCTGATATGAAAATGAACTCTAGGAATTCTTAAAATATTAGATAAAAGTTGAAGCTTTCTACTTTTAATTGAGATTTTATTTAAATAATTCTATATCTATTATGAGAAGATCCAATATGATGTCTCTAATGATAATCTTCTGAAGATGAAATCTTCAGTTGATATAGGAAAAGCGTAGACGGAAATATTTTTGATAAAACTTTATGCATATATAAATATATAATTGAAGTTTTTAAACAAAGTGCGACCTTATTTCTTATATAAGAATATTGTTAACATTATTTATAAGTATTATTTGACTAGGGACTTGGCTAGTGACTTCAATTCATGAATCTTCGATAATGAAACAAAATTTACTACATTTTTTTTTTAATATCAAGAAACATATTCACCAACAACTTGCAACGTTTTACAGGGTATTTCACACGTAATCCAATCGCCTCATTATTATTATCACTTATTTAAACGCAATTTCGCACATCTTTTGCAGGCGCTCACAAAATTCCAAACGTCACAGAAGGTCACAAACAAGACCGGCATCGAGCAGGAGGAGACGCTGCTCAATGAGTCAGCCGCACGTGAAACTTCGCTCAATCTGCAAATACTCGATCTGGAGAATGAGGCCAAGCAGCTGCGACATGAGCTGGAGCGTGTGCGCAATGAGCGGGATCGCATGCTGCAGGAGAACTCGGATATTGGTCGCGACAAAAGCGACAATGAGGCGGAACGATTGCGTCTCAAATCTGAGCTGAAGGATTTGAAATTTCGTGAGACGCGCATGCTCAGCGAATACTCTGAACTGGAGGAGGAGAACATATCGTTGCAGAAGCAAGTGTCCAGCTTAAGAAGCTCGCAGGTGAGTTCATGTGAATTTTCGCATAGAAATCTCCTCAATTTCGACTCATATTTATTAATTCGCTTTAGGTGGAGTTCGAGGGTGCCAAACATGAGATACGTCGCTTGACCGAGGAAGTGGAGCTGCTCAATCAACAGGTCGATGAGCTGGCGAATCTGAAAAAGATTGCCGAGAAACAAATGGAGGAGGCGCTCGAAGCATTGCAGGTGAGTGTGGAAGTGCTAAAATCTTCAACTGATCGTGACTAAACTCGAAAATCTTTGGTTTCAGGGCGAGCGTGAGGCGAAATATGCGCTGAAAAAGGAGCTGGATGGCCATTTGAATCGCGAGTCTATGTTTCACATTAGCAATTTGGCTTACAGCATACGCAGCAATATGGAGGACAATGCCAGCAATAATTCCGATGGGGAGGAGGAGAATCTGGCACTGAAACGTCTCGAGGCAGACTTGAGCACAGAACTCAAATCGCCCGATGGCACCAAATGTGATCTCTTCTCGGAGATTCATCTCAACGAGCTGAAGAAGCTGGAGAAACAGCTGGAGAGCATGGAGAATGAGAAAACGCATCTGACGACGAATTTGCGCGAGGCGCAGAGCAGTCTGGACAAATCACAAAATGAGCTGCAGAACTTTATGTCGCGCCTCGCACTGCTGGCCGCCCATGTGGATGCGCTGGTGCAGCTGAAGAAACAAGTCGATGTCAAGGATCAGGGCAGACAGACAAAGGATGAGGATGAGCAGCAGCTACAGCAACAGCTGCGCACCATTATCTCACAATATGCCAATTGGTTTACGCTCTCGGCCAAGGAAATCGACGGCCTCAAGACTGACATAGCTGAGCTGCAAAAGGGCCTCAATTACACAGATGCCACCACCACGTTGCGCAACGAGGTGACAAATCTGAAGAACAAACTGCTCTCCACCGAGCAAAAGTCGCTCGATCTGCAGAGCGATGTCCAGACCCTGACGCATATCTCACAGAACGCTGGCCAGAGCTTGGGCTCGGCTCGCAGCACTTTGGTCGCTCTCAGCGATGATTTGGCTCAGCTTTATCATCTGGTCTGCACGGTGAATGGCGAGACGCCGTCACGTGTGCTGCTGGATCACAAGAGCGACGACATGAGGTAAATGAGAATGCTTTATATTTATTTTAAATTCATTTATGACAACCTCAATGTTTTCCTTGCAGTTTCGAGAATGATTCTTTGACTGCCATTCAGTCGCAATTCAAATCGGATGTCTTCACTGCACGCCCGCAAATTGTTGAGGATCTGCAGGGTCTGGCCGATTCAGTGGAGATCAAGAAGTACGTGGACACTGTCAGCGATCAGATTAAGCATCTGAAGACCGCTGTGGAGCACACCATTGATCTGAACAAGCACAAAGTGCGCGCCGAGGGTGGAGAATGTAAGCAAATGCAATTTCAATTAAGGCAAAGACTCATGTTTCTTTTCCTTTACAGCTTTCGACAAGGGCAACACCGAGGAGGTGGAGGAGCTGCAGGAGCAAATTGTGAAGCTCAAGAGCTTATTGTCTGTGAAGCGTGAGCAAATCATTACACTACGCAACGTGCTCAAGTCCAATAAGCAAACCGCTGAGGTGGCGCTCACAAATCTTAAATCCAAATATGAGAACGAGAAGATCATTGTCAGCGACACGATGTCCAAGCTGCGCAATGAGCTGCGATTGCTCAAGGAAGATGCAGCCACCTTCTCCAGTAAATATAAAATATAAATTATGCTATTGTAAATTGTAAAACTCATGTTTTATCTCCCTCTCCCAACAGGTCTGCGCGCCATGTTCGCTGCACGCTGCGAGGAGTATGTTACTCAGGTGGATGATTTGAATCGTCAGCTGGAGGCTGCTGAGGAGGAGAAGAAAACGCTCAATCAGCTGCTGCGCTTGGCTGTGCAACAAAAGTTGGCGCTCACACAGCGCTTGGAGGAAATGGAAATGGATCGGTGGGTGCATTTGGGTCGCTAAGCAAGAAGCACACAAATCCTTATGCAAAAAATTCAAATAAGCAAATGTCTTTAGTTATGAAATCCCTAAACAAAAACAAATTATATGAGTCCCACACTTGGTAAGCATTGAGGCAAAAGAATGTTTGCATGCGCGAAACGCTAAGTTGCTGTTGCTGCTGCTTCCGGATAACGAATGCCTAAACCAAAGCAAGAACAGAGAGAAACTCTTAAATAATCTACCAAACAATAATCAAAATTATATTGTAGTTAATTACTAATTATTGTTTATAAAGCCCTGCTGCCAAATTAACTGAACTCGTGCATCTCTTTGCAAACTCTTGACTAATCATTCTCTCTTTTGGGCCAACAGCGAGATGCGTCATGTGCGCCGTCCAATGCCACCGCAGCGCGGCACCAGCGGCAAATCCTCATTCAGCACACGTCCATCCAGCAGAAATCCGACGAGCAGCAATGCGAATCCATTCTAACATAAGATCAGCGTACAGCGTAAGCTTTTGGCCTTGGTTTATACTTTGCTTAAATTGTAAATTCGTTGGGAGTAGCTGAAGGATCACTCACAGACGCCCAGACCCACGCCCACACATACACAAACACACACACATGGAATACTTTGAATGTATTTGTGAAGGATGCTATAGCTATTTGTTCTACTTCCTATATTTAATGATATATAACTGTATTCTATTTGTATCTGTTTCTATTTATATTTATTGAGCGTTTAGTTAGACAAAGAAAGCAGAAAGAAGATAAGAAAACAAAACAGTTATTAACGGTTAGTTACTTAAACGTCCAATTAATTTAATTAACAACTCTATGAAATTGAAAGAAATCAACTAAATAATTGTATTTTTCTATATATACAAGAAAAAACAAGATCAAGAAATGTATTTGATTCGATTTAAGTTGTGTTTTGTTAGATTTTTCGCGTTGATTGTTTTTTGAAATTTGATTTTTGTTATCAACGCTGTGCGCAAAAAGCGAAAGAGAGAAAACATTTTGAAATGATCAAAAGAAATTTAACATATATATATACATATATATATATATATATTGGAAAGCATGTATTAATTGGCCTGACTATAGAAAGTATTTTTCAAAAAAAAAAAAAAAAAAAAATTGGGAAAGTATTTAAAAAAAGAAAGTGTATGTAAAACTAAAAACGAGGCAACTAAAGCCTGAAGCAGAAAAGTTGAACAAAAACACAAAATATGTAAATTCTATATACTATATTTATATAAAGAGAATATAAATATTTGGCGAGCAACTGTTGTGTGGATTTCTGGATCTGCCATGGCAGCGGCGTCTTAAAGACGAAACATTTTTCTGCTTGAAAAACAAAAATTGTAGTAAATTTAATTATTTTCTGTTCGCAATCAAAATATTTACATAAAAAAAAAAAAACCAAGTTTTTTTTGTTGCAGCAATAGTCTATAATTTGTGCATTATTTAATTTAAATATAAAAAAAATAAATAAATTTATTTAAAATGAAAACGAAATTTATTTAGCCACAATTTGTTGTTTAACTTTATTTTTATTTGAAAAACACAGCCTTTAAAAATAGAATATTCTATTTACACACTAACAAGCAGCTTAACCAACTTTAAATAGCAAAAAAAAAAAGAAAAAGTAAAAGAAATAAATAAAATTAAAGAACGTTAAAGTTTAAACTAATACTTATTATTATTATTATCATTATATTATAGTAGCTAATTAATTAGATACACAAAAGTAGAGATTCTAAACACAGCCAAGTTCTAAAATATTAAAAAAATAATGCAAAATTTATGTTTCAAAAATGTTTCGTTGGGAAAAATGTGTAAGAATATCAAATTGAAATATACATTGAGCGTATATTATGTAAATTTACCGAGCCATTAAATTGAATTTATATTTAAGACACACACACACACACGCAAGCATACGAATACACTCACACACACACATTCGTCGTCCACACACTCACATACACTGAGATGAACTGAATTTATTCAGTTGCCTATAGAAATTATTTATGATGAAATTTGTAGAAATAATAACTGATGAATACATAAATTTCAAAATGATTTTATTGTAATTTTACCGTCCCTTTTTGCAAAAAGAAAACAAAAAGAAATATGAAAAGATGGAACAAAGTCTATTTATTGAACACACACCGAACCAAACCACAACAACAAGAACAACATCAGCTAATACAACTTTACGTTTCATCCATAACATACATCCATGTATATATAAAAAAATATTTATATATATACATATACATACCTTATCAATCGACCCAACAAGCCAAAATATTGATAGCCAACAACAAAAATACAAAAAAAAATATTAAATACTTTAAAAATAACTAACGTATAAATAACACTCAAGAACTATTTCAATTAACATAGAACAAAATAATAGTTTTCTATTTCAAAAACAAAAATACAAAAATAAATAAACTTAAAAGTAAAAGCAATTGAATTTAAGAATTGATAAATATTTAATAATAAGTTTTATGATAAATGGAAAAAGAGGTCCCGCCTGGGACTACAATGGAGGACATACATACATATGATCATTGTCAACAGACAATGGGATAAACAAGAACAAAACAAGAAATTAACATAAAGATTATACATATGTGAAGAAATAAACAAATTAGCAAATAAACAAAAAGCAAATCTTTTATTTTATTTTAAATATATTCATTACAGCTGAACTTTGCTATGAAATGCCTGTGAGAAACGCAGAGAAGGGCTATTCTTGAATTTACTTCCCACAAAAGCTAATTTCGTGCAGATCGCGTTATATTAAACGTGCGTGACTCCATTTGAGACACGCGCTCATCTCTAGTATTTAATATTTAATAAATCAACAGTTTTTTTTTTTCAAACAAGCACAAAACGCCAACAGCTGCTTTCGCAGCAATAAAAAGTATAAATTTATATACATTATATATGTATGTATACAGATTACGTTAACTGCTCACTTGTACAAATAATTGAGTACAAATTTGAATAGATTACGTGATCTAATTAGGCTAATCAAACAGAGATAATTGAATCTATCTATATAATATATTTCTATATGTATATAGGTGATCCTCAAAGTCAACTTATCTCACACACCATGCCATCTATATATGCCGTCATACAACACTCAATTAAGTTCGCACGCACTTGAGTTTATTTATTTATTATTTCCTTGCAATCAAATCGAAGTCTTAATGTAAATGTGAATGACTCCCCCAAGCACGTTATCGATACCGATTCCAATCACTGGCGATGTCCAAGTCACGCGCCATCGTCACGCGGCGAGCAAAACTACCGATATTTTAGACAGGCGAACAGCATTCGGTAGATGCACGACGATGCTCTATCGAACAGTCGACAACAAACCAATACAATCGCCCGCCACCGCCACCGTCGCCGCTGCAGCCTATCCCACACACTCGCTCACAGGCATTCACTCACTCACACATAGCCAGAGATAATAACAAACACACAAACGAACACACACACACTCATACATTTGCGAACATGCAGAAACGAAAATTCATGCTGAGTCAGTGCCTTCCTTTGCCTTCTGCTGCCGCTGCTTTGGTTGGTGGTTGGTCGCAGCGCTGTTTCTATACGAAAAACCAGAAGCGTGTACAAAGGGGATGTGCGCAACAGCTGACGTAAGCAACTGTGCACATATATAACATATAAATTGTTTAATACGCTTAATATTTGAAATATATATTATATTCGATTTAAAACATCAAAACCACTCAGTTTGCTTATATATTTTATTCAAGAAAATCATATTTTTCTTTTTCCGCTCTTTACATATTCCATCATACGGAAAGTTTAGACCCCCTTTATAAGCACTCCCGACTACGTGCCTGGCAATATCGCTTTATTGGTTGGTGAGCCGTCGCCCAGTGGAACTTCGAAAATTTTGTGTTGTCGAATTGCACAAACCGAACATCAGGCGCGCAGCAATTCCGACAGGTGCCCGCCATGATATAGTTGGATGGCAACTCTTATTGGCTGCCGACTCAGCTGCTGTCGCTTGGCGCGTTCAGCTCTTACGCGCGCACACACACACAAACACACACACACAACCTCTATCTGTGCATGTGGGTATGCGTTGCTGTATTGTTTTTAAATGATAGCGGCCGGGCAGTCAGCTGTTATTGTTACTGTGACTGGTGCGACAGGCGCAGACCAACCAGAAATGCTTTAAAGAGGGATAAAGACCGGCCCAATGGCCAGTAATCAGCTCAACAAACTGGCTCGCTGCTCATCGATACGGCTGCTCTATGGGCTATAGGCCATTGCAATACTTCTACTTCTCCTGCTTCACTTTGTGTAGGACCGACCCACCACAGCCTGCGCAAGTATTAGCTGCGATTGAATGTAATTTGTTTGGTAACCATTTGTGTTCGTCTCAAATTAATTGTAGTGGGTGGAGTTGACTGCCAGATCGCATTTAGTATTGTTCCATTGGCCTAAATTAAAGATGCAGGCAGGCGTTGCGAGCTGTTATAATTCGTAAGCAAAGCAGCAATTTCTCTGACATATGCAAATGTATGTAAGCATGGAACGTGTTGCTAAGTCACATGTATGTGTGTGTGTGTGTTTGTGTGTAGTATGTTATTTAATTAGAGCGGAGAGCTGATTCTATCGAGTTTCATTATCGTGTGATCATCGCTAGTAGCTGAAATTAAAGCTTTGTAAAAATTATAAATGCTTTTAAAATGTATACAAATTATAAATAACCCTATTATTGAGCTGTGTTAACCACTTGACAAGCAGTTTAAGTTATTTAGCAATAATAAGTTATAAATCAGCTAATTAACATAAGCAGATATCGATACCAAATGCAAATATCGCGGCATTGCCATAAAGTATTAAAAATGACCACACTTATGTAAATACTTGTCAATGCAGTTACAACACAGACACCTACATAAATAGATAAGTAAATAAATGTCCAGTTGGCTTTAAACCAAATGCTTTTAATAATTAACTTCTTCTCTGTGAAAACACTGTAATTTGTTGCATGACCTTCATTCGCCCTAACTGCATGCATGCATGAATGTGAGCGTGCTTGTGCATGTGCATGTTTCCCTTTGGCAATTATGTGGGTGGAGTTGAAAATCATATCGCATTGGCCATTACTGCGGGCCCCCCCTTTCACCTGCGCACTTGATGCGATGCTGTTGATAGGGCGCACACAGAGGCCTATTGGCATTTCGGTTTTTGTAATTGGCTTTTTGTCTCTGTCCCAATAAGGGCAATTGGCAAGAAGCAGCAGAGGCCAGCCGAGACATGTTGCTGCGCTTGCAACAAGTGGGCGCCACACTGACGCTGCACGGCTACGAACCCACCAAGCAACACACGGCTAGCATAATGCAACGTGTGCGACGACACATATACACACGCACACATCAACACAACACACTCGCTGTCTCATGCGAGTTGCGAGTGTATTTTTTTTTGTGCTCTTTGTTTTCGTGCAGCAGTGTAGTGCGATTTGTTGTATCGCGCGTCATTTAACAGGCACCCAGAAATTTCAGCCAGCTGCTTTCCATGCAATTTCAACGCGTTGCAGAGCAGCACAGCTAGTGTGTGCATTGCACTCGCTGCGTATGCTAGAGCGAGCTGGCAATAGCAACAAGCGAGCTTGCAGCGTGGTTTGTGTACTCGCTAAGCAGAGCTTTGAAAGCTTTCCGCACACAATTCCTAAAAATTACCTAAATTAATATTTACATACATATATTTGCCTTCAAGTTGGGCCACACAGATGGAGAGAGAGAGAGAGAGAGGACACACAAATTGACAGCTGCAAATATTTAACACATTTTCATATGGAATTCAACAACAAAATTGTATGCTTAAAGTGTCTTAGCACATGTGCTAAGGTCGTCCAGCGAATATACAAGAGTTCCAGCTCGCTGCCCTCTGCCACCTCCTAGCTCCCCTCCTCCTAGTTCCCTCTCTCTTTCTCTTCAACTGCATGCCTCTTGCTCGCCAATCAGAAGCGTCTGTTGCCGAGGGCAGCTCCAATTGGACTCGTGCTTAGATTAATTATCTCTTAATTAAAAGTTATATAAGCGCTAAAAACGAGCTCATGGAAATACTTAGATTACATTGTTGTTGTATGTGACGGGATCTAATTAATCTAATACAAATCTGATTGGACTTCAAATAAGTGTGATATTTGAGTCCGGTAGCAAATATGTTTAGATATTTAATCTATAATGCAATTTAAATGCAGAAATTATATAGGGCATATATATAGAGCGGAATTTATTAGAATATTGTATAGAATTTACTAATGTGTTTTTTTAGCGCAAAATAATGCATCTGTAAGACTTATAGTGCGAGGGATGCTTAGAGCATTTATGGTACATCACTATAAACGATACAATTCAGATGATGCACTGAAAAAATTATTTATATATATATTTGTTTATATAAATAAATTAAATTAAATCATAAATGTCTTTTCATGTTTCTATAAATATATCATATAAATATTTTTATTATAAAATTTTCTTTTCCTCATTTTTGCTTTAGTCACTTTAAGAATGCCCAATTTCTCTGGCCACCCTCGCTGCAGAGTTGAGCTAGGTCAACGCTCATATCATTCATATGTAAAATATGCAATTGAATTGAGTTTGCGAACCAAATTTGTATTATTCAATGGCAAAGTCTTCATTGAGCGAGTGTAGAGCGATCTGTTTGAGAGATAAATACGTAAAAAGAAATAAATAAATATATGAATAAATAATATATGTATAGATATAGCAACATAATCTATATATCTCTTAATTGTAACTTTGTTTTGATTTTATTTATTTTTCAAAAACTAATTCAAATTTCAGTTGGTGCCAGTCACATGCAGCTCCTCACCTATAAACACCTACCTACCCTTACCTGCCGCTCACTCCCTCACCACCCAAAAAAAAAAAAAAAAAAAATTTAGAGCTAATTTATTGTTCTGTCACGCGCTCGGACGACGGACAGTGGACGTTCAACGTCATCAAGTGTTTTTCATATTGTTGTTGTTTTTTTTCTTTTAGTTTTTTGTTATTGTTTTTTAGTTTTACATTCACTTTTTTTTCGCATCCGCATCCACTGCTGCTACCGATGGTGCGGCCGAACCGGACGGGCCTCAAGAAGTGCTCTTCACATGGCGTTTTCGGTACTAGCTCCGGTACTGGGTACGAATAGCGTTGTTGTTGCTGTTGCTGTTGCTGTTGTCGTTGTCGTCGCTGCTCCAAGGTTGAGGCAAACTGGTATCATCAGCAGCAACAACAGCAATCAGAGCTGTGAAGATGAGCAGCAGCAGCAGCAGCAGCAGAGGCGAGCGAGCTGCGTTGTCCAAGACTTACTCGCAATAGCAACAATCACAGTCGCTGTCGCTGTCGCTGTCGACGTCGACGTCGGCACGAGTCTCTATGCATTAATTACTGGCCATAACCATAACCATAGTTATAGCCATATCCATATCCATATATCCATTTTGGCCATAATGAAGCAGACTCTTAACAAATTAGAAGCCTTTCGCTTGACTTAAAAAGAAACCTCATTGTATTTATTTGTTTATTTATTTTATTTTTTGGCCTTGAACTGCCGCCAGATCGGCCAGATAAAAGGCTCCTCAAAATAACGCACAAAATGCACTTAACGAAATTCTAGAGAAATCCTCAAATTTATAAGCTAAATATGTGTTTTAGTCAGAGTTGATATATTTAGCTGAATTTGCAGGTTATATGGCGGATTTCAGTATATAATTCATTAGAATATGTTTATATATCTCATGTATATATAATTATATAATTCATTAGTTATTAATTGCTCACGTTCTTGATTATACAGTTCATTGTTGATCGAGTACATTAGCTGATAATATAATGGATCATTATGTACTGATTGATCATGATACACCGACCGATCACATAGGTATACTAATATATATAATGACTATATGAATTATTTGGACTATATGAGCTATGTAAACGTGTCCATAACAATACATTCCCAGTTAATGGGTTTGATTTCTAAATACTAAGATTTTTCATTGAATCTATATTCATATATCACTAAGAAATTAAATTATATTTTATTGGAAAGTGCGCTATCCAAAATGGGAAACATTTCCAATCCAAATATATTTTCTGGGTAGATCATCTTTAGTAAATTTTAAATCTATTCCAAAAATCAAATAATCAATCGATAATATGAAAATTAAAATAGTTATTGAAGGAAAAATAATAGGCTCCTGTATGGTATATGGGAAAAGATATACAAATTTAAAAGCTTCTTGTTAGTTGGAGCATATAATATATAGGTCTATCTGTGAAGCGACTGATTCAACTGCAGAACTTGAAAGTTGTACCTATAAAACTAAGAGGTGTTGCGAAGAGTCTTGTATGATTGTTATAGTGTAATAGTCTAGTAAACAAGACTTCTTTCCTTTCTCTCTCAGTCACTTCATCCGCCTTCATATAGCTTCCCCTTTAGCCCTTAGACTCTTTCTCGCTCTCTCTCCCTCTCTCTCCCTCTCTCTCTGTCTATTAATATGCATTCAAATTAAATTTTCCAAATTTAATTAAAAAATTATATCAGATAATTTTTTTCAGGTGTAGGAAGAGTATATATGTATATCTTATATCTGTTTACATATCTTGAGATTTCTGTGTAAAGTAGCATCGCTTTAATAATAATAAAAATCACATATAAATGATAATGACAATGACTATAATGCCAAGGTACTTGGCACTTCTTCAAATTGAAAAATGTTTTTTTTTTCTCTCTTTACATTTACAAAAAAAAATTAAGTGAAGAAAAAAAAAAATTACTTGGCTCGTTTCAGTTTTATGATTTATGAGCAATTTCTAAAGTGCACTTGTTTGACCGCGTACAACAAGTTGACAGACGAGTTGTTGCTGTTGTTGTTGTAGCAGATGAAAAAATAAGAAAAATAACACAAAAATATAAAACAAAAATGTTATAATACCAAAAATTTGTTGTGTTTTACTTCGGCTTCGATGCCTGCGCACATAAATCCCGTAGGCCAAACGCCCGACTGAACTTTGGCAAGTTGTTGTTGTTGTTGTTGAAGTTGTTGCTTTACTTGTTGCTGTTGTTGTTGTCGCTTCTAATTCTGTTGACAGATGAGGTCGCCAAAAATAAAAAAAAAAACGCCAACCAAAGTGACGCAGTCAATAAAAACAAAAAAAAGCTGGCAACCCTGAAGCGCAAACTGCAACGCAGTGGCAACCACAACAACAACAACTACAGCAAGAGCAAGAGCACAGCAATGAGTGAAGAGTGGAGAGTGGAGAGCAGCGAAGTTTAGAAACAGAAAAACAGCTGGCAGCGACCCATGAACTTTACACAGCAGGTAGACAAGCTGAGAGGGGGCAATGCAAAAGGAGAGTGAGGCTGTGTGAGTCTGGTGTGAGTAACTGAGTGAGGTAGAGTGTGGATGGAGGGAGGGCAAGTACTTATACTGTATATGCTTGTGCGAAGATGCAAGCGTGCATGTGTGTGTGCATGGCAGCGAGTGAGGTAGAGCTTAAATGAGTGTGAGGAAGAGAGGGAACTCAAAAGTGTATGTATGTGTGTGTGTGTGTGTGTACGTGTGGTAAATGTGCGTTGCAACAAAATTCAAGTTATTGCAATTGCTATCGATGTTGCTGTTGTTGCTGCTGCTGTTGTTGTTGTTGCATGACTTGTTGCACATGCAACGCCTGCCGTTTGCTTAATTTGTTCAGCATTTAAAAAAAATTTTTTTTTTTTTTTTTTTTTTTTGGTAAAGCAGCCAAGGCTGCTGGGTCAAACAGCAGGTCATTGGTCTCCATCTCAGCAGACGCATCTCAAGTGTGGGAAGCATCAAAACATAAAGTCAAATATATGCATAAATAGGTGTCTATGTGTGCGTGTATGTGTGTGTGTTTGTGAGCTATTAGCTGGCAGCTTGGCAGAAAACTTAGTAAGGAAATTAATGAAGCTCCACAGCTTATGCCTAAAAGTTGTTCTGAAAGTAGAATCTTTAAAATGTCGCATTCACTTCAAACTGATATGAACTTCACAAGCAAACAACAAACAACAGAACTTGTTCCATTAAAATCTTTAAAATTAGGCATAAATTTGATTCGAATTGGCTCAACTTGAACAATCAATAAAATATCAACATTTTTTTTTTTTTTTTTTTTTTTTTTTGGGTAGACCATATTTTACGTTTATTTATGTTTATTTTATTTGAGCTGAGAAATCAAATTAATGTCTTCGTATTAAGGGCAACAGACTTTTTGATTTAAATTGATCATGCGAACACTTTAGATGAACTGAAATGAATTTGATGGAAAAGAACCTGATTAATTTTTAAAATATATATGTTGAAAGGAATTAGTTGTGGAAATATTTTATTGTATTTTCTTTAATCATTTTTAATAAACTCTCTGTTTTTGCTACTGTACTGTAACTTCTACTAGTTAGCCCTATATCTGCTTATAGATTACTTCTTCTAATCTGTTTTTCTACTATTCCTATTACTATCGAAAAGGTAGTCCTTTACTTTTACTTTTAATACCTACTCCTATTACTACTACCATTAGTACCTTTAATAAAATATACTTCAACTACTAATATTACTAATTCTACTAATACGTTCTACTACTATTACTATATCTACTAATACGTACTACTACTATATCTACTAATACGTACTACTACTATATCTACTAATACGTACTACTACTAATATTACTATATCTACTACTACTACTATTACTATATATACTACTACTACTATTACTATACCTACTACTACTACTATTACTATGTCTACTACTGCTACTATTACTAATACGTACTACTAGTACTACTACTACTACTACTACTACTACTACTACTACTACTACTACTACTACTACTACTACTACTATTACTAATACGTACTACTAGTACTACTACTACTACTACTACTACTACTATCTACTACTACTACTACTACTACTACTACTACTACTACTACTACTACTATTACTAATACGTACTACTAGTACTACTACTACTACTACTACTACTACTATCTACTACTACTACTACTACTACTACTACTACTACTACTACTACTTCTACTACTACTACTACTACTACTACTACTACTATTACTATACCTACTACTACTACTATTACTATGTCTACTACTACTACTACTATCTACTACTACTACTACTACTGCTATCTTTACTTTATGCACTTCTATTACTACTACACTACTATTACTTCCAATTTAACTATTGATTCTATTCATGATTCTACTACTACTTCCCTAGCTTCCACTTCAATTAATTCTTAGCTTAACCTCGCTTTGCCTATGATTTTCTTCATTTTTGATTAAACTGACTTAGCAAAACAAGAGTTAGTTCCGCAAATTTAATCAATACAAAACAACTCAGACAGCAACAATCTTCTACTAGCCACAGCTCTTGGCAGTGTTGTAAAGTGCAGTGTGAAAAGTGTACGAAATGCAATTGGGAGCACGTTCGTTGCCTAAGTCTTTTGTTTTGTTCTCATCAAGTGGCACATAATAACTAGAGGTGTGTGTCTGAGTGTGTATCTGTGTGTGCTTGTGTATGTGTGTTTGTCTGACTAAGCATTTCTGATTTATGGCCAGAGCATGCGACCAAACATATGTTCAATTGATTTCATAATCATGACAGCGCACACGCCCCAGCCAGCGGCAAAAGCTGAAGCTGAAGCAGAACAAAAACAAATATTATATTTATATATATGTATATATATAATATGTATGAAAAAAAGCTTATAAATATGCAACTTCCTCCACGACAATGTCTGGCACACTGACTGACTGCCGACTGCCTGCCTGCCTGGCTGCCATTGGCAGCTGATGATGATGTAAAATGCTGAATCTAAAACATGGACAAATTATGCAAAGTTACTATGATTTTTTTTTTGTTTATTGCAAATTCACTTAATATACTCAACACCCTCTGCACTGGCTGACTGGCTGGCTGGCTATGTGCGGGTTGTCGTGTATATAGAATGTGTAGCGATGGAAGCGTGAGAGAAAACAAATATCAATATACTATCAAAGCAAATATATGCATATCGCAGTGTATTAAAATTAATAGGTAATACTAGATGTATATATATGTATATATAGTATTTTGATCGAAATTCTTCACTTTGTTCCCACACTCGATTCGCTATCGTTGGAGATGCTCTTAAATTCCATAATAGTTGCTTGAATTTGTATAGAAATATATAAATATATATTAATAATATTTTTGTATAAATTTATTTCTCTTTTTTGAGCTGATAGAAATGCATAACTAAAAGAATTAAATATTGCAAATATTAGTTTATTGCTTAAAAATGTTGGTTTATTTGTTTAACAATACAATTTTAAAACTGCATTCTATAAGCATCATATTCATGGGTATATGATATATGTATATAAATATATTTTTGCATTGAAGTCTTTTTCAAGGCTCTTATTAGTTATCGTCTTGGAAGAAGAGTTTTATACTCTTTCATGAAGTATGAAGAGTTGCAAATAGTTTTTAGCCATTTCAGATCTGTTATCATGCAAACAATTGCAGCTGGAGATGAAGAAATTTGGAAGTCGCTAGCCTATCATAAGTGACTAAGATTATAAGACAATAGAGTTATTTACTATTGGGAATTATTTACTATTTATTGATAATTAAATTAATTCATATTTAGTTAGAGAAACTTTTATGGATAAGTAGTTTTTTTACTATTTATTAAATGAGCTCCTATATTTTTATATAGATACGTTTTTTGTTTAAATAAATTCTTATTTATTTACACAATGTTATATATGTAGATAAGGTTTTTCAGTTTAGTGTGTCGTCTGATTTATTTTAAATTTTTAAATTTTTTATAGAATTATTTGAGCTGCTTCTGCAATTTGTTTAGAAATACAAGCATTTGCCTATATATCAATTAAATGTTAGTCTCCAGCTCACGCAATCATCTCCAATATGTTCTATGGCTAAAAGATTTCTTGTTATTGCTGCATTTAGCAGTCTTAGTCTTGTTACATCCGCATCTGCCCCTTTGCTGCTTTAGTCATATCTGTAATTCCGCACACACCTACTTTTTGCTGCTGCTTCATCTTCTGCTTCTTCCTCTTCCACGTCTTGTTTCATTGCTCGCAGTTTTATAAATAATTTGTCAGATTTATGGCCAACGATTAGAATGATGAGCAATTGTTATAGCAGCTGATGTTGTTGCTGTTATTGTTGTTGTTGCTGTTGTTGTTGTTGTTGCTGTTGTTGTTGTTGCTGTTATTGTTGTTGCTCTTATGCAATTAGCCAGCGGCTTGTTTATGTTGCATTGTTCATCGCCGCAAAGTTCTCTGAGTTAATCAAGTCAGCTGAACGAGCTCATTCATAAAAGATACATTTTATAGCTCAACAAGATTCTAAGTACTCTGTGCCTCTCTGTGTGTGTGTGTGTGTGTGAAATGTGTGTCAAAAATGTTGCAATCATCTCAATCTCAATCAGAAGACTCTGATGCAGCTCGCAGATGTATTCGATTTTCGTTTTCGTTTCTGTTTCTGTTTCGCATATGAAAATTTTTGTCACGTTTTCCGTGACGAATTTCAAATGTGCCTGGGCACTTAATTCTTTTGTGTCACAGCAACAACAGCAACAGCAGCAGCAGCAACAATTGTTGCTGTCGTTTTACACAGATGCGCTAAATTGCAGACATCAATCATTTTTTGTTGGCATTGCGTAATGTTTCAGATGCTGCAGCGCGTCTGCAATCGCTGCGGATTTATTTATATACATAGTTTTTGTTCAACTCTTCTTCTTTAGATTCTTCTGCTTATCTATGCATATGTGTGCGAGTGCGAGTGTGTGTGTGTGTGTGTGTGTGTGTGTGTGTGTGTGTGTGTGTGTGTGTGTGTTAGTATTGCTGTTGGTCTTGGTTTTGTCTCTTGGCAAGGTCTTGATTAATTTGTTGCCAATCACTTTTTGTTGTCGCTTGACAAAAGCTGCTGCCAAAAAAAAAGCAAAGAAACAAACGAAACTGCGATACCAAATGTACATAATTACACACACACACACACACACACGCATGTGTGTAAAAAAAAAAAAAAACACAAAATGTAAATTTCAACTAATGTGTAAATGAATAAGCGACTGCCTCTTGGGGTCACATTTGGCAACATTTCATATCATCAGCAACGCATTTAAAAAGGCATTTAAAAAACTGAAAAAATTAAACACAGACAAAAAAAAAACCGAAACAAAAACAAAAAAACGAAAACGAAACCTGCCAGAGCTTCTTAAATAACAAATTGCAATTACTTGTCGTCGCGTCCTTCACGCATTCCTCGTTGATTCTCCTCCAACTCTGACTCCAAGTCCAAAAAACTCATCTCAATGTTAATGCTACAAAAATTCTATGCGCTTCAACAGATATAGACATCCATATATATATATTAAAATGTATATATATATAAATATCTGATATTGCGAGGGTCATTTCAGCAGTAGGCATATGTTTTTCATAATATCTAAAGATGATATTTACAAGATTCTTTCAGTGTAACTTTCATCAGAGCTAATAGAAAACTTTTTTAAAAATATTTTTTTGTATAACTTATGTGCACTTATAAATGAATGCAATATGTAAGATTTAAACTGATCTGGCAACAATAAAAATATATATGAAAATTTGATTCATTTTTCCATTTTCATTTGTACTCTGAACCGAACACATAAAAAACACATAAAAAACTGATCTATGAGCTATAAAAAAAATACATCAGCAAATTGCTGTTTTATTATTTGATAAATCTTGCTGCACCTTGAACCTTCAGAAAAGAAAAAAAAAAATACATACAACATCGAGCCACAATAACCAAACACTTGAAAGCTATGATAGCTGCTGTAGTTCATTAAATGATTATTATTGTAATTTTTTTATTATTATTATTATTATTATTATTTGTAGAGCCTACAGCAGAGCTCAGCTTAGCTTCAAGATCCAACTAATCAAGAAAATCAAGACGAAGCTGAGAAGCAACCACAAACCACAAGATTGTGAATTGTGAATTGAAGCGTCAAAAATTTAATCCAATTCCATTCAATTTTCAATTCATTCAATTCCATTCGTTTCAACTTAATGCGATGCGATGCGATGCGATTCGATTCCAATCCATTCAATGCAATACAATAATTCAAACTAAGGTCAATCGAGTTGGCTGGATCTGTGCAGCGCTGCCTTGTTTTATTTATAACTACAAATTTTGGTGTTGTTTAAATAGATTTACACAACATATATAGTATACTAAATATATGTATGTGTGCTTTATATATGTATGTCTTGAGCTTGGTTTAGTTTCTTGGCAATTAGCATCTTCATTGTTGAGATTCAGTTTTATTTTGGCTATATATATATTTTTTTTCTTATCGCGGAAGCTTCAATCTCAGTTTCGCAGAAGATGATGATGATGAAGAAGAAGAAGGGTAGAAGCAGCGGTAGAGGCAGTTACCGTCCGTCGTTGAAGGGGTCTTCCGTGCTTGAGGCTTTTGATCGACTTTAAATTCGTCTTTTTGTTGAACATTTTCAACATTTATGTCACATATGCATCAAATTATGTAAATCATATTTGAAGACGCCTTTTTGTAGTTTTGCTAAAGATGAGCTAAACGAGATCGAGTTGGAGATGGTGATGGAGATGGAGATGGAGATGGCATAGTTGCCAGATCAGCTGCTTAGTCACTGAAGGCCTTTGGCTTTCATAAACAGCAATACAAAAGCAATAACAACAACAACAACAACAACAAAGTCAGTCAATCAAATAAAACGAAATGAAATATCAAACAGCCTACGGGGCGTATGACGAATTTGCATGTAAAGCACAGCAAAAGATCGACTGAGTGAGAAAAAGAGGGGAGCCTAGAGAGCGAGGGAGACAGAGTTAAACACAGTTTAACAAGAATTGTTACTTGTTTTCAGTGCCATGATTAGCTTTAATCAGGGTTATTGCGGAACGGAATGCGAGTGACTAACCTGGCCAACAATTCGTGGAAGACAGCCAAGGTCAAAGCGCAGGAAATGCATGTAAGGAAAAATTAACAACAAAAAAAATAACATAAACCGGCTACTAGAGCAAAAATGATTAAAAAAAAAAAAACACCACACACACATGTACACACATGCACAAAAAAATGCAATACAAGACAACAACAAACAACAATAACATCAGCCGCATCATCAGCGGATGTTGATTTATGCAGCAGATGCAATAAACGAAGTGCGAAGAAAAAATCATAATACAACAGCAGCATCCGCAGAGGTGTTAACAGAAAAAAAAAAAAACATTAAACACACAAACATTGCATAATTAGAGAGCTAACAAGATGATAAGTCATTCTATATCTATATCGCATGAACTGTGGACAAGAAATCCAATTACTATTTCAATTTCAATATCATTTCATATAGAGAAAATGCTATGCTAACGGCTTCTTGATTTATTCATTTTATCAAAGACATCTATATATGCACTTCAAATTGCGATTCCTCTGTTCCAATTCCATTGTTTCCATTTTAGCTTACTTATTCATTTATTATATTGTATTTATCTTTTTATGTTGTTTATATTAAATTTACGTAATATATATTTCCGACTTCGATCCCAATTCCATTTGTTGCACATACACACAGCCCAATGTGAACTTCCTATATAATTATATTTGTACTTGATTTACTCATTTCATAGAGACATAAATCCATATACACACTTCAATTTTCATTTATACTGCTCCAATTTCACTGTTTCCATAGTAATTCACACTGAACTTGTTCATTTATTATATTTATGTATATTGCCTGTAACTATCCACTTCCAATTCCTACTCCAATTCCATTTTTCCACTGTTTCACACATAGCAAATGTTCTTTATTTTCATCACGTCTAATTCCACTAATTCCACTGTTTCACTCAGTTCCACGTTCTGTCTGCAAATTATTAATTTATAGCTGTTTTGGCAGCGCTGCGCTCTGAACTTGTTGACACGTTTTTTTTCCACATTCGCGGCTTTGTATATTAATTAAATAAATATTTGACTTACTAATTTCTTTAAAAAATTATGCAATTCCGTTAACTAGTTGATAGATGGTCTGACGTACCAAAAACCTGTCTAATATATACATATGTATATACACATATACATTTGAGTTTCATTTTTTTTGGCAACGACTTAATTCCTTAAAGCCACAACGTGCTAGATTAGGGAATGCCCAGAGCGAGGGACCCTCAAACTCAACTGACGCAGATGAGCTGCAGAACATCGATCGAGTTTCATGGAACACAATCATTAAGAACTTTTTTTTAAATATATTTATGTGGAAATTAAATTTTCGAAGATTTTTGTGTGTAAAATATGTTTTCAAAATTTTGTAGCAATCAATTAAAGAATCTGAGCAAAAAAATTGTTGATCAGGCTATTATTGCTAGTGAATAAATATATAGTTATATATACATATATAGTATAGTATATATATATAGTAGTAATTAAATATTAAAGATATATGTTTATTTAAGCGTGCAAAAATTACATATTTCTGACATGGATTATGCATATTTAAAATTATGAATAAAATTAAAATTAAATTTATAAAATATTTGTATTTTTATTAAATTCTACCTAGGCTATATATAGTTTTTTAAAGGTGTATATGGAACAAGTAAATATATGTTGTATATGTACTTGATTCTTGTTTTTTTAGTAATCAATAAAAAATTTTGTTTGCATTAGAAAACTTTTCTAGATTTTCTTCAAAAATAACTTTGACATACAAAATTTCATGGAAAGCAAAGTAAAAATCCATTTAAAAGTTTTGCTATAAAAATAAATGCATGCTATAAACCAAAATGTGAGTTCGGCTCAAAATATAAACTCTAAATGAACTAGATATATAAAAGCTAGGTTCAAACGTCAAAGCTGTGAATCAAAATGTGAGCGGATGAACTTGACAATCAGGTTCACGAACGAATGACACAAATGCGAACTAGAAACCGGAACTGGGAAAAGGGTATTTATTTATTTAACTCAAATATAATTTAGTAAATGAAGCGCTTCGCTGCAAAACAAAACTAAGAAGTCAAATAAAACAATAATAATAATTCTTTGGCGACTTCCGCAAATGCACGAGAATTAAGGCAACAACAGAGGCATCAATAGCTTCAACAGCATCAGTAGCATCATCAAGCATCAAGAGTACAAATTTGTGCAATGGCAAACGAAATTCGCACAGCTTGTGGTTGGTTAAAAATCTGATTAATACGAATTTCATGCTAATTTGTGTTGGCCCAATAAAAAATATATAAAGCAAGACAAACAGATTGGAAACTCCCCTTGGGGAGTTGTATACTAATAATAAGACTAATTAAAATGTACAATCGCAGCACAGCTGGCAGCAGATATAGGTAATTCAAATTAAAAACTGGGTCTGTCTCAATACTCCGATGGCCTCCGTTGTGGAACGGGCCACGTGAGAGGCCTGCGAATCCGCTCAATAAATTTGTTTTTCTATTAAATGCTACTAAATGGCAAACAATGGCGCCACCCAAACAAAAACCACACACAAGCACACGCGTGCATAGAGATGTATGTATATATAGTTATCTTTTCATGGTCAATTAGCAGACAACAGAAATTGAAGCCATCTAACCAACCAGCTAGCCAGTCAACAGTTGTTGTTGCTGGCCATAAGGTCAACGTCGGTGTTGGGGCTCGTGTCAGCAGTTCAGCTGGCCAAAATGTCAATGCTTTAGCTGAGCCCATTAAAAAGGATTTTGAGTCACAAAACTATACAAACTTGAACCCAAAGAACCTGTGAGAAATAAATAATAAAAAAAAACCCCAAACTACAAAGCTTCATTTGGCAATGATTGACTAGCAAATACCCTGAACTTTGTGATGCTGGAAGTCTAGAATTTAATTAGATAGGCAAACAATGTCTTGTATATGGAATGAGAGAGGCAGCACAGGGGCATCTTCTCTGACTGAATATGAAACTAGAGGACAGGACGGAGGTATTCAAAGAAGTGAAGAAGAAGTGTAAGGAGCAAGGAGGCAGTGCTGAAGGCTGATTAAAGACAACATACTTAACTTGGATGTGGATGAATTCTACAGAATTCAATAATTCTTTCAACTTATATATACTTAATACACACATATCTTAGTACATCCAAAGTTACCAATACAATCACTAACTGAAACAGCCTGCAAGATCTGGATGGAATGGCTATAATAATTTAATATAATATAATATAATATAATAATATAAATATTTATTTCTTCATTCCAAACGTACTAGAAACTAGTTCTATTGCAATATAATGCTATGTTATCTTAGCTTTAGCCTCTGATCTGCTATGATTAAAACAACCCCACTATATGTGCCCTAGAAAAACTCTCCATTTGAAAATTATTATTATTATTATTATTTGTATTCCACTTTTGGGGTTACTGTTGCAGGGTATCCATAAATGTGGAGTACTTCATATTGCACTAAACTCTCGAATAATCTTGATGATTTCTAGCTTTTAAAATGGTGTGAAAATGAGTAGTAGAAAGAGAACGCTTCTAATTGATTTCTGAAAACTAGTTTTTGATTAAATTCAAATGCTTTAGAAGAAGAAATAACTGTGCTGACAATGGCCTTTAAATTTGGGAGATGTGTGCCAAAATGGATAGACTGGCAAGGTAGTTGGATATGCAGAGGCAAAGAGTTAAGTCAGACAGGGAGGCAAACGTAGAAAGAGATAGACGAATAAGCAGTCAGATGGACAAGGCAGGCAGACAAGCGAATATACAGATAATCAGACAAACAGTCGGAGAGGTAGACAGAAGAAGATGGATTCTTAGACAGATGCACAGTGAAGACAAAAGTACAGAGAGGATAGAAGTGAAGAGAGGAAAGACGTTCTATATAGAAAACAGACTCTCAGTGAGCTTAGAAGAAAGGCAGACAAACAGTCTGGACAGAAAGAAAAATACATACATATGCATATAATTAAATATAGATGATTGCAAAGACTCAGTTGCTCAGCCTGATGAAGACTATATATAAACTTGATAAGCCACGCCTTCTACCATACTCATTATACCCCAATGGCTACAATTGCTTGTATGTGTTCTAGTTCTGTGCTAAAATATAATTAACAACAAAATATAAACCAAATTCGTGTTATTTGTCGGGTGACCGGGCGCAAGACTTTTGTCTCAGCTCAGCAAATTACATAATCAAGCGTGTCTAAATTTAAAGAAATTTGCATATTTATGAGCGAAAATAAAATGAAGCAAACACAAATAAATGTCAAATTTCATTTGTTTGGCTTTTATTTGTTGTTAAGAATTTGATCTGAGAGCGCTACAGATCCGGCTGGCACCGCCAAGCACCAGACGCATTTATTTATGAGATCAAATGCCAAATCGATGGCTTCTTATCCTTAGTCAGTTCATTCACATGGCAATTGCCAACAAATTAACGAAAAATCGAAAAGAGCTTGTCCGAATGAAGCTAAATAAATCAACAAAAATATTTCTGCCTTAGCTTCTATTTTTTCGGATATTTTTTTTTTTCGGAGCGCGTGCGATGAGCTGCCGCGCGGAAGCCAGAGCTGCCCACGGCAACAATTTCGAAAGGCTTTTCAAGATCAAGGCCTAGTTAATGAACAGCAGCAGCAACAACAACACTTGACAAATTGATATATGAAGCAAGCAGCAGCAGCAGCAGCCATCCGTAGATCGCGTTGTCCAAATGATGCGTAAAAGGTGCGCCAAGTGTTTGCATAAATTTTGAAATACACGGCATTTGTTTTCGAGTGCCAGGCACTCAACAACTATAACAACAACAACAACAACAGCAGCAATAGCTATTAAAAATTAAAATGATCATACTACAGTTTTTTTTCCCAACAGCAGCCACAGCGCCAGAACAAACAAAATTTTGCTTTAAATTAAAAGTAAATAAATAAAATTCGCAGAAAAAGAAAAAAAAAAAAAAAACCTAAAAGCGAACAAGATAAATCAGTTATACACTGCGCGTCAACAGAATAGTGCAAAGCCTAACAATGAATTGGAAATTAAAAAAAAAAATTTTTTAAATAATAATAATCAATTAATTGTACAAAGAACAAAATAATCAGAATTATATTAATAATAATAATAATAAAAAAAAATACAAAAATTAATAAAAATGATCGAATTATTAATGTACAATATATTAAAAAAAAGAAGATTATATTACAAAAATAATATTGTTGAATAAATTTATATAATAAAAAAATACCAAAAGTTTATCTAAAAATAATTTATTATTGTGAATATATATTTTTTAATTTGAAATTATCACTGAATATCCAATTCTGCTGACCTATATATTTTAGCTGTTTTCAAACTATTAAAAAAAAAAAAAACGTTTAAAATTTCTTGAAAATATGAACATGGAACGTGAAGCCTGCACTATCCTGTTGATGCGCGGTGTAAGCTGATTTGTTAGCTGTATAAATATTTATAGACAAAAGTTGTCATTGTCTAAGAGATGTTCTAAGTTCATTTACAGTTGGCTTTTTTGTTTGTTTTCTTTTTCGATCGTAGTGCACAGTGCAACGCAGCTGTACGTTAATAGAAATAATTGAACCAATTTATTTGAAAATTTAATACAATTTCTGCAAATCTATTTTGTGTGCGCTCTTTTTAGTTAACTTTTGTTGACAATCCAAAAAAAAACTGCTGGCCATAAAGTTGCACATCATTTCAACTACTTAGAGACTTATGATAACTGCCAAATCAAGATGCGAATCAATGTGCGGCGACTGCGGCGAAAGAGAGCGAACAAAGGCGAAGCCAATCGACAAGACAACCCAAAGCCAAAGCCAAAGCCAGACCAAGCCATGCTTACAGCTGAGAGAGAGGGAGAGCGAGCGAGTGAGTGAGTGAGTGAGCGAGCGCGTGAGCTGTGAATGAGAGCGCGTAAGCTCGAGCTCTCTCTCACTTTTGGCTCTCTCTCATATTGATGGTGTGTATATTTAATATCGGGGGTGTGGCAGCCGCCCATTTTGCCAATTGGAACGTATAAAAGCCGGCTGAGCTGCTGCCTGAATATTCGTTGCTATTCACATTTACGTCTGGTCTCGTCTCGTCTGGTTTGTTGTCTCCGGCGCTAGCAGCGGAGTCTGAGTTGGACCACAGAGAACGGAAACAGTGAAACAGTGTTGTGGCATAAGAAAAGAAACAGCAAACAAATTATATAAAAATACAAAGGTAAGCAGTCAGGCGCGTTCAAGGATATTCAGTGTACTACTCATGTGTGAGCTTGTGTGCGTGTGTATTGAAGGACTTAGTGCAACAGTGCCAAAAACATTTAATGTGCTAACTGAGTTGACTTATCAAGTTTGCTGAAACCATATCGAAAGTGCCAAGTGCTGCTCCTTTAAGCAAGGATATGACAAGCTATATGGATTAACTGATCAAAAAAATAAAAAACTTTGAATATAACGCAAAATTAAATAGCTTAAAAATGTGCACAAAATTATCGATTGATAAATCATGACAAAATTTAGATTTTAGCAACACATTTTAAAAAATAATTTAAATGAAATAATAAAAAAAAAAAACCTAAAAAAAAGACATTTCAAAATCTATTTAAAACACATATATAAACTTAATTAAAATCTATTTATAATTGCTTTTCTTCATTAATCATTAATTCTCCTTTGATTGATTGTCCATTCGAGTTTGTTGCTTAAGTCTTTTGTATAGCGGTTCGTTGGCCCAACTTAAAAAAAATAAATCCAATTGGATTTTTTTCACTCTACAGTCAAAGTTCGTTGACACAGCCTTTTGTTAGCTACAAACTATAAATTCTTAGTCACTTTGAGCGTACAAAGCGAAAATTTCAACAGACAACAGACAAAAAACTGAAAATCATGGCAAATGCAGTTAAAAATTTTGGAAGCTTTTGCGCAACTTGCAACAAAAAGGAAAAAAAAAACTTCCAAACAAACAAAAAAACTTACATGCATAAATTATATAAAGAAACAAAAGCGAGAAAAATAATGTGTGTGCCGACTTGGCATGCATATTATTTGCCCAGCAGTCATGAAAGGGCGCATACCTACACATAAATTAACATGTGTCTACATATGTGTATAGATGTGTGTACACATATGCATATCTATAATTAAATGCATCATCACTTTTGTTCGCGGCTGATTGATATTGATTAACATGCATGAGACAAAACGAGACAAGACAAAAGCCCGAAAGCCAATAAGCAAGCGCCTTTGGTCAAATTACAACACGCAGCATAAAAAAATAAAAAATAACAACGAAAACACACACATACATAGAGAGAGAAAGATATTGAAATGCAAGTTTCCCAACTGTGTCCAAATGTCCAACGATTAGGGTCTGGGCGGGCGTGTCATTTGTTTCAACTTTTCACTTGAAAGCACACAAAAATTCAAATTAATAATCGATAGCGCAACTTTTCGAATTCGAAATCGAATCGAAATTTTCAACTGATAAGCCCTGAGGCAGCTGCGCGTCCATTAAGTTGGACCATTAATGATTTACGTTGCCAAATCTCTGCCAGTTGACGGGGGTTGCCCAGCTCATAAATATGCCGTCGATAAAGATCGACACACTGGCAATAACATTGTGTATATATGCATATGTATGATCAAATTAACATGCGAAATTTCAAACACAGGCATTGAGCTTTGATTGATGGCATTGCATTAGCAAATAGCTTGTTATGCATAAGGAAGAGAAGCGCTGCTGCCCAATCTATATGCAAAAGACGTGGAAGGTTCTAGCCAGCGTCACACAAAAAAAGCACAAATCAAAATAAAAAGCACTAAAAAAAACCCAATACAAAAGTCAATAAAACCAGTTAAGGTCAGCCTGAGTGGACGTTGGCTTAGCTTGTGGCTTGTGTAATCAACATGTTTGCAGCAGATGCTAAATGAATTTTTATTTATGAATAATGTGACGATGGCACAGTGGCGGCTGCTGCTGCTGCTGCTGCCGCTGTCTCTGTCGCTGATCACGTTGCGCGATGCTAAGCTACAATAAAAATAAAGTTTCAAGTGTCGTCGTCGTCACTGAGGCAGTGTGTCAGTGGCCGAAACGCCTCGGGCAACCGGTTGGCTGGCACCAATGCATCCTTGACATAAAAACCATGCGCACCAAGTTACATCTTCGATAAGCCAGCACACACACACACACACACATACGCCGCGGCACGCAATTAAAACAAACTTTAAACAACATTCCGTATACGCACTGTGGTATACGTAATAAAATTGAACAAACATTTATCATTACTCACATTTTTGTATATTTTCTTCTTTGCAGATGAAAGTCACTCTGGCGTTAGCGACTTTCTGCCTTGTGGCTGCCTGCGCCGCTGCGCAAAAGGGCAGAACCACCACAACCACAGGCACCAAGCCGGGCCGCTTCCTTTCCCTGCCCGTGCCCGCCAAGTGCGCTAGCCGTAAGTATAAATACATTTTACGTTTCACATATTTTAACCTTAACTGGTTGCCGGCTGTCGGTTGGCGGTGTGGCAAAAAGTAAAAGTGTTAAACGTTAGAAGAATATCAAATAGCGCCCATGTTTGCACTTGAATTTGTTTGGCAATGCGACGTGTAGGTGTGTGTTACAGCCACAGCGATTACAATATATTTAATTGTGTTAGGTCGGGGGCGATGCGAGGCAGCTGAAGGTCGCTGACGTGATCGTCTTTTGTTTTGGCACTGCATTTGGTCAGCTACGCACTTTCATTGCTTCACTTTCGTTGAATGGGCGAGCGTTGCCACCTCGCTGCGTTACCCAGTGGGAAACTGCAAGTCACGGCAAACAAAGTGATGGTGAAGAGATTGCGAAAATGCAACAGCTAGATGTTAGATGTTAAATTCAAACAATAGCGTCATCGCTGCATATCCGGTACACTAATGAACACAGGTAGCAGTTGGCACTAATTAGGCGGCACACGTATACAGTTGAATGCATACATTTGTGTGCATCCCGTTTAAAGCTGAAAATGCAACTTAACAATTTTGTTGTTCAGTTTTTGTTAGTTTTTTTTATGTTGGTTTTTTGGGCAACAGCGTCAACAACGAGACGGCCCATAAAGTTGCACAGCCAGTTTTCTGCCGTTGCTATGGCTTAGATCTTTCATCTTTTTTAGAAATTTCCAGTTATACAAGCACAACTTAAAGTTAACTTAAACTAATTAACTATTCAAACTTAATTACCTGCTATAGACGACGTTGATGCTCGTTAATAACAACTTTCAAGCATGCAAACTGCTTGCGCTTGCGCTTGCTTATTTAATTTACATTTCAAAACGGATTTTCTAAGATCGAGATTCTGTGTAGATAGATATCTACAGAGCTATAAGTAGTTATCGAGTTTGGGAAGTTGTTTGCTGTGATGCAATTGGATATTTCTGTACGTTTTCCATTTTTCAAACTGCATGCAGGAAATGTGAAGAGGGCACACTAATGGGACTTTTTTATTGCCTTGACCTGTAGCGTGAAGAAATTGCAGCGGTCTGGCAGCATCGGCACAAATGATCATAATAATGTGCAAACAATGGCAAATAAGGTCATTATGTTAGAGTTAAGCTGATTTGAGTTGACGGTGGACGAACGAATAGGCAAACGGCAATTGCAAAAGTGACGGCAGCTGACGTTGCCGTTCCCGTTGCCGCTGCTGCTGCTGCTGGTATGGCAGCTTTAAAGCCGCTTAAAGCGCGCCTAATGACGCGTGCCGCCAGCAGCAACAACGGAGTCACAACAGCAGCAGCATCAATGGTGGCAACAAGAGGCGTGGCGCAGGCGGCCGCGTTAAAAAAATAAAAGCAAAAATAAACAGAATACAAAAACAAACACAAAAAAAAATAAAAAAAAAAAAAAAAACGCAGCAGCTAATCAAATGCACTGCAGTAGCCGCAGCGGTGGCAGCTCAGGGAGTCAGCCATGTGAAACAAGTTTCAAAGAGCAGCAGCAGCAGCAAGTGGGAGGAGGTGGAAGAGGCCGAGCTGGAGTTAGCGTAGGGGGAATTCCATTGTTGGCCTAACCAATTTTTTGTTTGGCAAAATGGAAAACCTTTTGACACACAGACAAAGGAAAGCGGGCCGGCAGACGACGTGGCGGATGAATGGGAAGAGGAAGAAGGGGAGGAGAAGCAGCAGTAGCAGCAACAGCTTGCTGCATAAATTGTTGGCAAAGATTGCGCAACTTAAAGTAGGGGGAAGTTGTGTAAGCAGCCGTGGCATGATTTTGCCAATCCACGAGGTAGACACCCAGTCGTCAGTCGTCAGGGCCTCACAGTGAACCACACCTACGCCTAGTCATTGAACACTTCCTTTAATTGTTTTCCCTCATTGCAGGCCCCAAGGAATTCTCGTATCGCGGCAAAAACATGTTCCTAAGCACCCACGTGCCGTCGCTTGCCAACAGGAAGGTCGACTGGTTGGATGGCCGTAATCTGTGCCGCGAATATTGTATGGATCTGGTCGCACTGGAGACCCAAGAGAAGAACAATCTGATCTTCCGCGTCATCCAACAGAATGATGTCCCATACATTTGGACTGCTGGCCGCATTTGCGATTTCGCTGGCTGCGAAAACCGCCCAGATCTGGAGCCCAAGCACATTTATGGTTGGTTCTGGTCCGCAACTCGCGAGAAGATCCAGGCCACCAACCGTATTCCACAGGGATGGGGCTACAATCCCTGGTCGCAGACCGGCCACAAGAAGCGTCCACAGCCCGATAATGCTGAATATGACATCAACCAAACCAAGGAGCAGTGCCTGTCTGTGCTGAACAATGTCTACAACGATGGCATCGCATGGCACGACGTTGCCTGCTACCACGAGAAGCCCGTCATCTGCGAGGATAACGAGGAGCTGCTGCGCTATGTGGCGGCCACAAATCCGGGCATTCGTCTATAAGAAGTTCATTATCTTCGTATTGTTTGTGTAATTTTAAAGCTACTTATTATAATACTCCCTAAAAGAGTTTTTTTTGTATAATTCTTGTTTAAATATGTGTACGACGAATGCAAATACAAATAGACTTTAGAATTTATAAATACCCCCGATCTTACCACCTACACATACACACACATATATATATATAGACAGATGCCTTCAGATTCACAAATCCTCCCTCGTTTCGTAACTGCCAATCCTACACGACTATAATTTTTCCTACAAATTGTATTTATAAACAAAAATTTGTTAAGTACGAATAATCACACCCTAAAAATCTTTTATTTAAAATAGAAAGAAAGAAAATGAAAAGCTGAACTCACCTATTCTATTGCCGTGCAAGAAACAAAGAGATTGAATAAAATGTTGTAAAAATTCATTAAAAACTGATTCATTATTTATATATTATCGTATATACTTTGCTTTATTGGACACGCCGACGTGGCGGTGTGCGGGAGCGACTGTAATCCGCTTTAGAAACGTGTTCACGGCTTGATGTGGAACAATTACGACTGCGACTGCGATGACCCGACTCTGGACTAGAATGTAATCCAGATTCTCGACTGAGATTTATTCTAGCGTCTCGTTGTCGGGCAGATTCTCGACTGTCATGTCGAGCAGAGTCTCTACTGCCATGTCGGATAGAGTCTCTACTGCCATCTCGGGAAGAGTCCTCACGGCCGTTTCGAACGGATTCTCGACTGTCATGTCGGGTAGAGTCTCGGCTGCCATGCCGAGCAGGGTCTCTACTGCCATGTCGAGTAGAGTCTCTACAGCCATCTCGGGAAGAATCCTCACTGCCATATCGGCCTCTACTGCCATGTCGGGCAGAGTCTGTACTGCCATGTTGGAGAGAGTCCTTGCTGCCATGTCGGGCAGAGTCTTTACTGCCTTTACTGTCATGTGGTTCAGATCCTTGACTAGAATGGCGTCGAGTGTCTCCACATTTAATATCACGCTCATTGCTTTGATGCCTTTTGCTATGGCTGCTGGAAGATTTGTCAGGCTTAAGCTCCAGTTCGGGACTCTCTGACCAGCGCCAGTTGCGAGATTCCTGACCATGGTCATGCCAACTAAGAGTGAATACAAAATTAACTAACAATTATAATCAATTTATTTGATTTACTTACCTGCTTGTTCTGCTCGTAGGCGTTCTACTGCTACAGCGAGCACTCTTTGGTGTATCATAGAGCTCCAAGCTAGTGTTAAACAAATTGTTTGGATTGCGGAATAGGTGAAGATAGCCACAGCTGTAACCTTTGGAACATTTGCGTGTTAAGGACAAACCTTTAAGACAAGCAACAAGTGGAGTAGACAAAATGGTAAGCTATGAATTGAGTCACTATAAAGTAGTAGATGGAATGAAAAACTTAAGTCTAAGCTGAAAATAAAGCCATTAAAGCCTTCAATGGCATTAGACTGGGACTTAATCCCATCCCGTCGCAGTACCACTTTCCCACAGGCAACTTTGAAGTTATTTTACGATATAGAATATTTTTCTCATTTGTTTTAGCAAAGGATACGACTCTTGACATGCGCTTCACGTACCGCATACGGCACCACGCCACCCCTTGAGATTGGAGAATTCCACTTGAAGGCGTCTTGATGCATAGAAGCGTCCTTGCAGATTAACAAAGGCGCGCAAAGCAAAGCTAAATAATAAATATAATAATATAATAAATAAAGTAAGAGAAATAAATATGAATACGAACCGCTCCTCTGCGTACTCCACAAATACATGACCTCTTAGGTGGGGCAAGGTGTTGCGCACTGCGCGAAAGTTTACAATTTTGCCAAACTTTTCCAGCTCACCAATCGCATCATTGAAGAACTCATCGTAGTCTGTGCGCAAGTCCTCCTCAGTTAGCTCCAGGTGCTCATCACTGCTTAAATACTCTTTGTGCGTTTCGCCCACCTGCAGCAGTGGATGTGTGAAGAAGTGACGTATCAATAAGATCTTTGCCAGCAGGGGACGACGATGATTGAGGTTGCAATTGTTGCCATATCGACAGCAATTGGTGCGCGTGTAGAATTCGCACAATCTTTCTGAAGGATTTGTTTCCACCACACGGCGCAGCTCAGCTGGCGGTGAGCGCTTTCCAGTGTCTTCCATATACTCTTGCATGCGTTGCAGCATTGCCTCGAATTCCGCTGCGGCTTCTTCAGCCAGTCTTTTGCTCTCTTCTCTTCTTTTCCGTTGCTTCTCCAGTTGTTCATCTAATTCCTTTGCTTGCTGCAATCGTAAGCTCTCTAGTTTCGCCTCTTCCTGTGCACGCTTAGCTCTATCGATCTTAAATTGACGCTGAGCCAATGCCTCCCGACGCAACCACGCTTCTTCTTCCTCTTCTCTTAGGAGTTCACTGGCCAGGCGCTCACATTCTTCGAGCTGCGCTTGTTGCTTTAACCACGCCTCATATTCTGGCTTTGCCTTCATTGCTTCCTCTTCCAAGGCCTCGTCTTTTTCACGCGCTCGTGCTTGTCTCTGCCGTCGTCGCTGTCGTTGTTGCTTTTTCACCAGCTTTCGCCAAGCTCTGTAAATAAATGTATAGCGTCATTAAATATGTACGCTATTTACCAATATTTAAGCCCACCTTTTCGCCGGCATTTTCTTTGTTTTGATTCTCTTTACAATGCATCACCCTGTACAACAGTGTGACCACAACAGTAAGTTTTCAAAATCCAATTATAATTTTAACATAGATCGCTACTGTTACATGTAACTTCAAAAATACTAAAACACTTAAACTATTTACTTTTTATTTAATGTATACATTCGTTTTTTCGGTTTATTTTTAGAATAAAAAGTTGAACATACTTTTTATTGTTAAATTATAAATGAGTTAACATAACTTTTTCCCAGTTAACATTTTTTGTTACTGTTATTGGTTGGACGTCAGTGTATACATACTGTATGTCAGATATGGTATTTTCGGTATTTCATTGTCATTATAATATTAATTTTGTTTGGCAACTTACGCTTTGTTGGTACGCGGTCGCACTAACCTTTTCATGTTTTAGTCTATTTTTTATGTAAATACTAGAAGAATTACCAAATAAAATACACAACTTAAGGATTTGGCGCTCTTAATTCAAAACAATATAAACGCTAATAACACGCCTGCCCAAAAGTTGCAGCACAATTGAGCGAATAATAAAAATACAACAATCGCCGCCACAGGCAAAAGCCATGAGCAAAGTTCGCAGGCTGTACCATCAAAAATATCGCGAAGATTGGGAGCGATTCCCGTCGTTTTCCGAATGGCTGTGTCGCGGCGACGACGGTTACTCGGCTCATTGCAAAATATGCGATGCCAACGTATTGGCGCGTCTGGCATCCATCAAACAGCATCACAACACGGCCAAGCATCAAAAGGCGCTGAAATCCCATCAGCTTGGTTCTAAAGTATGCGAGCTACGACTTTTTCTTTCCACTTTCCAACAACCAAGCCTTTCACTCTTCCTTTTTCCTTGCAGAGCGCTCCCATTAAGATAGAGCCCGTCATAAAGGAAGAGCCAAAACAAGTGCAAACACAAAAGTTTCTTTTCTCTGCCAAGCCCAAACCAAAGATCATCAAACGCTCCAAAACGGAAAAAGAAGCGGAGGCCATTGAGCAGCCTCCTCTGGAGCCAGACACGTGCTCCAATGATTCGATACTGGAAGATTTGTTGGGTAATGATGACATGGAGCATCAATATCTGCAGGAGATTAGTGACACAGAAATGGAGCAAGATGTTAAGCCTGAAACCATGCAAGACTTCAAAATTGATGATATGCAAGATGACAACCTGACAGACGATAATATTATCAGCGAATTTGATCTGTTTGGCAAGAGTGTCTCCCTACAACTGAATCACATGGAGGTGAGCAGAGAGTTAATCCACTTCTAATTGTCATCTAAGTAATATTCAATCAATTCCATTTACAGCTGGAGGACGCATTGCTCTGCCAGGAACGTCTGCAGGTGGTGCTCACAGAATTTCGACTTAAGATCTTGAAACGTAAATCAAAACGCAACTTTTAAATGTATCAAACTTAAACTTACTATCAATTTATATATAATAACATATATATATCCGTATATATATTGACAAGCATAACTAACTTATACACAGAAATAAATGTTTTATGTTTATTCCGCCTCGATTTCATCGATAAAACTGCGACATTTTTTCTTTAACACTCGCACGGCTTCCAGGAATATTACCTCCGGCTTCAGAGCTCCCACAGATTCTACACTGAAGATGTAATGATCGCGCACGCGACCCATGGTGACAGCATCGGCCAGATGTGGATAACGGAACACATTACGACTGCAGCTGTCGTAGCGTGCATCCTTCACATAGGCGCACTCGTTCTCGTCGATGCCAATTACTCCGGGCGAGAAGCAGCCCTGCAGCAGATAGGCATCTTTGCCCCTAACTTCTCTGGTGAGATTTATCTGTGGCAGCAGGCGATAGGAGGCGGTGGCCACGGGTGAGAACTTGGCATGATCCTTGCCAATGCCTTTGACAGCAATCAAACGCAGATCCAGCTCGTGGCCTGGTCGCAGCTGTGCAATCAATATATCCTCATGGATGCAGCTAACACTACTTTCGCTATAAATCTGCGCTTGCTTGCCCTTTGGTAGCCACTTCAAATGACCCGAATACACCTTGTGATTCTTGTAAATATCATCGAAGTTGGATTGATCCTTGCTGGCATCTTTGCGTCGCGTGCACTTCACCTTCAGCTCATACTCAAGCGTATCCTGTTCGGTGCCCTGCTCCGTGCTCTCCTCGGTGCGATAGGCGAACAGACGTGGATCGGCTCGAAGCGGCAGCAATCCCATGCGATGGGCCAGCACCTCATCTTGTATGATTGAGGTGTTGTTGTATATATAAACCTTTTCTATGGCCATGCTGGGTACCTCACTCAGCATCAGACGACGAAAGGCATTTGCAATTGCTGGGTATACGCCAATTAAATCGAATTCTAAGCCATGCTCTTCATCATTTCTGCAGTTGGAGTGTAAATTTAGTGAAAAGGTAGTTCGTGTAACTGTATTGCGAAAAACTTACCGTACGATTACCACTTGCAGCTTGCTTTTGAAAACGTCCATATTGAAGACCTCGTCGGCCAGTCCATAATCCTGTGGATCTTGCTTCGTTCTATACTCCTCCATGTAGAGCAGCGGTTGCTTCTTATTAGCAGGCATTTTAAAATATATGTAATTCAAAAATATCTAAAGAAAAGATTCTTGCACAGCCGCCGTCTCGTTGCCGCACGTGGTTGTTGTCAAAACAATAAGAGATGCGCCAACTGTTTCTACCCGTGACAGGGTCACTGCGACTATCACTTGTCATGTATCATCATGACATTTAATTTAATTTATTATTCAACATTTCATCATTAAAAACACCCAATGATATAATCAATATTAAATTGATCAGTAATATAGCAATCAACATGCAAGTGATAAAATTATATAAAAATCGTATTATCAGTAGTCACTGTGACTTGTGTAATTGCAAGACTGGGCCAAGTTGGCAGCACCGTGCGCACTGCACAGCCTTGTGAATGCCAAGTCTTAGGTATTTAACCGGCGAAATAGATTCTCCAGCAGCAGCTTTTACGTAAATCTTTGGTAAAAGCAAATCAAAAAAATGTCGCGTGCGTTGCAACGTTTAATTGGCGGCTGCAGGTGCTGGACGCAATCGAATTGCCGAACACAGCTGAAGACACAATTATGGGGCCAACGTTATATGGCCGAGAAAGCGAGTGATCCTACAAAGGGCAAGGGACCGATATCATGGAAGAGTCTATCAGTGATTGGCGTCTTGGGAGCAGGAGGCCTAGCCTTCATGTTATATGTAAAGCATGAAAAGGATGAGGCTCGGTTAAAGGAGCGTAAGCGACAGCTGGGTAAGGCCGCTATTGGAGGTAGTTGGGAACTGGTTGATTCACAAGGCGTGGTACGCAAATCAGAGGACTTTCTGGGCAAATGGCTGCTTATCTATTTTGGATTTACCCACTGCCCCGATATTTGCCCAGATGAGCTGGACAAAATGGCTTTAGTGGTCGACGAAATTGGTGCGTCTTCATGCACCCTGTAGATGAATCAAATAATGTAAATCATTATATTTATAGAAAAATCAAATCAAGCGCCGCCAGTGCAGCCCATATTTATAACCGTGGATCCTGAACGTGATTCGAAGGAGGTGGTTGGCAAATACGTAAAGGAGTTCTCGCCCAAGCTACTTGGACTGACGGGCACCGTTGATCAAATACGAAATGTTTGCAAAGCTTTCCGTGTGTATTTTAGCGCTGGGCCCCGCGATGAGGACAACGATTACATTGTCGATCACACCATAATCATGTACTTGGTTAATCCCGATGGTGAATTTGTTGATTATTACGGCCAGAACCGAGACAAGGATCAATGTGTGGCATCAATCTTGGTCAACATAGCTAAATGGAATTCAATTAACAAAAAGGGCTGGTTTAGTTAAGCTGTGTAGAGTTGCCATATTATTATATTAAAAATTTTATTTCGTATCAAGTTGGCAGCACTAGGCATAGGCATAACAGCCCCGTCAAACTTGTATATTAGCTCTTTTTGACGTTTATGCTGCGTGGATGTTGCAGAATTTGTTTTGTTTTCTCGCAATAAATATATAAAAAATCCCAAAATGGTGTGTGTATAATGCAAATTATCCTAAGAACTTTCTTTAATGTAGTGTTGTTAATAATGTCAATCCTGTGTATTGTTGCTCTAACAAGAGAATTTCATTCAGGGTGTATACAACATAACCTTAAAAAAGCGGCTCTTCGTGCTTTATTTTTGCAAATAAATTAAAATAAAATTGTTTTTCGTTTTGCAGCGTCCGTTGATGTTGCAAGGTCACGAGCGTTCCATAACGCAAATCAAATACAATCGTGAGGGCGATCTGCTCTTCTCCAGCTCCAAGGATCAGAAACCCAATGTCTGGTACTCTCTGAACGGCGAACGTCTTGGCACCTATGATGGTCATCAGGGAGCCGTATGGTGTTTGGACGTGGATTGGGAAACCAGAAAGCTAATCACCGGTGCCGGTGACATGACCACCAAAATCTGGGACGTCGAATACGGCACTGTGATTGCATCCATAGCGGCGAAGTCTTCGGTGCGTACATGCAATTTCAGTTTCTCCGGCAACCAGGCAGCGTACTCCACGGACAAGGCAATGGGTCAGAACTGTGAGCTCTTCATCATCGATGTACGCAATGCAGATTCAAGTTTATCTGAACAGGCGCCCACACTTCGCATACCAATGGTGGAGTCAAAGATTACGTCAATGCTGTGGGGACCCCTTGATGAGACCATCATAACAGGTGAGTCTACGAAATTTACTAACCGGTGCTCAGCTATAATACTTTAGTTCAATTTTAGGTCATGACAATGGTAACATTGCCATTTGGGATATCCGCAAGGGACAGAAGGTGGTTGACTCTGGCACCGATCACACGGCGGGCATCAATGACATGCAATTAAGCAAGGATGGCACCATGTTTGTGACCGCCTCGAAAGATACCACAGCGAAGCTTTTCGATTCTGAGTCTCTGATGTGCCTGAAAACCTACAAAACTGAGAGACCAGTGAATTCAGCTGCAATTAGCCCAATTCTGGATCATGTTGTGCTTGGTGGTGGCCAGGATGCTATGGAGGTGACCACAACGTCAACGAAGGCGGGCAAATTCGATTCACGTTTCTTCCATTTGATCTACGAGGAGGAGTTTGCACGTCTCAAGGGACATTTCGGTCCAATCAACAGTTTGGCCTTCCATCCGGATGGCAAGAGTTACGCCTCCGGTGGCGAAGATGGTTTCGTGCGTGTCCAGACATTTGATAGTACATACTTTGAGAATATTTTCGAGTAGTTCCAGTCCGGTCAGTAGTTGTTAGTAGTTCCACAATCATTTGTCATCATCGATGCGCGCCATGTACATGTGCATAGAGAACTTTCAAATATATGCGAGAACAAGACGAAATATTATTTATTAAGTAAAACATTGAAAGCATATATATGTATATAATAAGTTGCAGGAGGCATTCGAGTTATTGCAGCCGACCTCTGTCCAGCCTTTAACGGAGGGAACGTTTCTTTTGCTGCACCACAACCGGCTTGCCCTGCATGGCAGCCAGTTGTGCAGGTGTGGGCAGGCATCCTGGCGGCGGTGGCGGCACAATAACAGCGCCCGAAGCTGTCGTCCTCAATGTGGCTCGTGGATCAATATTCAATACATGTGCTGCAGCAGCTCCTGCAGAGGTGCTGGGCCCAACTAAACCATATCTCTGCTGATCCTGGTGCATTGCTGGCAATTGTTGATGGTGCGTCATTCCGTAATACTGATTGCTGGGTATATGCATAGGCATTGCTGCTGTGGCTGATGCGCAGTTGATCCCTTGTTGCTGGCTCTGCTCGTATGTGGGCGGCGGAGCTCGCTGAAAATGGAAAAATTAAAACTCATTCGAAATACGCTCCAACTCACACGAACCATGGAGGTAGCGTAATCATAGTTAAAACCGTATGGTGGCGCATTGCCCTGCTTGGAGGCATCACCTATTTTTGGAAAACGAAATGATTTAACAAACGTTGCCTTGCTTTTTCTGATATATTTACAACCTGAATCTGGTTTGGACATGTCTTTGTTTTTACTACAATATATTTTGTGAATTCGATGGAGCACTTGTGTTGCCAGCCTGTTTCAAAATATTATTGCAATATTGTGTCATTCACAGTTAAACGTTAGCACAGGTCAGCTGTTTGTATGTCAAACGGGAGGCAGACGAAAACGCACGATAAGCTTGGCAGAAACAAAAAACGAAATATTAAAAAAAATATATATAACTTTAGAGTAAGAAACAAAATTTTTTTGTAGTAAAAGTATTCTGTCAACACACTAATTGCACCGTAGAGAATGGCCCACGCAACACCGCAGGTTTGTTTTTGTGATTATTGAAAAGCTTCCGCGTTTCTGTGACGCAATCGTAATCACATTCTGGTTAATATATTTATAAATTGATATTGTTTATCAGGGCGTTAAGCTTCTAAATGGATTTAAGCGTCCAAGCCGCTTCGAGAAGGGTCTCGGAGCCCAGCTGCCGGAAGCATACAAGAAATTCTGGCGCGAATGGAAGCTAACAAAGCCAGCGGCGGTGCATTATATACCCAAGGAGAGTGAGTGGGAGCGGGACGAAGTGACGAACGCCATCAAACCCGTTCAAACCATACCGTTTCCTCTCATCGATCCGCCGGAATCCCATCAGGGTATATGGGGCGGTGAGGCAGTGATCAAAGGCTTCCAAAAGCGCCAGCCCACAAAGCGACGTGTGCCGCATTTTTGGGTGCCAACGTTGCGACGCTCCGTTGTGCACAGTCAGGTACTCAATGAGTATATGTCGGTGGTTGTTACGGAGCGTACGCTGGAACAGATCCACGAGTGTCATGGCTTTGATCACTATCTGCTCAAGAATTTGGCATGTGATTTACGTTCGGCTTTGGCGTTGAAGCTCAAACGCAAAATACTGAAGTCGCTGCAAATGGGCTGCCCAGCCTTATCTGCCGAACCCGATCATCAGAATGAGGTGCTCAAGGAATACAGTCCGTATCTGGCATCCTATACGACCGAGGAGATCGATTGGTATGGCCACACCTACCTCGAAGCTATTCGTAAACTGCAGAATCAGTTACGCGCAGCCGAAAAGGTGATTCCGCATAAAGTCGAGTTTCGTAGCAAACTGATTGAACGTTTGCGTGAGGCGGGCATCGCGGAGGCGGGTAAGAAGGAGCCAAGAGATTCTGTATCCCATGGCGATCACAAGGATGCGGACATCGATGCGTTGACAAAGCTGTAAGTATCCATTCCGTCTGTGATCCAGTAAAGTTTTTAAGGCTGATTTCTTTTCCAGTGAATCGTCGCCTTCGTCTTCGAGCTGGTTGTCTAAAATAAATCCGTTTGGCAAGAAGGAAACGTAAAGGACTTTGCATTCAGTCAGCTACAACTGGTTATATGTTGAAATTTAAATATTAAAATAATTACTGGATTTATCCAGTCCGTCAAAATTAATACCCGAATCAACCCGTGTACAAACGTATTTTTTGCAAGTGTATAATATTTACGAATATTTAAGGAAACTGCATGCAGACAGATAAATAGAGAGACATTCACGATATACATATGTAGTAGTAAAAGAGGAATGATTGCAAATCCCGTCGAGGAAACATAAAAACACTTTACATACTTAACTCTATATATCTATATCTATATATATATATATATAAATGAAACTTTGTGCCAGTTTATGCCCTGTTGCTATCCATTCCATCTAGGCAATGGGATTCTTTTTCATTAGTTCGATGTCCGCGTTCATCATATCGGTGACCAGCTCCAGGAAACTAACTTTTGGCGTCCAGTTCAGTTCACGTTTAGCCTTAGACGCATCGCCTTGCAGCAGATCCACTTCAGTGGGTCGGAAATACTTTGGATTGATGCGGACGCGCACAATGTCCGTGTTGCGTTCCACGCCCACTTCCTCGACACCCTTGCCGCGCCACACAATCTCACGTCCGATGTGCTTAAATGCCGCTTCCACAAATTCACGCACGCTGTGCGTTTCGCCAGTGGCAATCACATAATCTGCAGGCACATCACGCTGCAGCATCATCCACATGGCCTCCACATAGTCGCTAGCATGTCCCCAATCACGTTTCGAGTCCAAGTTGCCCAGCTCAAAGTATTCCATTTGATTCAATAAAATCTTCGCCACCGAGCGGGTGATTTTACGCGTCACAAAATTTTCGCCACGTCGCGGACTCTCGTGATTGAATAATATGCCATTGCATGCATACATATTATAGGCCTCCCTGTAATTGATAACTATCCAAAAGCCATACATCTTGGCACAGGCTACAAGGGAGGGAAGATTAGCAAATAGTACTATACAGAAATATTGTATCGACTCCCTACCATAAGGTGAACGTGGATAGAAGGGCGTCTGCTCGTTCTGTGGCGTCTCCACAACCTTGCCGTACAGCTCCGAAGTGGACGCTTGATAGAATCGAACAGACTTCTCCATGCCGCATGTCCGTATGGCATCCAGTATGCGCAATGTACCCACTGCATCCACCTCCGCCGTATATTCGCTCAAATCAAAAGAGACTTTCACATGCGATTGTGCAGCCAGATTATAAATCTCCGTCGGCTTTACCATATTGATGATCTTCACCAGGCTGCTACTGTCTGTCATGTCGCCATAATGCAGTTTCATGCGCCCGCCTTTGTGCGCCTTCGGATCCGCATATAAATGCTCGATGCGTGTTGTATTAAACGTGCTAGCACGTCGTATGATGCCATGCACCTCATAGTTCTTCTTCAGCAGAAACTCGGCTAGATAGGAACCATCCTGTAAGGGACAGACATAAACGTTATAACACGTAAGCAAAGAACAACCAAGGTTACATTTTTGCACAAAGTCGAATTTTGGATACCCTTTCTTGCAGACATATTTGAAATGGTTAAATACATATCTATATAGTTATAATTGTTTTAATTAAGAAATAACTGACCGAGATATCTACAAACATTATGCGTTTTCCTTTTATATTTTAATTCTTTGACTAAAGCCAATAAATAAAATTTTTGACCTTACTTAACTATTTAATAATAAAATCGACGATTTAGAGCTATATTAAAACGTAGGATCAGCTTTTATTTTCATTAATCTCTTGATATATGTAATTAGAATGCTTGTTGTAAGGGTATTAATTAAATGCATAAGGAAATGTGTTATACACACTTACATACATGTCTCCTAATCTGTTAGTCATGTATTAATGTCCACATATGTAACCAGTACACAGTTTCTTTCACACACACGCACCTGTCCCGTTATGCCTGTTATCAGCGCTACTTTGTCACGAGCATTGGCTGCGTCACCTTCGCCGGCGCCCCTTGCTGTTCCATTCAAATCCTTGCTATTATGATTGTTGGACAGGCGCAATTGCTTGCTTCCCGTAGCTCCATCGCTTGCGGACATGTTAACTATCTGTATTAAGCCGGAATTTTGTTACTTTTTTCCAAAGAGCGTTCTGGTCCGCGATATAAACAATTTTTTCTTTATCTACAGCAGGGAATAGTTGCCACCCGCTACATAATTATTATAAATATGAAAGGTAGCGCAAAAATATGTACATGATGAAAAGCGTAGAGCATGACGTCACAAATATAAAGCTGAATAGTTCATTTGATTACGCTCAGCTGTGCTACCTTCTATTTGAATACTGTTGTGGGAAAATTCATTGATCTGGCAGCGCTAACCAGTTCGACGTACACAAACGCAGGCCAGTTATTAAATTGAAATTAGTTATAAAAAAATAATATTATACAAAATGATGGTGAGTTAAAAATAGAAAATATTATAGTTTTTCAGTACATAGCCTATTAGTAACGAAGTTTGAGTGCAAACCGCTTAGCCGCAGCGGAAACGCGTACACAAAGAACTGCTTATCAGTTTAATGGGCGTATAATTGGAGAGTGTGTATAACTTTTGTTGTTGTTGCATTATACTCGCATATAGGACGGCACAGATGAATCAAACATATTGACTGGTCCCGCTACCAATAATGGTGGTACAATGGAAATCTCATCACCAAACCCATTGGCTTCAGCAACAGCAACAAATGGTAGCGGAAGTGCCACTTCACCTGACAGCTCATCGTCGGCACCTGTAACACCTGCTGCACTTGGCGAGAATGCGTTGCATGTGGAAATCTCTGATGCGCTCAGTGAGAAAGAAAAGGTCAAATTTACAGTGCACACTCGCACCACACTGCCGGGCTTCGCTAAAAAGGATAATAATGTGGTGCGTCAGCATGAAGAGTTCGTTTGGCTGCATGATCGCATCGAGGAGAATGAAGACTATGCGGGCTACATAGTGAGGAGACTATAAATTGAATTGTAGATTCTTAAATATAAAACAAAATTTTTTGATATAGATACCGCCATGTCCGCCACGACCCGATTTCGATGCATCGCGTGAGAAGCTACAGCGTCTAGGCGAAGGCGAGGGCAATATGACCAAAGAAGAGTTCAAGAAAATGAAATCCGAATTGGAGGCGTAAGTGTAGCTTTTCGAAAGTGCAGTAAATCGATTTACGAATTGTATTCTTTCTTTGTCATAGTGAGTACCTGGCCACATTCAAGAAAACGGTTGCCATGCATGAAGTCTTTCTGCGTCGTTTGGCCAGTCATCCTGTGTTTCGTGTCGATCAGCATTTGAAAGTATTTTTGGAGTACGATCAAGATCTGTGCGCCAAGCCACGCAAAAAGATGGCCATCTTTGGTGGCTTCGTCAAATCTCTGGGCAAGACCACAGACGAGATATTGCTGAGCGCTACTGTGCGTGATGTCAACGATTTCTTTGAGAACGAACTGCAGTTCCTTACCGAATATCATGGCCATTTGCGTGAGGCAGCTTCGCGTACTGAGAAGATGACGCAGCGCCACAAAGATGTGGGCTATTCGCATCAGAAGATATCGAATGCCCTCACAGAGCTCTCTACGACCGAAAAAGGAAATATGGAAACTTTTGTGGCCAAGTCTGCGGAGGTGTTTGAACGCATAAAGGTGAATTTAGATTTATTTTTAATAATCTGTAGCTAATTGTTGCTTATTCCTTGCTTAGAATCTGGAGACCCGCGTGGCTAGCGATCAGGATTTAAAGCTGGGCGACACCTTGCGCTATTATCAGCGCGACAGCAATGCAGCAAAGGCGCTGTTGATACGTCGCTTACGTTGTTTGGCTGCCTATGAAACAGCCAATCGCAACTTGGAGAAGGCGCGTTCCAAGAACAAGGATGTGCATGCGGTAAAGATTTGTTTATAGAGCAGCGCTTCCTCTTGTTTCGTATTTCTAAAATCTTTTTCTCTATTATGCCCACTGGTGCTTGGCAGCAAAGTTTTTAGCTTAAGAGCTGAGCAGACAACATGCATTAATGAATAATTAACTTTTCTATATAATTTCAAAGCTACCAGTTTACATCACATTTAGTACTTTCAAACTCCAAGCCCAAATTTGATCTGCTTTAAGCATCATTTTAGATTCCTAAATCAAACATTTTCTTTTGTATTGAATAACTAAAACTCTATTGACATTTGAGATATATGCTTCCTTACAGGTTAAGATATAATTAAAATCTTGCAAATCAGAGTATATTTTAGATAGAATTCTTAACTAAGTGCTCAAGCTATCTATTAATATTTCTATGTCTATACTAAGTAACTCTTTCAACAAGTTAGATCAACTCTTGTCTGTCAGGCTATCACAGCTCAGTTACATGGAGCATAATTTTTCCTTTTGTCTATTTATTTCTACAACTGTTAACCATCTCGACTTTGAAACAATTCTGGTCAATGCGGCAATGGTATATTTATTGTAAAATTTTCTTCACATTGAACTCTTTATCGCTTTTCTTCTTCTCCTACTTTGTGGCTCACTCTTTTCGTGTTGTTCTTGTTGTTGTGTCATCCGCTGCAGCCTTTGGAGGTGCAAGAGGTATTTGGCATTTAACCTTTAACACATCAATTGGTCATCCTAGTCTAATGTCTTGCAAATTCCAAATTAAACATATTACGTCACATAAACATTTAGTTGCAGTTGCTGCATGCCTTTTAGCTATACCTATGTACAACTTAATGCATGTATTTGTATATATATCTAATTTTTATATGATATTCCTGCTAACGTTTGCCTCGTTCAATGCAGGCTGAAACTGCTCAAGCCGAGGCCTGTGAGAAGTTTGAGTCCATGTCCGCCTGCGGCAAGGAAGAGCTGATTGGGTTCCGCAATCGACGTGTGGCCGCTTTTAAAAAGAGGTATTTCAACTACTACAAATATATATACATATAATTAATTATACTTTAATCAACTCTCTTGCAGTCTCGTTGAGCTATCCGATCTGGAGATCAAGCATGCCAAGAGCCAATACGATTATCTACGCCAATCGCTGCTGGCCCTCAAGGAAATCGCCTGAAAAGCTGCAGCTTTCTTTCATCATTTGCACACATTATTTACACACACACACACACACCATAAATTATTAGCCAAGGCCCCCTCCAAGGAGTAAATCAATTGGTTTTTGCTAAGCAAACAGTTTTATTATCTTTTATTAACTACAAATATATATATATATATATATATATATATATTATATTTATATGTATGTGTACTAATGCATATAGATATACATATATTGCATATATCTAAGATCTAGCTTTCGTATATTTATGTATATGTATATATAAGCGAATATGAATTTTGGCTTGTGAAACAGATCGCTTTTATATATATGTATATATAGATATTCTATAACGAGCATTCCTTTATGAACATTGTATAAAAATTGAATATTGAATATATATACATACATATATAATTATATACAGAATAGTCCTTTTAAATAATTGTCAACGCATTTTTGGAATCACACTTGAATATTATTTTATAAACACATACTGTTCGGTGAACGTTGCTAGGGCAATGTGTGCTTGAAGACCCCCGTCGAAATTTTCCGCCTAACAACCCAGCGAAGAACTTGAATTGAAAATTGTTGTCATTGTTAAATATTTATTGAGTGCGTTTAATTGAAAATTGTTGTTGAAATCATGGATGAGTTCGGTTGTTTTGATCCGAAGCTGCCGGCCAGCGATAAATCCTCAGATTGGCGTACTTCCACCTATCGTGGACATCGCCACATTACGGATACTCGCCTGGGCACCAAGCTGAACGCGCCCCACGAGTGTTCCAACAAGGGCATCTTTGTTAGGGATCCTTTGCTGCATGAGAAGCAACTGACGGAAATAACAGGCAACTATGTGTGGAAGGTGAGTTCCGGCTATAGATGTCCTCATCTCTGGTATTCTCTGGTATTCACTTCTATTCTCCGTGCAGTATCCCGATCCGTATGTCTTGCGTAATCCTTCGCTTAATATGAAAACGCAATACATGAAGCGTTTTGAGGAAGGCAATTTACGTTTTATCAAGCGCAAGACAAAGCCATTGATAAGTGTCTCCCAGGAGGCGTTTACCTTCGTTGACCTCCCGTTCGAGGCTGATCAAATTCCCATACGCATGCCCACTCCAGTGGAGACCACCAAAGTACTGATTGATCGTTCAAAAATCGGCTTTACCAAGTATTTGGATCCGGGGGCGACTACATATAATCTCTCCTACGTTCATTATACGCCGCAAGACCTCAAGGCCAGCATTGCCGCCCCCGATACCATCACCTTCTGGAACTGGGCAGAGCGCGGTGGGGAGACCACCACGCATGTCACTCGTGTGGCGGATGAAGTCATGTGCGACGAGACGAATGCGCAGGCCTGCCCGAAGCGTCGCTTGGAGTATCCGAGTCAGCTGAAATGTGTTCCACACACCGGACTGATCACCGAGGTTCGTGCGAACTATTCGAACCCCAAGCTGAGCAAGGAATATATCGACTACGATACAACAGATGTGCACCCCGTGCTCGTCTCGGAGCCCTTCACTCCGTTTGCCAAGTCGAGCGAGTATGGCGTCTACGGCTCCGGCGATCCGGTTCGCAAATATGTTTAAGATTTCATTTACGTTTTAAAGTTGATGACAGCCAAATATATTTTAGTTTAATATTCACAACTAACATTCACAACACTAATAGACCGTATACGCGTGAGGCAATAGCTGATAGACGGACGTGACCAGAACCTCCGCATCGTCCTCGAATGCGGGTATTGGGGAGCTCGACTCCGGCGCTTGCGCTATATAAATGGGCAAATCCAGTTTGGCAAACTCGTTCATAAACTGACGACACACACCGCAAGGCGTGGTAAAGCCGTTCGGATGATAGGCCACCACGGCGCCGGCATTGAAGGCCCTGCAGCCCTCGCTGATGCCCTTCAACATGGCCGTGCGTTCTGCACAGCAACCAGGTGTGAGTGCCACATTCTCAACGTTGCAGCCAGTGAAAACTTTGCCGTCCTTGGAGCGAAAGGCAGCGCCCACCTTGAAATTGCTATATGGAGCATAGGCGAAGCACCGTGCATTGAGTGCATCCTCCAGAAGCTCACGGCCGCAGTTATCTGTGAAGAGGTTGCAAGGATTAAGCAGTGAAGAGATGAAGGAGAATGGTTTTCAGTAGAGAAGACTCCTCCCAGAAAGGGATTTGTGTATGGAGCAGACAGCAAAGGCTGGATGGGGGTTATTAAGCTAGAAATTGCTATCTTTGCCCGCCTTCTCCTACTCCTTCTGGCACTTGCTCACCCAGTTGACTGAAGCATATGGTATATTCGCAGAGTTTAATGGGATGCGGCAGGTTAAGTGATTCTTTGACAGGGTATCCCGTTTGACATGGCTGCCTTCGATCCACTTCACGCTGCAGGTCCTTCAGCTGATCCATATAACCCTTCAGCCTTCGGCATGTCTTTGCCCTGGCCAGTTCCTTATGCAGTGCATCGAGACGTTTCATGCACTTCTTCAGCTCCTTACGTTTCTGCGACATTGGTATAATTTCTGTTCTCTTTTGTTTTTGATCTTTTTTAACTGTATATTTTTAAAATTTGTAGAGTCGTCCTATCGTAAGGCCAAAAACATGAATATTTCAATACAATATTATCGAATTGCCAGCACTCAATTGTCATGCTTTAAAGGCTTACTGAGACTTCTATGGGCTAGATACTTAGGGTAGTTTTGGAAATTTCCAAGCAATTTCAGAAATTACACAGCTAGAAATTCAGTTCAATTGCTGCAGCTTCCCTCTTAAGCTGCAGTTGGAATTATAAGAATGTATATGGATCGTTATCTAGGATCCCCTCATCACAATCTCTGATTCATGGAATTACAATAGGAAGTTGAAAGTTCAATTGAGTTAACTGTATAAGCAGATTAAATTTTCAGAATTGCAATCAATTCTTGTGATAAGGCCTTCTTTACGTGCAAGTTATGAATCAAATAACTTTGATAGAAGTATGATGCACAATAATTAACCAGATAAACAATCTAATTTTTGTTCATTGTGTTTCATATACTATTTTTAAAGGGTAATACCCTTTCTTTTATTTGAGCCACAGCTTTAGTTTGTATTATATTGTGTTTATATATATATATATATATATATATATATATATTTATATATTACCAAATTGGACAGACGGACAGGTCAGGGCTATAACTTATTTTTTGTGCTGATCTAGAATATATATACTTTGTGGGGTCTGTGACGTCTCCTGCCCATTCAATTCCCATTTGCAATTCAGGTTCAGGGTATACTAATTAATTAATCACAGTAAATTTATATATAAATTTATTTTATTAATTATTATAATTTTATTTAAAGTATTAATTATTCTAATTTATTTAAAGTATACACATATACATAATATTACATATGATAATAATTTTATAGTGTATATTAATTAAACTAAGTAAAACAATAACAAGAGTAAATCAAGCCTTGTATATTATGTATGTATGTATATACATATGTATATAATAATGTTATATTTATTTAAATTTACCAACTGAAAATTACAAAATTGTAATGATCGCTAAAAAAGTTGAATATTTGAGTTTAAATAAAAACAAAAACTTTCATTTAATATATTCCGAGTTTTTATTGGAATTTATTAAACAAAATTATATTACATAAGTGGTACCAAGTCTTGCAATTTTTCTAGTTCTTTTAGTAGGTGTGGAAACTGTGTGGCAATAGATTGAAAATGGATGTGCAAAGGATTGGATCGTCACTGTTGAAAGGTTCCTCCGGCTGCTCCTGCGGCGACCGTGCGTCATTGGCCTGAGCTATATAGATGGGTATATCCGTGGTGCCTGCAAATTCTCTGATAAATTGACGACACACACCACAGGGCGAGATAAACACATCTGGCTTATAGGCGACCACCGCACCACTCGAGAACTGGCGATAACCTTCGCTGACGGCCTTGGTAATGGCCGTGCGCTCGGCGCACGATGTCGGTGTGAATGCGGCATTCTCCACATTGCAGCCTGTGAAGATTTCCCGGCTATTCTCTTTGGCACGAAATGCAGCGCCCACTTTGAAATTACTATACGGGACATATGCGCGCTGCCGCACCTGGTGAGCGGCACGCAAGAGCTCTTGAGCCGTTGCATCTACGTAAACAGAGGGCGATACGTCATAAATGATCGAATACGTCACAGCCCAGCATGCGACACTCACCTAACTGACCGTAGGGTAGGACGGTCTCCTCCACTGCTGGCCGTGCCAAGCCGTTCAATAGATGCGCCATAATTGATACAAAAATGATTTATTGCTGCGGGAGGGGGCATTCGTTGTTATTTATAAATTATTTCAGTTGTTTAGCTACAAACATATGGTTAGTGCGTACTGTGTGCGTGTGCTGCTTACGAAAGTCCAATGGCAAATGGACGGTATTTGCCGTCCGCTTGTTCTGAACTTGTCAATATATGAGCGTTTAAACGAGAGCGAGCCGTTTTAGCAGCTGCTAGCTGTTGTTGATAACGGCTGCTACAGCGCTGCCCGAAGAGCGCGCACAAGCCACAAGCACAACAAATACATGCATACGTATACATATATAGAGAAAACTACAAAGCGGGCGTGTGTGTGTGTGTCTATGCGTGTGTTTGTAATTGTACATATGTATGTATGTATCTATGACATCAAAATGGGGTAGTTGCACAGTTGCAACTAGCTTCAAATGTGGATATTCACACAGAGAATTGCATGTTGCATAAATATCTAGGCGTAAGACTATTCACATTAAACATATTGCACATGGTATAAGATCGTTGCACTTCATTTGCCGCTGGGAAAGCTGAAGCCGTTTGGTAGCAGCTGCAATACGCTGGTGCAGAGTACACGGAGCGGTAGGTTGGTTGGCTTGGCAGCGTACAGGGCTATATCCCGGCCATTGTTAGCGAACTCGGCTAAAAACTGTCGACAGACACCGCAGGGCGTTGTAAAGCCATTGTCCTGCTGTGCCACAACGGCGCAGGCCACAAATTGACGTTTGCCCTCACTGAAATGGAGTTTTATCTTATTGACAAATTTCCAATTGGTCATATCAACTTCATATGTACCTTAGGGCTTTCACCGCCGCAGTTCTTTCCGCACAAATGCTAGCTGCATAGGCTCCATTTTCGATGTTGCAGCCAGTATAAATGGAGCCATCGCTCGTTCGTATTGCGGCGCCAACTGCAAAGTTACTGTACGGACAATAGGCATGATTGCGCGCCTCTGCAGCAGCACGAATCAGCTCCTGTATGGAGGCATCTGCAACGACAATGTATATAATTTTTAGCAATATATTCTGTAATTAGCAAGTCTATTTGGCACCTAGACTGTCATGTTCCCGCACATTGGCTGCATCTGTGGCCCCGTTTATGAACACCTGCGTCATTGTTCTATTTTTTCCGAATGGTCTAATTGCAGCGTCAAATATTATGCGTTTTACTTTTGGTACGATTTGAAACCTTTATACTGTTTTTTAGTCTAACGCTTGCCGCAGCTTAAATTGTTTTCCAAGTCATTTTCATTTTTTAACACTTATCAAGTTTCTATCAGTTGTCTATTTTTACGACCTTGCGACATCTGACCTCAATTTTGATGAGCAGTTTTCAGTCGTTATATCCAGTTCAACCTGTAGTCACAGTCAGCTGTTTCAGAGATATTTCAAACAATATCGATAACATTTCAGAATTATAAACAAAATATTTGTATATGTATGTACATTTATGAGTGTGGGCTCTCCAACATTATCAGCCTTTTGACAATCGGAAAATTTTTGGTATTGATATCAGAGCAATCAAATAGTGAGTTATACTCGGTGATTGCTTTTTCTCCTAAAATTTCATATGTCGTCGTCCAATGAAACGCAGCCACAGGAGGACATCGAACGAACTATGGGCGGTAACGATGAACCTTTACCGCAACGATTGCCACCCATCGATCGGAGTTTAGTTCGCTATCCATATTGCATTGTTTGGACACCGATACCAGTGCTTACCTGGATATTTCCATTCATCGGACACATGGGAATTTGTATGAGCAATGGAGTTATTCGGGATTTTGCTGGATCCTATCTAGTCACCGAGGATAATATGGCATTCGGCCGTCCCACACGCTATTTGCGCTTGCATCCGAAAAATGTCGAAGGCGGCACCTACGCCTGGGATGAGGGCGTTAGCAAGGCCTCTGTGCTCTATGGTACGCGTATGCATAACCTATTTTGTGACAATTGTCATTCGCATGTGGCCACAGCGCTATGCAGTATGCGCTACTTGAACCGCACCAGCTGGAACATGATTATTCTGTGCTTCTGGATGTTCGTTTGTGGGCGTTATGTGAACGCCTGGGGCATCATCAAGAGCTGGTTGCCATTTCTTATATTAATAATTGGTATAGCCTTGCTTACTGTGTACTTTTAGGATCTACAACTAATTTAGTCTCTGGAAAACTATGTTTACGATTCATGTTTATTTGTGTATGTATGTGTGTATGTTGCTTATTTAAATGTACAAATCTGCTAAGTACTACTTTATTTGTTGTTTTTGTTGATTTGACCTCACTCCTCGAGAGCGCGCGTAACATCGTCAGCTACTGCTAGTAGTTTCCTCCACTGTGAAGCAGACAACGAGATGCCCTTCTTGCCCGGCAAGACTTTACCATCTTTCTCATAGTGCTCTCGTATATCAACCATTTTACGGCCACGAAACTCGTTGATGCGCACCTGACGCATGCCCTCTAAAGTCCATGTGGTGGTATCACTGCCATCTCCACTATCATTCTTATTCGATTTAACTCCGGCGCCCTCCTTTGACTTTTTGCTCGGCGGTGGATTACGCTGCAAATTTTTGTTTGCGGTTATAGTTAAAATACTTCCGTGTCATTTATTGCAATTATATGTAACTTACATCATCCGGACCGCTATCGCTGTCGGAAGAGGAGTTTTTTGCAGACTTCTTGATTTTTGGCATTTTTATTTCAATATGATACTTCAATTCCCTGTCACCTATAAAAAGAATTTGGCGCAAATAATTTGCGTCAACAGAGTTGCTATTCACAGTGAACGGTACTATGAATCGTTTTTGCCATTCACATGTACAGATGAACACAAAAGCGAATAGACGCCGAACCTGCATTCTATTTCTAACTGAGCGGCGGCATAATTTGTAGAGACGCGCATTTTCTACTTATTTTGCGTTTGTAGTCGGTCGTTATCATAATATTAAGTAAAAAGTGTAAAACTAAGTTAAACAGTAATTTAAAATTAGGAGTTTCTTGGTAAGCGTGCTCATAGTGATTTATTTCGATGTGCCGCAAATTTTTGCACATTGTTTTTTTTTCTCCTGTACATACATATTTACATACATGCGCGCTTCTATATTTTCCATGGTACAGCTTAAGAATAAAAAACACATACATACACATACAAAATGGGCAAGAAGGCCGAAAATCCTGAGAGCAACAATGCATCTTCTGGCGCTGAAGAGGAGGAGGAGGAGGAATATGCAGTGGAAAAAATCCTAGATCGTCGTGTGCGCAAGGGCAAGGTTTGTATAACTTTGCATGGGAAAGAGAGTTGTGAAATATGTTGCTTGGTGTTATATACGTACGTTCATAGGTGGAATACTATCTTAAGTGGAAGGGCTATCCAGAGACCGAGAACACTTGGGAGCCGGAAGGGAACCTCGATTGTCAGGATCTCATACAACAATATGAACTGAGTCGCAAAGATGAGGTAAAGCATTTATTTATTTCTGGTTTCGCCAGTTGTTTATGTGATGTGTCCATTGCAGGCCAATGCAGCATCTTCCGCGAGTTCGAACAGCACAAAAAAAGATCGGCCTGGCAGCAGTGCCAGCAAGACCAAGGAAACGGGACGGACCAGTACAACAACCAGTAACAGCAACAGCAACGGCGGCACCGCTGGCGGCGGAAAAAGGAAGTCCGAGGAACCAGGTAGTCAATTGGTGTATATACATATATGAAATTATATTTATATATAATAATTTATATAATTTACACGAACTACAAAATCTATATTAACATATTATCATGCCTTATTTTAGCTGCACCTGCGAGCAATAAATCGAAGCGCGTCGATTCGGATGATGGCGGCGATCTAATACCCGCTGGTGGTACTGGCTTCGATCGTGGCCTGGAGGCTGAGAAGATATTGGGCGCCTCTGATAACAATGGTCGGCTAACATTCCTTATACAATTTAAGGGTGTCGATCAAGCGGAAATGGTTCCATCGACGGTAGCCAACGTGAAGATACCACAAATGGTAATTCGCTTCTATGAGGAACGCCTCTCTTGGTATTCGGACAACGAGGACTAAGCGCTACACCATAATTTTACTATTGAAACATATATTTTCTCAGCATAATATACTTCAAAAATTATGTATTTTTATCATCAAATTCCAAGAAATAAACATGAACTAAAACATTATGAAGCAGCTTTCTGAATCTAGGGTTTTGGAGAATTGCAGGAAGTAAGTATTCTAGGAATTGAGCAGCTTGTTGGCCACGCTGCATTCCGAGTTCTCTAGAACGTTGCCACAGCAGGACCAATGCCGACGTCCTGGATGCCCTGCATGGCCATGACCGCAGCCACTGTAGCCGGGCATACGCCCCTCGCAGGAGCACTTGACGCTCTTGTTGCCCTTGCTGGAACAGAAGGCACAGCAGTGATATATTCCATTATGCGGACGCACCTGGCGCGAGTGAAAGGTGTATGGACTGCCTTTGATGGGCCGATCATTAATGGAGATCATCAGTATTAAAGTGCCCTGTGTGTCGGGCGTGAAAGAGATGCTATAGGTGCCATCGCGATGATCGGACACCTCCACTGGCAGATACTTCACATTCGCATCCTTGTACTTGATCATGCAATTGATCTCCAATCCGCCATGACAAAGCGCCACGCCATCTGCGTCGCGTGAGAGCAATTGCAGTTCCACCTTCCGATGCAGACGCAGCTGCGAGAACCCCTCCCATTGCAGGGTGCACAGCGATGGCTCCACCGTTTGCATTGTTATAATTCCATACAGCGGTATATCATGCTGATCTTTGGTGCCAGGCGCGCGGATTTTGGACAAAAAGTGCAGCGAATCGGAAATCTGCAAAGATGTTCGTACATTAGATCTTCATCATTGATAAACATACATAATTAGAAAAGTTATTCAAAAGCAAAAACTAGTCAAAACTGCTCAACTGCGAGATTCCCTGAACAATTCAAAGAACTGATATTCCAAGAATTCTACGTCTGCGTGCATTATAAACACACATGTACTCACACACTCACATGTGTGCGTAGGCATAAGCACACGCATTGCTCTCTCGTTTGCACTGCGTGGGGTATATGCGGTATATGTACATATGTGTGTATGTATGTATGTACATATGTACATATGTGTGTATGTTTGTAATGTGATCTTATTTGATGATTAAATTTTCTTTTGAATTGACTTTTGTGATCAACATACATACATACATACATATATGATTATGAACATGAGAATCCAATTTTTGTGCCTATTACAACATTTAACAAAACATTCGTACTCTTAATTTCTCGTTTTCAATGGGTTCAGCGTAGGTACAGTTGCTACAGAACAAAATGTACTACCAACTAATGCCTATTCATTTTGCTACTTGTAGAGCCTGTCTTAGTTACTAGATTGACATGCTTACCTTGGGATCGACGGGCGGCTTGAACTGCTGACAGTATTCGAAGCGTTTTAATAGAATGCGCGCAAAGCTTAGGATCTCAACATCGGCGCCAATTTCGGAGAGCTCCTGGCTAAAGCGTATGGCTTCCATTGCCTGTTGCGTTCGTTTTTCTAGAAGATCAGATTGAAATGAAGTGAAGATGTGAGACAAATTTCAGAAATGATCTTATTGGGAGATATGCCAACCCAGTGATCTACTAATTCTCAAAAAGTCGCATTACTTCCTGAGGCTTCCTCATAAGACAGAAATAGGTGAGCAGTTTAAGTCCACATCAGATCAGAAATAACGGAATCAATGTCGACCCCTGCCGGGCGTAGCTCTATAAGAAGCCTTGACCCCTATTCTAATGGTATTTCCTTTACATTTAGTCCTACTCTAAGCTCCCTTGGACTGCTTACCCAATTCCAGTTGCTGATTAATGATCAGCTCCACCTTGGACTCCCTGGCGCGATTGACCTGCTGCAGCAGCGTATTGCGATGGGCCTGCAGTGCCTCAAAGTAGCGATTCATATAGCTCTCCACCTGGGCCTGGATGTCATCGCATCTCGCATTGATGCTGCGCGTTATCTCGCGCAGTCGCTCGATCGAGTGCTCGGCATATTGGCAAAGCGGACGCGTCTGCTCCGTGGCATCGCTTAGCTGCTTGGACATGTGCAGTTGACTCATGGCCTTGGCCACCGTCTCGTGGCGATGGTTGCGATGCTGCAGCACCAAGCAGTCCGGACAAGCGAGCTGAAAGGATCCAGACAGATCGTACATCTTTCGATTCCTACTGACTGCAGGCACTCACCTGCTGGCAGGGTATGCAATAGGACTTTAGCTCGAAGCCATGCAGTCCACACTTGAGCAGCACCTGGCTGCTGTCACCCAATCCAAATTGTTGTTGCTTCTGCTTGCGTGCCCGTCGCAGCTCGAGTATATTCCGCATGCGATGATTCGACGTGCTGCGCTGACGTTCGTGGGCTTCCTTGCACAGTGTGCAGAGATTCAGAGTGCAGCTGATGCAGTGATAAGTGGCCTGCGAAGGAATAGGTCAAAGCAGAAGGTGTTATATAGAGTATATTGATAGATCTATAATTTGCGATTACAGTACAAAAAGTAGTCTGGAGTCATATGCCTACCTTGCTTCCTCTACACCTCTCCCTCCTCCTCATACCCCCTCTCTCTCTCTCTCTCTCTCTCTCTCTCTCTCTCTTTCTATCTGTTCCTCTCACCCATTCTCCCTATCGTTATAATTCCATCTTCCCCATTTCCCTTCTCTATACACTCTCTCATCCTCGTTCACTCTCTCTAATCCCACGAGTCTTTCATACTTACACTAATTTCCTCACTGCATAGGGAGCACCAGACTTTCGAGATGACATCTTCGCCTGCCCGTAGACGCAATGCCTCAATGCGTCGCACTAGTAGGAAGTTCTGTGGCAGCTGTCGAACTCCACCCAGAGCTGGAAGCTCCGTGACGAACTGACAGCTGTGACAGCGTAGACTGCGTACAGCATCTGGATCGTTGGCGAAGCTGTTGTTCAGGCGCATGCTGGACGAACAAGCGGAAGTGGAGCGTTTACCCTAAAATAGCAATTAATTGAGAAATTAGGTGTGCAGAGAACATCTTTGTGCAATCCTAGCTACCCTCAGGGCTAAATGATCCAATGACTTTTTGCTGCCACGTTGCCTTGCTGGTGAGATGGTGGCCAGCTCGTTAGCCGTATCGGGTGTGGATGGGAGTAGACTGTAGCTGGAGTGCTCTTCCCACAGTGCCTCCTCGCGCAGATTCGCATTGACCAAGCACTGCAGGCAAAAGGAATGCAGACAGTGCAGCGTCCGTGGATCCGTGAAGACATCCATGCAGATGGCGCATTTTAGATCCTCGGGATAAATGATGTTCACGTAGCTGGTTGCTGGAGCAGCCATATTCAAGCTGGAGGAGGGCGAGATTTGGGGCGTGCCAGCTGGAGAGGGCGTGTAGCTGCGAGAAATTTGCGAAGCGGTCTCATAGTAATCTCTGGCACTAGCTGTTGGGGGCAGCAGGCTGTTGACCTCCAGATCGGGAGTGGGTGGAGAGACGCGCAGCTCTGGCGAAGATTTAAGGCTGAGCAAACGTTTGGGCTGGGGCGGAATTATAGAAGATCGCACTGGATGAGGCGGAGGTAGCGGAAGAGGAGGCGGCGGAGGTGGGGTTGGTGCCACGGTTATATCACTGGCGCTGCTGGTGCTTGGCACAGATGCCGCCGACGCCTCACTCAATACGTTGTCCAGCAAGGATTCCGGTGAGGTGGAACTGGTGAGGCTGCTGCTGCTTGGATCACTGTTGCTATCGGTGACCAGCAGCTCGGTGCGCGAGCGTCGGATGCATTTGCTCGCCTCGTAGGCAGGCAGACGTGGCACTGCCTGGCCAGCAGCTGCGCCAGCTAGCCGAGCAGGTGCTATGCTGAAGCTGAGCAGCTGCGGCGCCGACTTGCGACGCAGTGCATCCAACTCCAGCAGCATTAGCTGCTGCTCCACCTGCTGTGCCTGTTGCACCTGCTCACACGGCTTTGCCTGTGCGCCAGATTCTTGCAGCTTTATTTTGCTCGTACTCAACTTTAGCTGCATTTTATCCACTTGTGCAAAAGTCGGAGCTACTGTGGCTGCTGCTGCTGCTGCTGCGGTTGTTGCTGTTGTATTTGGAGCTGCAGCTGACAGCTGCAATCGCTCATAGTCGGCGAGATTGCTCTTGGAGTGTCGCTTGAATGTAAGTTTGCTGTTGCTCTTGCTCATGACTTCGTTTGTTGCTTATGCAACGGATGGAATCTAATAAAAAATACACACACACACACACGCAAAAGTGGGGAAAATAACTATGAGTGAATACAGTTGACAGCTGCGCGTTCCATTACCAACTGCCCATGGCTTGACTCGAAGCAGCACGGCCAAAACGTCGTATGCTTAATCTAATTACACATTCGTCTGTTGGTCAAATGGAAATGGAAATGCCACTGCGACTGTGAATGCGATTGCGAATGGGTTACAACTGTCAAATGTCTAGCATTGCGGCCAGTTGTGTTTTACACTCGTTTCGCTGTGGAATGGCTGTGCCAGGTGGCATTGGAGCACCACCAACCAAATGGGTAATATACAAAGGGAACCCAGGTGACAAGTGCAAAAATACCATCGATAGCTCGTCCATTAACAAATATGCCTTTATTGAACATGGCTGCAGTAACTGTAAAAGTATCTATAACGAGAAATAATGGTGTTAACAATGCAGGAATTTCCATATATTAAAAGTGAAAAAAAATATATTATAAATTATAAATAGAAAATATTGAATATTAAAAAAAAAATTGCTATTTGAAATTTGTTTTTATTTATATTCAAATTTTTATTGTATTTATTACAACAAAACATGTTAAGAAATTTTTAAATTTACTCAATCAAAATGGTTGTATAAAAATGTCCATTTACTTATTTCCAATCCATAAACATTTCTATAACACTTTATTTCTCTGGAAACAATTTTTAGAAATTGATTTTTAAGTTTCATATTATTGTTATTTTTTTTACATATTATTTTTAGAATGAAAATATTAAATATTCAATATTATTGTTTTTTTTTTTTTTTTTTTTAGACTTCTCTTGGCAAAAACAAATCATATAAACAATTCTATTTTTTTTTTTTTTTTTTTTATAATATTTGGCACACTTATATATAGACATAAATTCTTACATAATTTTAAGAAGGTTTTCGTTTTGAATACAACTAATTTCTTTAATTTTTCAAATACTAATAATCCAATACACTAGTAATAATTACCAATAGCGCTCTTAGTTAACTGAAGTGCACTGTTATCAGTCTACTGCATTTCTCTCTGCCCACAATTTCACTTTCATACTCACATACATATGTACATATACACACACACACATACACTTAAACTCTTATCCCTATTACATTGTATGAAATATTAAAGTCCACTCCACAATCTCTTTAAGAATGCATCGTTATCAAAGTGCATCAACTCTCAAATGACGATCAACCTCACACCCACTCGCTCGCTCCCTCTCACTTTTACACACTCTCTTGTGTTGGCAAAGCTTTTACGTCCACTTGTAACACTTGCTGTGCTCAGCCAACGCTCTCACGCACACACACACACACACACACACACACACACACGCATATAACCATACTATTCACACTCTAGTGGACAGGGAGAGTGAGCTTTTGTACGTACGCTGTGCGCCCTCAAACCAAACACAAATGTTCGGCACTGTGTCTCAGTGCAATTCGGGACTGAGTGACGTGCGTACGCTGTTAACGGTTGTTTTTGGTTATTGTTGCTTCGTTTAATTTTTTGGCGCACTCAGTTCGGCTCGTGGAATCGAATTTGGTATCGGCATCGGTGCGGGTGACGCGTGTCGTGTCTCAATTTTTAGCTTTTGAAAGAATTGCCCCAGCAGCCGCACAGAACGCAACTTTCTATTTGTCGTTTCGTTTTCCATAAACCAAAAAAAAAACTTATGTATATCGTTTCTATTTGAAATCTATGCTATAGTGCCAAATTACATGGAATATTAAATGCATGAAAAATAAAACCCAATTCATTGCACTGTGTTGAACTTTTCTATATTGCATTCCTACTGTTGTTGCCTGCTCGCTGCTGTCTCACTCTCTCTCGCTGTCTCTCTTCCCCTTCGTTGTGTTTTGTTTCTTCGCCAGCGACGCACATTTTTCGTTGTTGTTGTTGTTAGCGGCATTTTGTGTGAATTCTTTTTGTTTTTATTTGTTTTGCTTTCGATTTTCAACCGGTAAACGAATAAAGGGAACATCAACATGGAAACGGTAAGCGTAAGACTCAAGACCGGTTAACGCATTAGCTTAAAGGTCATTCCCCAATTTATATTTATATACATATTTATATCATTGTATATTTTCATCACATACATATATATATCAGTCTGAACTGCGTCCGTTTCAAAGTTCAAAACTGTGATAAAGTTATTTTTTGACGCTCATTGCGTAAAAGTTTAAAGTCCCCCCCGTAAAGGCCGCTTGTCATACTGCCCCATTCAGAAGGCGTTAAAAGGTTTTTGTATTTATATAAAAAAAGAGTCTATAAGATAAGTTTTAGCAGCGCGCTAACGAGCTTTGCCTCATTTAGCTTTAATTTCGTAGCATTAGTACAAATGCTGTTTCCAATTAGCTTGATCTATATTATTCTTTCATCTAATAATATATCATTATATTACTAAAAACAATCTAAAAACAGTTTTGCAATCATTCAAACTATGAATTCGTATTTTAAATGTAAAAAATAATATTACTATTAAAAAAGATTTAATTTGAATTCGCTTTCTTTTCTTTACACTATATGTATATAAAGGCGAGTCGCTTAAAAATATTTATGTACATTTATTTTTGGATCTATGTGTTAATTAATGATCATATTCATTGACACAGACACTAAAAAACACATTCTAAAATTAATTTCAAGTAAAAATTTATTGTTAAACATTTTATTATTACAATGGAAGCCAAATACGTTTGGCTTTATGTCAATCTTTCTATTTTTAAATAAATTTATTGTACTTTCGCTTAAACAATTTATAATAACTATTCAATATTAACATTTACAATGAAAGTTTTACCAAAAATAACAAACCCATTAAAATTCGCAACATTGTCAGAGTATAGCAATAAAATGTTGATTTATATCAGTTACCTGTCACACTTAGAGATAAAACACAACCTTATCTAATGGATGCTCGCAAAAAACGAAGAGAAATAAATAATATAATAATATAAATCATAAAATAAATATTTTATTACAGACGAGCAACTATAGATTCGGCGATATTGACTATGTTGTATTCCTGGGCATGATTGTACTATCCACTGGAACGGGCATTTACTTCGGCTGCTACAAGTGAGATTTATTTGGTTTAATAGCCGTTCATGATGTAAATGGAGTATATTGGTTTCGTTTTCTAAGTTAATGACTTTAAATTTGCAATTAAAGTCTATTAGGGCTAGTATAATATTTCTTATTGGAGAGCCCATTACCAATGCTTATCTAAATCAGAATCAGCAATCAATCAATCTTATGATTAGATAAAGAAATATCAATTTTAAGCAACGTTTATTTAAATTCGAGCTATTTTTGCAACATGAACGAGTATTATGCAGTTGACTCTGCCCCACTCTATATATTTAATGTATTTTCTTTTAGAAAAACTAAAAAGTCCATTGAAGAAGTGGAGCCTACTTTGCCCGAGAGCGTTGCAAAGCCGCGTAAACAGGACTTTGGCTCGGCCAAGATGAGCGAATATTTGCTCGGATCGCGTCAATTGAAAGTCTTTCCTGTTGCCATGAGCCTAATAGCCAGGTAAACTGAGAGATATATGCAAATATATATATTTATGTGTTCAGCAGTATCTATTATTTATCTCTCTTATCTCTGCAGCTATGTATCGGGCGTCACAATACTGGGCACCACATCAGAGATATATAATTATGGCACACAATACTGGTTTATAGCCATAGCCATTCTGTTACAGGGCATAGCGGTCTCTTACATATATATACCAGTTTTTACGGTACTGCAAGTCGGCTCGTCCTACGAGGTATGTACATACATACATTCATATGTATATCTTTGTCTAAATCATAAACTTTATAGGCAGCGTATAAACTAAGCTGTTAAGTCGAATCACAGTCACTAACGATAAGAAAGTGTAACCAGACTCTTGTTTCGGTATTTAATTAGTGATACTACGAGCAGTATGCCCATTGATTGGGCATATTTGTTGTATAAGGTCAATATATAAATATTTATAATATCCAATTTCGTTTTGTGATAGATAGAGTAAGTGTAAATATTGATACAAGTGAGTATAAGTGATATAAGTATAAGTATAAGTATAAGTATAAGTATAAGTATAAGTATAAGTATAAGTATAAGTATAAGTATAAGTATAAATATAAATATAACTATAAGTATAAGTATAAGTATAAGTATAAATATAACTATAAGTATAAGTATAAGTATAAGTATAAGTATAAGTATAAGTATAAATCGGAATTCAAAGCTTTCGAAATAGAGTTTTTAAATTTGTCAGTTACATTTCTGCCGGCTCTCTCTCTCTACCTCTCTCTCTTTTGGGACTGTATTATATTTTAACTGTTTTTTTTTTTTCTCTCGCGAATGAGTATATTGAAGTCAGTAGTGGTCGATGGCCACATTCCCTAGTTGTTTTCATTCAATTTGTCATTGTGCATTGAAACCTTATGTTTGGCCAATTTGTAACCCAAGTCGAGAAATTGTCGGAAATATTTTAATTAAGGCAAAGGCTTGAGCAAATGTTGCTCCGAAATGGACTTTGCACGCTCCACTTGCAATTATTATTTGTATTTTACTTTTTGCTCATAGATGAGAGAAGTTCTTTGTCTCTTTCTCACACACTGTTCTCTGCTCTTTCTCTATTATTTATTGTAACTGCTGTTCGAGTCAATATGTATCGGGTTAGGATAATTACTTCCCGGTTTTTGTCTGAGGCAACTGGTTCAAGGTTGCGTGTTTTATTAATTTTCATCTTGTTTAGCATGAATATACATATGTGTTTGACTTAAAGGGTTTATTGTATGCCATTAGCTACTGTAGGTTTATAATTAGTTAGGCTTAGAGGATAGTCACTAACTGTAGTTTTAAAAGCGGTTTATTATGCGAATTTGTCACGAATGAACTGGAGATAGTATTAGAGATTCCCTGATGTACCTAGTATATAAGAAATGTGAATTCTTAGATTGCATTATTTAAAGCTTTTTTAAGAAACTGAAATCTGTATAAAATATATTAAATAATACAGTATTAAGTAATGCTTATGTCAATCGCGATCCAAATTCGTTACTCGATACCAGATGAAAGTCTGTAGTAACTTCGTCAAATTGTCGAGTTCTGACCTGAAAACTTTCATAGATATAGATTTTACGATATGGCACACTCTGAAGAGGCGTTTGAATATAGATAAGTTCATCAATAATTTAGTCGTGGAATATTTACTTTCTACCTCAATTACTGTGTCAAATAGAGTTTTACCAGATAAAGTTAATCATATATGTATATCTGATATATAACTTTGCTCCTTGGCTGTCTACAAGAGTATATACTTCAAAATTAAATTCTATAGCTGGCAAATAATATACATTCTTCAGTTCATGAACCACTATTTAAATATAAATATATTATAATATTCCCCATATATATATCTTCTATTTGTAGTATCTGGAAATGCGCTTCCATTCGGTAATACGTAGCATAGCCTCATTTATGTTCATCTTGGATGAGGTATAGTATATATAACGCAAAGCATCCCGTCTCTTACTCATATTTATGACTCATATGACTCATCTCTTTTCAGATACTGTTTCTACCTTTCATTGTATATGTGCCCGCTATTGCATTGAATCAAGGTATGAATCAATTTCCCTAGCTAACTTATCTCTAGCAAACATATTTGAACTCTCTCTTTCTTTCTCTCTCTCTCGATCTTTACTCACAGTCTCTGGCATCAATTTGCATGTGATATCATCGGTGATTGTGATCGTGTGCGTCTTCTATACCTTTGTGGGAGGGATCAAGGCTGTCGTCCATACGGACGCCTGGCAGACTCTGGTCATGTTCCTCTCAGTGCTGGCCGTAGCTATTCTGGGCACTTTCTATGCCAACGGAATGGACAAGCTGTTCGATGATGCAGCCAAGGGCGAACGTTTAATCTTTACCAATATCAATCCATCACCCTACGTGCGCCACACAGTTTGGAGCGTGCTCATTGGCGGCTTCTCCTATTGGACCTCCTTCAATGCCGTCAATCAGACGATGGTGCAGCGTTATATGTCGCTGCCATCTCTGAAGCAGGCGCGTGCCTCGATGGCCATATTCACGATTGGCGTGGCTGCGTTTGTCTCCGTTTGCTGTTACGTGGGTTTGCTGATCTTTCAAAAGTACCAGGACTGTGATCCGCTCTCTGCCGGACTCATCACACACGACGATCAGCTGCTGCCGCTGTATGTGGTGCAGAGCGTGGGGCACATCTCTGGCATGGCTGGTCTCTTCATTGCGGGCATCTTTGGTGCCGCCTTGAGCTCCCTGTCCGTGGTGCTCAACTCCACGTCGCTGGTCATATTGGAGGACATTGTGCGCGGTTGCTTCAAGATCCAGCCCAGTGAACGCACGTCCACTATCTTGGTCAAGGGCAGCATTATAGTGCTGGGCTTGATTGCGCTGTCGCTAGTGCTGGTGCTGGAGCATTTGAGTGGCGTCCTGAGCATCTGCACCTCTATGACGGCCATTGCGGCGGGCACCACCTTTGGCCTCTTCACTCTGGGCATGCTCGTGCCGTGGGCGAACAATGTGGGCACAGCAGTTGGCGGCATCGCGGGTGCCTTGCTGGCCGGCTGGATATCCTTTGGCACACAGTTCACCATCGCGGCGGGTCAGCTTAACTCGCAGAAGCTTAACGTGTCCGTGGAGCAGTGCACGACGAATGTAACACTGCCGGAGCACACCTGGGTGAATGAGGAGGATGTGTTCCCACTCTATCGTCTGTCGTATCACTGGATCAACCCGATTGGCGTGGCCACAGTCATTGTGGTTGGCTCCATTGTCTCGCTGCTGACGAAGCCAACGGAATTGAAGACGCTCGATGCGGATCTAATATCGCCAGTTCTACATCGATTCCTGCCCAAGGAATGCTTCCTCAGCCGCCAGCAACAGCAGCAAACGAATCTGCTGAATCGCACATGAACAAAGCGGAGCAAAGCCAGATGCCTAAACCAACTTAAGTTAACTACAAAACGAATTCCTAAACAAACGGGAGTCGCAGCTCCTGCTACATTCTATAAGTTAGTCTAGCTCTAGCCTAATCTTAGTTTAGTAAGTAGTACAAATTTGCAGAAGGGCGCACACACACATTTATACACAAACACACACACACAGGTACAGGAATTTATGAATCTGTAGCTTTATTGAAAACAGTTTTTCTTTTAGTTTATGTTGAATTCCAGTTAAATTGTATTTTCTTTTGGCATTTTTGTTTGTTTGTTGTTCAATTTAGTCTGCAGCAAGCATTATGTCTGTGATAAAAAGATTAATAAATAAATAAATATATATAATATATATCTGTAGGTATATATATGTATATATCAAGTTTGCCATTGCTAGTGATATGAGATGAAAATTAGTGTTTGAGCGCATATTCTACATTATATTAATTTAACTAAATAATTTAATTGAAGCCTCTAATCTTTGGCCGAGAATCACAAAACTATGAATATTTCATACTCTAGTTAATCTTGCTTCGTGTGGCCTGTCACCGATGCTGCTAGCCTCCTGCTGCACCAATACTTTTTTATCTGGCAGGCAACGAGCACCAGGCAGGCAATGCCCGCACTTAAGTAGCTATTGATGACGAACTGCTGTGGCAACATTTTGCATCTGAAGACTGCATAGTCATCGGGCGTAATAGTGGCCTGAAAGATTAGAGAGTTATAGAGGGCATAAAGCAAAGAGGAACAAAAGCTTTAAAGGCTTACCAGCATAAAGCTGGGATTCACATTATTGCGCCAGCTGAAGGAAGACACCGTATACTCATCAATGCCCAGTCGATTGATGTTGTGGCAATAGTAGTGCGAGTGCCCGGCAAAGGCAAGTCTTGGCTTGAGCAGCTCGCCTATCGTGTCGGTCGCCTCCTTGGAGAGCACATGATATCGCTCCCTAAAGGCTTCAATGTGTGGCGCATCATGCTCCCGACACACCTTGTCTGATATCCGATAAGTGGGAAAATGTTGCATTATTATCGGCTGGCTGTAAGGATGACGACGCGTGCGTGCACACTCCGCCACATGTGGGTGCTGCATGCAATACAGAGTATTCGATATGGTCTTTAGCGATCGCTCTGCCTCCTTGCAAAACATGCAGTCGTCTGCCTCCATGGCCATGGAATTGATCATAACAAAGTGGATTTGCTTGATAGTATACAAATGCACCATAGAGTAGTTTAAATAGTGCTCGAAGCGCGACGTGAAGAAGGGATGCATTCTGCACAGAACAAGATAAAGATTAGAAGCCTTACGTTTCAATTTCCACGCCATATGACTTACCTGTGGTGGAAGCCTACGTCGTGGTTGCCTACCACGCTAATTAGCGGAATGCCAGCAGGTAGATTAAACATTTGTAAGTAACGCATTACGTAGCTATCAAATTGCTTATCGCCGACCATGTCGCCCTCGTCGAATAGGTCGCCCAGCACAAAGACTACGTCGGGTTGCAGCAGCCTAGAGGCTGCTTGAAACGAACGTTTCATATGCCACTCCCGATACAGTTTGTCCATCCAATGACCTCGATGCGGGCCAAGCAAATGGGGATCGGCTATAACCATTGTTCGCAGTGGATCATCCACATATTTCTTACGGCGTATTTCAGGCCATTTGCAGTTTTGTAGCACGACAAAGTCAGCCACGTATTCGCAGAAGATTACCGCGCACAGTATAATCACAAAACAAGCGTAAATCCAACGCATGTTTCCACTAAATACAAGTTACAAATAACAACAGGCGATGTAAACAAATGCAAAAATGAAACGCAAGTGAAGCCGCAGGGCTGGCAAAAAAACGCGATTGATTGCCAGGGCTGCAAACCAGTCATCGTAACTTTATAAAAAATAAATGTTCAATTTGGAAAAATTCCAAACATTATTATTTTTTTTTATTTATTTAATGATTACCCTCTGATGGTTTACTCTGTATTTAAACTAATCTCAGAACTTTACAATGCTTCACAATAATAAAAAGAATCCAATGGCTTTAATGAGAACTAGGGCTGTAGGTCATTTGGGTATTTAGAATCGATAAATCGATCATTGGTTTGCTTGGCGCTCAATCACAATTGAAACGGAAAATCCGATTTGTCAATTACATCATACAAAAAAATGGCCATTATCTTATGCGTAACTGTCAGATATTCTATTAAATAAAGCAAAACCAGATATATTCACAAGATTGGAATGCGTTGCCATTTAAAAGAGATCGTAAAAGTAGTTTAATCCTTGACCCAGCTCCCAAATTGAGATGCCAACGCCCAGCTGCTGAGCCAGTTGGATGCGCTCATTGATCGAATAAAGCGTGGGATAAAACACAATGTGACGACCAGTTTCGGTTCTAAGAAATTAGCCTGATTAGATTTAATCAACAGGTAGAATTAATGGCCACTCACTTGACTTCGAAAAAGTTCTCCATATCGCGCTCATCATGGGTCAGTTGTTTCCTCACGTGCCTGACTAGGTCCAGGTACGGTCCGAATGTAATAGGTCCCCCGCCATCGGGCGTATAATCATTGCCATACATATTCAAACCCAACAATATCTTAGCACGCTTCACCTCCATATCTGGGCAGCCATCAGGCACAATGTGCTCCACAGCCGAGCGCACCCAATAGAGTGGTGCATTGGCGCCTGGACGCTGTACTGTGGAGTAATCATATGTCATCAGGGAGAAGGCATATATGTATTTGTATAGTTTATCCATGTGCTTCTCGCCAAACAAATTGGGCATGTCCTTGCGCTGTGGCGGGATCACAAGAATCAGCCGAAGTTTTTGCTTCTGCAACTCCTTGGCTGTAAGATCAAAGAGTTTATTTGAATATTGATCATAATATAATAAATATAAACAACGTATTCACCCATATGCAGCACCAAAGTGTAGAGTATCTTATCATCTATGCGCCCCGCAAGTTGCGACCACACCTCCAGGACCAAGCCATCGAATCCATGCTGCTTGCACACTCGGATCAGCATTTCGTTTAACATAGTGCGCTCCTTCGCATCGCTCAGCAGCAGCTTTATATCACGATCCGTAAAGTGATCGAAGATGATGCGAGGAAAGACTGGAGAAGATATTCAAGAAGAGAGACATATAGGGATCAAGGATAATTGTCAGCCTTACATTTTACAGTCCGCAGCTGTTGCTGTTGCTGCACTTTGCCCTTCCGCCGCACATCGTTTATCCAGCCGGCATCGATGTCATGGTCGCCCGCTATTGCATACTCATCTCCATGTTTCACAATCTGCAGCCAGACAGGCGAGATTATATCGAATTTCTTGGCAAAGATTTTGGCCACATCATAACCATGCGAATTCCACTATAAAATATGAAGGCATTAAGGCATTTGCTGGCTAGTTGAAGTTCTCCTATACTTGCCGGTGTCACGTATCCCAGCACGGTGCCATTGAAGCGACGTAGCGCCGTGTCCTTGTAGTAGCCTTCGTGGTGGATTAGTATATCCTTTGCCAGGGGCTCCGGTGACACCAAATTCAAGGTAAATACATCGTTGTCCTGTGGACCTCGCAGAAACTTTGATTCTCGTTTGTTCTTGTTTTTGTTGTCGGGCGTCAAGGTGCCCAGCACGTATTGACAACCTATGAGAATGCACCAAATAATTTGTGCATTGATTGAGCGCATTTTTTATGGCAAAGCTGAGGAGCAACTGAATACACACGTAAATCAATAGGAAATAGAATAATTGACTACCAAGAGCGTATAGTGCAGTCGCTGGTTTTTGTCTAGCTTATATTTTTCAATTTTATCAGCAGCGTTCTTAATCAATTACATTTTATTACATTGGAAACAAAACACGTACCCCGCAAAACCAAAACACCGGCACATACAAAACACTATTCGATAGCGATGGCGATATTGCTATCGATTGCACATGTAGACGCAATGTTTTCACCGGATCTCAGTTGAGCTGTTCTCATTTAATGTGATGGATAATCAACTTCAGTGCAATTTATTTCCATGCCATTTCAATTTTTTTTTCAATATCTGCATATAACACAAATTTAAATGTTAATGGAATGTCTCCCCTGCACGTATGTAGTTCGAAAGAGTCTTAATGCAAAAGAAACCAGTAGTTCACATTTAAACGAACCAATTCGTGTATCAAAAGCCGCGCATTTTAAACGTTTGCATGCAGTTGTATACATATATATGTATATGTATATATATATAATTATATTTCAAAGTTTACATTACATTACATGTATAAATTAGAGGGGGGATTATCAACATAATGCTGTTTAGCCTAACATCAAAAATAAAATTAAACTTAGTGCATAGACTAACAAAAGAAACTACGTACAATCAAAATTAGCCAAAAACTAATTATCACTTTAAAAAATGAAAAAAATTAATTTAAAAAATAATTAAAATTATTAACATAGCTCTAGGTGTATATATATGTGTGTATGTGTATAAGTGTGAGTGTGTATACATTATCATAATTATTAATCATAATCATTTAGCATATTTTGTATAATATATAAGTATTTGTATACATATAAATATATGCACATATTCAGACAAATACACGCATTAGATCGCTGCTCGCCGAATTGCTGCCTGGCGTTGAACTGTTGCTCTTCCACGGATTGTTGCTGCTGCTGCCATTGCCGCTGACAGTTGTTGCTGTTGCCGTTGCAGTCACTTGTATGTTGCTGCTGTCGGACAGGGTGCGCAACAGCTGCTTCTTCAGCAACTGTTGCAGCGGACTGCCAATTGCATTATTGTTGTTGCTGTGGTTGCTGCTGTTGTTGTTGCTGTTGTGGCCGTGCAGCTGCAGCGGTAAATGCATGGGCCGCTGGCGCTTAAACGAGCGACTGTTGCTGATGCCGTCGAAGTGTTGATGCTGTCGCGCTGCGAGCAACTTGCGTCGTTTCTCATAGAAACTGTGCATGCGCTTGTTCTCCTCCTGCTGCTGCTGCGGCTGTTGCTGTTGCAACTGTTGTTGTTGTTCGCTGGCTTCGCTATATTCCGTCTTTTCTTTCTCCTTTTCCTTCTCTGGCTTCAATTTGCCTGCCAACAACTCTTGCAGCCGCTTCACTGTCATGCTGCCAACGCCGTTGCTGTTGCTGTTGTTGCTGAGTTTACTGAGCAACGCACGCTTGTTGCAGCGCAGTCGCTCTTGCGCTATTACGCTGCATCTTTGGGCATAGATCGTCTTGCCCTGGCTGGCAGCAATACGCGGCAGCAACACTTGCTGCTGCGAGCCGTTGCTGCTGCCATTGCAGCTGACAGTTGGCAGCGGGGGCGGGGTACGCGCCAAGGTGCCCACAACGCCGCTGCTGCCGTTGAGTGAGAGCAAACTGTTGTTGGCCTTGCGAGTCGTTAGGAGATTCTTGCGCAGCGTGGCGCCCATGCCATTGGGCAGCTTCACCAGGCCGAAGGTGTTCATGGCCAGGGGGCGGGGTGGACCCGCGTATAGAGTCATATTAAAGTACGTTGAATCCTCGTGGTATTTGGCATTGGCCAATTGGCGATGTGGCTGTGCGTGCAACACGCCCTCAAACTGGTTGAAGCCGTTGTTGCTGTTGCCAGCCGTTGCTTGTTGTAGTGGTTGTGGTTGTTGTTGTTGTGGCTGGTTTGGTTCCAGCTTGACAGTCTTTGTGTGGTTGTTGGCTTCCGCGCTAACAGTCTCCAATTTGCTAAAATCAAAATCGCCCAGCTCATCGTGCAACAACTGATTGCTGACGCCGACATTGACGCCCTCCTGCAGCACATTCACATTCACATTCACATTGACGTCGACATTGTCGTAGCCCGCCTGCGTGAGAAACTCCGCAATGACCTGCTGCTGGCTCTGCTGATCCAGGACAGAGACCTGATTATTGTCGGTAATCTCATAGATAATACTGGGCAGCATTAGTTGCTCATCGCCGGCCACCGTCACCTGCGCCGTCTCGTCCGCATCGTCCGTCAGCGAGGGCACATTGTAGACACTGAACTGAGCCGTTGCCTCTGCCTGCAGCTCCTCCTGCTTCAGTTGCTGTTGCTGCTGTTGGTGATGTTGTTGTTGCTGTTGCTGTTGCTGCTGGTCTGCCTGCTCGAGCATTTGCTGTTGTTGGTAGATCAGCTGCTGCAGCTGCATGGCATCCATGGCACTCAGTTGCGTCTGCTGTGGCTCCTCGACGTACTGTTGCTGCTGCTGCTGTTGCTGGTAGAGCGCTGCTGCATAGTCTGCTGCATCGGCTTGAATTGTGCCGTCGTCAAAGCGCAAACGTTTCGTATTCGGCTCCATCTGATCCGCTGACAACTGTTGCTGCTGTTGCTGTTGCTGTTGCTGCTGTTGGGATGTGTCCAGTGCACTCTCGTCGAAGGGCAAGTCCGACTCGACAGTGTTTAGTATCTCATTGATCAACTTGCTGTCGAGCAAGTCCAGATGGAAGATGGAATTGTCATCGGATGTGCTGTGCATTAGGGGCAGTGCCTCCTCGGTGACGGCTGAGAGGTCGACTTGATGGCGCTGCTGCAGCTGCTCCACATTCACCTGACCAGTGATGGAGGAGACGGCTTGATCTAGTTCGCTCAGCTGCTGCTGCTGCTGCTGCTGCTGTTGCTCGTAGAGTGGCGTCAGTTGCTTCTCCTTGGCAGGTTTGCTCCGATGTGAATGGGATGTGGACTCGCTGGCTCCGCTCGTTTTCAGCTGCAAAGATTTGGGGCAAGTGCATTAAATGTTACATACGAATCGTATACCTATGTGCAATACCTTCTTCTTGCTTGGCTGCTGCAGCTGATGCTCGTCGAGCATGTTGTTGTTGGCGGGTGAGGAGTAGTTGATGCTGTGCTCGTTGCCATTGCCATTGCCAGCAATTGTTGCTGGCGTCGGCGGCAGCGAGCACGATGAATTCGATGATGAGGAAAAGACAGTTATAGCAGGCTGTGCGGCCGCTGCTGGCAGCTCCTCCTTGACGGCAGCAACAGTTGCTGCTGTTGCAGCTGCAACAGGTGCTGGCGCTGTGGCAGCTGTGGCTATGGCACTGCTCTTCTTGGAGCCACCCACCTTGGTGTGGTGCACATCTGAGTGGTGACGATTCTTGGATGACTTGGAACGTGAGCGACCAGTGCTGCTGCTGCTGTTGCTGCTGCTGCTGCCGGTCTTTGAGGAACTGCTACTCTTGCTGCTGCTGCTGCTTTTATGACGTGACGACGACGACGAAGTGGAGGCCGAAGCCGAGCTGATATTATTATTACTATTATTGTTAGTTGCTAGGGAGCTGCTGGAGCCATTCGAGCAGCTGGACATTGTGGCCGACAGCGTGTCCGTGGGGGAGCCCAGCAGCTCGCCGTCCTGGCTGCTGTCGGCAACGGCAGCAACTGTTGCAGCCGTCGCTCCGGCGGCGGTGCTGCTGCTCAGTTTGTTGGGTGCAGCGTCCCAGATGGTGGGATGCTGCAGTGCGATGTGATTGTTGAAACCAGCCTTGGTGTAGCTGCCGTTGCAGGCGTTGCACACGACAATGTCGCGCGTCGCCAGTTTCGGCACCATGTCGTAGTAGGCCATGTCGGAGGCATTCAGCCGCTGCACCTGCACCACATGCGGAGCAGCACCGCCGCCGGCTGCCGAGGTCTTGCTGTTGCCACGTAGATGCGTCTTCTCCGCAGCGCGCAGCTGTTTGATCATCTTGTCCAGATCGAAGACCTGCTGCCATTTCTGGCCCTGCATGCTGCTCAGAGCCGGCGACAGCATGTTGCACAGTTGGCTGGCGGCTGCAGCAGCCCCAGCATTCGTATCCGACTTGGAGGAGTTAGTCATACCACCGGTTGCAGCAGCTGCTGATCCGCTTGTTGTTGTGGTTGATGCAGTCGTTGTTGGTTGGGATTTGGCGTGTTTGCCTTGCTCCGTGTAGATTAAAGCAGCAGCCACATCACTCATGGGCATGTTTGATTGGTCTCCTTGCTGTGCCTGGCAGTGAGTGAATGATGCAAATGCAATGGTGGAAGCTGTTAACGGCCAATGTTGATGAAGAGGTAAACAGAGTTAGCTAGGCGACGCGAGTTGCATTGTCTGAAAGCAGATGGGGGAAAATAAACAAAATTTGATTAGTGCTATCAATAACAACAGTCGCACAGTGCGTGCCAAACTGTGTTGACGCCGAATGTTGCGACACATGCTGCTCGGGGCCGAACAGCTGAGCGCTGCTGCTGTCAATGCAAACACGTAGCGAGCAGGTTGGCAGCCCTGACACGACTAATACCTATACGAAATATGCCATCTTGCTCGCACACACGCACACACACTCACCCGTCCACAAAAAAAAAAAAAAATAAAAAAACAAAGCCCGTTTAAATTACAATACACAAAATATATTCAGCACTTTTTCCACAGCGTTCGTTCAGTTTATTGAAACGTTCTGATTTTCACTTACATGTGCGTTATTGTTAACACAATTCCATTGTGTTCACTCGGCTTGCTGTTTAGCCAATTTTCATTTGCCTTGCCGTTGCCAGAGTTGTCAGACTGTTTCGGCCGTCAAATTGAAAAGAAATCCGCATTTGCGTAGTGATGCGATTGTTGCATCTATACATTAGGCAGCAAATTTAAAAAGTTTAAATAATGCATTTTTCCGATGTATTTTCTCAATTGGGTTTAATGTTAAATAGAATTGGTTATTCATAAGAGCAGCAGCGATGCTGGCATACTTTAGCGAACAGGTTGATAGTTATCGATAGACGGCGCGCTATTTAAACTGGGGTAACAGAAAAAACTTCGTGTCTTTTCAAGTATTGTTTATTTACTGTAACCTCTGATTTACGCCATATTATATATATTATTTAATCGTACAACAGACTCTTTAGGCAAGGGAATAAGAATGTACTAATCTCCAGCTTTTGAACGTGAGTATACTATAGTAGATAAGTACTATTCTGTTTAGTTCTGTTTGAGTTGTTTTCGCTGCAGCAATTGAAATTCGGGCGCCCAAACAATACCGTTAACAAATTCGCCCAGGAAGTAGCAGACCACACAAAACGCCACCAGGGCAGCAAACATCACAGCACGCAGCGGTATAGGCAATATTTCGAGTAAGGGATATACCCACTGGCCGCTGAAATAGCGCACAATATTCACCCAAATGACGTAGAGAATCATGAAGGCCACATTGCCGGTGACGCCAGCCAGGCGACTGGGATAACGCCGAAAGCAAGTGAACATATCCATGATGGCTAGAAGCGCAACGTTCGTGTGAACCACATGATTCAGCCAGCTGCAATGAACCAGTTCAGCAATTAATTAAACAATACACATTTTGTCACACTTACCTGGGGAATATTTCGTCCAGGGCGGCGGGAAAGATGAGCTCACGATCATACAAATAAATGACCCAAAATGAGATGCACACATTATGCGCAATAGGAAATGCAAAAGTGGCGAATATATAGTCTCGTAGCTGCCTCAGTAAAGACTTTGGCGCCACGGTCACCACATTATTGCCGAATAAATCATTTAACAACGCTAAGATGTGGTAAATCGCTTGAACGATGACGTCGAGAAACGTCAGATATTTGAACTTTCCACCCCAGCGTGTTTTCAGCTCCTCCTCTTCATGCAATCCCTCCGGCCAATCCAATTTGAAGAGATAGTAGTAAATGCCATAGCAAAATTGAGCACCGGCGAGCAGGTGAACCAGGAAGCGCAGGTAGCTAAATGCACCGCTCGTGTAGGCATCGTTGCACGTCTCCAGTCGCTCAGTATTCGCTTGAGCGGCTTCCCTTATTGCGTTCAGCTCACGTATTTTCTTCTTACTTTTAGTCATAGTTTAAATAAATTAATTAACAATCTACGAACGCGGCGTTTTGCTGACGGTGCAGCTGATTGCGCTGCCAGGGCTGGAGCACTGGCAAAGGTGCTAACATTGTTTACATTTAGCATAATATATGTCCATATGACACTATATACTGCGTATGCACTATAATTAATTGCTAGATCTGCATTAATAATGATAGGGTAGAAAATATCAAAGCATTGTCTGGAACTTTATAGCCTACTGTTCGTAAATTGTATAACAGACAATGTTGTATCATTCAGGCATGCTTTACAGAGCTACACTTTACTGTTAATATACAGAATAGTAATTGGCAAACAGCTGTAGCTGTTGTTTTGACTAAACAAAAACTATATACATAATTGCGCAAAATATTTGGGAATGTGGAAAAGAGTGTTGTTTAATGCTCAAAATGTGCAGCAAGTATGTAGTAATAAACTGTTAATTGGAATGAATACTGTAATAATTTGAAATTTTCAGCTTAAGAGTTTAAGTCTGCGCCAAATGGCAGCAAAGGCCACTGCACCCAAATTTTTGCAACTGGAGCAATTGCACATTGACGAAGCCGTTAAATTGGAACCAGCGTTGGCAATTTATACGCCCGAAATATGGCGAAGGGCGCACGAAACATTTCAGAATCACGGATTGGAAACGATGAGCTTTCTACGCATTGTCACTGGTAATCCGAATGTGTTGAAGCGCACGCCAGACAGAATAATTAATACTCTAGAGATTTGGCGCGCCTGCCAATTCGGCGAGACATTGTTGCACCTGCTGCTGACCAAATATCCGGAGCTGCTGGACGTTACGGATGCCCACCAGTTGCTCACACATAGCGCTTATTTAAAGAGTCGCTTGTCGACCAATAAAAATGTGTGGAAGGTGCTGATGAATAGTCCGGACTTAATAGCACAGTCGGAAAACTCGATAGAGGAGAAGCTGACTTATATGTTCGATACAATGCGCATTGAGGTGCCAGAGATTGTGAAGTCATCTGCTCTATCCTTGTCATTCGAGGAGCTGCGCTGTCGTCACATTTTTCTGGTTCGTTTAGGCTTGTTTAAACCACGGCCACTCAAGGCGGATCCCAATGAACCCACGACAAATCATAGACTGTATCAAATAACGGATACCTCCGAGAAGTCTTTTGCAACAAAAATATGTCATGTTACGTTGCCCGAATACGAAGCGTTCAAGGAGCTTTTGGCACGTGAATTGGAACGCAAGTCGAGGAAAACTAAAGTTGAAGATGAGTTTAGCGATGAAGAAGAAGCTTAGATTTAATTGTTATTAATATTTATGTTATGAACCAATTAAATTGATTAAGCAAGCTTTAAAAAATAGTACTTTTTTATTCTGAGAAGCTGTTACATTTTGCTTGTTTATTTATGTTAAGTTGATGTTTACATGTGAATGGCAATTTTACATGATTATTTACGTTAGGCAGTAACAGCGTACTCCGCTTGAACTGCTTATACGTGAATGGCAAACACTTCCTATCTTGGCCGAGAGTGGGTGGCTCTAGGGGAATTTTATTTAAAGTTTAATTAAAATTCAATATTTTAAATTACTCAAGAAGCAGCTAGTATTAAATTTTTATAAAACATACTCAACACACATACATGCCCAGTGTGCAGCAGCTGTTACATTGCATCTAGCACAGATGCGAGGCAACAAAAGTACACCCACAAAAAACAGAAAACAATCCATGACAGCATGTCGGGTAATCCCTTTGATAGCACGGAGGATGAGCCCAGCGCCAGCAGCGATGAAATACTGGAGGGCTTTCTGTGCCCCATTTGCCGTGCCGACTTGAAGTCGATTGACTTCCTAACCGAACACTTTGCACGCCAGCACGCCGAGGAGCAGGATGCCCTCAAATCCGTGTTCAATATCTTTACCAAAGCCAAGAAGAAGATTCTTAACAACTTCGAGGATGAACGCATTCGTGCACCTTCAGCTGCCTCACCGACTGCCGGTGCCAGCAATGCAACGGGCTCCAATGGGGCAGCTGCCAAGGCAAACAGCGGGAGAGCTAATCTAAATCTGTACCAAAACATGTCGAAGCAGACTGTTGGCGCCGAGCGCTCTCATTTCGATTACTTTCAATCGGTGCGCAATCCACGCCTGGAGCGCTATGCCAGCGAGACGAATAAGCTGATTATTCGGCTGCATCGGCTGCTCAAGGATCTGCCCACGGATGCCGTGCAGCGCAAACAGCACGAGCAGCAGACGGTGCCTTGGCTGGATGGCAGTTCCGTTAAGTTGTGTCCCAGCTGCGCCAAGAGTTTTCACATTGCAAGACGGCAGCATCACTGCAGGCTCTGCGGTGGCATCATGTGCAACGATTGCTCACGGTTCCTGCAGCTAGAAAATGCATGTAAGCCGGTGTATGCCCACATCCAGTTAAATGTAGGTTCTATATATGAATTTGTATTTTGCAGTGCACTTGGCCAGTTTGTCCAGCACCCGAGGTGAGCCTCTACAGCAGCTGCAGCATCCTGACTATCGTGCCATACGCCTCTGCCAGCATTGCTTGTGGCTCCTGGACACGCGCCAGGACATGCACGAGAGTCGCTCATGTCGGCCGCTGCTCGCCCAGGTCTATGATGAGATTAGGCAGCTACAGAAGCAGGTGACGCCAGATCTGGAGATGTATTTGAAGATCGTGAACAGCTTGCACGAGGGCGAATCCATCTTTACGCTAGCGGATGCGAGCGCCCTGCGCGGAAAGATCGGACAAGTGGCAGAGAAAATCGACTTGCGCAGCAAACGTATTTTGACTATACACTCGGAGCCGGGCAGCCGCGACGAGGCTCTCAAGAAGGCCATCCGCTTGAGCTGCGTACAGGCCATCAAGGAGCGCATGCTCTCGTTGCCCCCGCTGCCGGATGAGGGATACATAAGGCAGATTCAGGAGCGGAAGCGCATCGAAACGGAGCAGCGGATTTTGACGGAGCAGCGTATGGCCATGGAGGCGCATGAGCGCAAAGGATCAACGGTCCAGGCTGGAGCTGCTCAAGAGAGTCGCAGCTTTGCCCAAGGCGTAAGAGAATATCAAATTAACAGTTATTTCAATTATTAACTTCAATTTCTCTGTAGTCCGATCTGCAGTCGCTGAATAATTGGTCGGCGCCGCAAGCCTCGACGACCGTCACAATGGTCGATGATCCTCTCATCGAACAAATCAATATAATAAAGGGGTACATAAAGCAGGCGCGCGAGGAGCTAAACTTCGACGTGGTCGAAACGTTGGAGCTCAATCTCCGCGAGCTGCAGCGTGAGGTCTACGAGAGACAGCGACAGTCGAGCAACAGCGCTCGAACACTTCAGTCGGACAGCTAAGCATGCCTACAGTATATATGCCTATATGCCCGAACTTCCCAGTCGGATAGCTAAGCATGCCTATATTCGCTTAAGTATACATGAATGTATAAATGTGTTTCATATATCCATTCCCGCTTTTGACAACAAAATAAATGTGCAAACTGATTTCTGCGAGTGTATTTTGTTTCTGTGCCAATTACATGCGAGATTCCGACTGGGATGTTCATTCTTATCAAATACTTAACAGTCACAGAATCACTTTAACAGTCCGGTAACAGTATCTGAACATTCCAACCGGCAAGCTACAGTATCTGCACATGTACATATGTATGTACATTATGTTGGTTAAGTACACAAACTCATACATATGTATATACATGTGTATGTGAATATATTAATTTATGTATATATTTGCAGCGTGCGTATGTATTTTGTGCTAATGACGAAATATTGTGCGTATTACATGTGAGAGAAATGCATTTCCAACTGGATTTTTATACTCGAGATACAGCATTCATCCATCTGCTTAGGACTTTAGACCCAGAGATGCAATCAGAGATTTCACTTTGGTGATGTAGGCAGTTTGGGCGTCGGCTTGGCTCATACCCTTCAGCTTGTTCCAGGCCTCCCATTTGGACTTGCCCTTGAAGTCGAGGAAACCAGGTTTCTCTGCATATAGTATTTATTAATAATTAATGTAAATTGTAGAAAAGTCAATTGTCACCTGTATTGCAATCGCCCACATTGGCCTGCTTGAATAGACCGTACAATTCGAGTAAATCGCTATCAGCCGGGGTGCTGTTCAAATTCTTAACATCCTCGGCAGCTTTGTTGAATTCCTGGCAAATTTGAGGAAATTAATTTACTCTTATTAAAATTAATTTCCATTTTTATACCTGTAGTTCGGACATGATTATCTAAATAATTAACTATACTAATGACCATCTCTAGGCGACCGCGATAGTTGACACGAGAGAGTACCACTGTTAATATACAGCGCCAGGGCTGGCGGCTGTCAAAGAAAGCAACATATTGTTGCAAAAGAATATATATTATTATAAATGATCAAAATATAGAATATCACTATATGCAATGTTATTAAACTACTTTTAAGCACAAGTAAATTAATTTCATTAGGCACTTTATTGAAACTGTCCAATTTTGTGCTTTTCCCGCCAAATGTGCAACACTGCCGGTTAGCAGTTAAAAACAATTCGGTTAACAGCTGCAACTTTGCTTACAGCTGTTATTACGCGTTGAACTTGCACAGCGAACGGACGTGTTTACGCGTGGGCGTCTTTGTACCAAAAAATCGAAATCAAAACGCAACTCAAAGAATTTAATAATAGCCCAAACACAACAAATATCGTGTATGCGTGTGTGAGTGTGTGTTAAAGTGCAGTGTGACACCGCATTATAGTATAATTAGCAATAAATAATTGCGAGCGCAAAATCAAAAAAGAAAGTGCCAAAAAAGAAAAGTAAACGCACAGCGATTTGTTATTGCTAGAAATTTGTTGTGCGTTCACCCGTTGTGTGTGAGTGTGTGTGTACGCGCTTCTGCCCGTGTTCTGTTGTGTTGTGTTGTTGCTGTATCGGCGCGCGAGGCGCTGCTTATGCAAATGTGGTATGATTATGAATTTACCTAGCAACTAGTATGCGATCTATAGATTTATAGGCCTATATATACACATATACCAATGTCGATTTATATGCTCACACACATGTGTGTGTGCCATGGGGCCAGGCTAATTGGCCAGCAACACGTAACTGTTATTTTAGAATTTTTATTAAGTTGGTTGTTTTCGAATTTGTGTATAGAGTGTGTGCGTCTGTGTGTGTGTGTGTGTTTGCATCGATTCCTTTGCTGCGCTGCCGGCGTCGACTATTCTAGCATGCGATAAATTTATAGTCCAGCTGCAACGTTGCCCTTGGCATGTTGTTGCTGTCGCTGTTGTTGCTGTTGTTTTATGTGCGTTTTCGTTAGCTAAACAAATTTTTTAGCTACCAGCTATAACAATTGAAGTGCGAAAAGCAAACAAACAAGCAACACTAACAACAACAACAACAACAGCAACAACAATAGCAAACAACACCAGACAACAATGCCGACATTTGATTTTCTATTCAAATGCGGCATTCCATGTCATTTCCCGTTCCCTTCTCATTCAGTTCCTTCTTCCTTCCTGCCTTGCCGCCTGTGTCTTGTTTTTGTTTTTGTTTATTTACTGTTTTTTTTTTCGGTAGATCCAATCGAGAACTTGTGCAAATGTTGGTGTAAAGCGAGTCATTCATTATATTTAGCTTAAACAAATGTTTTGTTTTCTCTCTCCCTCCCTCTCTCTGTCTCATATTGTCATAAAGTTTTTTAATAGCGAACTAGCAAATGTTTTCTTTCTCTTTCCATTTCTGAAATGCATTTGGGCATAATAGAATTTTCAATTTCAGAATTTTGACTAAGTGTTTTTTTTATTCAATTACCCTTTGTCTTTGAAATATCAGAAAGTCAAAATGTCAAAATTAATTGATATCAAGAAGTAGAGTAGGAAACTAAGAAAAAAATATCAGAGAAAGAGAAATTCACAATAGGAGGAGTAGGGCTAGGAGTAGAATGAGGAAGAAAAGATGACGATGAAGAAAGAGGGAGAGAGAGTGAGAGCGTGAGAGAGTGATCGAGAGAGAGGGAGAGCGAGAGAAAGAAGAATCCAGACTAAAAAGAGAGAGTTATGTTGGCTCTGTCTTGCATTCCTTCTTTCTCCCATTCACTCTCCCACCCCCACCCTCTCGCTCTCTCTATCTCAGTCTCTACCTATAATACTCTATCTCTGCCTTCCTTTTTGTCGGTCCGTCTCTTTCTCACTTTCCCTTTCAGTTGCTTTGTTTATGCAGCTGTTGCTCTATTTACAATTTCATTAACACAATTCTAAAGCAGCGAACACTTGACTCGTAATAATATATATTTATTATGGCACTCAGATAATCGCAATTTGTCTTGACAGACTTTCATTTTCCTCTTCTTCTTTTTCACATTTTTTTTTATACATTTATTTGCAATGACACTTAACGAGCCTTTAGAAGGAACATTATCTTGCTTTATTTATTGATAAGCTAAAGTCCATTGACACAAGCATTCACATTCACATTCACATTCACATTAATGTTTCTATGAGCAACACAATTCATGTTGACCCACTCGGAGTTGTTGCTGCTCCGCAAAGGGGACGGTTGGGGGGGCTGGCCTTACTCTTATCAGTTGCAAGTGCCACTTGAGTTGCACTTGGCAGCAGCTGTGTTCCCCCTCTTCTGGAGCTGCAGTTGACAATGAGCTCACGGTTAAGTGTTATGAGATACGATATGGAATGGAGTGGTTCGTTTGGATGGTGAACTACAGTGAACTTCTGAATATCTTGTTTGACGAAGTTAAAGTCTTTTGAGTCCAATAATCCAGCTTAGTAATAAACAAATCATGCCCAAACTTTATTGTTTATAGGGTATTCAACAGTCGTGCAAATTAGCAAATGCATTTCGACTGCATTTGCTGTTAAATTTTTTCCACAAATTTCTATATCTTCTAAGCCGATTTCTTATGAATTTTGAGTGAGCCAAAATCCCATTTGAAGCATAGAAAATTTAATGTGTTTTTGCGCTTTTCGTTTCTCTTTGTTCTCTAATGATTCAGTTTTTATTTATTTTCTGATTGCAATTTGTTGTATTTTTTTTTTTATTGCTTTATTACTAATGCTAATAATATTAGAATTTGAAACTGATTAACGTATGAGTCACTATCTTGACCTCTGTATGCCCTATTCGCATGGAGTCGAGACGCTGATCTATTATTAATCTACAATATTTATTTCTTGCACAAAATTTTGTAGATTTGTTTATAATTTGTATTTTCTTGATGGTAAAGTATATAATAGCTAACAAATATATATTAGTAAGTATAAATATACATAAATAAAAATGCATTTAACATTAATTTATTTTATAAATTTTGTAATCGAGAATTTCTATATATATTTGCTTACTTATACTTATCACTTGTGTTAATATTTGTGTGTTTGTATGAAACGTGTTCATATTTATTATTTTATATGTATTTCTATAAATTTGTATTATTGATATAATGATATTATAATCTGTTTTATAATTTTTTTAATATTTAAAATGTTTGTTATATACATTTATTATGAAAATTATGATTATTATTTTTTGTTTTTTTTTTTTTTTTTTTTTTTTATTAATATTTGTTTATTTGTTTTTCGTTTCGTTATTGTGCTTGAGGTAGGTGATGATGCTTTAGGCACACCATTAGTCAGCTAGTCACTCGGACAGGGGTGTCAGGTGTGCTGACTAAGAAAACCTCGTCTTTGTTGTGCTGTCCCCCAGCTCCCATAGATTCTTTGCCTAGTTTTCCATTCCATGTTCCATTATGAACTCAATTTTGATCTTTAACCCGATAGTTTCTCCCAAGTCTTTAGTTTCTGCTGTCTGAAGAGCGTGACCTAAGTAATACCTAATGAATTTTCATTTAACTTTTCAAGTAGGCCAGGCGAGTGAGGAATATTCGGTAATACGGGCAGCCGAGAAAAGATCATTGTACTAATCGAACTACAACTAGAAATAGCCACAAAGCTATAATAAAAATAAAAAAAAAAAAATTTGAAAAAATGTTTGTGATTAATAAAGCCGAAGGAACAAAGCTGCCAACTTCAACAGTTGAAGAAAAAGGCGAGTCTGTGGCTGGGAAAGCCACGCCCACCACGCCCACCAGCACCACCGTTGCCACTGCTGCTGACACTGCTGCTGACATTGCTGCCAGTGCTAGCACTACCAATGGGGCACCACCATACGAGCTGGATATTGTGATCAATAATGTCGTCTGCTCGTTCAGCGTGCGCTGTCACCTGAAGCTGCGGGAGATTGCGCTGCACGGCTCCAATGTGGAGTATCGTCGTGAGAACGGCATGGTGACGATGCGTTTGCGTCGTCCCTATACAACGGCTTCGATCTGGTCGTCCGGCCGCATCACTTGTACCGGCGCCATCTCTGAGCCGCAGGCCAAGGTAGCGGCGCGTCGTTATGCCCGCAGCTTGAGCAAATTGGGATTCCCGGTGCGCTTTCAGCAGTTTCGCATTGTCAACGTGCTCGGCACGTGCAGCATGCCCTGGTCGATACGCATCGTGAACTTCTCGGAGCGATATCGTGAACATGCTTGCTATGAGCCCGAACTGCATCCGGGCGTCACCTTCAAAATGCAAGACCCGAAGGCCACCCTTAAGATCTTCTCGACGGGCAGCATCACGGTGACCGCTGCCAGTGTGAATGCCGTCGAATCGGCCATACAGCATCTGTACCCACTGGTTTATGAATACCGTACACGGCCCATGAGCGAGATCGTGGACGAAGCCAAAGCCATGCCGAAAATATCAAATCTCATTGATGGCTCAATGCCAATGGCCTTCAATGGCCCTTCCATGCCCATGCCCATGTCCACATCTATGCCCATGTCTATGCCCATGTCCATGCCCATGCTGAACGTCAAGTCGGGACTGAGGCGTGAGCAGCCAACGCCGCCGCCAAAGAGTGCGCCCAGAGAGAACATCTGTGGCAATGCACGCCGTCGTGTCACCGAGTACTGGGCCAGCAAGCTGCAGAAGAAGCGTCCGCGCTACAACGACGCCGGCTCGCTGGCCATACTCAATGCCGGCAACTTGGCCCGCTCTGTGAGTGGCCAGCAGAAGCAGAGTCGCAAGAAACAAAATGATCTGAATATGAAATGGCCAACAATGCAGAACCATGGAAAGTACAAATTGCGCAGACTCTCGGCAGATGAGTCCAATGACGATGATGACGAGAAGCATTGGTAGAGCTCGAAAGAAGATAGAAAAAGTTGAAATGAAAAGTCTGAACAATTCATTCCCATTCAAACTCAAAAAGCTGTTATAAATACTTTAATCAATAAATAAATAATCCTATGTTCCATAGAGAAAAGATCTGATAAAAGTTTGTATTATTTCTTAAAGATGCTGTGATGCCTCCTATCCACCATTGAATATAGAATATCTTGATGAAAACGTATATAACAGGCAGAAGGAGGCGTGGCAGAGCTCTTGTAGTATTCACATATGCTTGATCAGATGAACTACAGAATTATATTTATAATTTGATAAATTACAATGAATTCCTTTATTCTGCTTTTTAAGGCAAATCATTATTCTCTATTTCTTTCTGTTATTAATTTGATTTATGAGAATTGCAAAGAACGCAGCTAAGTGGAAAAACAGAAAAGTGAAGAGCTAGAAATTACATGAAATAAAATTTTTGTTTTCGTTTTTGAGCAAGATAATTTCTCGCTCTATTTAAAACTCTTCTTGGCACTAAAAATGAACATCACACAGAAAGTAAACTTCTTCGACTATGTTTCTTGATTGAAAATTGATGAGAAGCGCAAAGAGAGGCAGCTCAGATAATTTGCTGTTGTTAATTTCCTTTAGCTATCAGTTTAATTTAAAAGAATCCCAATTGTATGTTCTCTAAAGTAAAATGTGATTTACCAACCCACATCGCTATATAAATATTATTCCCACAAGTTCGTTCACATTTCAATTGGTCTGTTTGCTCTGATTTCCATTTCCATTTCCATTTTCATTTTCATTTGTGCAAACATTTTCAGGGATCAAAAGCTTGCAATGTGTATAGCCATTAATTGGCTATTTAAACAATGATATGTTTTAATTGGCGGCTATTTACCTTGGCTGCAAATGCTTTTCATTCGATTCGATTTGAATTTATCTGCTGCTGCCTTTCACGGCCAGTCAATCAGTATGGACACGGAGTGTGATTTATGGCCATCGTTGGGCATTTATTTATATATGATATGATATGATAAACCCATTCGTATCTATATATAAATAAATCTATCATAATGCCAGCTGAGTCCCGCTGGGCCTTATCATTTAGCTGAGTTTTCACATTTTGCTTCATTTATCAAAGTATTTTTTTGTTTTATTGTTTTTGTTTTCGTTTCCATTTTGTGTTTTCAAGCAACAACAACAACAATTGTTGTTGCAATTAGTTTTTGGTTCCAGCTCAGCTGCTGCCTCTTTTTTTATTTTTTTTGGGCCAAAACTGTTTTCACTGTCAGCGTTAAAAGTCATTTACCACGACCCCAGCCCCCGCGGCCCAACTATCAAGCACCTCTGAACCCTGCTCTGTTTATCCAAAAGTTGGCAAGCCGAAAAATTTGCAGCCTTTATTGGCCAGGCCCGAGACCCATGCTCATGTTCATCCTCCTCCTCATTGATTCTCAAAAAATGCGCCCTCAACATTACGAGCCTTTTCATATCTAGTATATATAGCGTTTTTTTTGGTAGGTTAGGCATGGGTGGGCAACCACATTTATAAAACTGCAACAGCTGCAGTTATTTTTGAGCATGTTTGTTGTCATTGATGTGGCTGCAATGTTGCTGCTGCACTCACCAAGATGGGTATTACGCTTTTGTTATAGATCAAGTCATTTAAATATATGCTGTTGTGAGAATCACAGCGAAAGGCAGCTCAATTTAGCTGTAAATTTGCCTGTTGTTAATCATGTGTAAAGTTATATGCATCATAAGCCTAAATGAGCTCATGAGAATCACATAGAAAGGCTTACTGTAATATCTACATTAATAAGAAAGTCAAAGAAAGGCTAGAATATAGAATATAGAATATAGAATATAGAATATAGAATATAGAATATAGAATATAGAATATAGAATATAGAATATAGAATATAGAATATAGAATATAGAATATAGAATATAGAATATAGAATATAGAATATAGAATATAGAATATAGAATATAGAATATAGAATATAGAATATATATAGATTCTTATTTCACCTATGACTTTTCTTCAGTTCTCAAGCAACACGTTTCAATTGGCTAAGTCCTGAGTTAGAGCATTACAACTTCGGCTTCTTTACACGTGGCTAAGCTCTTCTCTATAGAGCTGCTTTGCCTTAGCGTCCCCCTTCGATGTTTATGCATCAGTGCCACATTTTCAATTTTCAATTGAATGCAACATATTTGATTTTTCGATTTTTACATAGACAAAGAGCTGTTGTCAAGCGAATGCGAAATATTTGAAAACAAATTCGCATTTCTCTTGCTTGTGTCAAATGATTTCAATTTCGATTTGAACTTGGCTACGTTGAACTAGTTTTACGGCGAGGCTAGAGTTTAGCTGCATATGTACATATACAAGCAAGCATATTCTTATTTAATAGGAAAACTGAAATGGAAACTAAGTAGATAATTGTACTTTTAATATTGTACACAACCGTTTGTATTTCCTTATCGCTTCAGACTATTTACTTTGAGTGCGTTAATTGCAAATTGCTTTTAGCTAGTTCCGCTTTGACTTGTTCTTGAACTAGTTCCGTTAAGGCTGAGACAATGCCGTGAGACTATACTTAAATGATATTCGAAATTTATTTATTTTAAGTTTTAATTGAAAAAAAAAAAGAGTTTTCTCTAATAAAATGTATATATTCTATATAAAATATATGCATATACAAATAATATGATAATAATAATAATAATGCATGCATAAGCTTACATAACCTTATCAGTTGATGATTAAGTTGTATGAATGCTACACTTCCTATTCGCATTACAAATTTATATATATGCATATATATCCATATATACATTTATATTTATTCTTCAATACATCAAAAAGTAATTATTCAAGTTTTCATTTTAATTAAAAAAGTTTAAAGCTTTTGCTTCGACTGCCTTATCACAATTCTTTTGCAGCTTCCATTGCTTGTAGCCTTGAACTAGTTTCGTAGAGGCTAAGAAGGGGAAGATTCTAGAAAGTATTAAAGTATTATATTTTATTCATTTCGTTTTATCTAGTCTATGGGCAGCTGCATCTATGAGTGCAGCAGTCGCTGTATGTCAAGCTGCCTTTCGTCTTGGCTCGCTACCTGGCCAAAATGCAGCAGCAGCAGCTGCTGCTATTGGCCTTCTTTTGTTACCTGTTTCAGTGTCGTGCAGCAGCAGCAGCAGCAGCTCCTAGAGAACTATTTGATGAAATAAAATTCTACACATGCTGCTCATGGCATGGGGGTTAAGAACTCAACGAAATTCCTCAACAATTTTTAGCGTTTGTTTCATGTTTGCGTCATCGCTGGCGGAAATGCTCATATGTATGTGTATACTATATAAACATGTATATATACTCGATAGATGTATTCCATGTCCAAAATTTGTAAGTTGAGGTTTCTACAGTTAATTTTGCTTATGCTTTTATGCGTTTTTTTGCCGGCCTGCAAAACTAGTTTTCTAAAATGTTTTATTATACACTCAACTTTTAACTGTATAAACGTACTATATATGTATATTGTATATAAATAGGTATATCTAGGTATATCATTTTTTATTAATCTTATTTTGTTGCTAGATTTTTATTTAATTAGCAGATAAATTTATCGTCTGTGTCTTGTTTTCTTTTTCTTTATTTATATAACAATTTTTTTTTGCTACTGACTATTTTTAATATATGCTAGACGTCTTATCGTCTGGTTCGCTAATAATTTTCTGCTTTATAGGTATGCATTTATATAATATATATACCCGAGGTCTGTTCAAGAAATATCGCAAATTTTTAAATTCTTGTTTTTTTCAATTCAATACTTTTAAAACACATCTCGCAGATTCATATAAATTCAGTCTATATGCCAAAAACTAATGTATTCCACGCTGTTAGCATTTAAATTAGTTAACATTAGCATATCATGTTAAATGATATATGTATTTACATGAGGTCGGAACCTAAATCGTGGTGAATATGCATTTTTGAACTCAAGTGTTGAAATTAACGTTGACTTTTCTTAGAAGCATAAGTGCTCTGCTAGCCTTTGAAATAATGTTAAATAACATTTACGTAGTATGTTAACGTTTTTATTGAATTTTTAACATGATCAACATTATAAAATGTTAATTTACATTACACACACGCACGAACACATACATACATATATACTTATGTTTACTCATGCGTTTATCTTATTGGATTAGCCGTGAGAGAATTCTAAATGTTGAGTTGAGTTTATTTGTATTGTGCTTGCGGTGACGCCTCGGTGCGTTTGCTCAGTGCAAATGTTTAGTTATGTGCTTGATTATATGCATATTGTTGGCTTTATGATCGGCATATATGTATGTATGTATGTATATTCATTTATATATGCCAGCTATATCCGAGAAGTAGGTCCAAGTGTTCAATGACGCGTTTGGTTGCCTTTTGCCACGCTTCGCTGCTGTGAAACAATTTACAAAAACAAAAACATTTAGAAAAAGAAAAATAGAAATAGTGAATTAGATATGCACATATTTATGGGTATATATAGAGAGAATTCTAGATGAGCGTGGGCAGCAATGTGTGCGCCTTATCGTATATATGTACATATAAATATTTGCATAGAATTTTATTCGGCTTTTTCGTTTTGATTGCGTTGTATTTTTTCGTACATTGCAACTTGTTTCCTTTTGGCAAAGGCGACTAGAAATGCAATTCTCTTAATTGAAATAAAGAAGAGTCAAAGCTAAATTGTTGAGGTAGATCATAAAGCTGTAGAAATAAATATAGAATTTGTATAATATGAATTCTTTATGTGAGAAAGATTAAAAAAATATATTTCAAATGTCTAAATTTAGGACTGCATGTCTAAATTATAAATAAAATGTTTATGAATATGGTAAAAAAAGTATAATAAATGAATAATGCATAATTTATATAATTCGATTGATATGAGTTTTAAAAGAATGTTAAGTTATTAGCTTATAATGTATTACACACATGTTTAACGCATATTTAACGTAAATCAATATGAATTTATTATCCAACTATCTCGAGTCGATTGCAATTCACCACGAAACGCTATCAGCGCTGCTGCAGCAATGCATATTTCTGCTATTTGTGCGCCTTTCTCTCTCTCTCTCTCTCTCTCTCTCTCATTGCCTCATTAGCATCTTAATATTTCATGTCTGGCGGCCACTTGAACTTTGTCCGGGCGTTGCCAGGTTATAATGATATTTGCGCAATTGGAATTTAATGCACTTGCAGTGAGCGCCCTTTAAGGTGTCCTATAAAAATCAAGTGAAGCGTGCACACACCACGCCTCCGACTGCCAGTTGTTAGGGGGGCAGGTGGCGCCATCTAGTGGCATATCCGCGTGTCTAGTCGCCATTAATTTCACATTAATTACGAACGTCACAGAGTAGCGCACTTTGGTTTCTTTTCCCCCATATCCTTTAACTGTGCGTGCTGAGGGTGTTTTGGTCTGGCAGTGAAGTAGACAAACGGCTATGAAATGCTAAATAGAATTATGGGAATATATGTAAAAATGTTGGAAAAGAAATACAAAGGAAAAATAAATAATTACAAAGCCAACATCATGTTATCTTTATATAAATGCTATTGTATTTTAAGAGAGCTGTTAAATTTTCTTTTTAACATTTTTTAGTTATGTTAAGTATTATTTAGCAGCTATAAGTGTGACTAATGAAATTTTATATGCAAAAGGCTCTCAAGTTGATTCCTAATTATGTTAAGCACTTTTTGCAGGGTATTTGTTTGACTAGCCCAAACTATTTTTATTTTTTAGTTTTACGACTGAACATCCAATGTAATCTCTAGCTTATTGACCAGCTGATGTTACAGTTCGAGAGCTCCTTTGAACTATTTATAGCGCTACTAAATTTGTATCGCGTTCTCTTTTGATTTTGTTGTTCCTCTCTCTCTCTCTCTCTAATTTTTTTTTTTTTCGCAATTGTGGCCCGTTAACTGCGACTACATTGCTGCAAGGTGGGTTAGGTCTAGGTTTAGGTTGGGCTAGGCTGCCAGGCGACTAACATGTCACGCGTTTTGCTTTTTAATCTGCTTTTCTAGTTTTGGCAGGGGGAAAAGTGGGTGCAAGTGACGTCATCTTAGTCACAATGATTGTCAATGTCAATACAGAGCCATGGTTAACCCCTTGTTGCGTGGACAGCTTTGCAATTGGCCAGCAGACTTAAAAGTCAAATAACTCGAAAACACGCAATGAGAAATTCTCTTTAAAATGAAACAAGCTGGAAAAGTGTAGTTGGAAGTGCTCGACTAGGGTATACCTCGAACCCTGAGCATCCATATATGCATACGATTAATTGACGAATTGACAAAAATGACAGACAGGCGCACGGATAGATGGACAGGCAGATGGACAAACGGCATGTTCAGATGGCCAGACAAATGGATGGGCGAACGGATAGATTGACTGTTATACGGACGAACGGAGAGACGGATAGATCGACAGACAGTCATACGGACGGACGGACCGACGCATAGATCAATGGAGACAGAGATAGACATATAGAATAATATCTTTACCTTATTTGCTCTGATAGTTCCCTACCTACCCTACTCGTCCTCTATGGTTACAGGGTATTAATATCAACAAACTACGATTCACATTCTTCGCTGAGCAAACAATTTTTAAGGCAATTAAAAGTGAGCAGAGAAAAAAAAGTTGAGCTAAAAACAGAATTTTTATAGAGTTCAGACGCAGTTCAAAGTGTCACGAAATGCTCCACTTTGATATCAAGAAATACCAACATGATTATTATTTTTTTTTTTTGGCTGCTTTAATTCAATTACATGAGGGTCTTTGTCGCTCTATAAATCTTGGTTGGAGACCCTTTTAATTGTGTCGGGCAAGTGCAGCTTGTGGGTCAGCAGAAGTGGGTCAACGGCAATGCATTCTCTGGTTTCTTTTATCATTTATATATTACGTATACGTAAATTTCACTTGGGAAATTAATTTCATAGTGGTTACGCCTCAACGCCCACTGGGCGTGTAGCTAATGGCTTGGCAAGCTGCAGCGCTGCACGCCCTCGTCTTCATGTCAAATTGACAAACGGCTGCGACTGGGACAGTCGCCCGACTGGACGGACGAAATGCATATCGGCTGCTGCTGCTGCTGCTCTTGGCCTACAATGATATTTTTGGCCAACCGTTGTGTGCCACAGTGGAACAAAGCGTGTGCATATTTGATGAAAAGCAAAAGCAATATTTTAATGGAAAGAGAGAGAGAGTTAAAATGAGACTAATTTCAGGCGAGAGAGAGTTCATCACTTGTTTAGATCTTGAGTCAATCTGCAGATTCAATTTACATTCTTAAGCAACTTTATAATTGAATATTTAAATGCACTGACTAGGAAAATATGACGCTTGACATTTTTAGAATCACATCTACATATTCTTGATTTGTATAAGCATATTTCCAATAGCTCTAAAATTTTTTATATTTATATCTTTATATTTATAACATCTTAGCGAAATATTATATACATAAATATAAAGAATATATGCTTATGTAGACAGACATTAATATTGACCTCTCTCTCTGCTAATTTTGCGAAATGATCTTCATGTTTTCCTCATGGCGAAACTCATTTACGGATAGATCTGCATAAATCAGTTAATATTGATTTTAGAATAAAACTCTCTTGTGTGGACGTTGGTTATGCCCGAAGGGAGAGTTTGTTATTATCTACAATATATTATTTTATCTATTGTCTATTATATTATGTATAATATATCGAGCTTATCCAAGCAATTTGAAGACATGAAATTTGAAATCTTTATCATGAAACTTATGAATATAAAACATGAAATGTGAAATGCGAAATGCATATAGGAAACATGAAATGTCAAATATGATACACGTAATATGAAACATTCGCATAAATATTATTGCCAATATCAATCATAATTCAATCCACTGTAAATGCATAAAAGCAGAGTGTAAGCATATAAATTTAGAGTAGCTGCGATGGCTGGGCGTGAGGTGAGCAGCTAGGCGGCCTAGGAGAGAGGAGAAGAGAAGCAAAAGGGTAGGCCAGAAGAGTGAGTGAGAGAGCAATAGAGGGAGAGAAGCACTGTCCGTGGATATTACACATACGACATGTGTTGTGCTTGGGCTGTTGATGTTGCCATTGACAAACAATTTGGCTGATGCAAAAGGGACAAAACATTGAATGCGATTTAAGGAAATATTGCCACCTGGCAGGAGGCAGATGGCAGCTGTGTGGTTGCAGGTGGTTGGCACGTGTTGAGCTTGTTTTATAAATGTTCGCTCTCTGTGTTTTTTTTTAATTTATTTAAAAGGACACGTAAGCGACTCTTCGCCATTTCGCAATTACTCAACGCCCAGTTAAATGTCACTTTACGCATTTAATGTGGCCTAATAGCTGCTCAACTGCCTGACAAATGTCACTCGGTTGACGTCATTTAATTGCATACCTTTCAGTTACTTACCTTTCTTTCATGCATATATATATTTTTGTAGCTATCATAAAGTGTCATCAGTTTTATGAGTAAATTTCTAAGCTCATTTGCATTAGAAAACAAAAACCGTAGGAGATATTTGAATGTTATGCCATTTGGTCAGGCAACACACCTGACACCTGGCACTATTCATCATACTCTGCCGCACATTCATCTCCATTTATCATTGGGCTGGTCAGTCAAATAGTAATTCTTGCTGCACGGGCATTTCCTTACACATTGGCAGCGACACGCAACAGTTTTCCGCCGCCTCCTGCCAAGCTTCGAGAGGTCTGTGTCAATGACAGCCAACTGTCAAATGAGTGTCAAACGTGCCTTTGGCCCGATGTATTATGACCTGGCATTTACGTGTAACTAGTTCAATAGACAAATGGGCATGTCAACAGGTAACCGCTGGGCAGGAGTAGAAGTAAGTAGGGAGAGCTCTTTGCTAGATATCTTCAACATTTACAAATAGTAGAATTAGGCATAGAAAATAGACATTAATTAAACTGAAATTGTATATGGAATGCATAAAGAATAATTGGATGACTTATATGAACAATCGATCTTCTACATTAGCTTTAATTGTGGCAATAGGTTAAGCTGTTAAGCTTTACATGAACTACTTCTGTTAGTTAGCATATTGTGTAACAGAGCTTTAACCTTCAAATGTAAATGAGCTGCGAAGACTATGCAAATATTATGAAAGATCTTGCGAAATGGAAAGTCAATGAAAGAATGAATTGAAAAGAGGGTGAGTAAAGGAAAGATAGAGAGGGAGAGGGAGAGAAAGCAAACAACATGAAACCAGTTGGTTAAGTTTAAACTGAAAGTAAATGCAAATGAGACCAATACAGCGGAAACTCGTTAAATGGAATGTGCTAAAAGAAAAGGGATTATAAAAGAAATATAAAAAAAAATAAAAGTGAACAACTAAAGTGAGGATAAAAAGAAAAATATAAAAGATGAGAGATTAGATAGGAGATAGAAAATGGCAGATAGAAGACAGGGGATATGAGTTAAGAACGATGGGATATGAAATGAGAGATGCGAAGAGAAATCTCTCTACTACTACCATTTGCGAGTGATGACTGTACCAACGTATTTCTAATATCATAAAAAGCTTTTCAGCACTTCACAAAGTCAAACATTTCATTGCTAATTGCCCCATTGAGACGTTAAATTTCACAGAGAATTTTCGCAGTATTACACAGAATACTTGAGCGTAGTATACTTGATGTGCATAGAGAGCGCAGTGAATGCACATCGAGTATACGCCGGAGTGGGGGAGAGACAAGCAAGCAAATGCTACTGCTGCTGCTGCTGCTTGGCTTGGCATTTGCCTAAATAAATGTTAATGTTGATTGCTTGTGTTATAACAATAATATCATTGCAATTTATTGCATGCCACAACATGGGACAACAGACAAGGGACATGGAACATGGGACAAGACACAAGAGACATAAGAGGGAGGCGGAGGCAAAGCTTGCCAATGAAATGTTCAATTCAATATGTGTGCCAAGTAAACGAAACGAAAGACAATACGAAACAACAAGGCAACAATGACTAAATGACTAGATATGAGTGTGCTCACTGTGAAGATACCCTGTAAAATAGTTTTGTAAACATTTTTGTTACAATGTATTCTTGCATTTTAGCTGCATTTGAATTTTAGCCAAGTTTATGCTAGAACTGTAGCTAATATTACCATTTTGCTGCATACAGGGTATATGCTAGTCACGTTATAGCAGCACAAACGCAACCAAAATAAACATTATAATTCAAAACTCAAATTGAAATAGAAATAGCAACAGGCCAAAAGTCAGCCTCCAAATATACGTATTTGAGAGGCCACATCTGGCAGCTGCCAAAACAATAGCAATTCAAATATATATATAGATTCTATATATACATGCATATAGATCTATATACATATAGCACGCATCGGTATTTTTAAAATTTCAAATGCATAGAATATTGCTGTGCTGGCTCCCCAACTGCTCCTCTCCCTTTTCACTCCCGCTCAACTCTCTTTGTTCTGTTTCGACAATTGAAGTGCCAATCTGAAGCTCAATGTCTGTGTCAACATCTGCCCGTTAACTTTGATAGCGCAATCAAATGCAACGTTCACCAACCAACCAGAGGCAGCCTACTCAATGCGAAATGGCCCACATTCACACGTTTCTCATTCAGCGCATTATTCAGCTGCGATGATGCCATCAACCGGTTGAACACTCACTCATCTAATTTAGCACTAATTCGGCTGTTAATGATATGACATAATATGTTAGCAAGGCCAAAAACAATTATTGTACATTTAAAGTATCCATTTTAATATTTGTTTATTTTTATAAAAATAAACATGTTTTACACTACCATCAACAGGTGTCAACATACATATGTATTTACGCCATTTCTTCACTGAACAAACTTGGCCTTCATTAATGTGTTTTTTTCCAAACTTTTTCCATACTATTTTCTGCTACTTTTTCTCTCTACCCCCCAGCATCTGTTCTGCTTGTGTTTTCGATTGCTTTATCATTGTGTAATGCCCATATGTTTAAGTACTTCTATCTGTCTGGCTGACTGTGTGTGCGTTAAGTAAACATGCCGCACCCTCGCTCACATTATTCGGCGCTTACACATCTGCTTTGACAGCAAGTACATTTTTTCTCTACGCGTCTACTACTTTTTTTTTTCAGTAGACTACTTTTTGCGTCTGACTAACGTCTGTTTGCTTAAATGTGCGCTAACAATAATGCCGGTCTCTCTTTCTCTCTCTTCCTCAGTTACGCTCGCAATCTACTTGCTTGTGTGTGTGTGCTTACAAGTGTGCTTTTAGTGCGCTCTCATTAGCTCATATTATGTTAATGTGTTTGAATGGCAAGCGCCGTCGTTGGCGTTGGCAGAGGCAAAAGCAGCAGCAGTAGCAGTTACAGCAGCAGCAGCTGTGCCGGCATTTGGCATATAAATCTCACACACATAATACACTCATACAAGCATGGACAGCTTTCGTTGTATTTGTTTTTTCGCTGTTTTCTCTGTTCTTTTTTCTAAGCGTAAATTATGAAAAAATTCAAACATTTTGCACATGCTTAATAAAATGTGCGCCAACAATTATACCGGTCTTCATTTCACTCTCACTCTTCCTCTCACGCTCACAGACCATTTAAGTGTGTGTGTGTGAACGGTGCCTGTGCGCGTTTTGCTCTCTTATTAGCTCATATTATGTTAATGTGTTTGAATGGCCATCGTCAACGTTGGCGTCGGCAGAGGCAGCATCGTTGGCTCTGTCGGCATTTGGCGTGCAAAGCACACACACACACACATACACACACACCTACATACTCAAACAATTGAGCACCTTTTGTTATGAATATGTATTTGTTCCTTTTGTTTTCTTTGTTATTTTTCTCAACGCAAATTATGAAAGATTTAAATATTTCGCACATGCTTAATTACTTTATTGTTTTTCTTCATTTTTTACTGTTCTGTTAAGTGTAAAATTTGGTCTTTGTTCTTGGCATTGCCTAAAATTTGAAGAATGCCGAATGCTTATTGAAAGCTTGAATTTTTTCTCGCTTGAGAAAATTAAATTTGATTTCCTATTGCTTAATACATATTTCTAAAAAATATTTATAATATTAATTCTTTCATTTTCAATTTAAAATATTGCATTTTTCAAGATTATTTTACATTTTCAATTGATTTTGTTTGTCTATTGCTTAATTGTTTTTGCTGGAAATTTTGCAATCTGTTTATAATTTATTTATTAAATACCTATGCAGAAGTGTGTGAATGAGCGCTAGATTTTAAATATAATATTTTTTAAAGATTTGAGACGTATTCTGTTTCTGTTATATTTTATTAAATTTAATTTTGTTGTGTTAGATAAATTAGTTAGTTGTTCATAAAAATGGCTAATAAAAAGCTACGTATACATTTAATGAATATATAGATTTTCCCTTTTTATGAGACCCAATCATTTTCATGAACAGCAAAATTTTGTTAAATGAACTTTATTTTTGTCTACAACAATCCATTCTCTGAATGAGCTACTAATGTGCGTTCGATTGAACTAAACGTTATCGCAAGCCGCATGCATGTAAATGCCATATAATATGGCACATTGAATGTCAATTACATGTGGCAAGCAGGCAGTCAGTCGCCAAAGGTTCTATAGATCCTTTGTGAGGGAAGGAGCCAAACTCCCGCGCATAAAAGCCAAAGCGGAAAAGTTAAATTGAAACTAACCCAACCCAAGTAGGGATGGCGTGCGACTACTGTTATATACACGCCCACAAAAGCAGACAACACACACACACACACACTCTCTCTCTCTCTCTCTCTCTCTCTCTCTCTCTGTGTGTATAGGTGCATGTGTGCTTATCGCAGCGGACGCGCCCAGAACTGTGCGACAGCCAAAAACCGTTTTGTTTGTTGCTTTTTAGTTGTAATTAAAACCGAGTTAATGTTTATAAGTCAAAAGATTAAAAAGTTGCTGGCAAACTACTTAAAGCCTTAAGAGTGTGGGCTAGCAGGAGGTAGCTGGCAGGAGGTAGCGAGAAGGCAGGAGTAGAAGGAAGCTTGACAAGCGCAACAGGGCGCAGTCACTTGGTTGGCTGCACTTTGGGCCAAAACGCTTCCTCTTGCCAGTTGCCATTAGGCGTAACATGTTCTGACAGCCCCCGTTGCCAGTTGCCCGGTTGCCCGGTTGCCCGGTTGCCCAGTTGGGGCACGCCCCCGCCCATCTGTCGCTTATCTAATATAATTTCTAATTTATTTTCTCTATTCTCTTTTATTTTTTTGTTGCATTTCCAGCTGCGCTGCGCTGCGTCCTCACACAGCGGTGGCCCACAGAAATAGCAATTGCTGTTGCGCCTGCAAGTTTTATGAATGAGTCAAGGCACGGGGCACAGCCGCACAGCCGCACAGCCGTGAACAGCAACAGCAGCTGAAGTAGGAGGAGGAGGAGGAGCAGCAGCAGCAGCAGCAGGCAAAGGAGGAGCAGCACTTGTACAAACTTAACCACATTGCATCCACACTTGCTACAAAATGGCCTTCAGCTATGCTTGTCTGGTGCTGCAGCGAGTGGTCGTGCCGGCTGTCCTGGTGCTGGGTAAGTGTCATCAACCACTGTCAGTTCAGATATACATAGACATATATATGTGTATATGTTTATGCATATGTATACTTGATTTTAGCCTTTCAGAGTGTACTTTATGCAAAATAGTGTTAGAGGATATTCCTTCAATATGCTACTCTGCCGAGTAGTTCTATCCGTTGGTCGCTTCTGAGATGATTTCTAATATCTCGATTAGTTTAGAGTGCATTTAAACTTTACTAAGTTTAACCTCATATGTTGAGTATTTTAAGTGCAAAACTTTGATCATCAATGAAACTTTTATTTATACTAAGTAAGAGTATTTAAAGTTCGGCACTTGAGTGTAAACTTTGACTTTACTTTGCTTCACTTTCGCTTGCTTTTTGCTTATCCATTTACAGCATCGCTGATGCGACCAGTGGGCATCTCGTTCGTATACCTGTTAATGTTCTTCATATCGCCCTTCATACCGCTGGCGACGCGTCGCAACTTTAAGGGCTCTGTGACAGCGTTCTTTATTATCCTGCTGGCATTGAGCGCCTTCGTGCTGCTGGGTCACATTGCGCTTCAGGTGGCTGCCGTCAGCGTCTCGCTGCCCATTTACAATTGCTCGTTCAGCGAGCGACTGCTGCGGCACATTGGCTTCATGAGCTTCGTGGACCTGAAGTGAGTTTTGAGTGTTTGTATACTCTATATAGAAGTGATTTATAATTTATGCTTTTCTCTTTTAGACCCATGGCCATAATTGAATGGCTGGCACCTGAAGTCCTGGTCTTTGCCACGGCCTTGGCCTGTTTCCTCAGCGTCAAGCGCCTGGCGAACCAGACACTTAGCGCCGAGCAGCTGGAGAATGGCGAACTGCCAGAGGCACAGTCGGAGCCATCCGGCGTTGGCCACGATTCCAATGGTGCCGATGTGCAACAGGCAACGGCCACAACGCCGCTGCAACAACAACAGCAGCAGCTGCGCAAGCGTGTCTCCATGATCAGTCAGCACATACATTTTGATGGATTGATCAAGATATGTAAGTGGCAATGTTAACTGCAAAATGTTAAAAAGTTAGTCAATCTAATGAAAAGCTATTAGGCGAGGCTGTTCGAAAGCACATATTATGTTGATATTCTTATGTAGAACATATTATGTGCACATGCTTATGCTAACATAGTAACAGACTCACCTGTTATCTCTACCTAAGAGTGTTAACATACGAATGTTAACATAGCATACTTTCTAGCGCTCTAGGCTTAATATGTCTTTGAGTATAGTCTAGTCAGCATTATTATTAATGCCAATTATAATATCTAAAGGAATATTAAGTCTGGCCTCTTTTAAAAGTATAAGTAGTAAGTAAAGTAACATTATGTAAACAATAGCTAAGCCTTGGTTGTTGAAGCTACCAAGTTTAAACAGAGACTGCACATAAGTAAATAGTAACATAAAGTTAACATAACGCTGTTATTGTAAGCTGCGGCTGATTAAGTTTCTCCCTAATGTTAGCAGAGTTCTAAGATGATTAGGTTAAACAGTATAGAGCTTAAATGACTCAAGTTGATATTGAAAAGATTTCAAAAGTAAGTTTTTTTAATAATATTCTATCCAAACTTTCTTCATGAAAAACGCTTAGTCTTTTCAGTTCATTTATTATAAAGCAAAGAATCATGTTTAGTAGCAAATGTTAAACTTATATTGACTTAGGACTGTAACATTTTTATCAACTATATTTAACATACATTCCCCAAAAGCAATTTGAAGCATTGCAACTGTCGAAACGTATGCTGCTTGCGCAGTTCATGTTGCCCTACCTCACCTGTTTACAAAAAGCCATTAATATATACTCACACTCAGTAACTATTTCTGCATTTTCTACCTTTACAGCTCCTCTGTTCTGTTTGGCTACATTGTTCTTTGCGGCCGCACTGCGTCCATCGGTGCCAGGTGGATTTTATTTTCTAATATTTTTGCTGGCGGGCACTTATTGGGCAACCTGCCAGACGCTGCAACGGTGCGTGTTGTTATCCCTCTCTCTCTCTCACTCTGTGCTTCTCCCTCTCTCTGTTTCGATGCAATCAAATCAATTTGGTTGCCTTTCGCACATTCATCTAATACTTTTTTTTACCCTCCTTTGTTTGTGGTTTCAGTGGCTTTGCTTTGTTGCTGCGCTGCGTCATGGTCGTCCTTGTGCTGCATTCGCTGTGCCTTGTCTCCTATCAAACGCCCTGGATGCAAAGTCATCTCAATCACACGAGTCTCACAGCACGGTAAGACAATGGATCAACCTCCTGCAGTTGCTTTCAATAAATCAAATTCCGTTTTGAACTTTCAGCTTGATTGGTCTGGAGCCGCTCATCGAGTCTTATTGCTCGCCAGATATACGCGTTCTGCTCTACAATAACACTTTGACCCTGGACTCGTATCTGAATCCGTTTGCCCTGTTCTTTGCTTATTTTGCCCTGGCGCTGACCACAAAACATCTCATCAAACCTAGGGTAAGTGCGCAATTGAGATAGGGATAATGATGATAATGATTTCTATTTTGGAATACCCTTGCAACGGGCTTTTGGATTATTGTGGGAGTGAACAGAATTTGATTTGTTTTAAGTTCTCAAAATTCTTTAAATTATGATTATTCAATTTAGGACTGTAAAGGTTTTGGAATTTTCTGGAATAGTTCCATAGTAACATATATATATATGTTTTAAGATATCTGTAGTTCCCAAGTATCATATATTAGGCTGTTATAAGATCTCTGGACCCTATGATACCTTATGTCTGTCTGTATGAACGCAATGATCTCGTAAAGCATAAAGCTAGAGACTTGAGCGTAGGCATCTATACCATGGACAAGTTTATAATATTATTTCCTTAAACAAGTCATTTACTGATATCATTTAATATCTTGTTGTCTAGTTATAACATTTAGTTCTATCTGATATATTTAACAATTGCCTGCTAGGGTATTCCAGCTTCGATAACTTGCTCTTACTTATCCATGAAATATATAAATATATATTTCTTTGAAGATTTTTGTACTTATTTTTCGAACTAACAATTTTGGGTTATTGAACAACTTTTTGCTCCACTCTTTTTGCTCTTTGCTCTTCCTCTTCTACTACTATTTTTACTGCTACTACTATTACTACTACTATTACTACTGCTGCCTGTCGCAATAATGCATTGGATGAATAACTCAATACGCTAACACAACATATATAAAATATAATTCAAACTTTAATGCACACATACAACAACAACAATAATAACAACAACAACAATTGACTGCTCACTAACCAAATACAACAACAACAACAATTTACGCGCTGTGCCTTGTCGCTTTGCTTTGCTCACATCGCTGCTGTCACCTGCCAACTTACCGCCTGGCACCTGCCACGTGCCACGCCCCAGCTGGAGCCAAAGCCCGCCACCGCCTTTGGGCAGCAGCTGGAGTGCAACAGCAGCACCAGCGGCAGCAACAACGCCAACAACAAAATCAATCGCCAGCTTTCGCTGCTCGCAACGCAAGCAACACGCGGTGGCAAGGAGAGTAGTGGAAGCGGAAGTGGAGGTGCAGGAAGTGGAAGCGGAGGCGCCACAACAAGTCGTACACAACGTTTGAGTGTAAGCGTGTGTGGGTGTCTGAGAGTGTATGAGAGAGTGTTAGTATGTGTGTGTGTGTGTGTGTGTGTGGGTGCATTTGCCAAAGCCCATAGAGTTAATGGACATTGACTGTGCGCCAGTCACTCACAGTCAAAGGCTGTTGCACTGACTCCATATAAAGTCTATATAGCATATATCGTATATATAAGTAGAATGCAATCAATTCAGATGAAAGCAGACAGCTCTGCATGTGTGTGTGTGTGTGTGTGTGTCTAACTAAAATGCTATCTATTGTAACAGTTTGCAACTGACGACAAACTTTCTGGCTTACCTAACTAAGCGGGAACTGTCAAAGACTTCATTGAACTCTTTGAAAATAACCAAAAAAAATAAAGACAGATCTAAAAGAAATAGTAAAAAACAAATTTGAAACTTTAAATTTGCCCCTCACATGAATTCAAATTAAATGCTGTTTATTTAAGAATTAAAAAAGAAACTCTTTTTCTTTTTCATAAAAATCAGTTGTAGAACATTTTTTTTTATTATTTTATTTTTTTATTTTTTATTATTTATTAATTAGTTAGTTGTTTTCAAATGAAAATACAAATTTTTATTTTTTTTTTTAAATTTATTAATTATGTATAATATATTTCATTATTATGTATAATATATAAAATATTTTGTTGTACATATTTTTCTTTATAATTTTTATTGTCATACTTTTATTTTCTGTGAAAAATTAATTAAATTTTCTTTATTGTTTGACACATTTTTATCTTTTGATTCTAAAAATTTTTTATATATTTAAAAATTCACCTCAGTTTTTTATTTATTTATTTTTTTTTTTTTTTGTTAATTTTAAAATGTAAAAATTTCACATTATAAAAAATTTATTTCATTTTAATTTAAATTTTTTTAAATGTTATACTTGGAATAAATTTAATAATTAAATATATTCTCTTTTATAAACTCAATTAAAATTTTACACAAATTTTTAAATTTATATACATTTAGTTATAAAATTAAAGAATTTAAATACTATTTTTTTTTTTAAATAACAATGAAGATATGATAATGGTGGAAATACAAACACTTAATAATATAAATATAATTATGTGTATAAAAAACTAACTGAACAATGCAGGAACCTATAAAACTCAACAAAGTCCTTAAAATGTAGATAACTTTATTAATATATACATATACACTCGAAATGTCTAAACACCAACTATTGAGGCATATGAAAAATGTGATCCATGTATAACTAATATTAATATTGATGTATTTAATTTTACATATTAACGTTAATATTTTAAGCTCTAAGCTAAGCTTACGCGAGTTTCTGTGCTACTTGCTGTTCTTTTTTGGAGATGTTTCTCAAATTTTCTTTTGCCTATACTCTTTTTTTTTTGTTTGTTTTTTCTTTCTTTCGTTGTTTTGATTTTCGTTTACGCTCTCTATTTTATTACTTCTTCTGCTTTAGGTGTCTTTGCGCCGTGAACAGCGTGCTACGTTAAATGAACCGACAGAGACGACGCCTGTACGTAAACTAACTTCACTTTTCGCCACTAAGCAAACCCCTATCTCGTACCCCGCCCATCCAGAAACTAACATCTAGCCTTAGCTAACGCTGTAAACTGTTCAGTTCTACATATAACTCTAGCTACAATATCTATCTATCTATTCTGTGTATTGACTAACTTGTTCTATATTGTTATTTATTTGTATATTGTTAATTGTATTTGTCTAACATTGTCAAATTATTCAGTTATGTTACTATATATATATATATAAATATCTATCATAAATCATAGCTATAGCCAACATATAACATAATTGTAAGTGTGTGCGCGCGTGTGTGTGTGCTTTGGGTTTGTCTTGTATATAGTTCTTAAAATTCTCATCTAGTTCTAGTTTGATTGACATTAACATCCACTAGCTGAACCCCAAACTCTTCTCTGTATATACATATGTAAAAATGAAATAGTTCAATAAAATGATTCCCTTAACTTATATATCTCTTATATATATATGTATGTCTTTAGCTGGTTCGTCAGAGCACGCGCAAGACACGCGCCGCTCAAGCCGTGGAATCGAGCGGCGCAGCTGCAACAAGTTCGACTGCAACGCGTGGCAATGATATACAACTGGATCAGCTGGAGCGTCGCTCGGAGCATGAAAATAACACAACATCGATACTCGATCAGATTTCCTATGGCTTTGTCAGCGTGGGCGGGTTTATCTATCAGAATAGCTATATATTCACAAATATACTCATGATGGTAAGTCAGAAAAGTCCAATATTTCATAGAGATACTTTATATCTATGCTATATATCTCTCTGCGCTCTCTTTTTGCAGGCCTGGTCCATTGTCTATCACAGCTGGCTGACCTTTGTGCTGTTGCTCTGGGCCAACGTGCTGTGGATGATACCGAATCAGCGCAAAGCCATGATGCGCTCGAGTCCCTTTATAGTGCTCTATGCGGAGCTGCTGCTGGTGGCGCAGTATATCTATGGCATGGATCTGAATAACAATGAGCTACCTACTAAGGTCTCAGTAAGTTCCCCACCCCTACAAATTTCAGCTATCCAAATCATTTAATTAAATCTCATCTTCTCTCTCTTCATCAATTTCCAGACGGCTGGCATTAATCTGCAGCAAATCGGCTTCGAACGTCCCATTGAGAATCATATGCGTCCCTGCGTGCCGCTGATCGTCAAAACTGCCTTCGTGCTCATGTTCTGGGTGACGTCGCGTCAGTTCTTCAAGGAGAAACGCGATCGACGTCGTGATAGCACCTTGGCTGATATCATAGCGCCATTGCAGATAACTGTGGGCTCAGCGGGCTCCACCTACCTCATCAACGATGGCAAGAAGACCTCAAAGTTCCTAAAGAAAGCCGGCGATGTGATTAAGAATTTACTAGTGCGTCTCTGGATCTGGCTGCTCGTCCTGGTCATCTTTCTGTGCGCCATCACGGGCGAGGATATGACCGGCTTTCGCATTTGCTATATGGCTTTGTTCCTATTCTTCTTGCTCGTCTTTCAATCTTCGTCCAAGGCATGGGTCAAGATCATGTACGGCTTCTGGCTGTTTCTGATCTTCTATGCCATGTCCATCCTGATATTGATCTATACATATCAATTCGATAAGTTCAACACCTACTGGATGGATTATCTAAATGTGTCCGAAACGCTGTTAGTAGTTGAATTTGAATTCCCTATTTTAATATATCTATAACTCTGCCCCTCTCTCTCTCTCTCTCTCTCTTACAGTCAAGCTGATATTGGCTTGAAACTCTATAAGACTAAGGATCTGTTTTTGCATCTCGTCTCGCCCACGATAATTGTGATTTTGACTGTCATACAGGTGCATTACTTCCACAAGCGTTTCATTGCCTCACTGCAGCAGCAGCCCTCATCTGCTGGAGCTGGTCAGGGCACCATAACGGCGCCCAAGCAAACGGAGCCAGCTGCCGTGGAGTCAGCGCCATCGAAACGTCGTGGCAGCGGCAGTTCCCTGCGTCGTTCCGTTGCCCATACAACGGAGGGTGCCCCGGGCGGTGGTGCCACAACAACAACAGACTTTGAGACATCTGTGCGGGATTTGGTGCGCATCTCTTTCCGCAAAATCAAAAACAAATCGGAATACATATTCAAACGCTTCAAGACTGTCTTCTGGCGCTTCCTCGAGCTGCACATCATGAAGGCCGTCTACATAGCTGCCTTCGTCTGCAGCGTAAGCGAGGTCTGTGTGCTGCACATCATCTTTGTGGGCTTCTGCGTGCTGGGCGCCACGTCGAGGAAGTCTGTGCAAGTGGTGGTCAGTCGACTGATTAGCTTTATAGTCACCATCATTGTGCTCTCCAAGATGATATATCAAATCGAGTACTTGGATCATAAGCAATATAATGTTAGCTGCGTAAGTGACTTACTTAGAGTGATTAGTAGGGGAATTACTCTTAACTTATATGAAACTCTTTCGATATTCCCAGTCGGATAATAGCACATCTAATAACGCCGAGTGGATCGGTCTGACCAAGGCGAGCAAGGTGGAGGGGGGATTGATGAGTCTGCTGCGCACCTACATTATCTACATGGTGATTGTCACCATGCACGCGGTGATCTCGCTGCGTCAGCTCCAAATGCGCGTCAAGATTGGCGAGAATGTGGCCAATCAGCCGAAGCTGCTATTCCAGAGTATCACACGCGCCGATGCTGAGCAGGATTTGGTTGGCCTTGTCAAATATTTGCTTAACTTTGGCTTTTACAAGTTTGGCTTTGAGATCTCGCTGATTGCACTTGTCTCGACCATTACGTACAGGCAGGATATCGTGGCCGTGGTCTATGCCCTGTGGCTAGTGGTGCTGCTGCTGCTCAAGCGTTCGCAGTGTGCCAAACTGTGGGGCATATTCCAGTCCTTCTTTGCCATCTCTATTCTGTTGCAGTATATTGTGCTGGTGGGCTTGCCGCCAAGCATGTGCATGAGTAGGTCTATGACTAGCTTTATCAATTCATTATATTAATCTGCTGCTTGCCTGCAGTTTATCCCTGGGACAATGGCTCCTTTGGCGAGAGCATTCAACGCTGGACCATGCTGCCCGGCGCCCTGCACTTCAATCATGTGCCCAAGCTCATCTTCGACTTTATTGTGCTCATCATTTTGAATCGCCAGAAGAGCATCTTCTGCATCGAGCAGCGCTATGCCACCAACGATGATTATCCGGGTGGCAGCAATCGCAGCGTCATTGGCGACATTGCACAGCTGGGACGCGTGCCCTTCGACAATCCCACGCATGACTTCTGTTCGTACATACGCAACTATTCGGATATACTGAAGAATGGCGTGCTCTGTGGCTTCTATTGGTTCACCTTGGCTGTTGTATTTCTGGCCGGCACAAATATTGCGGATCTGTTGGCTCTAGGCTACTTGATTGGCGCCTTTATCTTCCTCTGGCAAGGCTCCGACTTCTACTTGCGTCCCATCAACACGATCATCAGTCGCTGGAAATGGCTGTTGGCCTTCAATGTGACGAACATCGTCATCAAGACGAGCATTCAAATGGCGGGCTGCCTGTTCATGACGCCGCTGACCACCAACTGCTGCTGGCTGGTGCATATGCTCGGTATTACCTGCACGAGCAATGCGACCAATGCGCAGGAGCTGATGCCCGGAGAGGATCCCGACTTGTCTCTCGGCCCCAATGATTGCCCCAAGATAACGCATCAAGTGGTGCTCCTATGGGATGCCATTTGCTTTGCCTTCATCATATTCCAGCTGCGCATCTTCAAGTCGCATTACTTCTGTCACATCATCACTGATACAAAGGCCAATAATATACTCGCCTCCAGGTGGGCTTAGATTGATTACAATATATATATCTATATTAGCTTTATTCATCGCTTGTCCCTTTGTAGAGGTGCCGACATTATTGAGAGCTTGAGGCAAAAGCAAATTGCCCATCGTCACGATCATGAGAAGCAGGTGCTGCACAAGATCAAGCGGAAGATGGAACGCATTCGGGCTACGCAACAGAAGATGCTGCGTCCGCTGGACAAGCAAACGCATTTTGATGGTAAGTCGGCTTTGGTTTTACTTAATTCGAATTTCACTGTGTACTCGTTTCACATTTTTATTTGATTTTTTTGATCGCGTTGCAATTTTCCATTTGTTTTTGCATTTTGTACAATGGAAATGGTCGTCTCGTTTTTGTTTTTATCGCGCGCGCGTGTGTGTGTTTGTTGTGATTTGTGTTAACTCTAATTGCGACTTGAATCAAAGGGCGACGCACGCCTTTGGAGCAGAGCTTGGCTGAGGAAGCGCCTTTGGCGCATCAGAGCAGCTTTGTCTCCTGCCAGGGTTCGGGCTATCAGACGCCAGATGGCGCTAGCTCTAGCTCGTGCACATCGTCGCCGGCGCGTGCCTCGCTGATGTCGAGTCACAGCAGCAGCAGCAGCGCCGAGAGCGTGGACAGCGCCGATGCAGCTGTCATCATTGAGCCAGAGATCAATATAATGCCCTGCGAGGAGGAGCTCAACTATGTGGACGTGCAGTCGCTGAGTGAGGAGAATTTGCCAGCGTCGATCAAGCCACCAACAGCTGTAAGTGCTGCCATTGGGTTTAGTTCTACATATTCAACTTGTTTCTTGCCTTCCTCGAAGCCCAACACGCCCAGCACGGAGGCACTGTCAGCTCTGCTTACCGAAGGTTTTCTAGAGCCGAAGCGCATTTCTCTGGGCCTGGCGCCGTCGGAACAGAGTGGACAACACATGAACATGCAAACGCTGGTGCCACCTCTGGCCTCGTATGCCACCGCCCTGGCCTCGAGTGCGGCCAGCTCGGCGAATCTGACGCCCAATTTGCGACGTCAGCATCGTCGTCAATCGTCCACCAATGCAGCTGTATCCTGGAACGAAACGGTGTCCATCAAGCGTTCGCCTCTCAAGCAGAATGTGGTAAAGATTGTGCTGCCCGAGCAGTTAGAGAACAGCAGCGATAACTCTCCAATTGTTGTCTCGCAGTCGGCGGAGCGTGAGGAGCTGGTCACGATGCGAGAGAAATCTCTGCATCGGCGTCATCAGAGCATGGGCAATGCCAACTATTCGCTGGACGAGGCACAGCGTCTACAGCGCTCAAGCAACTTATCTGGAGCCCGGGACGAGGCGGCACTGAGTGCTGCTCAGCGTCCGCATAGCTGGGGACCCGTTGGTACGGCCTACTATATGGAGTCGCTGATGTGCGCCTTCTATGAGCCCGCTCTGCTGCATGGACCATGTATTGGATGAATCTTATTTCCTTTCTATTTATACATTACTTTTTCCATTATAATGAAAACCTTGTACAAAGACATTTTGTTCAATGTGCGTGATCCAATAAAATTTATTGAGCTCCTGTGTAGCAGGGCTCAAGCAAGATGAGAAAACCCCAACTACATATGTAAATAACACTTTTCCTAGAGGTTTTACTTTTCTAATTCATAAATATATATAGCTATATACTATATAGCATTGATTTGCCCAATCAATGCTCGAAGCGTTATCAGAGCTATGCGCGCTTATACAAGTGTAAAATAAATTACATCTTATTTAAATATCTTGAAAGCCTCTTGAGACTCCAATTTCTTCTCTCTGTTTTTCTACTACTTCAAAACGTTTGCCAAGCGCTCTATTATAAATACTTGATGAAATTTCTTTTGAAAGACATATATTTTTTTTATGCTTTTGCTACAGTGTGCTTAAACAACATGAATATTGAAAAAAAAAAAATGTTTAGAAATAAAAAATCATTTTAAAATATTTAATTTTTTAAATAAAAACCTAACGAAATTGTTCTAATTCTTTAATGATTTAATATTTTCTAGAAAATGTTTTTTTTTTTTTTTTTTTTTTTTGACAAAATATTTACAAAATAAATTTAAAATATTTATAACAAAAAATATTTATAAAAGAAAAAAAATATTATTTTAGCAACAGAATTCTTAAAATAAAAATATAAAAAAATAAAATAATTTGTATAAATATTTAAAATTAATTTGTTTTATTAATTTGACTGTTATTTGTATTTAATTTTATTTTCTGCATTGGCTTTCCACTTGCTTCACTTTGACAATGGCCTTCTATGTGATTCTACGCTTAAAGAAGTTTACAAAATATAATTTTATTTATTTTTATTTCAATTAAAATCAAAAAAAAAAAAAAAAAAAAAAATGATAGGTTGATAAGCCAGATCTATTTTAAATGTGTTTCATATATATAAGAGAAATTTGAAAAAAAAAAAATCGTTTACAAAAAATTGTTCTTTCGGCTAGCCGAATAAGAATATATTTATTTTGGATTATAATTTAATTACTATTTGATTTATTTATATCATTTGTTTTTAATTTTCTCATCTGTATCTGTGTGCGTGTGATTTTATTATAGACCATGGTTATCCACTTCCTGCACCAACAGTACGCAGAAGGAAGGAAATTAAATTGCATCCACATGGTAAAGTTTATTTTTGATTTCATTTGTTGTGCTTGATTTCCATCATCCATATATATTTAACATCTAGCTGGAGATTTTGTCTTGCCTTGTATATAAACTGTTAGCATATTCTCTACCTATATATACAAATCTTTATATATGTGGTTCTATAAGCTGCATGAATGTTGCTCTCAACTTCTTTGTAAAATATTATATATATATATATATATATATATATAATCCTATATAATCATACTTTAGCCAATCTATTTATTAACCATCTATAAATGTTGTCATTAGAGTTAAGATTTGCGTTTTCCTAAATCTAATAATGTTTTTAATTCTTAAATAACTAAAGCTACTCGTGCCGGTGACTATTATATGTTTGAGGAAATGGATGATAAGTTCGAGCTGGATCTAATACACGATGAAATTGATTTCCTTGAGGAGGAGAACATTACGGAGAGCGAAATGAAAATGCAACGACGCAAGACTCTATATGATGTAAGTGAAGTAGTCAGTTTTTGCAGCGTGACTTAAAGATGGCGAATACTAGTTATATATACCGATAAAGAATAGCATGATCTATGCATGTTTCTTATATAGAACTTCAAACATACATACATATTTATTATACCATGGCTGCAAACCAATATCTCGGTCAAAAGTTTACTTTTGTGAAGAGGGTCATGAGCTTACTATAGCATTATCATTACTATGTCCATATGAATATTTATTATCATTATTATCATTATCATTATAATTATCATTATCATTATCATTATCATTATCATTATCATTATCATTATTTTTATCATTATCATTATCATTAGCATTGTCATTGTCATTGTGATTAGGTGTGTCATTAGTCTTATCATAATAATAGGACTAGCCTATTATTATCATTAGCATTAGCATTAGCATTAGCATTAGCATTAGCATTAGCATTAGCATCCTCATCCTCATCCTCATCCTCATCAGGTTCATGAGAAACCTTATTCGCATCAGTCCGACTTGAGTGTAGTGTGCAGCCTTGGATATATCGATTCCCCTAATCTGTTGTAAATTCCCTTATAAATTACGCCATCCTCCAATACTCTGACATTATTGCCACACACACAATACACACGAAAACCCAAAGGTTTGGAAGGATCTAAACGATGCGGAATATCGTCGTCATTTGTATATGCGTGAGAGATCGTATGCCTCCGAGCCGGGCTCTCGCATTGCGCTCAAGGACATGGCAGCAAATAGCCTGGACGAGCGGGATGAGCTCACTGCAGAGCATGTCGGCGATGATGACGATGCTGATGATGATGATACCATTGAGTGCGATGTGGGCATACGCACCTCGACATTCTCCGAACCAGTTGACTTCGGGCGTCGCAGCCAGATGCTGCTCGATACGCAAACGCCGCCCACAAGTCCCCCCCATGGCCAAGAGGCATTTGTGAGTGTGCAGCAAGCAGAAATTCCTATAATTGGCGCACCTATTCAACCCAGTGTTTTATCGTACAGCATTTGCTATATATACTATCTATATATATTTATATATTTGATCACAACTTTTTCAATGCGCTACAAACAGTAGCAACAACAACAACAACAACAACTGCAACTGTTGGCGCACTCACTTTTACTATATAAACCTATATATAATGTACAAATACAACAAACAATAACAACATTTGTATATATGTATTATTTTGTTTTTATACTCGTTCAAAAAGTCCATAGAGTATATTGCATTCCTAGCTATCAGTCTTTCCCTTCGTCTGTCTATCTTTCTGTCCATTCATGATCAGATTTATTCCAGATATATCTTGAAAACCAGAAATTATCATATATAGAATACTAGAGACTCGAAAGTTGAAATATACTCTGGGGAATAAGTCAGAACCAATAATATATAGTAGCTATATGTACGTCCATTGTGGGTGTGGAATATTGGAATAAACAAATTTTACATATGAGTTCCTTTGAGGTTCTCCGAATAATTACTAGAAAACAATAGGCCTATGCCTACTGAGGACCTCACACATTGTGACCTACAATGTTATAATACTTCATGTTATGGGAAGATCCCTTAGTTTTTCACGAAATCTATATCTATATCATATAGTCGGCTTTAGATAGACCCCATATTTACCGCTTATAAAGAACAGCTTTTTGAATATATTATAACAGATTTTGCTTCGTGAACGAGTATGAGGCAGTCGGTGGCGCTCGACTGCAACAATTCTTAATTGTTTTTATATATCTTAGCTTAATTTCGTTTACTTGTCTCAATGTTGTTTTTATTTGATAATAAAGACCCAAATTAGATATAGTATTTTATTGATTAATTTGCGTTTGCTCTCACAGAAATCAAAGGATGCGCCCACGGACTTCTTTCCGTCGACCAGCAAAGGCGTCTCGAAGGAGCGCGATGCAGCCGGCACAATGAGCACTTCGAAGCTGGCCAAGGATATTACCGATTTGCCAGCTGCGGCTACGGTTGCGGCTGCACCCGTTGCCTCCAAAGAGACCTCGGATAGTAAATCGAAAATGGAACCGGATAGCGGCGATGTGACGGCCAAGGATTCAGATGAGGATTTCGATACGAATCCCATAATACGATTGCTGGAGGGCTTCTTGGTCACACTGACCATACGCCTGAATCGCTTCTCGCGCAATTATCGCTTTGTCAATCGAATTTTGGCGGGCGAGAAGAAAACTCTGAAAGTACGTAGAACATATAGAATGCTAACTGTAGCTAATCTAATCTCCCTCTCTCTTACCTCTCTCTTTGCAGGAATCCAGCTCGCTGAATCGTTTGGGCGTATCCAGCGCCGCGGCCATGTTCCATTTTCTCAAATCGAATCTCGAGAGGTATTTAGTGGGCGTTTGGGCAGAAATGGGCGTGTGCGCCGCTTGCGTTTAACTATCCTAACTATAAATTATATTTCTAATTGTATTTATTTATATATTCTTTTCGATTTTTGTTTAATTGTTCCGTTTGAGCTTGTGTTGAATATTCTGACAATTTGATTTGAATCATTTATTTATTTCTTTTGTTTATTTATTTTTTTTTATTTATTTGCATATGTTACCTTTTGTGTTACGTGTGTTTGATACTGTGTACCTGCTTCCACAAAAACAAACAAACAAACCAAACAAACAACAATCGACTCATCTCACATCGCTCACATCAAAATGTTGCGTGATCATTTTTTTTTTTTTTATTTTTCAAATAATTTTTTTTTGTGAATATTAGTGATGAGGCAGCTTCATCATCTACACCGCGTCGCTCACAGCTGGCTGCGACAACAACAACAACAACAACAACAACAACAACAACAACAACAACAGATACAGATACAACAATAACACCTACAGACAACAATCACACCAGCACCACACTAGACACCACAACAGCAACAATCACACCGCTCACATCGCCAGAACAAGCACATGTTAAGCCACCGGCAACCAGTACGCCCCACCAACAGTCACACGCTGTCGAAGATATCATCGAATTGCCCGTAGATACCGTTGATGCAGCATTCTCTAGGTAAAAAAAGAACAAATCAAAGATTAAATCCAAAAATCTGAAACGCCTCCAAAAACCTAACCAATAACATTCCTTATTAACCCACCAAACTATTCCCCTCAAAAAAAAAAAAAAAGCTGCTCAAGAGATTCTTTTTTCTATATCATTTCAATTATATGTATGATTCTATAGTTATATAGCTGGATAGAGATAGATCTATTGTTGCTAAGTAACATAGAGTTGGGTTTGTAATAAATGATATTCTGCTTATCTTAAAGCTAACAGGCAGTCCGTTGAAGCACCACAAATACAAATGTTATTTGAATAGGATAGCTATGTTAATATGTTAATATGACTCTGTTATAATGTTAGCTTACACTTAGGCAACATGGGTCAACTTCATAATCTTGTAAAATGCAATTGCAGAATTTTATGTTAAACAGCTGTTAATCAAAAACCATATCTTAAGTTAAATAAGCTTACAGCCATTTGATTAGGATGTTAATATCATCTTAAGCTGTTGTTATTAACAGCAAACTGTTATGCTATTGTCTACTGTCATGTTAATAGCTGATTATTTTAAGGCTGTTAAATTGCTGTTAACAAGCTGTTTGTTTACCAATAGAACGTATTCGCTTTCAATGTTATCAAATGCTATGTTAAGCTGCTGTTACATAGCTAACTATGCCAAATACTCTGTTTTTTACGCCGAATCTCATGGAATATATATCTTGTGCATTACAAGAAAATATATTTGAAGTCTATATTTTATAGCTAATGTGTTTAATCTATCATGTATTGGCTTTTAGGTGCCTCTATGCAAATTTCATATAATCTCGCTGTAGCTTTAGGGCATCCCAAATCCCATTATCCCAATTGCTTTCGTCAAACATATGCTTCACTGTAGTCTGTTCTTAGTTTATTATTTAACATTTAGTAAATTCTAATTTTTAAAAAATAACCAAATCTGGCTATTGTAGTTCACACATATCGCTTTGATTTGACAAGAGATTATTTATTTATTTTTTTTAATTTTCAATTTTAGCTTTTTAAAAATAAAAAAAAAACTTATAAATTTAACTAAACTGATCCAAAAATAAAAATCTTTACTAATTTCTTTATATTTTTTTTTATCTTACATTTTGACATTTGTTCTGCGCGCATTTTGATTCATCTGAAAAAAAAAACTTTTGTGTTTATAGAAAACAATCAATCAATTCATCGCCGCCGATCAAGGGGTAAGTAAATCTCTACATATATAACATCAATATCTTAAGTATTACAAACACACACACAGACAAACATATACATATGATTTACATACGATATACATACAATATATACATATATCTATATTTCTCTTAAGGCTCTACTTATCTAACACCTCTAATACTCTATTATTGAGAAAATATTTCGTTTCTACTTACTCGTATCTCATCTCTATTATAACTGTGCATTTTTGATACAATTACATATATACAAACACACATACACACACAAATACACACACACATACATACAAACATGCACACCTACATCTTGCCATGCCTGCACTTTCGATGTTTTCTATGTAGCCGCAAATCGGATTGCGGCCTACCAGAAATACGCATTAAAGCGCCATCTGTTGAGCGCTGCGTGCAGCAGCAGCAGCAGCTGCCGACGCCGCTGCCGCCACCGCCTCAGCTCTCTCACACACCCGTTCATCATCAGCATCATCCACAACAATATCATCATTATCCAGCGCATCATCAGCAGCAGGCGAGCATTGGTTCGGGTTCGCTCAGCAAACACTGGTCCTACGAGCACGTGGACAGGTATTGACCACGCCTACTTCGTTAGACATACACACACACACACACCACACATACACACAGCCTATCCATTAAAGTATTCTTCATCAACCAGTTGCAAGTACTCGTAGCGCTGTTGCTGTTGTTGTTGCTGTTGCTGTTGTTACTGTGGCTAATTGTAACGTTTCTATATATCACATGGAACACGCTCATCGTAACTCTCTTCTCATATCTCCTTCTCTATAAATATAACTATCTATAATAGTATACTATATAAAAAGCAGTCGAAGCTGAGTTTGTGATGTTGTTAGGCTATTGCTAGGAATAATTAGGCCGAGGATACCAGAATCAGTTTGAGATGAGCCAAGATTTCCAAAAAAAAACAGACAACAAGTCATATTCCAACTCACAAACTCTACTCCGATTGCACTCCCTATCTCTCCAACTAATCCTTACTAATACAATATATATATCTATACTCTATATATGTACATATATCTCTTTGGCTGTCTATAACTAATTGATTTGCATCTGCTTTAATTCAAGTCCATGCCACTCTTTGTGCGTTATTTGCTAGTATGTATGTATGTATTTGTTGTTGTTTGTGGCTTAATAATGATAAACCCCGATTTATAAGAGTTATAAGAGTCTTTGACGATCTCTGTTGAGATCGATGCACACCCACACCGCAACGTAGAGTGCGTCGCATGCAGCGCACAGGTTCCCAGGCACCCAGCAGCCAGGCATGCGAACTGCTAATCCCGTAATGAAATTCCTAGTTAAAACGAAATCTTGATTTTTCCTTGTTCGTAATTCATGTCTTGGGCAATTGCAGTGCGGGTGATTTCAATCTGGAGGAGGAGAACTTTGCGCAGCGGGATCATCACATCATTGTCGAGGTGCTCATCTCCTCGTGGTATGCGCTGCTGGCCAATACGGATCTCATTTGCTACATCGTGGTGTTCATCAATCAGGTGAGTTCGCATTCATAATTATTTGCATATCAATTCTGAACTCTCCCATTTGCAGGTGGTTAATGCCAGTGTCATCTCGTTGCCTCTGCCCATAATGGTCTTCCTTTGGGGCACTCTGTCGCTGCCGCGTCCCACGAAAACCTTTTGGGTCACCTTGATAGCCTACACCCAGGCCATTGTGCTGATCAAGTGCATCTTTCAATTTAAGCTGATCTGGGCCAACTATCATGACATAATCAATCAGCCTTTGACTACAGCAAAGATCTTTGGAGTGGAGATGAAGACGCATTATGCTGTCTATGATTTGATACTGCTCTTGGTGCTCTTCCTGCATCGTTATCTGCTCAAGTCGCAGGGTCTATGGAAGTCCGGCTACAAGGATACGGATCAACAGTTTGCCAAGCCCACAGCCAGCATGTGAGTGAATGTCACAGCTGTTGCTCTGCCTTTTCCCTTATTGAATTTGTTTTTTCTTCTCTTTCTAGCGACGATCGCGAGGATAGCGATAATATGTCTCAACCTGACTCTCGTCAGCTTAATGACGACGCCGCTCAGAAGCTTAGTCTTCAGGTTAGCCAGGTCTCGCTGCCTGGCTCGCCGGAATATACCAAATCGGCTATCAATCAATTGGAGTAAGTAGCTAGGATATTTGGCAAGTGATTCACTATTGGATTGCCGATGATCCAAGTTCTATAGCGACGAAATCAGTTGACTTTATGTTAAACTTAATTCGAGCTCCTAAGCTAGGCTGTTCATTCCTACACCAATCCAAGGACTTTCGCTATCGAACACCTTTTCCTTAACTCACATTTCTTCCTGTCAATTTTACTAATTGATCTCTCTTTTTCTCCTCCCTTGCAGACGCACGAAGTACACCTCATCGCTGCACAAGTTCTTCTTCAGCCTGGTGCACAAATCTCGACTGGCTACCGATGTCTATGCTCTCATGTTCCTCTGTGATTTTGTCAACTTTTTCGTGCTGCTCTTTGGCTTTACGGCATTTGGCGTGAGTATAAAAATACCCCCCTCTCTCTTGAAACCTAAAAACAATACTCTCTTCCTCCCCTCAACAGACTCAACAAACCGAAAGTGATGGCGGCGTGCAAACTTATTTGGCTGAGAATAAAGTGCCTGTGCCCTTCTTGATCATGTTGCTGGTGCAATTCCTGTTGATTGTCATCGATCGTGCGCTGTATTTGCGCAAGGCTCTGGTCCACAAGATCATATTCCATTTCTTCTCCGTGATTGGCATACATATCTGGATGTTCTTTGTGGTGCCAGCGGTTACGGAGCGTACGTTCAACTCACTCGCTCCACCGATCATATTCTACGTGATCAAGTGTTTCTATATGCTGCTCAGCTCGTATCAGATCAAGTCTGGCTATCCGAAGCGCATTCTGGGCAACTTCTTTACCAAGGGCTTCTCGATGGTGAATATGATTGCGTTCAAGGTTTATATGCAAATACCTTTCCTCTACGAGCTGCGCACCATACTGGACTGGGTGTGCATCGACAGCACGATGACCATCTTCGATTGGCTTAAGATGGAGGACATCTTCTCCAATATCTATCTCATACGCTGTACACGACAATCAGAAACGGATTTCCCGGCCATGCGCGCTCAGAAAAAGGCTTCGCTATCGAAACTGATAATGGGTGGCACGATCGTTCTATTGATTGTCATCTGCATTTGGGGTCCACTCTGTCTGTTTGCCCTGGGCAATGCAGTGGGCACCTCGAATGTACCCTATCAAGTGTCCTTGTCCATACGCATTGGTCCCTACGATCCCATCTATACGACAAATAACTACGATAGCATCTTTGAGATTGACTCGAAAATGTATGGCCAAATGACGAATGCCTTCATCAAGAACAAACAAGCCTTGACCTTTATCGCGGGATACGATGCAACGGATGTCGCTGCAGTCAAGCTGGCAGGCAATTCACCTTCGCTATGGAACATAGCACCGCCGGATAGGGAACGCTTGACCAACGATTTGCGGAATAGTAAGTCTTAAGAATTTTAAATCATTGATTCCTCAATTATTTATGCATATTCTCTTTAGATCATACTCTGATTGCCCGCTTTTCCTATTCGTTGACCCGGAAGGCACCTGCCAAGGGTCTCAAGGAGAATGTGGGCGATGAGCATATCATCAAACTGGATGAAACATTTGAGGGCCGTGCGGCGCTTATCAATATGCTAAACGAGACCTATGAGCAGCTGGATGGCAAAGGCAACATCAATGCTAATGATACCAGCAATGCTAATGCTAATGACACCGTCAATGCGAATACCACTCATTCCAGTGGCAATGCCAGCGAGGTCGTCGTGGTATTACCGAATATGATACCCAAGTTCATAAAGGTACTCAATTCGGGTGATGCATTCGTCGTAACGGTTCTCAGTGGCAAGGAGCAGGAGTATCGTCCGCTGGTCATTAAAATGCATCGCGATAAGGCTACCAATGGCTTGTGGTGGGAGATACGCGACTTTTGCTATGACAACTTTTACAATACAACCCTAAAGGATTTGGCCTACAGCAATTGCAGTTCGGGCATTGTTATGTACACGTTCAACGACAAGAAATTCCCATCGACTTTCAGTTTTCTAACAGCTGGCGGGTGAGTCGCTATGATGGCTGAAGATTAATGACTAATGACTAATGACTAATAACTATATAATATACCAACTATATACCCATATATCTAACATTGATTTCCCTATCTTTCCACAGCATCATCGGTCTCTATACCACATTTGTGTTATTGGCCTCGCGCTTCATGAAATCCTTCATTGGTGGTCAAAATCGCAAAATCATGTTTGAGGACTTGCCCTATGTGGATCGAGTGCTACAGCTATGCCTGGATATATACCTAGTGGGTTACTATAACCTATACAGGGTATATCACAGTTCTAATACTCTTTTGCCTTGCAGGTGCGTGAGGCTCTTGAATTTGCCTTGGAGGAGGATCTCTTTGCCAAATTGCTCTTCCTGTATCGCTCACCCGAAACGCTGATCAAATGGACCCGTCCAAAGGAGGACTATTTGGATGATGATGGTGATACCGATTCCATACCCAGTCGCATGAGTGTGCGTCGACCTGAGCAACTACAACAACAACAACAACAGCAACAACTACAATAACATAGGTCTAATCTAAATTTTTGAGTCTAATTAGCGTTTTGTTTACGTATATTTAAGTACGTATATGTTTATATATAGAAAGAGATTGCGTTAACGTAGGTTTCATAGTCCTTTTTTAAATTTATACTGCAATTAGTTAGAGAGAAACCATATACAAGAAAGAAAAACCAATACACACACACACACATCAAATACACTTACAATTAATTACTCTATGTATGTAGTTAAATTTTGTCAAGTACTGCCGTGTGTGAAAATGTTAGTTAGTGCATGTTCCCTAGGGCATATAATACAGATCTATGCATACTAAATAGGAATTGTAACTAAAAAAAAAAACATAACTAATTATAAGCGAAAAGTGTTGTTAAATAAAGAACAAGAAAAATGAGAAATGAATAGCTAAACGAATTGTTAGAGATTTTGCCTAAGTTAATTAACTAAGTCATAAATACATATATGTGTATAAACTCTAATGAAAATATTTATTATAATAATATTATTAATAATAATAATGAGAACTCATATTCAGGGATTTTTAGCATTTTACAAAACGAAAAACAAATAATTAAACTATGCATGCAAAAGCATTCAACTTATTTGCATAAGTTCAAACATGAAACATCATGTTTTTATATACATATGTTTATATATATATAATATAACGGAATGTCATATATCATATGTAAATTCGTGTCGTGTGCGCAAGCTTCAAATTGAATTTGTATTTATGTTGCCTTAGTCAAAATGATATTACGTATTTGTATGTTTGTTATAGACTAAAAACTATATATATGTATAGATATATCTGTGTATGTTTGCTTATATATAAATATATAGAGGAGCGTTGAATTTATTTCTAGGCATATCATATATATCACATGTTTTTTCTTTGTAATATCGCAATATATCATTTGCTTCATATCAAACTGAAAGGCTTCAAATCAAATCAAAGTGCATCTACTATGCCTGCATACTAAATACATATGCATATGTATCTCGAATAGGCAATCTCCAATTAGCTATAGTTGAACTACACACACACACACACACGCCAGCTAAAAAATGTACATGCTATTTTATATATATTTAAACAAAATTCATAAATGTAAAAAAACAAAAAAATCAGAGAAGAAAAACTAATTTTTGTACCAAGCAACGAACAAATTGAATGTAAAACGTAAATAAACTGTTTAATAAATATATACTAAAAAATATATGCGTTTAGTTTTAATTGATTAAAATTGACATTGAAATTATATCAAGTCTAAAGCGCTTGAATATTTTAAGGTAAATGAAGTTAAATGCAAACAAAAATTTTATAGCCAGAGAGAGCTTTATTTGCTCTCTAAAGTCTTGCTGCTAGTATATAGCCCATCAGTTCTATTGATTCGTGTTTTACTTAATCTAGACAAGTTTGTTTCTCTAAAGTCTCAATTTGAATATTTTTAAAATCATAAACTTTTGTTTCGCCCTCCGTTCAAGTTTATTTAACAAATTAATATTTGATAACAATAATTTTAAATATATGTATGTATATTTAAGCATAAATTTATAAATAATATAAAATTCTTAGATAAAGGTTAGCCAAAATTCGTTCATGTGATGCGCGTTGAGCAGTTGCGATAGTGCGTAAATTTGCTGTCACTGCTGTCCAGGCTGTGGGCGCTGTCGTTGCTCTGCTGGCGATTGAACTTGATGGCTGGATAGACCTCCTCCCATTGGGATTCGCTGCGACTGAGCACGCCACGCCGTCTGGGAGTCGTAAGAGAGCTCTCGTGTTGGCCACTAGGCTGCTTTTGACTGGCCTTGAGTGTGTTGGCGCGTGTCGCAGCATTAGGCAAAGGATTGTTGAGCATCTGCGTCACACTCTTGGACAGGCGAATCGATTGTATGCGATTGTAGCCACTGCCCGTGGGCTTATAGCGCTCCAGCTTGGACGTGAGCCGTGCCATTTCAGTGCTCATCCACTCGGGTGCTCGCATGCTGTCTCGTCAACCTCTCGAAACGTACTAAACAGAGTGAGCAACGAACGCGTTGCTTTTAAAGCCCCACGTCGGCTTCAAGGTGATATAATTGGGGTGCATTGGCACATAATCGATGCACCTTGGCCGTTGGCATTGCATAAAGCCGAACTGCAGGGCTTGACAAGTCAAACAGATTTGCCAGAGGCTTGCACAAAAAGAACCTTGCAACTGACCTATTAACTAAGCATTCTAATACTCTGTTGTGGTTAGCAGCAAAGTAGAATAATAGGCGTTGCCTGGTCTTGTGCGGCTCTGTAGTATTTGTAGCTGAATTGCAATCAGTTTAAACATGTTCTATGGTTCACAATAAACAGCATTATTTATATAGATAACATTTAATTAAAGACTAACAGGACAAGAAGATGAATAAGTGGCACATAATAAAATCAAAACAGAATAGACTTTAAAATTCGAATTACTTTGGATAGTGGTGCAAGTGTTTTTGTTTTTAGTCAACAAAGATATGCAAAACGTTGCTATGTACAAAAGCTAAGCGAAATATCTTAGGAGACTTTGCAATTGTCATCATGCAAATGATCGCCATCGAGCTGCACATCATCCTCTGATGTGGAAAAGACGCCGCCCTGCAGAACTTTATTGACAGCGGCACGGGCCAAGTAGCCAGTGGTCTCCGAATAGGGCAGCGAATAGAAGGCGCTCAGATCTTCCTGCTTGCTGGGCTGACCCTGGTGCTGCTGCTGCTCTGACGACTTGGGCTGTTGCTGTATATTGTTGTCCTTGCAGTACATGGCAAAGGCCTCGGCAATGATGCCGTCCAAATCAAGCGCCTGCTTGAAATGCAGCTCCGGATTGCTGAGAATAAGAATTAAGAAGATTAGAATGGTATTTTTATTTTTAATTTTGTAAGATTTGTTTTACCGATTCAGAATGGTGGCCACAATGCAGAGTAGCTCCACGGTTATCTGCCGTCGCTCGGGGCGATCGATGCAGATTAGCGTCTCCTCCACCAGCAAATTGAACGTCAGCTCACCGCGACTCATGCTCGTCAGTGTGGGCGTGGCAGGCAAATGATGTCCCTGTGTCAAGATGCCCTGGGGCGTGCGCTGCAAGATCTCCCAGATCTTGTTATAGAAGTGCTTGGGCACACGGCACAGGCAACCCTCCAGTTGACGGCGCTGCAGCGGGGTGAGCCTAACATGGATTGAATAAAGTTTATATAAGATATTTAAAATATTATCTAGGCAATTTTACATACTTTTCATCCACAGCCCACTCGCTGACTGTCAGCACCTTCTGCAGCAGAATGCGCACCTGGAAGGGCGACAAATTGTCCACATCGATGCTTTGTTGTCCCGAGATTTGCAAATAGATGCGCATGGCCTCTAGCACCCAGCCAATGCGTATTTTCAATATGCCACGAAACATGGACGGATTGGTGGCAATGAGGCGACCGCAGTATAGAACCACCTCTTGTTGAAGCACCGCCTGTATGACATCGTAGGGCTGCACACTAGTGTACATCACATTCTGAATCTCTGCAGGAGTCATGGGTTTATCGAAAACGGTTTCCTTCTGGCCGATGATGCCAACGGTTAGCTCCTTGCCATTTACCAGCACAGTGGTGATAAACGGACTGATCGAGTCCACAATATGGTGCAGCAGGGAGGAACAGTAGCGCACAGCGCGCCAATAGCGCAGCGAGCCAGCGCGATGATAGAGCTGTGTCAAGGCTGTGCTCACATTGAGACCATTCACCTCAAAGTTGGAGCCCTCGCGGTTGAGCAGAATGCCCCATAGCTGACAAAGGCAATATATGGACTCGGTGCTGCGCAAAGCATTGATAATATCCGGCGTCGGTTTGCTGTCGTAATGCTAAAAACATTTCTAAATTAGTCTAAGCAATAAAGAGAGAGGGAGAGATAAACTTACTGCAACGGAAATCTTTTCCTCAACATAGGTCAGCGCCTTGGGCACATCTGTTAGCGACTGATAGCCTATATATTCGTGATTGATTTGCGAAAAGGCATTCTCGTTGTCTGTCAGATCGCTTTGGTTCATGAAATCCAAGTGCTCAATGCAGGAGCTGCTGATGAGATTCTGCAGTCGGCCGATGCGCACTTTCATGCCGTCGCAGTAGCCCTTCTTCAGCATGGCCAGCAGATCGAGCATCTCCTTGAACTGCGGATCACGCATGTGCTCCTCGCGTATCAACAGGCACACAGTGGGCCGGCCCGATAGACGCCAGTATTTACCCACGAATTGCAGCTCTGTCTTGATGTCATCGATCAACAGGGCCATATCGCGATACAAATAGAAATCGGAGACCTCAAAGATGAGGGGATAGCAGAGCACGGTCATGCCGCAGATGCGATAGACTTTGCTGGTGCCGAGCGAACCAACGGGACGCGAGGGACGACCCGAGAGGCCGACCTTGTGATTGACGCCCAAATGCTGATAGACCTTGATTAGCTCCGTCGAGCTCCAGATTTGCACGGGCTCCACCTGAAAGGAAGTTATGTAAATTAATCCATATGCATTACCTTTCATAATTGCATTCACTTACCTCGTGAGGTGTTTGGGTTTGTATGCCATAGGTGGCCATCATGGCCTGCAGGCGCATCGACTCAGCGATGAGCACGATTTGCACCACCAAATCTGTGGCGGTTCCCTGTAAACATCATAAACAGTTAAAAAATCTGATCGACTCCATTGTATTACAATATTACAAAAGAAGTTAGACAATGCATAGAGCCAATTCTTTACATGGATGTGTAAAAAATTATGCTAGCCAAATGCCAAAATGCATAAAAACGATTAGCATAACAATCATAAAACAGACATAGGGAAAGGGGCGTGGGAGAGAGGGAGGGGGGGGGGGGGTTGAGGAGCTGGGAAAGGTGTGGAGCATACAGGACAAAAGGTGTTGAGGACTGAAAACATGCTACAGACAAAAAAACACTAAAAGAGACAAATTTTATAAAAAGCATCAATTCATTGGAAAATGCACAAAGTACATAAAAAATTAATTACAAAAAGTTTTAGGAGGCACATATTTTACATTGTTTAAAAATAAAACAGACATTGAAATTAAATTAAATTGTAGTTATGTGAGAATAATTTTGGTATATTATACAAGGCTGCAAATCAATTTCAGAGCACAAGGGAAATAAATTATTTATAAAAATTAGTTTCAATTAAAAGTTTTTTGATTTTTTTTAAATTTTTATAAATAATTTATTTATAATTATTTAATAGAAATTTCACTATAACTATTTAACATTGTAAATAGTTTTATTCATGCTTTATGCCAAAAAAAAAAAGTTTTTATTTATTTAATATTTTTTGAATACTTTTGAAAAAGTGTTTTAAAACTTTTTTCTTTTTTCATTTGTAATATAATTTTTATTTAAATTGATTATTATTATTATATATTTTCTTTTGTAAATTTGAATTTAATTTTGTGTAAAAATTCTTTTCTTAATCTTAATTTTTACATTTTGCAGCCTTGTTTTATTTAGTAAATAAATATCACAGATGATCAAGGATAGTGAAACCGAAATTTGGGAAATTCTTTGCCATTTGAACTGCCAATTTGTTGCCTAGACAACGCGCAATGAGAGAATTGAGAACCCGCTGATATTATTTGAACCACAAATTACCTGCGGGGTATCCAATATTAGAGGTACGCGTCGATTCTAGTTGAATTTGGAATATTGTTTTTTTTTTTTTTAGTAGACAAATAAATATTTTAACAAGGGCTTTTAATTAGTTAACATTTTTTTTTATGTTTTCTCTATTTCAATCAAGCGAAAGTGGCGCGAACTGTTTTTCTAGGCTTGTGAAAGCGCCCCCGCCAAAAAAAAGTTATTAAAAAATAAATAAAAGTAACATTGTCAAATTTTGTAATCGCTTGCTTTTATGGGTTAAGTACATAACGGTTAGGGAACAAGAAGCCAAACTGAATACTACGTAGATGGGTCGTTGCCCAAGATTAGGTGAACCATTACTTACAGTGCCCGGTTTAGCCTATGCATTTATGTAGTAGAAGAAGAGCGTGTGTAGGGACAAAATATGCAGTAGATTTTTTTTTATATATTTTTTTTGTATAGATAAGAACAGAGTACCGAAAAGAGTAAAGAAAAAACTTGTTGATTTAGATACAAATAAGCAGAGGAGGGTAAATAATGTCTCTATATACAATTAACACAGCCACAAAATTACTAAAAATATATTATTTCTTTTTTTTATATTTTACATTAAATAACTAATAGGCAAAAATATATTTAGTTCTGAGTTTGTATGTGTGTGTGTGTGTATGTGTGCATCCCAGAAGGAAATGCTGTGCTATAGACTACAGGGAATCTACTATAATGCTATATAATTCTGCAGATATTTTTACAAATTATATATCAAGTCTGGCAAGCACCTGTAAAAATGTCTTACGTCTTACATAAAAAATGTAGTAATACAGTAAAATGTTGCTCAATGTAACACAAATTTGTGATCTAAAATTTGAATAAATAAATTTTGTAAAATTAATATTTGTTCAAAATTTAATTGAATTTAAAACTGAATAAACTGCAGTAGTTCCTGGTATTTAACTCTACCTAACACTGAATAAATGGCAAAACAAATTTTTTAAATTATGTTCAAGGAAAAATCGTTAAATGTAGTTGATCCTGAATTTCTATGCCTTATCCAACACTGACTACAGCTTTCTTTGGAAGATATAGAACTATTCTTTACTATAAAATCTCTAAAACAAAATTATAATATCGTATACTATAAAACTATTCCTCTACAACTTGCGTAAGTCGAAATGAAATTCCCCAAATATTGTAATTCCTGCTGGGATGGATCATTAGAATGCCGTATATGTATTCTATATACAATGTATATATATACATATGCATAGTTCTGATCAGTGCTTAGTGTGTGTGTCGCCAAATATTAGAATTTTGAAATTTTGATAAGAAATTTGATTCTAAAGTGCACGAACAATAAAATAAAAAAAAAAATTAATATAAAAAGAAGCGCATAAATTTTGTATACATAAAATTTTTTGGATAACATATGTATGTATATGGATCGCTTATGACGATCTACTTGAGTGCGAATAATTTTGTAGTATATGGAATTTGAGGGACTACTTACTTTGTGTTTATCATCGAAAGCTTTGCCCTGTTTATAATAACCAACCAATAGAAATATTTTATGGATTGTGGATATATACGATAAGGTTTTTGATTTTGTTTTCAATTGTAGCAGTAGTAGTAATTGTTCGATATATACGTGGTAGTAAAGAAATGGACAAAATATATATGTATATATGTATATGGTATAAGTAGTATTAAATAGCCAATTCAATTACGTAACCCATTGTAAGGAGATTAAAGGAACATTACAAATCAATTCGAATACCAATTAGACAGCGAACGCAGACACACACAGCAGACACGAAGTAAACAGCAGCAGCGGCGGCGCTGGCAGTTAGCTGAGCCCCTAATCCCGGGCCAGTGATATGTATTTATAGATATCTATATATGAGCAGTACCCTCAACCCGCTCCGCCAAGAACTTACCTGAAATGCGGAATAGCGACCCGCGCGCCGTGGACGATTGTAGCTGGGCAAATAGCGCCTGATGGGATCCAGCTCGTTAATGTGCAGCAGTCCAGCTGTCAGCAGTTGGGCAATGATGAAGAACGATTGACCCCAGAGAAACAGGGATTGCGAGGGCGCACGCATATAGGAGCCCTCGCCGTCGGGCGCATAGTACATGGTCACGACGGGATCACCGTTGGCATCGGTGTGCAGGCAGCGGCGCAAATCATTTTGGTACTCTTCAATCTGCTCATTGTTGTTCTTGAAGACACCGTCGATGATCATGGTAATGAAGAACAGTGGCCATTCGCATTCAAGACCCTCGAACTCCTTCAGCTCACCAGCCTGATAATAGCGACGTGTTTTGTCCTCTGCTTTGCTGAGGAAGCCGTCGCGTGTAAAGCGCTTGAAGCCCATTTTGCTCCGCAGGCGATTTACCACATTCTGTTTGGTCTGCTCCACCAGGCGATCTTCGTGCGAAGCAAAGGCTGGGAAGGACAGAGTCAAGAGCAACGATGCATCCACGCCCTAAAAGAGAGACTGGGTTGAGAATATCTTTCATGTATAATAATTCATAAATGTATTGCCTTGGAGCTAGATTCACGCGGCAGCATTGTCTCGAAGATGCTGCGATTGCGATTGTGTGCATCGATATCCACGTAGACGACGCTCCAGGAGGCGCCTTTCTCGCCAAACAAATTGCAGCCGTTGATGGCCTCCAAAGCGGACTTGGCCATGCCTGAAAGCAAGTTTATTAGTAGACATAAATATTTTAAATTGACCGCAATATTACCAATGGAGGAAGCATGTATCTCGGGTGTGCCATTGTTGTACTTGGAGCCGCGCTCCCACATGCCAAAGTCGGGTGTGCGATACGCGCGCTCCACATAGTAGACCAGATTCTGCACGAAAGCAACCTCATCGTGCGTGTATATGATCTGCAGGCCCGATGTTATCATCTGCACCAGAAACAGCAAGTACAAGGAGACCTACAATGGAAAGAAATCTTGATTAGTTGAGCCTGAATTAGGTGCTGCTTTTACTCAACTCACGCAATCAATTTGCAAATGATTGTAGAACTCATCGGGATAGATCTTTTCGCCCGTATGCAATTGGAATTTGCTGTGCAGCGCATGCTGATTGGATTGACGCTGCTTGAAGAGCTCCACGCGTGCTGCCTGCTTCACCCAGCACTCCAGAATGCCGCGCATGCACTTGACTGTGCTCTGGCCAAGCTCGTAGGACTTGCCGCGATCATCATCAATGCGCCTGTAGGCCTGATACAAGCTCCACACGGCCGCTGCACAATAGACACTGTCACGTACCGAGCCGACGACTTGGTCCGTGCTCATCACCGGAAATAGGCCAGTGATGGGGCTCTGGTAGCGCAGCAATTGGCGTTTAACTGAAGGAGGTGAAGGTAGAAAAAATTAGCATAATTAAGGAATAAGCTATATATAATCAATAATCACTCATTAATCTACGCACCTTCATTTACAAGGTTTAGAAATTACCAAAGAGCCATTTTTACAACTTTGGCAGGCATCGAAAACGCACACAAATAGAGAAATGCTCATACATGTGTGAAGGGGTGTAAGTATGTGTGCTAACTTCGAATAAATTATGTTTTAAGCACACTCAGACTTGGATACTCTTCTTTAACGCAACCATGCCGCAACGGGAATTTTCATATGAGCGTAGCAAAGACTTTACTTTGCAATGCCTCTCTTACTCAAAAGGGAAGCATGTGTGCACCGTCAATAGTGCATATGTATGAGAGAGTAAGCAAGCCTATTTTATAGGCTCACGATTGAGTGACAGTCGGAGTCAGAGTCTTCTAACAGTAGTAGTGCACCAATCTCCCACTACCTGCTAGCGTATGTCAAGAGAGTGAGCAAAAGCAAACAAGTGTGTAGACATCTCATTCTATCGCATTGGACGTATGGTGCACAGATCCCGTTGCTTGTTGGGAGAGCAAGCGAATGAGAGTGCAATGTGAAATTAGAATTGCTGCACAAATAAACATTTTAAGCATTTTTTGTTGATCAATATCAATATGTATACATTCATATACAGATTAAAGTTTAGACAAGTGTCAATGGCTTTAGCACGCATGCCGCAGCATGTTTTGAGACTTTGTTTACAAATGCAAATAAACAAACCGCTAATTTGCCTTGCCCAACATGGGAGAGAGAGCGAGAGAGAACAGACAGACACTGTGAGAGCAACAAATCGCAGACGCTAGCTAAACAGCTGCCGTTATTTAGGGGCAAACATTGCGAACTGTTTATAAATAGAACGCGCTGCGCCGCATCGTGGTGATGCTAAATTGGCTGCCCTACATAGACGCCGCCAAGGTTATATAAAGCAAATGCAGCTGAATCGAGAATCAATGCTTCCGCTTGAATATTGCTAATTACCGATGCCATAGTAAATGTCCAGCTGCTTGACCGTGTCTTCATAGTTGATGGTTTTCAAAAATTGATCCAGATTGATATCCTCTAAGCTATTGTGCCTGCCACTTGTCGATATTCCACTGTCTGTTGCGCCTCCTCCAGCTGCGCTCCCGCCAGGTGTTGTAACTAATACGCCGAGTCTGTAGGGCAAATGCGATGCGAAATATTAATATATTTATTAAAAATAATGTATTTCACTAGAATACTCACGATTTCGGCACATTACGCATTGTAGTTGGCTGCAATTAAACGCCTTTTCTGGCTTTAATTGCCAGCTTTAATTAAAAATGTATACGCAGAAGAAAAATATATACCCTTCAAGAAGTCAAATGTATTTGCAATGAGACCAGCTGCTCACACAGGCACATGTTAAGCGTATTTCACAAGGTGACAACATGGGCATGCAAGCGTGACGTCAGAGAGTGTTATGAAATGTATGAAGTTTTTGTGAAATTCTTAAACACATTTATAGAATTGATTATTAATTGGTTTGTTATTGCTTATTTATAAGCTATGATTAAGCAGAATAATAGTTAACAAAGATTCACACTTTTCAAGGCAGGCCAACAATTTACTTTGAATGTCGCTCTGTGCGCACAACCTTGTCTTTGCTAATTATTTTTCAAGATATGGCCACCCTGTTTATCTAACAGCTGTTGAGTACAGCTGCTGATCCCAAGCAGGTTTTCTTGCACCTCTCTTTTTTCGTCTTAACATGTCGCACGCACACTTTTTTGATGGACGGACGCAGGCGGCTGCCGTCGCTGGAATTAACTAAATCATAATCATCATCTATCAGCCAAACAAGTGAGATCATCTGCCATTTGTTGGCCGTGAAATGCAGCCGCTGAAAATGTGAAGAGTTGCAATTAGAAAGCTAAGCCAACGCAACGAAACGAAACGAATGTACTTAAAATAGTATTGTAAGGATGTTGCCGCTGTTAATACTCATAAATGTGCTCCAGTTGAGCCAGACACTTGCCCAAAACAATCCGGATGTGGTGAAGCTGCCCAATTTGCCGTCCGATCATCTCATACGCTACCTCAACACCTTCCCAAAACTCAAGAAGCAGTTGGAAGAGATTCGTGTGGAGTCACCCGCCTGTTGGGGACACGAGCGCAACTGCAGTGCCGAGGCGCGCTTCCAGACGCCTCACTGTCCCGGCGACCATACCGGCTGGGTGCAGAGCAAGGAGGCGCAGGTAAAGACCTTCTACTACCAGGCGGATTTCGGTTTCATCCAGCAGCAGCTCTCGGAGCTGGCGCCCCAATGCATTCCCAAGTTTTTGTCGGACTCCTCGCTGGAGTGCACGCGTTACCTGCGCTTCTGCCGTGGTCGCAACTTACTCATCGATCTCCGCGATTTGCCGCAGCGCAAGGAGCGTATCCGCTACCACATGGATGTGCTGAAGCCTGGTCAGATTTTGGGCCACTGCGAATTGAATCGTACGCGTCTCCAGGGTGAAATGGATCACATTGGCTCAGCGCTGCAATCATGGGCTCCCGAGTTGCGCTTCTTTGATGTGATGCCCCAGCCGCTGCTGGAGAGCGGCGCCTGCGACCTGGTCGTCAACGCACCCACCTTCATCATGAAGATTGACGCCACCTACAACATGTATCATCATTTCTGCGACTTCTTCAATCTGTATGCCTCGCTCTTTGTCAACCAGTCGCATCCGGCTGCCTTCAACACGGATGTGCAGATTCTCATCTGGGAAACATATCCCTATGATTCACCTTTCCGGGACACCTTCAAGGCCTTCACCCAGCGCCCCATTTGGACCCTGAGTGAGGTGCAGGGCAAACGGATTTGCTTTCGCAATGTCGTTTTGCCGCTGCTTCCGAGGATGATCTTTGGCCTGTTCTACAACACGCCCATTGTGAGTAGTGGATGCTGTTGTTGGCGTAGTCAGTCTTAATCCTGTACTCTTTGCTCTTTTCAGATTCAGGGCTGCTCCAACAGCGGACTCTTTCGCGCCTTCTCCGAGTTCATTTTGCATCGACTGCAGATACCCTACAGGCCACCGCCAGTGAGGAAACTGCGCATCACATATCTCTCTCGTCGCACAAAGTACAGGCAAGTGCTTAATGAGGAGGAGCTGCTCGCCCGCTTGGAAGCCAATGAGGATTACGAAGTGCAGCGCGTTTCCTACGAACGGTACATAAAATTAAATTTTTTTTTTTACTCCATATCTCATTTGATTACACTCGCACAGCATCTCCTTTGTTGACCAATTGGAGATTACTAGAAATTCGGACATGCTGATTGGCATGCATGGAGCTGGGCTGACGCACTTGCTCTTCCTGCCCAATTGGGCTTGCCTGTTCGAGCTGTACAACTGCGAGGATCCCAACTGTTATAAGGATCTGGCACGCTTGCGTGGCGTACATTATGTCACCTGGGAGCATCGCGATCTGGTTTATCCACAGGATGAGGGCCATCATCCAGAAGGCGGGGCTCATGCCAAATTTACTAATTATCGCTTTGATGCCGATGAGTTTGGGCGCCTGGTGGCTCAAGCGGCCGCGGAGGTGCGTGCCCATAAGGATTACCAGCATGCAATAGCAGCAGCAAAACAGCATGATGAGCTGTAGTATAGTCTTAAAGCTTTGTGATTTGTTTGACCAATGCATTTAATTGTTTTTAAAAGTAAACTGACTATCGACGTGACAATTTGAAAAGTCGATAACATTTAGATTGTGGTTGTCGTTTTAATGTGGCAGCGCCATAAACGAAAGGGAGTGGCAACGTCTGCAAATCAGAACAGAAATTGCAATTGATAAGTTTATCATTAATTAAATAATCATTAATGCCCAATAGACATGCTTATTTATTTAAAAATACTTAAATGTTTTAATATTAATGATTGCTTACATATTAATTTAATAATATGGAATTTACTTGAACATTTTTGGCATTGTGGCAACGCCTGCAAATCAGCTGCTTTTTGTTTACACGCGTTTGCAAAAACTATTGAAAGTTTATGTAAACTTAAATACCGGTTAGTTGAACTTTATTTTGTTTATTATGGGTCAGCCGGGAGGTGCTGATACTAGAATCTATCACTACGATGCCTGTGTTACAGCAGATAAATGTCTGCTCTCAGCGCCATTGCACATCTTCCAAAGTTACATAGAGCAAGCAGTTTGCAATCCGCTGGATATTGTAACTGCGCAAAGTAGCCCAACCTTCTGTGCCTGGGCAATCTTACGAGCCAGTTTAAGTGTTCTGCCCATAATATTGCCCACACTGTTGGGGCTCACATTGTCGCAGCTGCTCTGCAAACATTTGCCTCAGCGTTCCCTACGTCGCTTCCTTCTGGAATTCCTGCTGATCGCCCTGCCCACCGTCTGTAGCAATACAGTGTGCAATGCCTATAATAAACACTACTGCATAGTGGTTGGAGCATTAATTGCTCTGCTACTACTGCGTTGTGGAACTTGGCGAGGAACTGCAGCTAAACACTGCTACGAGGTGGGCAAGAAGCCTGCTGTGATTACCTTGCTGAGAGCAACGTCCTACATCTGCACTGGCTGCGCCATCTTGGCTGTAGACTTTAAAGCATTTCCCATTGAGTGGCGCAAGAGTCGTGAATATGGAGCCTCCCTAATGGACGTTGGCATTGGCATGTTTGTCATGTCAATGGGCGTGGTCTCGCAGCGTGCCCAGAACTTGGCAGATATGAGGCGAGTCCTGAAGGTTGTGTTGCCACTGTTGGTGCTTGGCCTGGCGCGTACTATGGTCATTACGTTGATCAACTATCATCAGGATGAGCATGAATATGGCACACATTTAAATGCCTTCTTTACGCTCGGCTTCACCAAGCTGTTGGCCAGCCTCTGCAGTCTACTCGCACGCTCCGACAAGCAGCTCTTGCCGCTGTCATTGGGTGAGTAGTAGTTGAGTCTGGAGATGATTTAGCCCAATTAATCTATATCTCTTGCAGTTATACTCACGCTGCACGAGCTGCTCTTGCAGCAGGGACTGTCGGCTTATGTCATGTCCGCTGCCCATCGCAATAATTTCTTAAGCGCAAATCGCGAAGGCCTCAGCGCATTGCCCGGCTGCATTTCGCTCTACCTGCTCAGCGTGTGGGGCGGCAGGTGGTACAAGGCCATGGATAGGCTGAACTATGGACAGTTTCTAATGAAGCTGCGTAACACACTGCTAGTGACTATAGCGACCTGGCTGTTGGCCTTCGCCTGCGTTTTTCTCTTCGGCATTGCACGCGTCACCTTCAATTCGGGCTACGTCTTTTGGCTCTTCGGCATTGGCACGTTGCTGCTGTTGCTCTGCGCGTTTCTGTTCGAGCTCTGCCTGATGACGCCAGCGCAGAAGCTGACCCCCTTGCCCACCTTTGTGGAGACCATCAATATGAATGGACTAACTTATTTTATGATCTGCAATTTCTTGACGGGCCTCGTCAACTTAACACTGAGCCCATCGAGGCGCAGCAGCAGCGAGTGTGTGGCCATTCTAATGCTCTACATGCTGGCCAGCACTGGCATGGTCTATGTACTGTTTAGAAAGGGCATACGCATTGCCTAAGCTGCTGTGATAATTATGTATATATAAATATAATTCAATCCAATTTATTTTCTAAGTATTTTTCTAAGCAACAAATGCTGTCTTCAAATTAGTATTACATATTTATATAAATAAAAAAATGTTAATATATGTATATGCATATATATATTGATATTGCTAGATGTCAAATTAATTGTATAGTATTATATTATAATAATCTATAATATGAAATCAATTCGCTTAGATATGCCTGACTAGGAAATACCCCTCACGCTGCGCAGAGCTTTTGCTTCAAGCATTTTAAGCATCTTTTACTTTATATTGATTTATTATTTTTTATATTTCTTCTTATTAAATAAAATAAAATTAAAAAAAATTAAATGAAATAAAAAATTAATAAATTGAAAAAATGTCGCTTTAATTAATTTATTAACTAATTAAATTTCAACTTTCACAATTTATTTCACAAAATATTTTTAAAATGTTATTGAACGCTAACGAAAATATTTATAAATGTCACATATATTTTATATAAAAATTATCCATGTATAACGGTAAAATATGCTATGTCTATTTGCCATACAGAAATTTCGAATATTCGAATAAAATATTCCTAGCACGCCGACGACGAGAGGGACTCGAAGGGCATGACCTGACCGTTGGGCATGACCAGAAAGAGTATGACCGGCTCCTTGTCGCTTGACTTTCCGCATGGCTTACTCTCCTTGGTCGAGTTCTTGTACACCTCGTAGATGTGACAGCCGTTCTCGGAGCGCACCAGGCGCGTCCAGAGCCACTTCTTGCTCAGCTGCTGCAAATTGGCGGACAACTTGGACTTGAGGCGACGATAGGCGATCGAGGCATGCGACAGCGACAACTTCATGCGATCCGACAGGCTGATGGAGTCCCCAGTATGCTGTCGCTTATCGCAAACGGGATGGGCAAAGTCCACGCGCGGCGTGCGTGGAGCGCCAGAACAGCAGGACGGGCCAACGGAGCACTTAGACTTCAGGTTGGACTTGCAGTTGCCCATCGACTTGGTGCTGTCAAATTTGCATCCACTGCTGGATGTGGTGCATTTGGACATTTGGCCCGAGGTGCAGGTGACCGAAGTGCAGCTGCCTTTGGCGCAAACAGGCGGAGGGGATCTACATGATGAGATGGCTGTGGGAGGAGGATTATACAGTAAAACCTATACTAAAAGGATAGAGATCATGAAAGTCGTTTTTGTGATTTATAAGTGTAAGAGGTCTGTTTAAAAGGTAACGCCTGACACTCCTACCCGGCTGATGGCAGATTTTGGTGGCGCCAAAAAAATAGAGTATACGATCCAGTATTGTCATAATGATCTCATCCGGATATGGAGTCAGTGCATCGTTGAGTGGACAGTGACACGACCGCCGGCTGCAGCAACTGACGACGTGCGACGTTGATCTGCACGTCTGGCATGGTTCCATCGGCGCCTGGCAGTGGCAGGAGCAGCTCATCTCTTGCTTGATACGTTTTGCAGCTCAGTTCTATAAAATGGAATTTGATTCAAACTTGTCTGAAATGTGTATTTGAGTGACACTACGAAGGCTACATGTGTGCGTGTGTGTGTAAATCTATATAAAGTATATATATATTTATCGGTCTGTTAATGTCCGCTTTGCCACTCGGCCTGTCGCTCGCTCTGCCAGATGTCAAAGGTGCGATATCCGGCTTAGCGCGGCTGCCTCTGGCCTGGGCGTCACAAAAGATAAGATTTCTATTAAGGAAATGACAGAAATTGCGCGCATTGTGTCCATAGGCGATGATGATGATGATGATGCCGACGGAGAAGCAGTCCATGAAGAAGAAGGTCCTGCAGGATATTTAATTTAATGACGCAAACAAAGCAACAGTCAAGCAAGGCTAAAGGCCAAGCAAGTTGAGTGGGAATGGGCGAATGGGGCGCAAATGACCAGCGAATGGATTGGGATGGCGAGGGTATATGCAGAGTATATGGACTTAGTCAGCAGTAGAAGGCAAATTGAGAGAGGTTAAATAATTGCATAGATAATAATATTGACTGGGAACAAATTAAAGAAAAAGAAATTAAAGAAGAAAGAAATTTAAAATAAAAAGAAAAATAAATAAATAAATAATACAAAATAATATATAATACAAGTACTAGACGTTATAAATATAACTAAGTATATGTTTGGAAACATCTTTAAAATTATATAAAAAATATAACAATTTAAATTTTTATATATGTTATTAAAACAAAAAATTAATTTTTTAATATGAATAGTTTTGCTTTGAGTTTTTCTTTCTTTCTTTATAATTTATTTATTTATTTTATTTTATTTAATTTATTATTTATTATTTAATTACTACAATGATATACAAATCACAATTCTTTAAAGCATATTCAATATATTTTTTATTTTATTTTTTATAATTTTGTAATTTTTTTTTTTCAATGATAATTTTTGTAAATTGACGTCATAATATATATATGTATATATTTTAATGACAATATCTTAAATATAAATATATATAAGTACATGTCATGCATTTGTGTTTATTTTCACACTTTAAAAAAAATTATTTTATTTAAATTAAATATTTCATAATCAATTTTTTTAAGATTTTTTTTTTTTTAAATATATGTTAGTAGCTTCAGTTAGAGCATTCAATATTCGTTGTTTTTCTGCATCTACTCATTTGATGATTTCTTTTACTTTTCTTTTACTTTTCTTCTCGATTGTTCGTCCAATCTAATTACAGCAACAGTTTCCGCTGCCTGGATGCGCCTTTGGCTGCCAGCTTCGGCTCAACCTGATGCGCTTTTAATGTGATATCCTTTGCACAGAGGGCAGGACACAGGACATGAAGCATTTGCTAACTGTATCTTATCTGATGTTGGCCACACAAATGCAATTTCCTGCAATCGCAACCCTTTTAGCCACCCCACGCAGAGTTAATAGTTAGAAGTCAACCAAATCCATGCAGAGAATGGAGTGTGGGAGTGAGGCAGGGACACGCGCTGTGTAATTGATGTTGCATATGGCTGAAAATGGGACAGGTGGGCAGGTGGGCAGGTGGGGCTCGCTACACCTGTGGCCACTGCTGCTAGGGGGGATGTTGCCTTTGTCGTACGCTTTTTGATGACAGATTATTTTCATTAGCCAAAAAAAAAAAAAGGAGACGACGACTTTGTCCATTTGCCTCGCACGTGGCGTATAATACAGAAAAAAAATGAATATATGGGAAATATGCACGTAAAAATTATGTGAAACGTTAATTATTATGTATTTTCAGGTTTTGTTAAATATGCTAGGCAAACCATGTTGACAATAAGTCGATATGTGGCAGTAGAGTCTGACTGGCTATATAATACGCGTTATTGGTCAAACAAATTTAAAGTTACTTAAGAGATTAATGTCCAATTTATGAGTTATAATAATCATGATAAGAAGCTTGAATAATTTGAAGAATATAGTTTTATTTGTCATGCTCATCAACATTTATCCAATTTTTGATAAATCAATAGACGAGCTTAATAAAAATTCAACTATCTAATGTTTTCTATGAGAGGTATATTGGTCTATATGAGAGGTATATCGGTCTAGGGTTCTTGCCTTTTGTTTTGCTATTCATTATCCTATATAATATTTCGTATCTTGTATAAAAGTATTTCGTAGTTCATATTTCAGCTCTATTATTGTTTCAAATTTGTTTAATTTTTTCAATTAAAAGTCCTTAATATCTTATCTTACCAGATACTCTACTATTGGCCATATAGGAAAGTTATTAACATTCTACTTTTAGACTTGTCCTTACAAGGACTCAATGACGTGTAGAGGTTAGATGACGCTCATTAGGATACACAAACGGATGGGCAGGCAGACATATAGACATAAAGAGAGAATGACTAACAGACAAACAGAAGAACTGTTAGCAAAACGAACATATTGCATCAACCCGATATACTCTTCTTCTTATTTCATAAAAGGAGATATCTTTCTCCTCTACCAGCTGCCAATTTGCTGACTTTGTAGTACACAACATATAGAGACTGCAAATCCGATTTCATTCAGATTGCTTTTGCAAAAAAAAAAAGAAGGAAAAACTCGACAAATAAATAGAAATGTGGTGTATGCATATGCATAAATAAAACACACATGTGTGTGTGTGCGTGTGTGTGTGTGTGTGTGTGTATGTGGTTGGGCAACTCAATCACTGTGAAGAGGCTTAGTGCAGACCCTGGGGAAATCGCTTAAGCCGTTCATAATGAGTATTATGACTGGCTGCCTGCCTGCCTGGCATGAAGTCTTTTTTTTCTGCTCTCTCTCTCTCTCTCAGTTGGCTTGGCCAGCCAACCAAATGGCATTGAAATTTGCAAAAATAACAAAGAGCGCATAGAGCCAGGCAGTAAATGGCAAAGCATACTCCAAAGATTTTGTATTTTTGGAATAATTACGAATTGTTCTCAATGGTATTTTGATTTTTTTTTCTCATATTACAATGAGCAAATGGTATATATTTCAATAAAGATCTTTTTAGAGACTTGAGAAGTATCGTAATATTCCATAAGACATTTCTTTTCCTCAAGTTCTCTTCCCAGCCAAATTCTTCCATTTCTAAAATTGAAATAAATTTAATTGTTCAACTTATTTTCATTTAATAAGTAAATAAATAATTTGATAGTCTTTTTCTATATAAATTTTAAATAGTTAATACTTAAAAAATATTTAAAAATGGGAGGCTACTTAATTATATTATATTTAATTATGTTTCTAGTTATTTCAAATAAAATAAAGTTTCCTTTACTTCAATTGTTTAAACATATAAAAAATACATGCCGGAAACCAAGCTCCTCTTCTTTTAGAATTAAAAACAAAACATGTTAAAATATATTTTTTAATTAACAAAATATTTTCCACGACTATTTATAACCGTTTTAAGACTAATTATGTCCTTCTTCAACATTCTCATTCATAAGGAATAATTTATTGAATTTTCTATGAGTTCATCTGCAATTGAATTGTTTTTAATTTATTTTTTATGTCTTCAATTTAATTAAACCGAATTGCATTTCATTTTTCCATTGCTTTGTTGCATAACTTTACCATTTTTTTGTTGAGCAGCCTTAGATTGGTTTTCCAATTTATGATTTTTAGTTTATTTCTTTTCTTGAGCATTATTTTGTTTTGATGTATGGGGCTTCAGAAGCACCCCAGCAAGGCATGCAAGATTTCCACCCAAGCTCTGCATTCACAGTCGCTCAACAACGATTATAGCCATGAATTTGTTTGCTGGCAACAGCTTATAGCCAAACGGAGCCAAACTCATGCCACGATGCAAAACAAAATGCTTATCGAGTGGAATTTTTATCGCAGCTTAAGTGTCATGGCAGCAAAAAGGAAGCAGCGCAGTACAACTGAATAGACTATATAAAAGAGAAAGGAAGAGAAAGGTACAAAGAGAGAGAGAGAGAGAGAGGGAGATGGAAGGTAACAATAGTTGTTGAATGCTTTTTGCAATGCTTTTAGCCAGCAATTGCGCAATTTGTGGAGCAATCAATGCGAAGCCAAAAAAGTGTTGCAGACGCTGCCATTGCAATGGGGGCATTCAGTCCGCCATGAAGCACATGAAGGAGCTGTTGCCATGCGAACGCAACGCAATTGCGTTGCTGTTAAATCGTGCGGAAGCTGATATGATTATGCGTGTAGCCATAGCAATATGCAGCAATTAGCAGGAGATACTACATACACTAAAGAGCATTAAAGCCAGTCCAGAATCAAGAGCCAACAGCCAACAGCCAAGCGCAAATAATCAACAATCGCATTATGTGATTGCGACTCTTAGTAAATGCCCAATCTGCAAACAAAGTCACAAACATTAGCAAGATTAATTCCTTCTTTCTTTATTTTTTTTTTTTTTCTGCTCTCAAAATCTCAGATAACGTTATGCATCATTGTGTCAAGGCATTGACAAATCTGGGTTGGTAAAAAAAAAAAAAAAAACTGAATTGAAACAATTTCGACATGTCTTGTAGCTGAAATGCGATAGCCTAGCCCGAGCTAACCCACTTGCCTAAGCCGACACTCAAAGGCGAATCATTAAATCGCAAAGTTTGCCGTTCACATTTTACAACAAAACAAATGTAAGACGTTTGATAAACCTCGCAAAGAAGCACAAAATTGGGAGAGAAAACAAGTAGGTATATTATAGACGGGTATAACTGACTACAGAATACGCTATCTAATGATAACTGAACACTCAGTTCTCAGTTCTCATGCAATGCTGAAATAGACACATTTTTATTCTATTTCCCACGCTTCCAAGCATTATATATGATTTTTGGTAAGTCCATAGATAAGGCAAGTCTGCACCAAATAAAACATTTTAGATATATTTTTTTTTTAACTTGTATTTATTTATATATGTCTTTGCCAGTCAAAAACCAATATGCTCTATTTCATTTCCTTAAAATGTATATAAATAGAGTGAGAAATAAAAAATGAAATTCGCAATAAAAAGTTTGGGAGACAGGACGTTCGTTGCCCTGCCAAACACACATATGCACACACACACACACACACGCACACACACACTCCGGCACAGCCTCTTTGTGTTTGTGTGCGTGTGCCCCGCTCCGCTGGCGCATTTAATAAAGCCCAAATGGAATGACTTTTTTCATCACTTCTTTTATCTCGCTTACGCTCGCTACTTCCCCTCGCTCTCGCTCTCGCTCTCGCTCTCGCTCTCTCTTTCTCCTTCTGTCGGCTTGCCACAGCAAAGTCAGCAGCGTAACCGCAACACGTTAACGGTTTCGGTTACGGTTTCAGTTCGTGATTTACAACAACAGCTGAAGGGAACACCCCTCATGGGGCTTTTTTGGGCAACTGGGGTATGCCAGCGTGTGCGCTCATGTGTGAAAAGGTACTTTGTGCCTGTGTCTGTGTGTGTGTGTGTGTGTGTGTGTGTGTGAATGCCTTGAAGTCTGCTTGTAAGGCGAGGGACATATTCTTGTAGCTGTTGCATTTGCCGGCGCCTGAACGTATGCAATAAAAATTTGCTCGAAAATTATGTAAAATATTTGGTGAATGGTTATGAATGGATGAGACTGTGGAAATACCCCGGAGATGCCCAGCAATGCTAATAGAAAATGTTCTGACGGACTTTAATTCAAATTTCTACAATTAAGAATCAGGAAAACATTCGACGGACTAGCTACAATAACAATATTGTTTACTATAAGACAGATTGCAAATAAAAAAGAAATAAGAAAATATGAATATTAATATAAAATATAGTAAAATAAAAATTAAAAAAATTCTGTATAGATTTTTAATGCAATTTTAAAATGTTTTTTACATTTTTGTATATCTCTTATTTTAATATAAATACAAATAATTTAAAATAAATGCAGAAAAATAATAATTCATTTTAAAATATTTGTATCTCTATTTACTCTTCGATATTTATGAATTTGCTTTTTATTTTAGTTACAGCAAAGTTCTCTTAGCAATATTTAGCTGCAGGTACAGTCAGCTATAGTGAACGCACATAGTCATGATTGCACATTTCCATTTCATTAAATTCATTTAGACAAAGCCTTTGCAAAGGCACAAAATCGTTGCCCACGTGCCAAGATAAGCGAGACGCAGAGAGGTGCACAAAGATAGAGAGAGAGAGAGAGAGAGGTAGATACTTTGAGAGGGGGTGGCAACATTGTTGGTTGTCGCAGCAACGTGACCCCCCGTTTCAAGCTCCGCCCCTGTGGCATATTTGAAGTGTTATCAAGCGGATGGCATCGTGCATATATTAAGAGTAGATTGGCTCTGGCATTCATGAGCAGCTAATAGAAATGTCTGGCAGTTAATTTAGCGTCATGAAGTTCTGGCCAACAGCCAAAATGAAAGGAAGAAATCAAATATGAAAGTAACTCGCGTTGCCATAGAGCAGAGGCTGGATGGTTGGGGATGAGCGAATGGGCCGTATCTCTGGTCAATTGAAAAGAATCGAGCTTGTAGTTTTTTGTGATTTTCACTCTTTATTTTATTTATTTTTTTTTGTATAAACTGTATAAGTGTAGAAGTGTATAAAATTGTATTAGTGTTGTCGCTTGAATGAATTTTTTCGGAATCGTTTTAGGGACGTTATTGAGATGATGGAGTGATTAGTGTTTTCATAGAGGCCAATCTGCATTTCCAAGTCTTGTACTTTCTCGCGCAATTTCGAGACATATATTCGTTTCCTGTCTACGAGCTCCACGGTCTTATCGAAATCTTCTAAAAGCGCCGTTCTATAGAGTAGTCCGCTCTTCTCCTGCAGGTGCGCCTTCTGATCCTTAAGGCGTGCGTGCTCGATCTTCAGTGCGAGCAGCTCATCGCGCAGCTCTTTCTGTCTCTCCAAATTTTCATCCAATTCCTCTTTGTAATTCATTAGCGTGGCCGAAATCATGCTTGTCTTCTCACGAATGAAGGCCAGCTGATGAACGTGTTTCGTGCAACGATCGCGCATTCGATTCAAATCGTGATTGCGTTCTATTATTAAATTTCAAATTAATACATTAGGTACATGGAGAGAGATAGCAAGAGAGAGAGAGAGAGAGAGAGAGAGAGAAAGAGAGAGAAAGAGAGAGAAAGAGAGAGAGAGAGAGAGAGATAGAGAGAGATAGAGAGAAATACCTTCAACCTTTGTGCCCAGCGCTGTGACATCACGTTGAGCATTCAAGAACTGATCCATGGTTAATTCCGGCGTGATTTGATCAAATTGACGTTTACGCTATGGGGAGAGAAATAAGAATATTTAGATAGAGCAATAGAACATTTAGTAAATCAGATTGAAGACTAGAATATCAAATAGAATAGATAAAATTAAAGACTGTAAAGAAGTTACCAAGGCTGGGGTACATCTCTCAGTCTCCCCAGGGTCATTTACAAGAAATTTATAAATTGCCGGAACCGCGGGATGAGAGGGATGGCAAGCTAGGGCAATTATAGGTCAGAAATGGGTCGCCGGTGACGACTCACTCCGGCGCATGACGCGCGGAGTGAAAGCCTTGTGAGAATGACCATCGCTATGCCCAACACTACACAACCACAACATCCCCCTACCTGATTAAGCCCCGGCCATGGCACGCCCACGGACGGCCGCGTGGATCCCGTTCTGGCGCATAACGCTCAGAACGCGACCACTGGCGGCCACGCGAATCCAGCTCTAGCGCATAACGCTCGGAGCAGGGCCGCGTGGCGTCCGCAGGGTGTCACGACGAGGCCACCAACACACACAAACACTTATACAACACCGGCAAGCGGTAGCACGCCCACTCGCGGCCACATGGATCCAGCTCCGGCGCATGACGCTCAGAGCAGGGTCAAGTGGCGTCAGCGGGGCGCCACCTCGATGCCAAGAAACACGGACAACACTAACGAACACTGCCCAGCCATGACACGCCCACGGGCGGCCGCGTGGATCCCGCTCTGGCACATAATGCTCGGGGCGCGATCACTGGCGGCCACGCGAATCCAGCTCTAGCGCATAACGCTCGGAGCCGGGTCGCGTGGTGCCCGCGGTATGTCACGGCGACACCTCCCCACGAGAACACCTTTTTTTCCACTTTCAACACTTTATTCACTTTCATCTCATTGCCCTGCTTAACTATTAGGTCACCCACTACGGCTCGCGAACAGAAGCGTGGATCAAAAAAACTCTATTCTATACATTCGAGGCCCGGTAACTTACCGGCGGTCTGCAGGCGGCGGCGGCATCGTTCTCCGTAGTTGCGTGCGTTTATTTGGCAAGTCAAGTGCGTCAGTGCACTTCGGCGGTCGAAAGAAGATTTTTCCCAAAATTGCAGCGCCCACTCGCCCTTTGTTTCAGAGCGGCTGCTGCGCTGCCCGTTCTGCCCGCTACGCAGCCGCTACATGCATTTGCATGCATTCGGCTGCGCATGAGCTTTTGCCTCTGCCCGGCCGAGCGCCAGCGCGTGCCTACGCTACGTTGCGTGGGAGCATTCGGCTCGGCGCGTGGCTATGCGCTCTTTTAGCGGTGCGTCGCTCGCCTGCTTTGAACGCTGCTGTGCTCTCTTAACGGTGCGTCGCTTCCCTGCACTGAGCGTTGCTGTGCTCTCTTAGTCGTTGCGTCGGTCGCTTGCACTGCGCGCTGTTATGTTCTCTTAGCGTTGAGTTCTGTCCGTTTCGTCTCTGCTATGCTGTCCGCTATGTCTTCGCTGTCGTTCGATGCTGTTGCTATGTGCATTATTTGGCGAATAATGCAGCCTGTACCGCGATTGATCGCCGTTAGAACTATTTAACTTGTCTTTTGTCCCGTTCGTTTGGTCGTTGCATTCGTCCGTTTGTCTGTCTGTTTCTGCGTGATTGTTTGCCGCCGCTCGCCGATCTCTCGCTACCCTGTACGTGTATGATATTATTATTTAACTCAAGCGCACTAAGGTTGCAAAGAATGTGATTCTTCACACCCCCCCCTTTGTTACCGGCACGGAGCTTCACGGGTAGGGGATGTCGCACCTCCTTTCTACCTAGTGCGAATGACCTTTTAGCTTAAACTAATACATTGTTGTTTCCTACCTAGTGCGAGTGACCTCCAGCTTAACCTAATACATCGTGCATTAGACTTAGATTAACACAGTGTACCCCAGCTACCCCTTAAACTACTCCTGTGTCCTGGTCCTACTTCTTGTTGTCTCGGATGTCGTTGTCGCTCTCCCGGACGTTGTGGGCGCACAATGTTCGCCGAGGACCGTGTTCCTTGTCATGATGCGCCGATGTGATGTCGCGTTGAACGATCCCTTGCCGATACGTTGAACTCTTCCATGACGATGTGATTGTACGTGGTAAGGTTCCCCGCTGTTGCGTTGGAGTGCCCCGCGACGTTAAAATACCCCTCGCCGTTGCGTTGCAAAGTCCCACGACGCCATGATTATCCGGTAAAATATCCTCCTTTGTTGCTTTGATATCCCACGGCGATATGTTACATTGAAATATCCTCCGCTGCTATGTTGAAATGTCCCACGATGCTGTGACTATTCGTTAAATTATCCTCCGCTGCTATCTTGAAATCCTTGAAATCCCACGACGATATGAAGGCACGTTCAAATATCCCACGACGCTATGAGTATTCGTTACAATATCCTCTGTTATAACTCTGAAATCCCACGACGATATGATGCTACGTTAAAATATCCCCCGTGGCTACATTGAAATCCCACGACGATATGATGCTACGTTAAAATATCCCCCGTGGCTACCTTGAAATCCTACGACGATATGTTAAAATCCTCCGTTGCCGCCTTGAAATCCTACGACGATATGTCCAAATAGCCTCCGTTGCTACCTTGAAATCCTAGGACGATATGTTAAAATATCATCCGTTACTACCTTGAAATCCTAGGACGATATGTTTAAATATCATCCGTTGCTACCTTGAAATCCTAGGACGATATGTTTAAATATCATCCGTTGCTACCTTGAAATCCTAGGGCGATATGTTTAAATATCATCCGTTGCTACCTTGAAATCCTAGGACGATATGTTAAAATATCATCCGTTGCTACCTTGAAATCCTAGGACGATATGTTTAAATATCATCCGTTGCTACCTTGAAATCCTTGAAATCCCACGACGATATGAAGGCACGTTCAAATATCCCACGACGCTATGTAAGCCGATGCAATATCCCACGCCGGTATACAAAACGATGAAATATCCCACGCCGATATGTGAAAACGATGTATTGTTCCACGCCGGTATGTTAAAACGATGTAATATCCCACGCCGCTATACAAAACGATGAAATGTCCCACGCCGATGTGTAAAAACGATATGTGTCCCACGCCGGTATACAAAACGATGAAATATCCCTCGCCTATGTAAGACGATGTAATATGAAAGTCCACGCCGATATGTATACGATGAAATGATCCCACGCCGATATGTAAGACGATGTAATATGAAAGTCCACGCCGATATGTATACGATGGAATGATCCCACGCCGATATGTAAGACGATATAATATGAAAATCAACGCCGATGTGTACACGATGAAAGTCAACGCCGATATGTACACGATGAAATGATCCCACGCCGATATGTAAGACGATGTAATATGAAAGTCCACGCCGATATGTACACGACGAAACTCAACGCCAATATGTACCCGATGAAACGATCCCACGCCGATATGTAAAAACGTCATAATGTCCCACGCTGGTATACAAAACAATGAAATATCCCACGCCGATGTGTAAAAACGATATGTGTCCCACGCCGGTATACGAAACGATGAAATATCCCTCGCCGATGTGTCAAAACGTTGAATTGTCCCATGCCGGTATACTAAAGCGATGAAATGTCCGTCGCCGATGTCCCAAAACGATGAATTGTCCCATGCCGGTATACTAAAACGATGTAATATCCCACGCCGGTATACTAAAACGATGAAATGTCCCACGCCGATGTGTCAAAACGATGAATTGTCCCATGCCGGTATACTAAAGCGATGAAATGTCCGTCGCCGATGTGCCAGAACGATGAATTGTCCCTAAAACGATGAAATATCCCACGCCGGTATGTTAAAGTGACTAAATGTCCCACGTCGATACGTCAAAGGATGAATCGTCCCGCGTCGATACGTTGAAATGACTAAATGTCCCACGCCGATACGTTAAAACGATTAATGTCCCATGCCGGTATAAAACGATGAAATGTTCCCAGTTATGTACGCGTCGAGAACTGGTATGCGAGTGCCGATGTGCACGCCTCGAGAGCCGGTATATATACGCTGAGATGCCACTGCTAATAAGCGTGGCCCGAGATGTTCACGCGTTGAGAGCCGGTATATCAATGCCCTGCGCTTTGATCGCTTTCGCCATATGCCTCGCCTCGTTGATGCCTATGATGCAGACACCACCCGAGCTCAGCCGAGGCTACTCAGTCTGATCTATCTCTTTCTCTCTTTCTCACGCTCTCCGCCTCTCGCCTAACTGTGCCGATTCGCGAAACTTCTGCCCACGTGGTTTTCTACTATCTGCGACCATTTGGATTTCCTAACCTATATACTGATGCCTATGTGGTTCTTTCCATAGCGGGTTTTAATCCGGAAAGATACCACTCTCATCGATCCCGGGTCCCTGCTCGGGCGCCACTTGTAAAGAAGTTACCAAGGCTGGGGTACATCTCTCAGTCTCCCCAGGGTCATTTACAAGAAATTTATAAATTGCCGGAACCGCGGGATGAGAGGGATGGCAAGCTAGGGCAATTATAGGTCAGAAATGGGTCGCCGGTGACGACTCACTCCGGCGCATGACGCGCGGAGTGAAAGCCTTGTGAGAATGACCATCGCTATGCCCAACACTACACAACCACAACATCCCCCTACCTGATTAAGCCCCGGCCATGGCACGCCCACGGACGGCCGCGTGGATCCCGTTCTGGCGCATAACGCTCAGAACGCGACCACTGGCGGCCACGCGAATCCAGCTCTAGCGCATAACGCTCGGAGCAGGGCCGCGTGGCGTCCGCAGGGTGTCACGACGAGGCCACCAACACACACAAACACTTATACAACACCGGCAAGCGGTAGCACGCCCACTCGCGGCCACATGGATCCAGCTCCGGCGCATGACGCTCAGAGCAGGGTCAAGTGGCGTCAGCGGGGCGCCACCTCGATGCCAAGAAACACGGACAACACTAACGAACACTGCCCAGCCATGACACGCCCACGGGCGGCCGCGTGGATCCCGCTCTGGCACATAATGCTCGGGGCGCGATCACTGGCGGCCACGCGAATCCAGCTCTAGCGCATAACGCTCGGAGCCGGGTCGCGTGGTGCCCGCGGTATGTCACGGCGACACCTCCCCACGAGAACACCTTTTTTTCCACTTTCAACACTTTATTCACTTTCATCTCATTGCCCTGCTTAACTATTAGGTCACCCACTACGGCTCGCGAACAGAAGCGTGGATCAAAAAAACTCTATTCTATACATTCGAGGCCCGGTAACTTACCGGCGGTCTGCAGGCGGCGGCGGCATCGTTCTCCGTAGTTGCGTGCGTTTATTTGGCAAGTCAAGTGCGTCAGTGCACTTCGGCGGTCGAAAGAAGATTTTTCCCAAAATTGCAGCGCCCACTCGCCCTTTGTTTCAGAGCGGCTGCTGCGCTGCCCGTTCTGCCCGCTACGCAGCCGCTACATGCATTTGCATGCATTCGGCTGCGCATGAGCTTTTGCCTCTGCCCGGCCGAGCGCCAGCGCGTGCCTACGCTACGTTGCGTGGGAGCATTCGGCTCGGCGCGTGGCTATGCGCTCTTTTAGCGGTGCGTCGCTCGCCTGCTTTGAACGCTGCTGTGCTCTCTTAACGGTGCGTCGCTTCCCTGCACTGAGCGTTGCTGTGCTCTCTTAGTCGTTGCGTCGGTCGCTTGCACTGCGCGCTGTTATGTTCTCTTAGCGTTGAGTTCTGTCCGTTTCGTCTCTGCTATGCTGTCCGCTATGTCTTCGCTGTCGTTCGATGCTGTTGCTATGTGCATTATTTGGCGAATAATGCAGCCTGTACCGCGATTGATCGCCGTTAGAACTATTTAACTTGTCTTTTGTCCCGTTCGTTTGGTCGTTGCATTCGTCCGTTTGTCTGTCTGTTTCTGCGTGATTGTTTGCCGCCGCTCGCCGATCTCTCGCTACCCTGTACGTGTATGATATTATTATTTAACTCAAGCGCACTAAGGTTGCAAAGAATGTGATTCTTCACAAGACAGAAGATCAGAGATTCCATCTTAAAGCAAAAGATCGTACGAGTATATCAGATGGAAGGATCGCATAGGAGATCATAAAGAAAGTAAATCAGATATAATATATGGCAAAAGATGGAAGATCAGATAGGAGATAATATATGATAAAAGAACAATGTATAATATATCAAATAATCGCCAAGAATGAAGATTATCTAGAGCAACAGATATAGAAAGTGATCTCACATAAACTCACCTCGATCAACCTGCCCAGTGTATGCTGCCTGGTGATCAGCCAGAGCCGATTATCGCTGATCTCATTGCGTAGATTTTGCATGCGTCGCAGCTCGTACTCGACGATGCGGGGCATCACTTCGAAGTCCTTGCGCAAGAGGGTCGTGCGAAGGCAGTTCTCCAGCGAGTCGACCGACGTGAGCGCGATCTTGCGCACATAGTTCAGATCCATTACAACGCTGGCCAAGTGCAGAACGTACTTATGTTTTGTTTCGGCAGCCTTCTTCTTGAAGTGATCCAGCACAGTCAGCGCCTCTCTGTGTCGCGTGTACTCCTTTCTCTCCTGTAAGCCCGGCAAGGGATCGAAGCACCTCAGCTGGCCGACGCGTCGATAGTAGTCGAACATTTTGTTGGTTAGATCGGTGTTGTATTGCTTGGCGGCAAAGCATTCGGATACCAAGCGATGCAGTTCGGCGAAGAGCTTCTGCTTGTCAAGTTTGGACTGGAGAATCTTGAGAGGATTCACATACTCGGCGGCCTCGACAACATCGTCGATGATCCGAAATAGCACATCGATGCAGACTTGTCGATTTGCGCGTTCGATTCGCAAGTGCTCCAACTCGGTGTTCGACGCGGCCGGCACAACTTTTAATGTTGTATCCATTTCGATGAGCATTTCCATGGCATATTCTGTGGCGTCTATGACCGGAGCGGGCGGCGCTTCGTCCTCTAGGGGAAATGGCCAATCGAACGAGATGCTTGACGAGGACGACTCTTCGCTCTCCGCGTCAGACTCTGGCTGCTGCTGCTGCTGCTGCTGATCTTCAGCTGCAGGTTCTTCCTCTTTCTCGGATAACCGTTGGTCTCCGCCCGTGGGATCCATAACTTTGCCAGTGTCCGGCACAGGTTCCTTAGCTTTCTCTTTTTCTTCCTCGTCCGGTTGCGTAGCCTCTTCAACTTCTTCGGCTTCGGACTCGGTAGTTATATCCGATAGACTGGGAAAATAGAAATTTTGAAAGAAGTCACCCTTAAAGGACAAGGGAACGGCTCGTCGGGAGTAATCTTCATCGTCCGAAGACGACAACTCTGGCGACTTATCCTCCTTCTCATCATCGTCAACCACGTCAACTTTGTCAGCATCGTCAGCCTCTTTAGCAGTCTCGACAGTAGCGCCAGTATCGATAACTTCGTCAACCACCATCGGTTCCTCTGCACCGTCTGCATCGTATCCTTCCTCCTCCCCAAATTCTGAAGTTTTCGCCTCGCCCGATGCATCCATCTCGACCGTGGCTTGTTGGGGAGCAGGCGCCTGTTTCGCTTCTGGTTTGTCATCCTCCATTTCCTGGAAGTGACTTTTCAGCTTCAGATTCGCTAGACGCTTCTCTTCACGTTTCTTCAGCCTTTTCTTTCGCTCGAGCTTGGCGCGTGCCTCGTCGTCCAGCTCTTCCCCCACCTCCTCCTCTACAGCTCCCATGGTCTGTTCACTTTCAATCTTCGATTCGTCAACTTCTTCAGCCACCTTGGATTCATCCGCTGCAAAGGTTATGACATGTTCGCTGACTGTATCGCGTTTCAGTTCAGCATCCGCCTCTCCGGCGGCTTCAACCGGAGCCTCTGCATTTTCCTCCATTTTCGCTATGAGCTACGATTTTGCTACACAAGTACTAGAATTATTGTAAATATATATATATTTTTTTGGTTAACATAAATCTTTGCGTTATATAATATTTCTGTATGGGCTGTGCGATGATGTCTGTGTGATATATTCTTATATTGTATTAACATCAGGAATTACTCAACTTGACAAGCAAAGTAAAGTCAAAGCAAAGCTTGCTTTAAATCAAGCTCTACGATTATCGATTGTAAAAATCGATCAGAAATATTTTAATAATATTTAATAAATTTGAAAGTTATCGAAACTGTAGATTCATTCCATATATTTTACGTACTTTGTCAGCATCTGCATGTCAAATGCTTTTAAACTAGCTGTTAAAACAGGTCGAGATTTATAGTAAATATATAATTTAATAGATTCATGAACACGATGATTCGATGCGTGTTCAATCTGATTGTTAAGTCAATAACTTTTCAGAAATAAATATCCTTACAGTCTGGTCGACGAAGCTTAACTACCTTGTAAATATTTGACATGCAGAGAGTTTACAATAAAATAGTTACCTGAGAAAACTTTATTAAATATTAAAAGTTGAAAATTAAGACTAGACTAAAAAACTATATTAATATATGCCTATTCCTTTGCAATATAATGATAGCTGAATTTATATGTCTTGCAAAAATTTGACATGGGAATATTTTCATAGTATTGTCAACTTCAAGCCAAATAGAGTTTTTTTCTTTACCAAATTAAATGGAGAATAATGAAGTTTACTTAATGCTAAATACTTGTTGTCTACTGACATGAGCTTTGACATGTACTTTTGTACTACGTACGCTGATAAATGATTTCAGTTAATGTCATTTACTGTTGGCATTTTTATCAATTCTCTCAAGCTCTGACCTCTTGTGTGGGGCAGTTGACTGAATGGAATTCTCTAACATTTCTTACAATAAAAGTTGACAGTCAGCCACAAACTATGCTGAATGGACTCCAAAAAAACTTCACAAAAAATTGGCATTGAGACAAAAAAAAAAAACGAAGATTACTAATGAGCCGGGGCAACCCTTGAATGGCAAGGAGTTACCCCTCTCCATCTCGATCAAATCTTTGCTCGGCGCTGTCTAATGCATTTCATTGTGTTAGCAACTATACGGTTTTTTAGCGCAGTGTTTGGGGTGGGGATTCGGTTAGGGGTTGGGGTAGGTTGCTGAGCAACCCCTTTTCGCTGGCTGGCGACGACGACGACGTCGACACTCCATTAATTGAAGCTCCTGGATTACGGTAAATTGCATTGTCTCTGCTGCGCAGTGGGCGTCGTCTGAAAGGGTGCAAAGAGGGAGGGGGTTGGGAGAGTGTGAGAGAGAGAGAGAGAGAGAGGGAGTAAGTAGTCAACGTGGCAGCGCATCAAATTGTGTACAAATCTTTATAATCCCTGATAATTTCGTTAATGGCTTTAATCACTTACGGTGCAGGCAAAGGATTTGCCGAGAGATATTTCATGCAAATTCTGAACGGAATTTTCAGTTTTAGTATTTAAAATTCATTTGTGAGCTGAGCGCAAGGCTTGCGCAGCCATTGCAAAATTAAATCGTAGCTCCTCCTATGGCCCCATACATGGAAAAGGTCACACACACACACACACGCACATAGCTTGCTTGTGTGTGTGTGTGTGTGTGTGTGTGTAGATGACTGTTTACCTAACCTCTCATATCTATATACTCGCGCACACCCAATTAGGCAGCTACAATTGTTGCCACCTAGAAACTCAACACAGGCAGAGCGAAATTCAACACACACATTGGTGTGGGGAGTTGGCGAAAGCTCAGCGTCAGACCGAAAGCTATGCCAGTCGCTTGGCGGCAGCTATAAAAGCCCAGGCAGCGCCATTGGCGCCACACACAAACCACAACCAGCACGAGGGGGAGTCGCAGGCAGCAGCGAGCAGCGATGGCTTGGAACGGGCGCGCTTTCTGGCAGCAGCTTTGCCGTCGGAGCAACAGCAGCAGCAGCAGCAGCAGCTGGAGAAGATGCTCAGTCAAGCAGTTTGGCAGCCCAATGCAGCTGCCAGAGGCTTGGAGCGTGGAGTTAGCCTGCTATCGCCGATATCAGCGAATATCCTGAACTGAATCAGTTTGGATTTCTTAGAAAAACAAATAAATTAAAATAAATATTGAACCAAAAGAATATCATAGCAACATCATATCAATTCATATCGATCTAATTACTATGATAAGCTGACAATATAATATCTATATATAGAAAGAGATATATCATTTATTAAGCAGTTCAAGTGATTTTACATATATAACTTATTTGATTAATAATTATATGAAATAAATATAACTAATATGTCATTTCTACAAAGTGTTTTCAATGCATTTGTTTTGAGGTAAGGTAAGTAAGGACTCGAAATTTTAAATTGAAGATATCTGAGTCTACTTATTTTAAGCTGCATTATGAAAATATGTCATAGAAAATATTGGAATCAAATGTATAATGCAATATGAGTTTCCTAACTATTCTATTCCAAATCTGAGTATAAGCCAACTATATGATATAAATCTGTATCTTCAGCTGACCATGAACTCATTAATAATTGTGTGCGCCTGTTGCTTTTGCTGATGTTATAGAGATATAGTCTCTCGAGAGCGACTGACATGATATCGTGTGAGACTAGTTTCTAGGCAAATGTTTACGATTCATTACAATCAAGGAGGCTCTCTAAACAAGTATAGCACTAATATCAGATTAGTTATTAGCTTTAGATTTTGACTGTGAATAATAACATTAATAAGAACTGACCATCTGCCTCAGACATGCATCCAGATTTCGCACACATGATCAACAAACAACCAATAACATCCACAAACCACAAACTGGACTTTTTCTCTAACGTTACCAAAGCTTGCCAGAAGATGCCGTAACAGAACAAGTCCCAAAAGACTCAAGACCCTCATAACCTCAGCGATAGAGTAAGAATATTGAATAGATGAACGCTGACTCATACAGGCTCAGCAATAGTATAAGAATAGGCAATAGCTCAAGAGTCTTACAAACCCAGCAATGAACGCGCTAGATCTATGGATTGAATTTATGCTTGAGTCTAGGTATAAAACCCGGACTCAGAACAATACAATTTTCATACTGAACTGAACACCAAAGCAGTCAAGTGTATTCTTGCAAAAGTAAGGCCTTCGCTTCAAATTAATTATAATAATAATTAATTATTACCAGCATTAATGATAATATGAAAATAATCTAATCTAATAATTTATGAGAAATTCTCTCTCTCTCTCTCTCTCTCTCTCTCTCTCTCTCTCTCTCTCTCTGTCTCTCCACTAATTTACATAAATGCTCTACAACAGCCTCCATCAGGTACTCCAGCTGACAAACAAGTAATAAAACCAGCAAAGAGCAAACAATCAAAGCTTATTGAACCACCTTCATCTCTGGCAAATAGCCTGGGTCTCTGCTTCACCCTAACCCAGAGAGACAGAGAGAGAGAGAGAGAGAGAGAGAGAGAGTGAGAGAGTGAGAGAGTGCATATAGCATAGAACGCTTAAAAGCAATCAAAAAACTTTGTTGTACGCGTGCAGGCAGTAAAAATTTGCATATGTCAACAAAAAACAGGAGCTGGAAAACAATTTATTTATTGCCGAGGCATTTTACAGAGAAAAATAGTAGAAGAAGGAGAGAATGCTGAGAATGCTCAGAGAGCAGCTGAAGCAGAAGAGATACATTTGCCTGATGATGTGCTGCGGCTCGTTGGAGCTGGGGCACGCGCTAGGTAAATAGCATAGAATTGAAATGTTAATTACATAGCTGAGAAAGGAATGGGGAGAGTGAGCCGAGAGAGAGAGAGAGAGAGAGAGAGAGAGAGAGTGCGAGAGGGAGATATCTGGCAAACAGTTTAAAATTGAAGTTCGAAGCGAACTGCTTAGACACTGGCTAAGCAAACAGAGAACTCGATTTGTTTGCTCAGCTCTTAATCATCAGGCAGTTTTATATTGTTAGCCGCTGGCCAAGTTTCGCCAAATCAAACAAATGTGAACGTTATTAACAATTGAGCTGCTGCTCTACGGGTTTGCGGCCATGAAAGTCAGTTTAGCTCAGATCGTCCTCCCCCTTGATGCTGATGAGGTGTGAATGGCGAATGCCACCACATTTTGTTTTATGCCACACAATGCGGCAGCCGAGGCACTCGAGGTTAATTGAATTTCTTCTCTGTGACGATGCGACGTCCCGATAGTCCTGTTCGTCCTGGCAGTGAATTGGAAAACGTTTTTATGCCTGCCTCGCTTTTAAGCTGGTTAAGCAAACTCATAATAGACCCAAAATGCAGTCATCATCATTTAGCGCGTAATTAATTGAATTTGACTTTAATTGAAATGTTTTCAGCATATTCAATTTGATTTACCTGATACATGCAGAGGCAGCTGAAAGAACTCTTAGTGTCGTCTACTATTGAGTGCCTCAAGTATGAACATTTAATTGTAAAGATTTTTTTCTTTTAATTGTGTTTGAGTCTTGCGTTTTTGAATAAAATTTTCTTGTTTGATTTTAAATAAAATCTTTAATTGAAAAATACAAGTCTTAATACATAAACTTTTTTTAATGAATTTTAAAATATTTTTGTACTATTTAATTTTTTAAATAATTAAAAAAAAAATGTATAAATTTTAATTTTATTCATACAAATATATACTATATAACAAAAGTATATTTTAAGAACATTAATTATAAATTAATAATAATAGATATTATTATTATATATTTTAATTTATTTACGAGTTTTACAAAAAAATTGATAATAAAACATAACATGTATTATATATTCATTGAATATATTTTATTAAACCTATTTTTTAAATTTTATTTCAAAACAATTTTTTTTATAATATTTTCAGAAAGTTTTGTTAGAATAATTAAAAAAAAAAAAAAAGAATATTAAGTCAAATATTTATTTACGAATTTTACAAAAAAATTTATAACAAATTATATATTCTCTGAATATATTTTATTAAACCTATTTATTTAATTTTATTTAAAAAAATATATTTTTTATAATATTTTCAAAAAATAATATTAAGTCAAAGATTTTTTAAAATTTCAAAGCAAATTTCTTTTTAGGCTTGCAATAAAATCTTCAAAATTTTTTTTGTTTACTAAAAAAGTTTTATGAAGGGAAAAATTTGTTTTCAGTTTTTCGATAGTAAAAAGAAGATTCTTTTAGGTTCATAATTTGCTCTAAAAATTTTATTAAAAAAGAGAAAGAAAAAAAGAAAAACTTTTTCATCTGAGAATTTCAAGTGATTCTCGTTCCATTTTTTTCTTTATTTATTTTTTAAGTCTTGTTCAATTTGTGTAAATCATATTCTATTAAAGGCTTATCATTATTATTGACTATATTCCTATTACACAGTTATTCATAAAGAGGGAAAAAACAAAATCGAAAATTCTACCCCAATTGTCTTGGCAATTTCAGCGCTAGAGAAATTTGAATACGCCAACATTTTGTAGTGTCACGTTTTTCCTTCCTTTTTGATTATTTTTTTTTTTTTTTTTTTTTTTTTTTTTTTGTTCTTTTCGTTTTGGTAATTTAATACAAATTTTCTTTTATTTTTTCTTTTTTTGTCATTGCTTCTGAATTCAATTAAATGTAATCGCATCTATTTGCTGCTCAGGCATGACTGATTGCCAGCCAACAGAGGGAGAGAGAGAGAGAGATAGAGAGAGCGAGAGAGAGAGTGAAAAAATTGAAATTAAAATTGAATAAATAGCTAAATAAACACGCACTTTGAAAATAAATGCTAATTTCTTTTGGTATCGTTTCAATTGGCACTTCAAGGATATGCGCAAGGATCAGTTGCGCAATTCTTTTCTAGTCTCCTTGAAAGTGCTTTAAGTAAGCAAGCACGTGCCATGACAAATCCTTTTAATGTGTCGCCCAAGTTTTGAATTCGATAACAAAATAAGGCGACAATCTGCTATTGAGATTTATGTACAAGTTTTACATGAAATTTTAAGGATATTATATATATCTAACATAAAGAGTTAGTTGAGAAATATTTAAGAAAATTTTATTTATCTGTGGTTTTAGTATATTTATAAATTTAGTTATGAATAAAAACAAATTATCTTTTTAGCAAAGTAAATACGCAAAATCTTGGCACTTATCCTGCAAAGTTACACAGTTAATGAAGATTCTTTAGCTTTTAATCATGCTTCAGAAAAGAAAATCAAATGATTCACAAATTTTTTTTATATTTTAGTACTTATTATTTGTTGTATTTTTAATTTTATGTCTAACCCTCTTAGATATAAATCAAGTTATTGCTCTGATTTTATAACTATATCTCGCTCATCTCAATACCAACACCAGGCGAGGTATGAAATCAGGTAACGAACGACTAAGAGGCGAAGGCATTGCAATTTTCATACGCAGACAAGACCATGATGCAGATTATTATATAAAGATATTTATACGACTTATTTCTTTTAAATTAATTTTATTTATTATTAATATTTATTATTTTATTTATATATATATCTAATTGCTAACTTTATACATTAAATATTAAAAAAAAAATTAATAATAGAGAAAAAGTAAAGATTAGCTGCCGATTGAGTTGTCTCTGTGGCAGTAGATTTCTTAAAGTAGTGAATGCAGTGAGAGACGGAGCCACATATATATAGCTAGAGAATTGTAGACATCTATAGCTCATGAATTATGCGGCGCTAACAAGCCACAAGTTGTCATAAAAATCGCAATCTGAACGGCAATTACCTGTTGATGGGCATACGCTAGTTTAACCCTCAATTACAGAGTTCTGCCAGTGCTCAGTCTCAGGGGTGAAATCGAGACGACCGCAGACCCTCTGCCGCTCTCTGTGTGTGAGGTGTGTGAGGGTGTGTGTGAGGTGTGAGACGCGTCCCCAGAGGACGTATAAAAATTTGATTAAGTGAACTTCTTGGTGGGCAAATTAAAAAACACTTGCACGTTGTATCAATTTGCGAATTTTATAAATCTTCATTTGCACCTGAGACGTGAGGCAGAGCGTGGAGCAGAGCAGAGCGTGGAGCAGCATGAGCTGGCAACGCCACAGGTGGTCGCAGCTTAAGCGGTTAAGCCCAACAGCGAGACGTGACTGCGGCGCATTGGCAAGGATTTTCGTCCTGCTGCTGCTGTTGTTGTTGCCTTTGCTTTAGTTTCTATTTGCATTTGCGCCTTGTTTCAATTAACTAAAATGTCCTCAAATGTCCTTAAATGTCCTCTGGCTGAGTGTTATTTTTTTGCGACTGACCAAATGGGGTTCATTGTCCATTTGGCAATGTTTTTAATTTCTCTAATGCCTTTTGTGATCTCTGCCAGAGTGCACTCCAACAGGACCTCGCAGGACCATGCCCAGAGTCCTTCCAGAGCCAGTGTGTGCGAGTGCGGCTTTTAAGAAAATTATACAATTGCATTATGACGCCGCATTGACCAGCCAAGTGCTACACAATATAAATCGATGCGCATTGTCCTGGCTGCCAGCGAAAATGCTGTAAAGTTTTAAATTTCAACCATATATCAAACGCATCAAACGGGGCGGCAGCAAAGGACGCCCACTGTGCGAACCTCCTGCCAAAAAGCGCAATCGAGTGGGAGACAGAGAGAGAGAGTGAGAGAGAGGGAGACAGAGAGAGTGAGAGAGATCATCAGGTTTGAGGCTCTGCCAGTTGTGTATTACAAATCGCTCAACGGGCGGCCAGGACGCAGGACACAGGATACGACGCGTCGCGTCGACCGTTGACTGTCAATGCTCGAGTCGGTGGGTGGCATAATTTATGGCACTCGTTTCTACTTCCAATTCTGCGCTTCGCTGCGGTTATTAAAATGCTCAATGCTCTTACCCACACACAGCGCCATACGCAGAGCATCAAAAACTCCAAACTCCAGTTGCAGCTCTCCACTTGCTTTTAGACAGCACAAAAAGTGTAGCACACTTGCCGGCGCCGCGTAATGGCAACTCAAGTAGCAACAACGGGAACTTCAGCGAAGGCACAGTGGAACAAAAGTGATACAGAGGGGAACAAGTTTAAATGGGAAATGGGAAAATGACTATCTTTATAAAAGTAGAATGGAGTTACTATATATGTAATATACATATTTTCGCTATATTTATATAATATTGCAATATATTGTACCTATCTGTTATGTAGTACCTTTATAGTACCTGTTTGTTACGTAGTATTTGTATAGTACCTATCAACTATGTAGTGGCTATATAGGACCTAACTATTATGCTGTACCTATATAGGACCTATGTGTTATATAGTAATTATGTGTAACACACAGGTACCTATATAGTACCTGTGTGTTACGTAGTACTTGTATAGTACCTATGTGTTATATAGTACTTATATAGTACCTATCTGTGATGCTGTACCTATATAGGACCTAAGTGTTATGTAGAACCCGTATAGTATCTATATGTTATGTAGTACGTATATGTACCAAAGCATCTAGTATCTAATACCTGGCTCATATACATTATCTTTTATGCTGTACCTAGATGGTACCTATGTATTATATAGTACCTATATCGCACCTATGTGTAATTCACTGTACTTTAATTCATTCTACTGTAATTCAGTGGGTCTTCAATTCCAGCTGATTTACACTCTTTATACACAACATAATTTTCATGCCCTTGAAATCAGCATTGTCCCACTGTGACTGGTTGTCATCGTCTCGGCTTACGCTCTGCCTGATAATCAATAAAATGTTTTGGCATTTACTTTCATTGTTTGCTGCTGCAACGCCCACCGGGCCACGCCCACGCTGGGAAGCTGGAGAGCTATTTGCATATTTGAGAGAATCGCCTCCTTTTTTGCCGCTTTAGAGTGCCCAGGCATATTGCAGGCTTTATATATGCTACTGTCGTCGTCGTCGTGCTCAAGTCTTTTTGCACCGGGCGTGCCTAGTGAATTGTCGTTACTGTCGACGTTCATTTGGGTACGCCAGCGGAGAAGGACAACGAGCCAGTCGCTTAATCTACTTAAATGTCTTTGAAGGAATAAATGTCGCCTGCCTCAGCAGAAAAATAAGTGAGAACGATGCTGTGGGGTGTGCAAGGTTAGGCAATACTCTATCAATTGAGTTGAGAACTGGATAAGCAAGATCTCACGATCTAACTATATAGTAGTATTAGTATATTCTAAAAGTATTTTATAGTATAGTATTAGTAGCATATACTTGGTAGTAATAAAAGGTAGTAAGTGCAAGTACAACAGAAAGTAGGAGTAGTAACATTGTAGAATATCGGTAGAAATAAAAAATAGTAGTAGAATATAATAGTAGTAGCGCAAAGTAGAAGTAGTAGTAGAAGTAGAATGTAGTAGTAATAGAATGTAGTAGTAGTAGTAGTAGAATGTAGTAGTAGTAGTAGTAGAATGTAGTAGTAGTAGTAGTAGTAGAATGTAGTAGTAGTAGTAGTAGTAGAATGTAGTAGTGATAGTAGTAGAATGTAGTAGTGGTAGTAGTAGAATGTAGTAGTAGTAGTAGTAGTAGTAGAAGTGTAGAGTCTAGTAGTAGTAGTAGTAATAGAATGTAGTAGTAGTAGTAGAATGTAGTAGTAGTAGTAGTAGTAGTAGTAGAATGTAGTAGTAATAGTAGTAGAATGTAGTAGTAGTAGTAGTAGTAGAATGTAGTAGTAGTAGTAGTAGTAGTAGAATGTAGTAGTATAGTAGTAGTAGAGTAGTAGTAGTAGTAGTAGAATGTAGTAGTAGTAGTAGTAGTTGTAGTAGTAATGTAGTTAGAATGTAAATAGTATGTAGTAGTAGAATGTAGTTAGTAGTAGAGGAATGTAGTAGTAGTAGTAGAATGTAGTAGTCGTAGTAGTAGGAAGTATGTAGTGTAGTGTAGTAGTATAGATTATAGTAGTTAAGTAGTAGTAGTAGTGAAGTAGTAGTAATAGTAGTAGAATGTAGTAGTTGTAGTAGTAGTAGTAAATGTAGTAGTAGTAATAGAATATAGTAGTAGTAGTAGTAGAATGTAGTAGTAGTAGTAGAATATAGTAGTATAGTAGTATTAGTAGTAGTATAGTAGACTACTAATTTATCCAACTAACGCAATAGTTGCATCCAAAAACTATAAGAAATATCTGGGGAATTAGAGAAATAAATTTTAAATTTTTAAGTCAAACCAATATGCTCTGCTTACTTCACGAACGGGCATTCTAAAGGGGGGAACGCGTGTTATTAACATGGATTTATGGCATATCCTTGGCTGACTTAAGGCATGCTATTAGCGTACAAAAGTTGTAAACAAGTCGGAAAGGCACACACATAAACATATATAAGAAATATACATATATACACACATCCATATATATATATCTATCAATCAGATTTGGAATCAGTTTCAAGTCTTGCGGCGCAACAGAGCTGAAAAACGTAAAATTTTTGACTCAAGGCTCAAAAGGTAGCATCAGATAATTTCAATTAAAAATGCCTTTGAATAGGCATTTCGATCGTTGGCTGGCAACCCCCCGACAAAGGACTTGCCATTGATGTCCTTGTTGCTGCTGCTGCTGCTGCTGCCGTATCAGCACTTTTAAATCAAAATGGGGAAGCTGTCGCTTAATTGAGTTTCGCTTTGACGGCAAACCGCATAAAAGGCGACTTTTAAGTCTTCACATGCTCCGCGCCGCAATTAAAGCCTCTACGTCCTGCCGGCAAGCCTTGGAAATTTAATATTCCCATAATGAGCGCTAAACTTTCATGCTTAAGCTGCAAAACAACTTTTGTGGCTGCTGACCAGGGTAAGCTACGACTTTGCGTGTGTGCCATGGGAGATGGTAGGCATACAAAATATATTTATAAGTGAATGTATATGAAAGTAGAATATGAATGATATGAATGAATGCAGACTAATTGATTCTATGAATAAACAAGTTGAGAATTTAAACAAAATATTTATCATATATGTGATTTTATCCAACAGCAAATTCAGTTTGAGTCAATTAAACGAAGCAGTGTAAAGTAAACTTTAAGATTTATGAAAATATTGCCTTTCTCAGCGATTCTCATTTAAAGACAGTATGAAAATCGAATATCTATTTGCATGTATGAATGTCAAATCATATAGATATATACATATTACTATTTCTGTATATATTGGCTGATATAAACGAATAGATTTTTTTATGAATATTATAGATGAACTGATGAATCGATGATAAAGAAATCGACGTTTATCGAAAGCTATGAGCTTGTATCTATAGCATTTATATCTAGTTAATTAGGTATATTAAATAATGCATTTAAGGACTGTTACAAATATTAATGATCGATTAATTCTCAGCCGTTTCAAGTCTTATCCATATACATACGCATATTCTCAACCCAAAAAAACACTTCACTCACTCTAAGTATTTAACAACCCTGCCTAACAGAGATTTGCTTTGGGCAGTTTCGTGGTATGAATTTACATACATACATATACACATATATATATACCTATATATATATATGTATATACATCATAAAGTTATCAACTTGATGTTGATGAGCTTGTCGTTGTTGTTGCTCTTGTTGATGACGCTGCAAACAAATTTGGCGCTGTTAACAAAGGACGCGTCGCTTCTGCTGGCTTTTTGTTGTCGCTCGTCGCATTTGCCACGCCTGTCAGAGGCGAGTCGAGGGGAGTCATTTTGTCTGCCTGCCTGTCTGTCTGGATGTCTGTTTGTCTGGATGTAGGCCTGTCCGTTCGCCTCATGCCAGACGTGCTGCTTGATGGCAGCATAATTGATGCACTCGAGCGTAAGTGATTAGATTCATTATGCTGCCAGTCTGGCAACGCCAATGGCAACACGCCAAAAGTCATTGAGTGTGGGGCATCAGGTGTCCATTTGAAATGTTTAAAAAATATATTTTAAATTACGGATTTCTTTGTTCGAGCCAGCCAAATGATGTGTGACAGCAGTTTTATTGCCGTGTCCCATGGCCAGGCCAAAAGCGAGCTTCGATGGGCAGCTGGGGTAAAAGCCAACGCATGCCAACATTAATCAAGACATTCTAAGAACCCAACTTATATATATATACGCATATATACAAAGTATTTATGCATTTTGAGGGTAAACGAAAATGAAAAAGAAAAAAAAAACAGCAGCAGCAAAAACTCATAAAAGGCTCAAAACACACGCCGAGGGCGCAAAAGCAACGTTTCCGGTGTGTCGCTCGCCATGCCTGGGGGATAGGGATTGCCTGAGGGGTGGGGCTGTGGCTGAGGGGTTTTCCATAAAACGTGTGTGCATTCTAGCTTAAAATAAAGTTGCAGCTTTCGCTGGCGACTTTTTGTTGTTGGCACTTTGGCTTTTGTGTCGTTATTCATTGTATTCACGTTTGGTAAAATATGAATGTGAATGCGAATGTGAATGTGAATGTGAATGTGAATGCGAGTGTTTATTGTGAGCTAGTCTTAATGGATGCTCGTTCGTCTGGGGTTGGCACTATTCATAGAAATTGTCATATGCTAATTAAGCATAAAAATACTTTGAAATATATTTTGAGAGTTTTAAGTAGCAAGGAAATTTCGAATATATTTACGAGTTGTTTTCATAAGTTTATAATCATGAATTAAATTTTCTGTAATATAAAATATACATGAGAGTTTAATATCTAAAAGATATATTAAAATAAAATATAAAAAAATAATAAAAAAAATATATATATTTTGTAAACTATTTTCGCAGATATCTTTTCATATCAGAAAAAATCTAAAGATATCTCTGCTCCCTCTCGCTAACGTTTAATACAATTTTAAAATTTACAAAAATTTGGTCATATTAATATTATGTATATTAAGCTCTTCTTCACGTTAAAAACTTTAATTTTAATTTTAAAATGCATTGTTTTATTATTCCTTTTTACTAATCCTTCCTTTTCATATAGAGCAATCGATACAACAAATAAAGTTTATAAATGATTTCTTTGTGCTTTTCACACCAAATCAAACATGAAATCCACATCCATTGAGGCCATGTCTCGATTACACACAGTTGAGTTGAAAGACACGAGACAAGCGCCTCTATCAGAGTCTTAAAACTAATAACAGGCAAAACAACTTGAATCCCCTTCGTGCCGTGTGCGTGTCTCATATCTGTGTTGCTTCCAGCTATTTGCACACAAACAAAAATAAATATTAAATCTCTGGCTGACGAAAGCGAAATCGTTTTGTGATGCAGCACAAGAGAGAGAGGGAGACAGAGAGAGAGAGAGAGAGGAAGACAGAGATCTCCCACTCTAGAGAGTAGGAAGAAAAAATCACCCTCAGGTTTCGATTTACGGTTTACGGTTTACGGTGGCACGCGCTTATCGAGCTGAGAGCAGCGTTTAGTTTGTGATTGAGTGGGTGGACGTGTGGATTGACAGCATGAATCGGCTAAATCAACAAGCAGACCAACATATCCATGGCCATTTGCTGATGACCAGGCTACAATTTCAACGGCTTCTAGCGAGAACTTTAAAGCTGATGTTTCGCCAGCTGGTAATTAAAACCAAAAGCCTTTTCCTGTTTCAGCTAGCCGTCCTTAAGCGGATAAACCAAAGTGTTACCCATTCCAATTAAGGATGTCGCAATGAAAAGCCATACATCATTGAAGCCACGGGGAATCCCAAACAAAGATGACAACGCGCTGCCAGTGGGAGAAAAAGTCTACAAAAGTTATTTTGTAATTGAAGTCGACTTCTGGGCGCCGCTGCACTAATTACCGCTGACGTGGCTCTGCCTCGCTGCGCCGCGTGTCGCGCCTGTCAACTCAAGTTTGACACTTTTTTCGCACAATTTATGAGACAGGGCAGACAGACACGCCTACGCATTAGAGAGGGCTGCACAGTGGGACACTGATCAAAAAATTCAAATCAAGCTCAAAAATTTCTGATCTGTATGGGGATATAGCTCAGTGGTAGAGCATTCGACTGCAGATCGAGAGGTCCCTGGTTCAAGTCCGGGTGTCCCCTAGAATTTGTTTTCTTTTTGCATACCTTCAGCAGACAAGCCCGTTTTAATCAGAGTTCTTTTTAAAACTCAAAGGAAAATCAAATAAATAAGAATTCTTCGATATATACAATACAAAATATATTAAATGTTTGAATACAATGATTTAATAATACGAAGGAAATGTCGAAAAGGGATTTTTAGCTTAGGGAAATAATGTGAATGAGCATTTAGCGCAGTGCTGGAGCTTTCGATTGCAGATCGAGAGGTCAATAGTTCAAGTCCGAGTTGTACTTTAACATTTATTTATTTATTTATTTTTTTTTGCTAATGTATCAATCAAAGATCTTTTTATTTTTTGTATCAATTAAAATCAATTAAATAAGTATTTTTCACTGTTTACCATAATAAATATATTGAGCATTATAAGGTTTGAGCTCGAATAAATAATAGAAAGGAAATTCCAAAAAAGGATTTTTTGGTTAGGGCAATATTTTGTAATGAGGATCTAGCTCAGTGGTAGAGCCTTCGATTGCAGATCGAGAGTTCCCTAGTTCAAGACAGGATGTTGTCTCCCAAGCAAATACAAAATTTTTAAATGATATGAGGTACAAAATTGATTATTTACGGATTTGGCTTTTCATTTAAATTAAAGCCATGGCACGCCCACTGTGCCTTGTTTATGGGATGACACTTGAGCTGCAGTCGAGCGAGCTCTATCTCGCCCATGGTTGGGGCACTTAGTTTAGAGTTTTATGAGCGCAATTCGATTATTCTTCATTTATGTCAATCAATGTGATTTTTGTTGCGTGCTTTTAGGCGCAGGATGCGCACCCTTAAACGTTCTGTTTAAATAGTAAAACGGAAGCTCACACACACACACACATACAAAGATTGCCAAAAATTTGGAAATTTAATATCATATCGGAATATTGTTATTGTTATTGTTGTTGTTGTTGTTGTGGTGCCTTGGAGTCTCTGCTTTTGTCGACTGTCTGGGCGGCTCTCACTTCCTGTCGAGCTTGTGAATTGTGTATCCTTTTTCGCCAGTGTGATGGAAAAAATGTTGTGAAAATCCTCGGCGGCTGTGGACTGTGCCCCGTTTCTGTTGATTTTCATTTCATTTCCCAGCCATTCGCTATAGTTGTTTACATCCGCAACTTTATTATAGCTTTTGGCTGAGTTGCAACTGTTTGTCTGTTTTGTCTATTTTGTCTGTTTGTCTGTTTGTCTGTTTGTCTGTTTGCTCTATGCTTATGAGGGTTAGGCCAATGCGTCGTATTAGCAACGTCGTCAGGCAGCAGCAGGTTAGAGGGTAAAATATGAAAGTACTTTGAGATGAGAATTCTAAGAGCCATAGGTTTTTATGGATTATGAATTGCTTGGCTCGCCACTGTGCTCTGGGAAACGAGGCAGTTGCCGTGAGAGTGTTTGCTTAGATTAGTAGCCACTTTTAATGGAGCTGCAAGATGCTATATATATGTATATATGCGAATGATGGCTATGATGGGTATGTGAAATGGAAGCGGGCAGAGATTTAATAGAGTCATACATTTGAATTTGACTGTGAAGTCGAATGTCATTTGAAAGAATTGCGTTAAATTAATAAAAGTATTTGTTGAATCCAAATAAGATTTTCTTTTAAATATATTATTAAAAAAATATATAAATAAATAAATATTAAAATTCGTTTAATTCGTAAAAGATTTTTCATTTAAATATATTTTTTTTTTATCAAGATACAAAATTATAAAATGTAGTAGCTTTTATAATTAAAAAGAATTAAATAAAATTGTTTATTAAGTCCGAATAAGTTTTTTAATTAAAAAGTCTGATATTCGTTAATCAATATATAAAATTATAAAATGCAAATCTTATAATGAAAAATAATTTGATAAGTCAAACAAATAAAATATAAATTTAATATTATTCTAATAAAGTTCAATTGAAAGAATTACACAGGAAATTTAATTGAGTATAAAAAATATACATCAGAAAATGCGTACACATTCTTGGTTATAACTTCTTTCAAACCAACCGATTTGAGCTAAGTTGCGTTCTTTACTTACATATAGAAATTGCTTATTAAAGGAATTTTAATAGAGATATAGAGAGCGAGAGAAATCACAAAACAAATAACTTTAAATAAATAATAATAATCATACAAAATAATAAATAATAAAATACTACAAATGCATTAAAATATTTGTATAATAAAAAGAGGAACAAATATATTCCCATTTAATTTGTTTGAATTTATTATCATTATTTAGTTTAATAACCTACGATTTTTAAAAGCCTTCAAAAAATACAATCAATAAATATTTAAAATGAAATTTAAATTTTATATAATTTTTGATATTTTATTTTTATATTTCTTTGTTAATTGAATTATTATATTATTATTTAATTATATTATTTCCTATTTAATCTCACTTTAATTAAATTTAACGACTTTAAATTTGACAGCCTCATCAAATTCTTAACATTTTCACAGTTTTTACGTTCAATGAGTAAAATGAATTGAATTGCATTAATAAGAAAAACGACTTTGCTTTGTCATCTCATTGAGGACAAACGAATTTATACAGCTGATAAATGGCCGCAGTTAATTTAGAGTGAGTGAAGAAGGCAAACCATAAATAATGTGAAAACTTGATATTAATTTGTGAACAAACACGCAGCATTCAAATAATTCAAATGGCTGATAGATCGTTGATTTGAACTGAAGCTGGACGCTGACTGGCACTACGCTTGGCCAATCAATAACAAAAGCCAGCGTTATATATCTATATATATGTATATATATGTATTATATAGATATGTATATGAATGTTGCAATATAAATCGTGGCAACACGCAGGCATAGCTATAGAAAAGCAATTGAAGCCAAACAAAGTAAATATTCAAAATGGCTGACACTTGCGCTATATAACAGACACTGAATAGATATATACATATATATACACTATAGTATATATATATCTAGCTAAACAATGCAGCATGTGCTTGGCAACATGTTAGTGCCGAGATTCGCATTGTTCGCATGCCACACACCACACAACACACACATAGCTACAGCTATATACATTCGTGTGTGTGTGTGTGTGTGTGTGTGTGTGTGTGGAGGTGCACGCTGATTGGTGCTTGGGCTGGCCAGGTGGTTTCACCCCCACCACTGGCCCCAGGCGACCTGCTACACTGTTGCCAAAAGCAACCCTCGACCAATGCTGACTGCCAAAAAATTCCGGCACATTCACATTGAAGGCTGAGCCTGCGCAGCTGCTCCACGGGAGCTTTTCACCACGCTGCGCTGTGTGTGGCGAGTGCGAGGGAGATGGTATGATATTTGATTATGCTCGCTGAGCATAAGCTGGACCAGAGCATCCTGGACTCTGGCTGACTGGCCAGACAAGAAAGGCAAATGCTGGCGTTGGCGTTAGTTTCACTTCGTGCGTTGTCCTGCTGAGGCCAAAGCCAAGCGCCGCAGCGTTAGTGCCCAGTGAGTGTGTACACAGATATAGTAACTATATTCCACATACATATAAATGTATATATAAGGATTTATATGTATATAACTGTCAATAATTATAAATAAATACTATAACTAATAGAAAGTGTTTTTGTGCTAACCACAAATTGTGCTTCAAATCATTTTCTTGGAAAGAAAAAAACCCACGCGTTCGACTTTCATTCCATTGGCTTTCCAGTTCCAGTAGTCGAAAATTTCCAGTGTATATACTAAAGCAGCAACCCCCCAGCCAGAGCTCATATATATACACGTTATATATATATATATAGCTTTTAGATAGAGACAGCTGCTTATGTACTTGCCACATTCGGTGGCAACTGTCGCATGCGCTGGCAGCGCCAACCTGAGCTGAGCTCATTGTCTGATCCTCGCCAGCTCGCATGCACAGCCTAGCTGCTGCACAGTCTTCAGACAGAGTTGAACGCGGATCGTCTACAAAAATCGAGTCTCGTCAACGTCGTCGTCGTCGTCGTCGTCGTAGTCGTAGTCGAGCCAGCCGCCGGGCTCGTCTTCAACTCTGTCTGAATGTTGTCGCGTCTAGCATTAGCTTAGCTTTATGTTTTATTTTAATTTTTAGTTTTAATTTAAATTATTATTATATTTCATTTTCGGGGCGTGTGTTGCTTAGAAAATGTATGAAACTGTCTTAAAGTAAAAAAAAAAAACTAATAAAATAATAAATAAATAATTAAAAAAAATATTATTTATCATAAACTTGAACTGTACTAAATTCATATTTTAAATAAGCCAAAAAATCTATTAAAAAAAAAACTAATCTTAATTCTTAAACTTGAAACAAAACTGGAAATCTACATTAAAAATACGATGAATATATAATTACACAAAATTGATTCTTTTTATAAACAATAAACATCTCTCTATAAAACTAATCCAATACTCGATTGCATAACCTTAAAATCTATATAAAACTTCGATTATATTCTTCTTTTTTGCAGCGTAACGTGTAATGTTGTAAGCGATTTGAGCTACGTCTATATATATATATATATATATAAATATATATCTATAATCTGTGTACCTTATTTGTGATATCATAACCAAAAAAAGAAAAGAAAGAATTATAAAAATATAAATAAAAATAATTTTAAAGTATTATAAATTTTGTTATATAATTTTAAAATTAAATATATTCAAACGAAAATAATAATATTAAAACGAGAACTGGCATTGGGATTACGTGAGGCGCTTACATAATCGAGCAGAGAAATGGATTACGCAATTCATGTAAGCAATGTAAGTGACGAAAGGCCTAAAGGTCAAGTGTTATATATGGGCCGATTGTGTATATAGATAGATATCGATTTCTCTTGGTCATTATCTAGACTCGTGTGATGTAGTATATGAATAGGAGTGTTGCATGATAGATATATATTTTGGATTATGTTTTTAGCTAGAATAAAAGCTATTTTTAATAGCTTACATATACAAATATATATTCATGTTTAAAAGTAATTCATAAACTAAAATAAAATATATATTTACTAAGCTTTCAATTGAATTCTCATCTCTTATTCCTTTTAATTTCAAGCTTAAGCAAATTAAATAAATAACTAAAGGTTTTAGTTTTTAGAATTATGAAGAGAAGAATTTGGTTTAATTAGGCTTCGTGTTAATACAAAATTTATATAGAAATTTCTTTATCTTACACGAAAGTAAAAAAAAAAAAAATTATTGTTAAGCTTGCTCTTTTAACACAAATGGGTTATTGGAGTATGATTTAATAAATAAAAAGAGAAAATATAATTATTAAATATTATATTTTTAGAAAGTTATTTTTTTTATTTTTGTCTTGTCTCTATGTTAGACTATAATAAGAAAATTAATAAAAACAAATATATTTTGCATATAAAATAAAATGCATAGATAAAGCTTCTTACGTATTATTTAAATTTTTTCTGAATCATTTAAGTTCCACAGTCAACCTGATTTTCCTTTGACAACTCGCCCTTTAAGCCTCCCTCAGAATTCAATTTCCAGTGCCACAAAAATTCAACTCGACTATCAAATGGCAGGCAAAATTTATGATCATAAGCCGCTTAAGAAACATTTGCAGCCACAAATGAATGAACGACAAATGTGGCAAATTATGAGACTTTGAGCTCTTTAGGCTTTGCTTATCAGCAGCAAAACAGAAGCGAGACAATAATAATGAATGTTGCAACTCTCTCTTCTTCTTCTTATTCTTATTCTTCTTCTCTTTTGCCAGGCACTGTGAAAATGCAACAGCAACACCTTTTCAACAGCAACAACAACAAGAACAACGAATAGCTACAATATTTGTGGTCTCCTGCCAGAACGAACGAGCCAACCAAAATTGAGTTATAAAATTAGCCCCGCTGCGATTCGACACGCCCACAGAGAGTAGCTAAAAGTTAAGCCGCCGTGAAGTAGGCAACAAAATATTTATGCGCACAAACGATAACAACAACGGCAGCAGTAGCAACAACAACTACAACAACAACATCCAGTGAACAAAAACAAAAAGTCGCATCATGAAGGGCTTGACGGCGTTTAAGGAGAAGGCGACAGGCGTTTTCAGCGGGTGAGTCCAGACCAGCGAAACGAAGCGAAAATACACTGTGCACAATTGGGTTCGTGATAAAAAAAGGAAAATATTAAAGAAATTTGAGTTTTGCTGGAAATATTATTAAGGCTAAGAAGTCTTAGCAAGAGTTCAGCTTGAACAGAAATTATTTAAATATATTTTTTGAAATCTATGAAAGATGGTTAATATAGAATAGAAGCTAGAATAGGAAAATGAAAATATGTAGGTATGTAACTATCAGATATAGAGTACAAGGAGATATTGGGTTTTTAGTAAAGATCCTAATCCGAGGGTTGCAGATCTTTTGGCTGTAGTATCTAGATGTCAAGCTAAACAGTTTGCAGCAGCTAAATTACTATTGATAAATGTTAAAATTATTGTTTAGAGCTTATTTGCTTTGCATTGCAGAGAGATTCTATTGTCAGCCTGGACAAGTTCCAACATTTTGTAGCCGTGTATCGAAAATGATGAGTGTGCAATATGCCGAGACTGAAATATGATTGCAATCAAGTGGCTATGGCCAAAAAATAAATGAAAACTGAATGAAAAATAGGAAAAAAATTTAATTTAACGCAACGTTGATCAGCAGCGATGAGACAACACGAGAGCACGATGCGTGGTTGGCTGAACTTGACCATGCTAAAAGGATGCTGCGTGGAAGTACTTGGGGTGGAGCAGAGGGCTGCAGGACTTAGCCAGCGTCGCGAAAGTTGCGCACGTGTCGCCGTCTCGCGCTGTGGCGCGTCGCAAAGTTGTAAAAATTATTGGCATGCTTAACAAGTCATTAAAGAGGCCACACGAAGTTGCAGCCAGTCGAGTCAGCTACTCAGTCATTCAGTCAGTCAGTCAGTCAGTCAGTCAGTCAATCAGTCAATCAGCTATGAAAGGCAACGGCATGCCGAGACGTTTACCGTTGGCTCTGGAATTTCGTGCACGTTGCCAGCCGTGGCACGTGCTTCCAGCGGAAGCTAAGGCAAACAGCTGCCCCTGTGGTGTGGCAAGCTCATGGCTCATGGTAAACAATACACCAAACAAGAGCATTACCATGGGGTGTAACTGACTGCACTACACTTGCTTAGGATTGAGTAAGAAAACATTGAAGACTTTGCTATTGAAGACTTATTTCAAGACCTATTTTTAGAGGTTTTACTTTGATTATTATATCATTTGTTTCCAAGACCTCTAGACATTTTCATATACATATTTAGTTAATATGATATAGGACTTTGAACTTCGAGCTTGGTTTTTACTAATTAGCTATATCATATTCGATTGATTCACTGACGAAGTCAACAGCAGCTGCATCTCTTGCAGCTATGAATCCAGGCTGCAGCGATTCAGCTTCAAGTGTAAAGAAGCTCAACAGCATTCCACTTTCGTTTCGATGCGCCTGCTGATGTTTTCCATGTCCTCTAATTTTATCTCTGAGAAATCTTGGCTCTAACAAATATTAATGCTGACTTGTATTAGAAGACAAGCTAATTTTTTCTACCTTTCCAGGATATCTAATAGGCAGAGCTAAGTATTTCCTATATTTCCAAGTTTAGAGTTTTCTTAGCACCCAAAATATTTTACTAACATCGAATTCCCGATTGCCGAGTTCCAAGAATATATGTATTCAATTTTTGTTTAAATGTTAAGGTAGATTTCGAACAAGAAACTTGCAGGTTATAAAAGTGTTTATGAGATAGTTTTTTCAGATTTTTCAGGTATAACTTAGGTCTGCCTTTTAGACAATACTTGTTCAAGCATATACAAATTCCTAGTCCCAGATAGATGATATTGTAATATATATATTGATTCTTCATTAGCAGAGAGAAAGAGAGAGAGAGAGAGAGAGATCCAAAAAACCTTGTATGCTTTGCTTATATTTTATATTTCCATTTTTGAAATCTGAATAATGCGTTTTAACCATTTTGATTCAGAATGTCTCACAATTTGTGTGACCAACGATATATCAAATATATCGAAAAAATATTCGATTTTTGGGCAAAAAAAATATCACGATATAAATATATTTTTTTGTATAAAAATATCGATATATTGATATTTTGATATATTATCAACAACCCTAATATTTACCCAGATTTTGTATGCTTTCATATTCATAGATAGATTTATAATGATATTTTCTCCAATATTCATAAATCCATATTATCTCAGCTTGGGGATATTTGACAAAACCAATATGGTTGTATGCACAACTTGAACGAGTATGAACAGTATAAAGAGTCATGAGCATATTGACTCACTAATAGTGAGTGTGAATGTGAGTGTATGAGTGTGAGTGTGAATGTGAGTGTGAATGTGAATGTGTGGTATGCAATTTTTATGGGCACGCTCCTGGCAACAGCAGGACTCGATTACGAGCGAACAACTGATTTGCTCAAGGACTTTGGCGGGCGGGCAGATGTGCGCAGCGTAAATTAGAAATTGGAACAATAGGTGATGATAGCTCGTTTTCATTAAGGAATGTGTGTGAAGCATGGAGCGAAGAGGGAAAAAAAGTGTTGCATACCAACAGGCAGAGAGAAAGTCTCCTTGAAATTCAAAAGGCTGCACGCAAATGAAATTGATTTCGACGAGCTCATTGAAAACGGTTGCCAGGATCTGTCCCTGCGACTGTGCCTGTGCCTGTGCCTGCGCCTGATGTCGAGTGGCACTCGAAAGGCGCGCGCGAGAAGAAATTGAAATGCGTACAGCTTCAAGGACAAGTCGAGTCGACGATTGTGTCGTCAGCGAAATTAGAATTGTCGAGCTGCCTTCCAATTGGAGTCGTCGAGTCGTGTCACTGACAAGCCAAGTCAAACATTTTGCCCCATTGCTCGACTAATGGGCGCGCCCATTGTGGCCCGAGTTAAAGCCAAGCCAAGCCACAATAACCATCAGCTGACTCCAACTCCGTTTGCATGGCTGCCAAGACAGCGGCGCCAGTTAGCCATAATCTATGCGGCGCCAAAAAGTCTCCAACATTTTTACTGACAATCAAAACCCGCCAAATAAGTGCCAGCAAAATAAGAAGAAAAAAAAAATACTTGAGCAATAGTTTAACAACAAAGCGAAAAAAAAGCAAAAGAAACTATGTAGACAGTTAAAGAAAAGTGAAATTCTTGGCACGAATATGAGATACACTTGCCAAGGAAGAAAGATAGAGAGAGAGAGAGAGAGAGAGAGGGAGATAGATATGGAGTGAGTAAACGTAAGAGAGAGAGAGAGAGAGAGAGAGAGAGAGAGAGAAGATATACAGAGAATTATAAAGAGAGGAAGAGAGAGAGAGAGGGTGACAGAGAGCTTGTTATGATATGATATTTAGTTATTCTATATAGGTTTATGGATACTAATTTCATCTAGTTTAGAACTCAAATTTCTTGCTTGTCTCAGTTCAGTTCAATCAGTCAATCATGCAGTTGCCAATTTAGTTTATCAATCAATCGTCAACGCAGTCAGCTTGTTAGTTATTCATTTACTAGGCAATGGATCTAACGTTACTGATTAAATAAGCCAGTCAATCAATCTGTCAATCAATCAATTATGAAATTTCATAACCAATCAAGCAATCAATCAACCAGTATATCAATCAACGTCAGTAATTTTTTTAAGCAGTCAGTCAATCAATCATTCATGTCAATTATGGTTAGCCAAATCAGGCAAATAATCAATCATTTAGTCAACTATGAAGTAATCATTCGTTCAATTAATCAGTTGTTAATCAATCGAGCAGTTGTGTGCATATGCAAGTCAATCAAAAAGCTCCTTATGAATATCAGTCAATCAATCAAGCAAAATATAAATATATCTGGTAGCTAATCAAGCAGCTATGATATGCGCCATACAAATAGAAATTAGTAGCTAAAAAATATGTAGTCTATCTCTATGGGTTGCTTCATCAATCAGTTAGTCAATCAGTCAGCTTGATATGTAAATATATTTATCCATATAATAATTTCTATGAGCACAATGAGTTGAGTTAGGCAATCAATGTATAGATTAATGATTGATCAACTCTGTCTATGAGTCAATTAGTCAGGAAGCATAAGCATTGACTATAACCCTTAATCAGTCCAACTTACACACATTACAAATGTCCATATACTAGATGGGGCTATCTCTTTTCGCTCCCTCGCAAAAAAATGTGAACTAGCTCGAACGGCTCCAAACAAAGTTATATAAATGTCAGTTTGTGTATGTGTGAATCCATAAATAGCGGGTATAAAATTGGCGTCAGACAAGCCGGCATTAAAGTCGGTCAAGGGACAAGGACTGCGAAGACTGCGAGGACTTCGCTGGCTATAGCCAGGAAGCTGCGTGACCAGACGAGGGTAGCTTTGGCGTCAGACATTTGAGTTATGTGACAAACGGCGACGACGAAGACAAAAAAAAAAAAAAAAAGAAGAGAGATATGGAAGTTGGCACAGTAGTGGATTTCTATGCTGTATCGAAGGAGGTGGGCCAAGGCGTTTGTCTGCAAATTTATGAGAAGGAATGCCATGGGAATGGGACAAAGTCAGAGAGAGAGAAAGAGAGGGAGCGAGGGAGAGAGTTGTTAATGCCAGCACTGATGATGAGGTTATCAATGTTGATGTGTCACTTAGGCTGGGTTAATGTTCGAGCTACCCTCGCCTATGCATTAAGCCAAATGTCCACAGTCTGTCATCAATCAGTCTTTGTCAGCGCTAAATGCTAGCTTTAAGCCACAATCTGATATCGGCATCTGAATCGAGAGCAGTTTACCTGGCTGGGAAAATCAGTTTTCTCTCTCGGTCTCGGCACTTAATAAAATTGAATTCAATTTCAATTGAATGAATTCATTTCCCCCTCAAGAGATAGGAAACCAAAGTCCCTCAGGGCCGTAAAATTTCTTGCCCTAACAAGCTGAAAATATTTGTGTTTTTACGCCTCCCCTGAGCCAAATGCCAGACTCTCTCGCTCCCCCATTCTCCCTTTGTTGCTCTGCCTCTTACCTGTTGCTCGACATTGTCAACTAATTGGCATGAGTTATGTGACCTCTCTCACCTTTCACTTCTCCCCACCTGGTTGCAGCCTGAAGCCAAATATGGAAAAGTTCGAGATATCCCAGAGCTATCATGGCGGTCACGGCGGCTACGAGGAGATGGAGGGCGGCGACCGTGAGGGGCGTGGACCTGGCGGCGGCCATGCCTACGACGACGACGACGATCGACCCGATTCGCCCGCCTCCTTCGAGGAGATCGAGCGACCGCCTCTCCGCAAGATCGACAAGTACTGCAAAGCGGAATGCCCCTGCATGCCGGCACGCTACACCATCGCCACAATGGCCTGTGTCGGCTTCATGATTGCCTTCGGCATGCGATGCAATATGTCGGCGGCGAAGCTCAAAGGAGAGCATAATGGGGTAAGTTGAAGGATTTCCAATTGAAGAAGAGTCAAATGGAAATATTAATTGGAGTTGTCATGAATTTTATTCGAAAATTCTCAAATAAATGATTTATAAATTTTAAATTGTGGTTTTTATTTTAAATATATTTTTTTTATATTTATTTTAAAATTATTATAATTTCTTATTTAACTACATGTGAAAAAAAAATTTTTTTTAATTATTATTATTTTTTTTAAATTTATATTTTTATCATTTTATTTATAATTTTAAAAATATTTTAACAAATATCCCAATATAATTTCCATTTGCAATTGAAGAAGACTCATATGGATATTTTTATTTGAATTTTATTCGCAAATTCCCAAATAAATGATTTATACATTTTAAATTGTGTTTTTTATTTTAAATATATTTTTTTATATATTTTAAAATTATTATAATTTCTTATTTTACTACATGTGCAAAAAAAATATTTTAAAATTATTTTTTTTTTAAATTTATATTTTTATCATTTTATTTATAATTTAAAAAATATTTTAACAAATATCCCAATATAATTTCCTATTAAATAAATTGTTTCCTATTAAATAAACGTTTCTCTAATATTCTGCTAAAGACTTTAAAAACATGAATGGAATTCGAGCATGGGAATTCAATTCAATTTGCTTCATTTGCTGGCAAAGCTGTTGTCAATTACAGTGTGTGTACGAGTGTGGGCGTCTATGTGTGTGTGTGTGTGTGTGCATGTTCACATCACTCAAAAGTCACACACAAAGCCACGCCCACACACACACACATAGAACTTCCGTTTGGCGCTCGTTAATAAAGGCCCGCGGCACAAAATTTTAATGATTGCGACTCTTACTCTCTCACTCACACCCAATCTCTCGCTCTCTCTCGCTCACTCTCTTTCTCTTGCACACTGTTTGCAGACCGTCTTTATGAACTGGACGGTGGCTGTGGAAAGCCACGTGGACTCATCCTTCTTCTGGGGCTATCTAATAACACAAATACCCGGCGGCTTCATTGCATCCAAGTTTCCAGCGAACAAGATTTTCGGTCTCTCGATTGTCAGCTCTGCCTCGCTGCATTTGTTTGTGCCATTCGCCATGACACTGATGCACGGGCATGTGGTGATAGGCGTGCGTGTGCTACAAGGACTCTTCGAGGTGAGTCAGAAAACATATATATATATATATATATATATATATATCATAGAAAGCATATCAAATATTCGAAAATGCCAAATCGAATTCGTTTTTGAGCAGATCAAAGCCAAGGATTACGCATGTAAAAGTGGTTGGGGGTAGCAAAGTGTGGATGGGGTTGCTTTGCTCAAGGGGGTTGGTAAGTGGTAGGATTTTTGCTATATGATAAAGCAAATATGTGAAATGAAAACATGCTACGGATTTGGGGCACACACACACACACAGAAGGCAAAATAACAAAAGCATTTATTTTAATGCGATTTCTTTTGTGTCTGTTTGGCAATCATTTTTTTGCCTCACTCTCACTCTCTCCATCTCTCTCTCGCACTCAGGGCGTAACATATCCGGCTTGTCATGGCATTTGGCGTTTCTGGGCGCCGCCCATGGAACGCTCTCGTTTAGCCACCTTGGCCTTCTCCGGCTCGTATGCGGGCGTCGTTGTGGGTCTGCCACTGTCTGGGCTGCTGGCGGATGCTGTGGGCTATCAGGCGCCATTCTATGCCTACGGCACGTTCGGCATCATCTGGTATCTGTTCTGGATCTGGCTGTGCTTCGAGAATCCGCGCAAACATCCTGCAATTAGCATACCGGAGCTGAAGTATATTGAGAAATCGCTGGGCGAATCGGCGCATCCGACGATGCCGTCGTTCAAGACAACGCCGTGGCGCGAGATGATGCGCTCGATGCCCGTCTATGCCATCATTGTGGCCAATTTCTGTCGCTCCTGGAACTTCTATCTGCTGGTGCTCTTCCAATCCTCCTTTCTCAAGCACAAGTTCGGCTTCAAGGTGGAGGAGGCGGGCTTTGTCGGCTCGCTGCCCCACTTGATCATGACCACGATTGTGCCCTTCGGCGGCATGCTTGCGGATCATCTGCGCAAGAATGGCATCCTCTCCACCACAAACGTGCGCAAGCTCTTCAACTGCGGCGGCTTCGGCATGGAGGGTCTCTTCTTTCTCTTCGTGGCGCACTCTCAGACGGCGGTGAGTTCAGCGAGTTGGCCTTTTGTCAATTATTTATAATAGATTATTTTGTTTTTAAATAATAGTAAATATTTTTATAAAATTTTGATTTCTGTATATTTTCTGAAAAGTTAATTTATCTAACTATTTATATTTATATAAAATGTTCATAGACTGGCGCCATGTTTGCCTTGACCTGTGGCGTTGCGTTCAGTGGCTTTGCCATCTCTGGCTATAATGTGAATCATTTGGATATAGCGCCTCGGTATGCGAGTATATTGATGGGCTTGTCGAATGGCATTGGCACCTTGGCTGGCATCATAGTGCCCTACGCGCTGGACGGACTCATTCAGGCGAATGTAAGTGGGGGGAATTGATTGATAGGACGACTTGCAGCAATATCTAATATGAATATTTGAACTGTAGCCAACTGGCTGCTGGACCACGGTGTTTACTTTGGCCGCCTGTGTTCACTTGATTGGCTGCACTTTCTATGGCATTTTTGCCTCCGGCGAGCTGCAGCCCTGGGCCGAGCCGCCGGCCGAGGAGCAGCAGGTGTGGGCACCGCCAGCGGGCGCCATTACCCATGGCGACGATCCCAGCCAGGCGGGCATGATGGGCAACTACATGAAGGAGACGTCATTTGTAAGCCAAGCATGCCATGCATTAGGCACACATAATACCCACTCTCTTTCTCTCTCTCTCTCTCTCTCTCTCTTTCGCGCGACTCCTGCAGGGTGCACCAGAGTACACGGAGCAGAGCCAAATGCAGCAATCGAATGCCATTAGCTATGGCGCCACCGGGCACGTGGCCAACAATCCATTTGCTTTGGCAGCGGGTGCGCCCATTGCCGAGGAGCCGGTTCAGCCGAGCGAAGGCTACGGCTACACGGACTACACGCAAGTACAGGCGATTCCCTCGACGAATCCTTACGAACAGCAGGCCTATCAGCAACAGCAGTAAGCGACCACGAATGGCAGATCAACTGATATACAATTAGCTTTTAGTTATAGTCCGTTTATTGTTTGTTCCTGATGGGGTTGATTTGTATATAAGATATAATAGCAACACAAACATATAGATATATATGTAACTGAACGAACGAACATGAACTTTAGGCCGAGCATAACGAATTTCTATATAGAAAGGAACTCTCCCACACACACATTAACACGCCACACTAACACAATGAAACTATGTACCTAACAGAGCAACTACATATTGTACGCGTATACAGGACACAAAGGATAACGTTCAACTTGGCCCCCAAGAGCAAAGCACAAAGTCTATAGCCTACTTTTAAGCGTCGCTTGCGCAAAACTCTATTTACAAGCTACAGCAAAACGAGAAAATATACCACATACATATATATATATGAAGACAAAATGGAAATTATTAAACAAATACTCGACATTTGTGTATATCATTAAAACTGACATAATCCAGGCACATGCAGCACGTCTCAAATCGTTACGAAATATTATTCTAAATAATTTCAAACTAGAAACAATATATATATATATAAAAAGATTATATGATAATAGTAAATTAATTATTGTTAGCAGTTAATAAATTATAAATGCAAAAAACTGCAAGTTTTATTACCGTTAATGATATTAAATGCATATGATAAAGACACGACTCTAAATGTCATTCAAGTCTAAGCATTAGTAAATTTTAATCATAAATTATCCAACTAAAAGCTAAGCAATTGTTGATGTTCGGCACGAATGATAAACATTAAAATTCATATGATACAAATACAACTTCTACCATATTTATAAATTATATTTATAAATTATACAACATTTTTCACACATATATAAAGATATGCTTTTGGTTTATGGCACGACTCGAGCAATGGCATGATATCTGTACTAAATACAATTGTGAGTAGCATAGGCCAATAAGCATTAGCTAGCATTAGGCGCCGATGACCTCAGAATTGGTCTTCATATGATCTTCAATCTTAAAGCTTCATCCAATGTTTTTCTTCATATACAATTATATAATAAAAAATAATATACATAAGCGAAAACTTCTGTTGACTTAACTTCTGTTAACTTGAATTTGAAATATATAGTTATAAAACATTTTTTTCTTTACTTTTTTTTACTAGTTTTTATTAAAAATAAATTAAATTTTCAATGGCACACTCTTCATTCATATTAAATACATTTTTATTGTATTCAAATTAAAAATTTTTTGTTAAGCAACAAGTGTTAAAAACTATATTACAAAAAAAATTAAGTTAAATTTATGTATATATACAACATATTTTTTTTTTAAGATTTACCTGAAGAATCTTGGAATTTTCTTAAAATATTTTCAATAATGAAGTTACTTTTGTCATTAATTCTGTAAATATAAATATTGTTTATATATTAATAATTTATTTTTAGCTCAGCCGCTGTTTTTGCTTGTAAAAATTTAACTGACATCATTAAAAATATTTTAAACTATTGATTAAAATATTTATGCATGTTTAATAAGAGCAGACGCAACTGGAAGTTATTCTATGTATATATAATTAATAATAGCACCATATAATAATTAATATATATTTTAATTAAAATTAGAAAATGCGTTATATATCAAAATTTATTTTAAAACCTATTGTTATTTTTGTTAATTTTTTTTTCAAGCACTTTAACATTTTAATGCACTGAATATATATTTTTTAAATTAATTATTTAGAGCACAAAAATTTTTATATAATTTATATATTGCCTAAACAATATTTATTTTTAATTTTTAATTTAAATGCACAATTTTGGATATTCCAAAAAATTTTAAATTTATAAATTTGTATTTTGTATAAAATATGCACTGTTTTATATATTTGTTTTGTTTTATTTATTTTTTAAATTAAATTCATTTATTTAGTACTTTAATATTTTTATTTAAAAAATTTTTAAATATTTTTCTGAGCACTTTACATTTTTTTATTATTTGATATTTATATAAAACTAATTTTTGCACCAATCTTTTATTCTTTTAGTATTTTATTTATATATGTTTTTATGAGCACAACTTTGTATATATTTTATTTTTAATATTTGCTCCATAATGCTCCATAGACGCACTTACTTTCTATGGCAACTGTAGAAATGATATACAACTGTATTATATTATTAAAAACACATACATATATACATTACCTATTAGCCAGTATTATATATATATATAAATATATATATATATATATAGAATATAATATTAAACAAATTATTCACAATTAAACCACTATGTATTAATAAAATGTGAAAATTTTCTAACTAAAGAGTCAATTCTTATACCGTAATTTGTACAGAGCAGCGAATATTATATAAATATATATACGATTATCGATACATTAATATTATTTAGAGCATAATTAAAAGAAATAAATTTTAATTGTTATATGTGTTGTTGGACAATGACTATTAACTAAAGCGAGCAACAAAACAACAAGAAACTGCTTGTGAAAGCGACAATAAATAGTTGAATAAGCTTTGTTAAATATATATATATAAACTGATATGTATTTGATCATATACTCGTCTATGATTTCAATATTGAAAATATTCATTGATTTTAAATTTAGACAACAATTTGGATGCTTTTACTAGGAAACGTAAAAGCAAAACCAAGATCAACTTTTGGCCATTGGGGCGTATGTGTAATATTAGCATTAATCAAATCAAGTCTGTATATATAATGGCATGCTCAGAACTATTGTAGTTATTATCAAATACATCATTACATACATGAATATATATCTATGTATGTGTATATGTATATGTATCTGTGTGTCTCTAAAAGTTAATACAGTTCTTGACAGGAGAGATGAACATAAACGAGGCTCTCACTTGTCATTAGCTCACTTAACTAGTCTATATATATAACTGGAATGATATTATTTCCAACAATATAGTTTAATTTCGATTTATGTTGAGAGACAACAAAGCTCTCAAGGCTGTGTGGACAATAATAACAAATGTGTTAACAAAAACGCCACAGTGTTTTTTGTTTTACCAAATATTTCTATAAATATAATTCAACTCTAGCTAAAAACCTCTTACGAAATACTTGTTGAGCATTTGACCGAACTGTCTGTATACATAAATATATATATATATGATTATGTATATGCATATATGCAATATAACTAGCTAAATGACATCATTAAATGCTTTTGTAAGTAATTTAAGTGTACATAAAAAATTAAATACATATTTAAATAGTAACAAAATATAATAAAAAGAAATCATAAACTGGCAAATCGGAGCACAAACTGCAATGAATATCACTTAAAGCCCATTAACCGGTTATAACTAGGGTACAACAACTATGACTATACACATATAAACATATTATAATAAACTCATCTATTTGTCAGACATATATACACATATATAGACGCACAATTAACAAACCTTAACTAAGAGCAAGCTGCGGCAAGTCGTGCTTCAAATATTCTTTTCAAAGAGTCAAATATTTGAAAAGTCTATTTCAGTATTTATGCTCGTGCTATGTATATATATATTTTAAACTTAAATTTAAAAAATAATTAATTAAATAAATATATTATTTATGTGTTTTGTTCAAGAACTAGTGAATGTATAAAATATTTATATATATATATATATATATATATATATATATATATATAAAGACGAAAGTAAATCAAGCTCCCTTTTCTGGCAACACCCGCCCAATGTTGTATAATTTTATGAACTAGTCTAAAAAGGTAATATATATGCCGATATCATTCAAACTAATTGCAAATAATATTTAACGAAAAGAAAAGCATAAAAGCAAATTGTATTTGATTTAAAGGCCACAAGATTATTTCATAGACCCCATCAAGCAACCCGACTATACGAACCACATATAAAGGCTTAACAAATTATACCTAAACAAAAAATTGTATTTGGAATTCAATAAACGAAACATGTTAACAAATTATGCCAAAAAAAACCACAGAGAAAATGCAATTGCTTTTTTTTTTAAATATTTTATTTGTTTTCAGCTAAGTTTAATGATTAGATTTCGATTTGTACGAGGCGCGGACAACGACGATGGCGGCAAATGATAAAAACTAAGATGAAACGAGTGGGAAATAAATACAAGTACACGTAATTAGGAGACAACAAACTAAAATCACATGAGTGCTACATCGAACATACTATATCTATCGAGTCAAATGAGCCAGCCGATCAACGCCTTACGCCCTGGTACTCCCCATTGGCCCGCCCCTTGCCCGGAAAGCCGCGTGCAAAGGGCGCCTTCGCATTCGTCGTCACATAGTAATTGCCACGTGCTCTGCATTTTAAAAGGAACGAAAATGTATATAAAATTAAAATTGAATATCATCTGTGTGACATGTGACTTACTTGTGCGAACAGTGCTCGCCCATGAGCACATACTCCGAGTCCTTGGGCTCGCACCAGCCTATCAGATACGTGAACAGATTGGGACAGGGCCCCGCATAGAAGCCGCGTTTCGTTGTTATCGACTCGATAAAGTAAGGCGTGACCTTGGTGTGATCGCAGGCCAAAGTTTCTAGAGTCCAAAGGGGAATAAAGGTAATCAAATATATTAGAATCAATTCTTTCAACATATGAGCTCTATAGCTAAATTAGCGATGCCAATTATTGATATTAGCATGAGCTAAAAATTATTATCGATAAATATACTAGTTATATCTGTAAATCTTTGCCTAAAATTGTTTAGCTACACACACAAAGATAGTTTCAACTTAGTAATTCCCTGTTTATTCAATATTTCTATATTTTTGAAATCGATAATTATCGATAATAGAATATGATACATCTGTCGAAAAATTCAAATAATAACTGATTATAGTTAGTTGACATTCTATTCTGTTAACTTGTTATAGCAAGCAGGCAAGTCTCAAGAATATTCATTATTTCATTAATAATCGAACATCGATATTGTTATCGAGAGCATTTATTACCATTAGACCAATATATAGACCTTTATTGCATGCTCACATAATTCTAACGACTTTCAACTAGAGCCTGATTTATTTGACACCTATCAATATTCAATAATTTTGTTATCGATAACACATAATCAACACCAATATTATTCCTAATTCAAAATCAATGCTCAATGCCTCATCCATTTCATTTCTATAAACTCAAGCTGGTCATTCCCTCCCAATCAACTTACGAAAGAGCGTAGCCGAGCCGACGCACGCTGGCTGCCTGGTGCCTCCGTTGACATAGAAGTCGGCATGTCCGCTCGAGTGCCATTGGCCCAGTATGCCGGCGCCCGTGTGCAGCACATCGACAAAATGCGCATCGCTCGTGTCCAGGTCGCGTGAGTTATTGGCACCCGCATAGAAGAATATGGTGGGATCCAGAGCCGTGATGCGTCCAATCTTGCCCTCCTCGGGCTTCAGATAGTTGGCAACGAGGCCCGCAATGTGGGCGCCCACGCTGTAGCCAATGAAGTGCAGATCGTCGGGCTGGACGCCACGCGGATGCCGCGCCAGGTACTTGACCAGCTGCGAGATGCAGAGACTGCCAAAGCGTGGCGCCCACTCCATTTGGCTCAGGCACGGCTCCTTCACTGCATTGCTGTAGTCCACAATGATGATGTTGTACTCGCCGATGGTGAAGTACGCCTCACGCAGATCCGGGCTGGGGCTGAGCATGCGACCGCCGCCGAACCCATGGATGATGATCTTGGTGGGATGCCGTGGATTGAAGTGTGTGTAGTATAGGGCATTCGGATCGAGCACATCCAGATACTCGGGCTCCTCCTGAGTGCGACGCGTATAGAGATAGAATTGTATCTTTGGGTGCGGGCAGCGATACGGCTTCTCGAGGCAAGAGTCTGTGACATAGACTTGCGATTGGTTTTGGCCCGCAGCCACAGCAGCAGCCACAACAGCAGCGTTTTGACCAACTGAGAGAGGGAGAGAGAAAGAGAGAGAGTGGGAGTGAGTGAGAGAATGAGTGAGTGCGGGTGAGAGAGAGTTTGAGCTGGTTGTCGGAACACCTTCACCTCTGGCTGTGGTTAAACGGGTTTTTTCTCTTTCGTTTTTCTTTGTCAGGCCAAATTACATAAGATACATTGAATGCTGGCGATTTTGTGGCAACTGTCGATGCGACTGCAATTGCCACATTTGCCAGCAGTTGCTGCCACATTTCTGCAATTGTGGCAAAAGTAAAAGTCAGCCGCAGGCGAACGTGAAATAAAACGGAAGTTGGCAACAGAGACTCGCATCTGCTATTATCTCCAGTTATTGTTGTTGTTGCTGTCAGCTTGTTGTCAGTTTGTTGCTATTTATAACACAAACACCGTGACGTGACATAACTGGATGCCGGCTCTACATATATGAGTGTGCGTGTGCGTGTGCATGATTCATGGCTAGAGCGCCATAAGGAAAACCCATATGAGCTCAATGAGCTCATCTGCACAGCTGCACGGCACTCGCAGAGTCAAGCTCTGTTTGTTTCCGTTCGCTTAAAGAACCAGTTCGTGATCGTTGACTTGTCAAATTTATATGACAAATAAAATTCAATGAACTCCTTTTCACTGCGTGTATTACTTCCTCTTAATATAGTTTGATTCGTTTGCGGAACTAGTTCGTGCTTGAACTATAATTGATAACAAGTATACGAAATTTATTCATCTATTATACTTTGTTTCATATGAAAAACTAATTCAATTTTTTTATATTATTTTATTTAAAAATTAAAACAATTTTTAAAAAAATTTATTTTGTATTTTAATTTTTGAAAAATATGTTGATAATTTTTTGATACTTGAAATTGTATCTCGTATGCGGAACTAGTTTGCAGCTCTACATAGAAAATATTATTTATTTATAAAGTAATGGTATAATTTCAGTCATAAAATAATTAGGAGGTTCCCAAGTGCTTAATCTCATATTTCAGTTCATATGCGGAACTAGTTCATCGACAATATAAATTGTAAATGATAATCAATCATTTATTTTATTATTAATTCAGTTATTGTATTCTCTAGCACCTAAATAAAAAATTTTAATATAAGCTCATAAAAACCAGTTCAAAAGTAATTAAATTTTAAGCCTCGCTCAACCTGCTTTGGGGTTAGGTTCAAAAGTCTCTATTACGACACTTAGTCATTTTTTTTTTTCTTAGTCTAATGAAATATAATTTTTAAGATATTTTCTCAGCAATATATGTTTTTAAGTAGAGTCTGTTTGAATAAACAAGAATCATTCTCTTTTCGGATATATCAAATAGTTGAGAATAATAAAGAGATCTCAGTTATATGAATAAGCTCTGTCTTTATAAAGCTGCTCGAGACTAAAAATTAAAAAAAAAAATTAAGTTAAAGAAAACAGTTAATTTGTTCCGCATTATTCTAAGAAACAATTCACTTGACAAACTAAATCCAGAAGTAAATTTATACGGAACAAATTCAAGTCGAGACAAAGCCAGCAGCAACAGCGGAGCAACCAAAATGTCAGAATCGCGCGTACATAAATTTCATTGCGCTGTGCATTTTTATGGCCTGCTTAAAAATTAATAATAATATATGTATATATGTATATATGTATATATGTATATATCTCTCTATAAATAGTTATATGTATATGCATGGGTAGAATCGGCCTTCAGCTAATAACAGTCGTTGGCCAAGTGGCCCACTTTGCTGTGCTAAGCCAGCTGCTCGCGATGTTGTAATGTGCAACCGGTCTACAACTCCGATAGCAGTTGCAGTTGCAGTTGCAGTTGCAGTTCAGTTCACACTAATCACTGTTCATTTCACTGGGCAGAGATCAGTGGTCGGAGATCGGCTGCGATCACTGTGAGTAAAGTGCGCCTTTTAGGGCAGCCGGCATTTGATAACAGCTCACCTCATGGCATAGTAAGCGGGCGGCAACTGGTTGAAAAATATGGCCCATCTTTGGCACTGGCTAACATCTTGTCAACTGAAATGTTGTCATAATGATACCCCGTAGCCAATGGGTGTGGGTAGCAAGGGTATATTTGCTCTAAATAAATTACAGACATTTAAATGCTAAATATGTTTTCAATTAAGATGTTTAATGCACGATGACTGAAGGCGAAATCGATAACTATCGATAACAGTCTTATAGTATTTTGGATATGTCTTCAGTTTGGAAGTGTAATTGTTCTATAAGCCTGGAGAAAAGATGATTGTTTAATAGATATATTGTATAGATACATCGATAAATATCGATATTTAAATCAGTTCCGTAAACATTGTAATCCATGTAAGGAATCTATGTATTGAATGGGTTTCTATATACTATACATGAATAGTTTGATCTCACTCTCGCTCTCTTGCTATTTTTAATTTTCTTCTTCGCTCTTGGTCTCTCAGTCGGGCTCTCTCCTATTCCTTCGTCATCCTCACCTCGATATATTCGTATATTTCTAATTTCCTTTACTATAAAGTATGATATTAGATGGTCTATAAGCCACATACGTGGCTTATAAAAGAAATTGAGCTCTGTCAGCTATTACCACTCATTTAGCTCAGTTAGGATAAGGTATCTACTAGTCGTGCACACCCGTCTGCACTAACTTTTACATGTTTTTTTTTTATAGCATTTTGTCAACTTAAGCATGCGAGTTACGATTGTTTTGCACAATCGCCAGCAGAGCCCAGCATAATTCAGTTTAGTAAATGGGTTTATGTTTTGACCAGCTGGTTGTGGGAGCGCAGGGGGCAAGGGGGCAACGGGGGCGTGGCGCCTGCAGCTCCCCCGCATTGCAATTAGCAATGGGCCGAGTCATGTTTCTGCCTCAATTGCGACGAGTTTTCAGTTTCAGTTTTCAGTTTTCAGTTTTCTGGTCGCTTTCATTGCGCTTTCATAGCAGCGAACCGTTTGGCGAACGTATTTTTTTTTCTTTCTTTCTTTTTTTTTTGTGGCTTATATAAGTTGGTTATCGGACGTGTACTTCGAGTCCGTTGCCAGCATTACGAATGCCAATTAAATATCTATTTTAGTGAGTTGGTTTTTTCGGCAATGTTGAAATCATGAAATACATGCAATGGTCAGCCGGAAAAGTCGAAAAGAAAATTCAGCTCCAGAAACCTCAAAAAAAAAAAAAATCATAATAAAATAAAGAAAACGGAAGCGACAAATGCGGAAGACACAAGCAATGGGCAATGGCATACTAACAACAACAACTGCAACAATAATAGCAGCAACTGCAATGGCAACAACAACAGTTGCAGCAACAACAACACTCGAAACTTGGCTCATCTCTTGGCTACGTCTTTGCTTTTAAATAAAAGATGTTTTTTTTTTTTGAGGTTTTCTGCTTTTCTTTTAATTTTTTAATTGTTATTAAATTGTTGTCTAATATTTACAGCTGCTGTTACTCTTTACGCTTTAGCATTTTTTAGTTGATTTTTTTTTTATAGGTTTTTATGTTGCGTCTCGAATTGTTTGGCCTGCATCATTTGAAGTATTTGTTGTGGCTTTGCTCTGTTTATTATTTGTGTTTGCCTTCACTTGGCTTTTATATTCAGCAATAAATAAAATGAAGCAATCGCATGTTATTATTAAATTTAGGTTGATTACAATTTTTACTTAGAACTATTATGAGCAAAGAATTTAGCTAATTTGTTTCCTGACAGTTCTGAGTGTGATGAATTAGCTAAGCAAAGCTCTAGGAATGCGAGCTCAAATATTAGATATTTTTAAACTACAAAACTTGACAGTCAAGATGTCTCTCTGACTATTTTATTTATTTATGAAAGTGATTAGTGTATAAACGTAAAATGGTTTAGGTGGGATTGTTCACTTTATAGATAGACCCACTGCATGGCAAATTCGGCCAGCCCATATTGAACATTTCAATGCGAGTCAATAGGCAACTCGCATGTTTGCAAATTTAAGTGATTTTTATCTTCTATACACATTCGCAACATTTGCAGCTTTGTGTATCTATGCTCTGAATATTAGCCGCATTTGCTGCCATAACAGCTTTTTAGCTTTCAACTCTTAAGAGAAGGTCAACAAGCAATTAATTGCTATTAAAGACAATAAAATTATTTAATTTTGTTAGTTAAAAAAATAATAGGCAAGTTCAACTTTAATTTAAGGTAAAAGCACTCAAAAAAAAAAAAAAAATAAATAAATAAATAAATAAAATAATAATAAAAAAATAAAAATAAATAAATAAAATAAAAAAAAATAAATAAAATTTTTAATATTAAAAAAATAAATAAATAAAAAATTAATAAATAATAATAAAAAAATTAATAAAATATATAAGAAATAAAAAAAATTTTTAGTAAAATAAAAAAAAATAGTTAAATAAAAAATAAAAATAAAAATAAAATAAATAAATAAAAATGTGTAAATAAACTTGCCTTCTAAATTGGCAACATAAATGTCTCCATACAATTATATAATACTCGAAATTTGCTTGAGCTAATTCATATAAAAATTTCTTTAAAAAAATTAACCCATAGCTCATTTAATGTTTGATGACCCAAGGCAACTACACTGCACTTTAATTAAATAATAAAAATAATAATAAGCATTCAGCTCTTGACTTTGGCATTCAGTTGACTGGCTGCCTTTGCCTGGCGTCGCGTCGCAGGGCCAGAACAGCGATTTCGTGTCACCTCTGACAGTGGAATTGCCCTTACAACAACAATAATTAAAATGCAACAACAAAATAATAATAATAAAATGGCACGCTCAATAAACTTGAAATTATTGCGAAATACAGCAGCGATGGGTGTCAAGGTGTAGGCAGTTGGAGTAAAATACCAATAAAAATATGAATATGTATGCCTATGTGTGTGTGTGTATGCGTATGTGTGTGTGTGTGTGAGTGCAGTTGAATGTTGACAGATAGCACAATTAATTAACTGGGCCAAAGCACAACAGCCACAGCCACAGCCACAGTCAGGGCAAGGCAGCTGCCAAATGATGAGACACATTTCGCACACTGTTTTCTTTTTTGCTTTGAATGAATTCAAAATATGCGTAACAGAAATTTGTAAAACTGATTCACAACAGATAAAACAGAAGAAATACATATAACAACAATAAACAGTGAATGATAAAAGAGACATCAGCTTTTGACCAACTAAACCAAGGCACAGTGGTACAAGCCACATGAATTGGAGTTGAAAGAGGAAAGAAATACAAGGGAGAATTCTGTTTTTGAAAACATAAAAATAAATCATTTTGATCACTTAAAGTAATGATAATAATAATTTAATTTAATAATTTAAATTTTAAGCTGAACTAAACTGAGCCTAAGGCGGGTAATTTCAGTATAATATTTTTGATTATTTTATTATTTTTGCATTTTTTTGAGTATATGCAAATTTTTCTTTAAAAGTGTCTGCATTTTATATAATTTATGTTTTCTGTAAAAAAAATATATATAGAAGATTAAAGATATACAGAAGATTGCAGCTAGGGTAAAAAATTGTTATAATTCGATCAAGATTTAAAATAATTAAATTATTCATACTTTTATTTGTTGTATTATTTATATTTATTTTAAATTTATGTATTATATATTTTTATTTTTTTTAAATATTTTTCATTCTGATACAATTAAGTTTACTCCTTTGGCAGTTTATTCTATTTTAGTTTATATATTTTTTTTGTATTCATTTTCAATTTCTTTTCTCTCCCTTTCTTGCATGCGTGTTGGACAGTGTGTCGAATTCGTAGCTGCAGCACGTTCGAGCTGCTCACAGACAAAAGCCTTTGGCTAAACATATAAGTTGTTATAAATAGTTATAAGTAGTTATTTGTTGTTGTTGTTGTTGTTACTGCTGCTGCTGTTTGAGTACGTGCTATGGAGAGCATCAACCTTAAAGTTGTTCAATAAAAATCAATTTCAAAAAATATTGTTGCTGAATAATGTGAAGCAAGGTCGCAGACTATGAAAACATTTGATGGCCTAATGTCCTAAACAAAAATATTAAAAATAAAATTTATTGTGTAATTTATGTGTGCCTTAAAATAAAACAAACACAGTCAGAAGAAAGCCTCAAAAGATGCCATAAATGTCAGTCACTGCCCAGCAGCCAGAGCGAAAGTAAAAGTTTTTAACTTAAACACAAGATTTCTTTTTAGCACAGTGCCAACATTTAAGCACATATGTGCATGTATATAGGGGCGTATGTGTATGTGTATGTGTTGTCATGTGCATATAAACAAACCGGCAAAATCCACAATGAAAACGCTGAAGCTGAGCCACAAGCACAGAAGCCGCCAAAAAAACATATTTGCTTTTTCTTTCAGTGTTGAACGCACTACACTTTGATGTGTGTCAATTGCTGTTATATAAGTTGGAATTTATGAGCAACATATACATATACATATGTATATTGGTATGTATGCGTATGTATCACTTGATAGCTAGTATATCTGCTGTGTGGGTCAAGGTTTTCGTGCCTTTGACATTTATGCATAGACAAAATGCAATTCGCGTCGCTTTTGTTTACTTTAGCTTTTTTTTATTTAGATACCACGAATGCTGCGACTGGTCATTGGACTCGGTTAACACTCTCGATTTCAATTTCAACTTTAATGCACAACCAGCTGTCGCGGCATAATGCCGGATGCTATGAATATGTTAAAATTAGCGAGACACGCGCGAAACGCCCAGAAAAAAAAAACACGAAAATCGAACTGGCACAACAACAATAATAATAATAACAACAACAACAACAACAGCAACAACAACAACTTTTTGTGCAACACTTGATCTTGGCTTTCGCGGCGAGGCACTTGTTGTCAAAAGTTGTTTGCTTCCCCGAATTGTAGCTGCGGACGTGCGTTACGTTTGCGCGCTGGCGAGCAACTGTTGCTCGCGTTCGTGTCTTAAGTCTTTCGTTTTTGTTTGCGCTCAGCCCAAACAGTTTGTGGAGCGCAGCGCCAAAAATAAAAAAGAAAGAAACGAAAAGAAAACAAAAAACAAAAGCTCGCTCTATCTATTAAAAAGCTTTTGCTCTTTGTTTTGCTTGCAGCTTTTTCTGCTTTTGGGCTGTTCTCGATTTGAAAATAGTTTTTAATTCGACAGAAATATATAAGTTCAGAAATTTGATAAATTCAATTATTTCGATGCGTATTAATGAGGTGTTTCGATGGGCATTAAATTCGATACCGAAAATGCTTAATTTTTGGTCAAACTTGGATTTTTGCTAATTTCAGAATGAGTTAGAAAATCTAGTATGTTTTTTACTTTGACTAGTATTTTTTCAGTATTTTTCATTCCATTTTCTGGCGAGTCTTGATTCGCAATATTGATTTGTATCCTATGAATTATAATAGAAAATTTCTCTAACTGCTATACATGGATATATTTTAATAGATAAATTTTAAAACATTACATTGAAGACTTTTCTGTCTAGAGCTCCTCATGGATTCAATACTTCAGAGACGATTATTGTAGTTGGTCCTTTGGCATAAGGATGCTTTTCATTAGTGCTCAAGAAAAATGAACCAGTTGAGCTGCATGGAAGAAGAGAGTAAGAGGTGAGAGAGCGAGAGAGAGAGAGATACGTAGAGAAAGATAGATAGAAACAGGAAAAGAAAAGAGAGGGAGCGATAGAAAGAAATAGGGAAAGACAGAGAGGGAGAGATATATGAGAGATAAAAAGTAAGAGTGAGAGTGAGAGAGAGAGAGAGAATTATGGAGATATATAGTAATAGAGAGCGGGAGAGACAGAGAAGATAATTGAAAAAAAAAATATATATAGTGAGAATATGAGAGAAATTCCGATATATATCTCTAAGACCTACTTGAGCGAAACAAAGTAGCCCATTTGAGTATTGGGAAGATGCGCGTAGAGGCTACAGCGTTGCGTGACGAACTGCATCCAATCGCTGCATTGCTGCTGTGCCCAGAAGCCACGCTCGCTGACAATGGACTCGCCGTAGTAGATGGCTGCGCGGAAATGATTGCAGTTGTAGGGACGCCAGTGATTGATGTATGTGCAGCCGGGTTGACTGAAGCGATCGAGATTGGGATAGAAGTCCGCATGGCCCATGGCCGGCAGCAGGGAGAAGAAGAAGGGATCCGTGTGAATGACGTCCACAAAGTCAGCATCACTCGGATCGAGCTTATCGTTCAGGCGAGAGGTCATAAAGCCAGGCCCGGCTGGATCCAGACCCGTTATGCGGGATAAAGGCTCCCTCACATGATTGGCCGTCAAGCCCGCCACCTGTGCGCCCAGACTGAAGCCAATGAGATGCACTTGCTCCCGCCCGTAGATGCCGCTTTCCAATAGATTATCGATTAGCTGTGCCAGGCATTTGGCCACCACCGGAGCATTGTGCACAGCCCACGGATAGTAGCAGGGAAAGCGCGCGAGGCTGCCATAGTCCACGGAGATCACATGAACGGGCTGCGTTTGGAGCAGCACGTCGCGCACCTCCAGGTTGGGCGTCAGACTGCGATTGCCAGTAAAGCCATGGATGAGAATCTTCAGTGGCAGGCGAGGCTCAAAGAAGCCAGCCTGAAGATTAAGTGGATCCAGCAGAACAGGTGAATCACGAGTGGAGCTGTGTAGAGAGCAGAGTAGAGTAGAGCGAGAGAGAGGGAGGGAATAGCAAAAGCGGAGCATCTGCACTCACTTGGTGTAGAGCCAAAAGCTGATGCGAGCATTGGGACACTCGTCCGTCACATAGACGCAAGGATCGGGTTGGAATCGTGGCGTGTCCAGCCTCACTGAGTCGCTCCTAAGCAAGAGCAGCCAGCAGATCAATGGAACTATAGCATTCATCGCGAGCAGCTCGAGCACATTGGCAGCCTTCCCTAATGCTAATTCCATTAAATTCACTTGGACTGACCTTGGCAACCACTTGGCCCTTGAATCGTCCCCTATGCCGGGGCTCCGATACGAAGTCAAGGCCCGCATTCTGGGTCAAGCCAAACACTTCAGCTGCGGGCCCAACTCCGACTTTTCGCAAGCTGATAAGCCAACGGAGCTCATTGAATGGCAACCAAATGCCAGTAACCCTACACGGCTGGAGCTCCAAATTGATTTGAATTAAATAATAATTCCGGATTACTGCATTAAGCTGGGTATATGGGTTTTGTGGTAAGATATGTAACTGGTAAAAGAAAGCGTGGCAGAGATGAAGACAAAGCTGAGCTAAGCCGATATATGATATGTCCGTCTGCCTGCCCGGCCGTGGTCTGTTCGTCTTTCCGTCCACCTAGATTCAGTATAAATAAAATTGACTATATAAAAAAAAACTTGATATCGTCTATAAATTTATTTGTAATTATTCTGATATAAATTAAATACTTTTAGGATTAGTTGGTAATTGTTCGTAGAGCAGTAAAGTCTTGTAAAAATTTACTCAGGCTAGAAGAGCGGCTCGTCGAGCGCCTCCTGCCAGATCAATTGTTTCTCCAGCTCATTGGTATCCACATCGTTGTCCTCCAGTTCGGGTATCGATTCACCTAGTTCCGGCTCGAAATCTTGTTCGATTTCGCTGTGCTTCGAGCTTAGATGGAACTTGGCCACGTATTTGCTGTTGTCCTCTTCGAATGGCTTGCCCATAGCATAGGGCGGCCGGCTGTCTGTCTTGAGAAAGAAGGAGCCGCTGAGCTGCTGTGACACATGGTAGCCCATCAGAGCAAGCGTGGAGCGTGTGGAGCAGAGGCCAAAGAGGTAGATCAGCCAGCTGGAGCACTGACGTCCCCAGAAGCCTAAGCTGGAATTGATGGACTTGGCATAGAAACGCGGCGCACGCTCGTGATTGCAGCTGCCCGGATCGTTGGGATTCTCCTCCATGCAGCCCGGCTGCAGTGGTCCGAAATTGGGATAGAAGTCCACATGGCCCATGGGACGCATCATGCCACGCCCCAAGGTATCGGTGTGAATGACATCCACGAACTCCGCATCGTCCGCATCCAGCCGACGTGCATTGCTGCCGAGGATGAAGAGTGGCTTGGCCGGATCCAAGCCCGTGATCCGCTTGGGCTTGCGCTTCAGGTAGTTGGACGTTTGACCGGCCACTTGGCCACCAAGGCTGAAGCCAATGATGTGTATCAGCTCGTGCGGCACAATGCCACGCTCGATGAGATTGTTAATGAGCTGCGCCAGGCACCTGCTGACCAATGGAAGGTTCCCCACGGCCTGCACGTAGCAGGGATTCCGCACCAGGGGAGCGTAATCTATGGATATCACATAGACGTCCTCGTTGTCCAGCAGAGCGGGACGTATGTGATTGTTGGGCGCAAAGTCGCGATGGCCCGTGTAGCCGTGCAGCAGTATTTTGAGTGGGCGTGGCGGCTGAAAATCCCAGGGATTGAGATCAATGGGATTCAGCTGGATGGGGGCATCGCGTGTGGCGCTGCGGGGAGAGTAGGAAATGAATGAATGAATCAATCGAAGCAAATGAAACGAAAGATGACTTACTTGGAGTACAGCCAGAAGGTGACATTCTCATTGGGACAGACCCCGCCACTGGCCACAAAACAGCTGGGATCGACCAGACCCAGGAGAGGATTGCCGCAGCAAAAGCTAACGACAGCTGCAATAGATTGGCCGCAAATCAAATTGGAGTGAGCGAAGCATGGAAAGAATGCTTACCGAGCAGCAGTAGCAGCGTTGTGGTCGGCCTCATTTGAACTTCTAGCTGGAACTGTGCCTCGAGCAGCGAAAGTGCGCGCCTTTTAAAGAGAGGCCTAATCGAAGAGTGCGATCTGTGCGGCACGTAGAGATTCGAGACGAGTTGACATTAATATGTAAGCACCCACACAGATAGGCGCCAGCACCTACTAATTCGCAACATGTGTGAACGCTAATTAGGTCATTATTAAATTAAATTCCGTTTTCCAAATGTCTCACTTTTCAAATGTTTTTTATCAGCAGGCGCTAGAGTCGGCATCTATGTTTCGATTGAATGGGCACGCAGTTTCATTGTCATAGCTATTAGCTTTTGATTGCGAACGGACGAGTGAGCAAAGAGTTTAGCAACAATTCATATATTAATATATTTTATTCATTAGCAAATAGCTTGTACTTTGTGTTCATGCAGCGAAACACACATGTGGCTTCAACAATCGTCTAAAAATTACTAATTCGTTCATCCCTTGTGCTTGGCAATTCGTTCACTGAAGAGCACAATTAAGGCACAATTCACATAATGAACTTTACTTTAAAATGCTTTCATCTGCATGTGCTGAGGTCGCCATCTATGTTTCGGTTGAGTAAACAATATATGCTACATTTCATAGCTGTCAGCTTTTGATTGCTAAGCTACAAACGATTTATTTGAATACCATGCGATAGTTGAAAGCAGTTCAAATGGACAAATAATTTGAATTTCATATAAAAATATAATAAATATACTGAATTTTTAAATATTTAGAAATTTGCGTAATGTAGTTTCTATCATACTAATATTTTATTAAACATTATTTTTATTGTATATTATTTCTGTCGGTCCCCGCTATATTGCCTTTCGATAGTTACATGTACTCGTACCTTACTTGCACATCTCTATTGCAATTTCTTAGTAAACAACAACAGTTGTTTTCACCTACAAATTTGACCCGGCAGCTGATTGCCGATATGATAAGTTAAAACAGATTTTCTACTCGCACCACATAAAGTGCTGTTTCATTTGTTAATTTCCTGAAAGCCACAAGGTACGTGTTGAAAGTAGCTGTACATATATTCATTCATTATACAAAATAAATGTAAACAAAGTTCGACTCCTTAGCGTGGAGCACATCCTGCTGGACTTGGAGTAATCGACGTAAATATTTGAATCCACAGGATTTAATTGAAAATCAACAGGACTAACTCATGGCTAAACGTCGGACGTGGGAGCAAATGCGTCACGTTTTCCAATGTGCCGTGAAAGCGGTGCATCCGGAACGGATATTCGACGACTACAAAACTTACGACCTGCGACCTGCCACACAGAATCAGAATGTTTACATCAAGCTGAATGGAGAGCAACACGACATAACTGGCAAGACATGTCACATTGTCGGCTTTGGTAAGGCCGTGCTGGGCATGGCCAATAAGGTGCAGCAGGATCTGGGCGACTACTCCGCTGGCGGTGTGCTAAGCGTGCCCCTCAACAGCGTGCAGCAGTACAAGCAGCCCATTAGCCAGAAGCTGATCACTTACGAAGGAGCGCCCAACAACTTACCCGATGAGATGGCACTGAATGCGGCGAAGGCCATCAAGAAGCTAGCGGAGAGCATGACTAGCAAGGATATACTCTTTGTATTCATTTCAGGAGGCGGCTCGGCATTGTTGCCCTTGCCCAAGCCTCCGCTGACGCTGCTTGACAAGCGCAACATAGCAGACAAGTTGATGAAACACGGCGCCAGCATTCAGGAACTGAATGCAGTGCGCATTGCCTGCTCTGATATTAAAGGCGGTGGAGTAGCGCGAGCGGCGCAACATGCTCACTTGCTGGTCACCTTTGTTCTCAGCGACATTGTCGGTGATCCACTGGAGCTGATTGCCTCCGGACCAACCATACAACCCAGCGGCAAGGGTCAATCGGCCAAGGATATATTGATAAGGCATGAAGTGTGGAACGAATTGTCAGCAGAGGTGAAAGAGATGTTCGAACAGCAGCCAAGAGAGCCACAGCAGCAGCAACAGCAGCAGCAAATTGCCAATGGGCGAGTCTTTGTGGTGGGCAGCAATTTGATAGCCACCACGGCAGCAGCTAATGAAGCCGCCAAACTGGGCTACATTCCCTGCGTACTGAGCTGCTCCATACAGGGCGATGTGAACAGCGTGACGGCGGACTATCAGCGTTTGCTGCATGGCATTTCAGAGTACAAACAGCGCAGCATCAATCAAGAGCAGCTGCGCGAAAGATTTGCCTTTGACGAGACGAGTTGGGAGGAATTTCTGAAAGCGCTCGAGCAGCATATGGCGAACAATAAGCCACTGTTTCTTATCTGTGGCGGCGAGCCGGTGATCCAAGTGAGTGCTAATCAATAGCTGAGTGTATAGTTATAGCAATGTATCTCTATTTCAATTTTAGGTCACGGGTCAGGGCTTGGGCGGACGCAGTCAGCACTTGGCGCTGCTCATGTCGCAGATGCTGCACCGGGATGAGCTGCTGAACGATTGCAGCTTCTTTAGCGCCGGCACGGACGGCATAGACGGACCCACGAATGCTGCTGGTGCCATAGGTGATAGCTGTGTCATCGACGCCTATCTGTCTAGCCACACCCTGGACGAGCTGGCCAACTGCCTGCGCAATTGTGATAGCTACAACTTCTATAGCCAGCTGGAGAATGGCGGCTATCATGTGGTCACTGGGCACACCGGTACCAATGTCATGGATATGCATTTCCTCGTTGTGCCCTAAAGAGTTTCTGTTCGTTCGCGTTTAGCTGGAAGCTGCTCTTGAAACCCGGCCCGAGGCATAGTTTCAATTTGTTTAATAAGTGTACAGACAGTTTTTACGATTTTCCTGTTTAATTTTAGCTTCTAAATTTTTACGACTCGTTTCATTAACGTTTTTATTTTCCTTTTGTCGACATATCGCTTCTATGCTGTGCGCCGCATCGCATCTATGCTCAATTCAACTGAACAAACATTAAAGTTGGCAATTAGCTTTTTCCTCTCTCAATGAAAAATAATAATATAATAAAACATTTTGTTCTCTGTCCCATGAAATCAGCAATCAGCAATAATTTCTCAAATTTTTAATTTTCAATTTTTGTTTGCTTTTTGTTCTTTTGGCCACCAGATGAATTGTGAGGATTTTTATGGCTGTTCTCGTATACGTGTGATAAATCATATAGATATAGATATATATATGATATATGCAGATACATGTATTTATGATTGTTATAAAGCATAAATATTTGACTTTTTGTTAAGTTTGTTTGCCTCATAAAAATGCGCTGCTAATAAATCAACTTAATTGTTTAAGACCCCAAAGGCAAACAGTAGCAGCCGCAGCAGCAGCAGCATCAGCAACAATAGCTAGCGATAATTGCAATTAAAAATTTAAATTTATTTGTGTAGTTTTATTTTTAGCAACAACAATCAAATATATATTCATACATATATGTATACAATGAAACAAATCAACAACAACAGAAGCTAAAACTCGACGCGCGCCCAGTTGCAATTTACAATTTTACAACTGACACTTTGCTGCATATTTTTCTAATTGTGTTTTTTTCTCTTCTTTCGCCTCGATTTTCAATACCCTTACTGAGAGTATACGTTAAGTATGAAGGCATTTGCGCAGATAGTGCTAAGAGTGGGAGTAGTACTTCGATTGAGCTTTAAATTCGGGATTAAAGTTTGCAGATAGAAAATTTTTAAAAATATATGATATATTAAAAATATATTGTATTAAAAATAGTAGTAAAATAAAAATACAAAAATGTGTGAGAAAAAAGTTATAAAAATAATTATAAATTAAATATAGTTTTTTAAAATATATAAAAATTGTTTGACAAAAAAAAATTATGAATAAAATAAAATAAATGAAATAAAATAATCAATATATTGCTGTACAATTTCCACACAAATTTTCATTTTTTTTTTTTATTTTTTTTTATTTTTTTTTTATGTTCCACATTCGCATTCACATGCGACATGCCATATGTTGTTGGGGTATTCACGCGTCGTTAACAACAAGACAAGCTGTTCGCTCTGTTGTTTTCTATTTTCTTTCCATTTCATTGTTTTATGCACAATAGACAGCATTTGTTGTTGTTGTTGTTGTTACTGTTGTTGCACTTTACAATAATTATTTTGCCGCGCATTTGGCACAATTATTAAATAATCACATTCGCCTTTAGTATCTCAGTTTTGTGCTATTTCTATTTCAGTTTTTTTTTTCTCTCGCATTTGATTAACTTTGTTATTAACTATATAAATGCTTGTACTAAAATAAACAACAACAATGAACTGCAGCTGCTAGGCGTTGATGACTCAGTCTGCAGTTCTTTCGAATCAAATATGACTTGATAAATCGCGCTATCTAATTACAGTTCATTAAGCCACCACATTTTTCATTCAAGCAAAACTATTTTTGCTTTTCTTATTCATTTTGTATTTATTTATTTTTGTTTATTTGCAATATTTTTGTAAAGGAATCTGATTTTGTTGAAAATCGAATGTAAGCGAAATTTTTCTTATTTAATGACAGATAGACAAATAGCTAAGAATAATATATATTTCAGATTTATTATATTTAGTTAGTGAAAAATTAATATGCTATAGTATATATATCTAGGCTCTCCTTAGGCAACCCAAGCATTCTATAACATATGTTAAATATGAGTTTAGAGAGCATTTAACATTTATTTTAATTTATTTATATTTAATTTTTATTGATTTTTCATTGTTTTATCGTTCGAGAGTTAGCTAGAACTTCAGTAAGTCTGCATATGTAGAATTTCTGTAAATATCAATTATCAATAATTTGAAACTCAGTATTTTTGTTGATGTGTGTGTGCATGTGTTAATTAATGCTCATAATGAGAGCATTACATCGAAAGCAACTGAATTGAAGTCAATCTCTTTTAAATGAAGGAACGTGAATTAATGAAATTAAAAGTCTGCCCACAGCTTAGGGCCGCGGCCCACGCGCAGATCTATGAGCTGCGATTAGAAACGTTTCCGTTTCCGTCCGAACTGTGCAAGTCTGCTGGTCAGTTGCTATATTTAACACTAGAAGAGCAGTTAGTGATGAGGGGGTCTGTCAACTGCCCCGCCCCCCTCCCCTACCATCGAAGTGAAGGCAAACTTTGACAGCAGCTGCTGTGGAATGTCGCGTCAATTTGTCTGCCTTGTTGGCAACAATCTCAGAGCGAGTTGAACATCTGCTCAGCTGATGATGATGATGATGTTGATCATAATGACTATGAAGATCATGTTGAAGAGCTTGTTGTTGTTGTTGTTGTTGAGTGCAAGTGTCGCGTTGATTTATTAATTAAGCTTTGGAGAGCTGCGCGTGGCAACTGCGTGGCTAATGAAGTACTCGGACTTGGTACTCGCATACGCTGGCAATTTTAATTAACGATCCGATCCGATCAGATCAGATCTTTGTATACACGCACACACACGCACTCACACACAGATACACTCTTATTTATTTATATATCAAATAGACTTTTGGGGCAGCTGAGTTGTTGACTTATGACATCACATCCATTTGGACAGCAGCTGTGCCCAGACAAGCTGACGACGCCACACACAAGCACACACACAAAGCCATACACACACAAACACTCACACACATACACTCACGCAGTTTATATTGCGTACACACACATTGCGCATACGCCACGTGGTCGAGACAAAAATTCTGTGTAAATTGCGCTCGCAGCGCATCTCCTCCACAATTTGTGAGACTGTGCTTAATTTGTCTAGACAATGGCAAAGTTCATGTTCCGAGTGCCAAATGGAATCATATTTGTATCTATGAGCATATTGCCTAAGCAATCGCCTCGCACTCGCACTCGCACTCGCATTCGCATTCGCATCGCACTCTTACTCGCAAGTTCAATTAATTGTCACATGTCTCTTCTCTGCAATTTGCATACAATTATTGCTCTGGCTTGGCCATGATTCATGCCCGTTCCATTATGTGCCAATGGAATGTCTTAATTTGAAGCATCTGTCGGGGGTTGCCAGCCCTTGTTTCCAAAAACAAAAAGAAGAAGAGAAAAAGAAACCCCACTCGCATCAAGTGCACTGAACTGTTAACCAATTCCACTGAAAACTCAAACCAAATCGATGTGACATTAGCCCAGAGTCAGAGTGGGAAACTGGGAGATGTGACATATCAGTAATTAAAAATCTCTGTTTTATTTAATTTTTGTTTAAATAAGAAAATTGCATTAGTTTATGTCAAATAAATTTTAAAATAAAATCTATTAAATATCTTTTCGTAACGTTCCTTACTATATAGACAATATGCATTTTCGTAGCTCAACTTTGATCTGAAATTTAAGCTTACTTTTACTACTTTTTTTAACGATAAGCAAAAAGTTACTTTAGCTTATGCGGCAAAAGTTGAGCAATAGAAAAAGGAAAGAGATTTTAAATGAATTCATTTCCAATTACTTATCTATTAAAGAGCTAAGCTTCAGGCGAGAGATAATAAATGCAGAGCAAATGGAACATGCAATGGAGGATGAGAAATAAATCATATGCATTTCAGCTAACGCCATTTGGCAACGCACCAATTAACAATTTATGGATTATTAGCGTGGCACAGCTGTGGCAGTGTTAATGTGCAGCTTGCCATTTATCAAATGCATCAGCTTCATGGCCAGAGACAGAGTCAGAGACAGAGCCAGAGCCAGAGCCAGAAGGCAGCTTAATGTCAATCTGTTGGCTTGAGCTGAGCTGCAATTGCTGCTGCTGCTGCTGTTGCTGTTGCTGCCTCTTGGCTATTAATGCATTACAAATAGGTGCGCCAGCACAACAACAACAGCAACAACAACAGCTCAGCTGAAGAAGCTGCAACCACAACTGGCAACATGGCCATAGACGCGTCGGTGCCGTTGACCAATGTGACTGAAGCTGTGGCAACAACGCAGACATGAGCGCCCTGTGCGCTTGTGTGCGTGTGTGTGTGTGTGTGCCTAGCAGACGACCTCAAGTGTTGGCAACAATCGCGTTTGCCTGCTGCACGCTTGGCCGCAATACCCGCACTTAAGTGCAGCAGCAGCAGCAGCAGAAGCAGTTCAAGTTTGCGTCGAGGAATTCCTTGCCGCTGAAATAATTAAGCATTGCAACATTGTTTATTGTTGTTGTTGTTGTTGCTGTTGCTGTTGTTGGGGTGTTGCAGGCTCGTTTAACAAGGCAGTCATCTTAACAAGTGCCTCGCCGAGCTGTTCTACAACTTTTTTGCGCGCCTGCCTGCATTTTGTTTGCAATCTGCTCTTTGCCAAGGAATTTCCATTTTATTTACATTAAAAAAAAAAAAAATCTACAGCAACAACAAGAGCAACGCGAAAAAATGTGACGAACGAAGCGGCTTTCGATTTGGCCCATTTGCATGCCTAGCGCTAGCAACAATGCTGTTAGCAACAATGTTGCCAGCAACATTTTCGATTTGTGCTGTTTAGCGAATTGGTTAACACACTCAAAAAATCAAGCAAAGAAGAAGAAGAAGAAGAAGAAGTCTTGCTGCTGATTATGAAAACGCACAGGTTATAAGCCAGGCATAAAAACTTATAATGCCAGCATAATAATTTAATTAAAGCAAAAAGTTGTTTTTCCGCTTTGTTTGTTTGTCTCTGCGCGTTGGAAGGCAAAGCAGCTCATAAAAAATTAATACAAAAAATAAATACGCGTTTATATACAAAATATGTATATATGAAAAAAATCAACTCGAAATTGTTTTTGCCTTCATTTGCCAGATACAGTATATAAATCTTTTTATACATATAGAAAATTGCATAATTATAGGCAATAAGCTCTAGTTGCTCGGGCTTGCAATATTACTTCCTCGGAAGCATTGCCTGTCCGGAAATGCAATGCGTGAAAGTGTTGCAACCACTTGTTGCTGCTGTTGTTGCTATTGCAGCTGCAATTACGTTGCTGCTGTCAACAACAAACCGTTGCCATAATCTCAAAGTTGGCTTAAAGCAGAGTCTTGACTATTTCTTTCTGCTTTGGCTGGCAGCTATGTGCCACAGCCACAGCCTGGACACAGCTGCCGCCCCTTTCGAGAGCATCTTCCACGCCGCTCCAGCTCTCTCGGTGAAACAGCAGCAACACAACACAATGTGTTGTACGCGTTTATTGATTTATTAGAAAATTCCAATGAACAAGTTTTAATACAAGACACAACGTTTAGTTTCGATGTTTTTTGTGCTGTGGCAAAAAACAACAAACAAAAACAAAGCAAGAGCATGGCAAGACAACAACATCATGCAACTGCAACAGCAACAGCTGCAGTAACAGAAGCAACAGCAACAACGACAAGCGCAGCACGCAGCACGCAGCACTGGCAGAAGTAACAAGTGCAATATTTTAATTATGCTGCCATCAGCAGCAGCAGCAATAGCACTAGGCACTATTTTGGCCAACAGCGTTGCCAGATGGCCAACACTGTTTGTCTGTCCACACGGCGTATGGACAATGTTTGAGGTAAAATATAATTGAAAATCATGTAAATGAAATTTAAATGAAACAAAATTTTATTTAATACAATACATTTATGAAATTTTAAAATATCAAATATGTGGGAAATATATTTTAAATAATAATAAATAAAGCATGAACTAAAACAATTCGAAAACAAAAATGATTTGTCTTAATCTTTAAATAGAGTGTAAATAAATTTAAAATTAATTATAAAATTGATTGTTTCAGAACTTTAAAAATTAATATTACTTATATTAAATTTGTAGCATAGAGCATTTATTAGTATACCTACATATATTTGTTAATAAAACTTAATTTTTATGAAAAAAAAAAATAATAATAAAAATATTTAATGAATTTTATTTATATTTTTTTATTTTTTATTATTTATCAAAACTAATATTTTTTACTTATTTTAATTACATATATATGTGTATATAAAATGAATATTTCATAAATTACACATATTCTTATCATTTAAATAAATATTTCCTGAATACTAGAATATATTAAAATTTATAAAAAATTAGTTTAAAATCAAACAGCTCATCATTAGTATTTAATAGCATTTTTGTTAAATTTTTTTATTACACATAAAAATTTATATATTTCTAAAGTTGAAATAAATATATATTAGCTTTACATAAATTAATTAAATTCGTATGATATACATCTTCTGTCAATTTTTCCTTACAGTTCGCAAAAATTTCCTAATTATCTAATAAAGATTTGAAAAGAAAAGAAAAACTGTCTGGCAACTCTGTTCGTTTCAATTCACATGGCGTATAATGAATACGCTCAGTCTTAAGCATTTTGCAATCAATTTAGATTTACATTTGCTGCACTGCGTCGTGAATGTGGAGACTCGACCAGTTGAGATGCTGATTTCGGTAACCAAATCAACAACAACAACAACAGCAGCAGCAGCTAGCAACAGCAAGAAGAAGGAGAAGTCAAGCAGAGAGCTTCGGCAAAGAAAGTCGCGCAGCTGAGCTCAGCCATGCTGAGAGAGTTGAATATTTGTAATTGTCGTATAGCTGCTGCTGCTGCTGCTGCTGGACAGTCGAAGTTGTTTGTTTGTTTATTGTTGTTGTTGTTGTTGCTTTTTGGGCTTTATTAATAATTAATCGCACAGGCGCACACAGCCACAGCCACAGCCACACATGTATATAGAGGCAGCGCACACACATGCAAATCGCTGCTTGGTTTTAATTACTCAACTTAAATGGCGCTTGAGCTTGAGCGATTTAAACAAGTTGTATCTGTGTGCGTGTGTGTGTGTGTGTGTGTGTGTCGATTGACTCTCACTACTACGCGCTCAAACTAAGTAACTAACTAGCTCGACACAGCTGCTGCTGCTGTCGCTGTCGTCGCTGCTGCCGCTGCTGCTGCTGCTGCTGCTGCTGCTGCTGTCTCTGTGACTCTGTGGCTCTGTGCCGCCTGTTTGCCTTGCCCGGCCGCTTTGGACGCTCATTCAGTTTTTGCGCTCAGCGCTCGTTGTACGGAACCGTAAGATTCGTCGCTGTCGCCAACTCGAAAGCTCGATCAAAAAATAAAAAATTATATATATATATATATATATTTATATATACATATATATACATATATAAAAACAACATAAAAAATTTACAATTTACAACAAGCTGCGGCGGCAGCAGCTTGTCATAACTTGATCTAACTCGTTAAGGCAGCAGCAGACCCAGCACATAAATCTGCATATCTGGCCAAAGTCTATATATACATATATATGTGTGAGTGTGTGTAGATAAATTTATAGCTCTCTTTTTTTTTTTGGCTGTAATATTTCGCGTGCTGTAAATAAAGTTAAAGCTGTGCAGCAACAACAACGACAGCAGCAGCCTCAGCCTCAGCCTCAGCCTCAGCAGCAGCCGCAGCAGCAGCTGCTATTGTAGATAGCAGCTGAGCTCAAGAACTGTAAACAACTTCCAAGACTCGAAAGCTCCCTCGACCCCGGCCACGCCCCAGCAGCGCGCGCCTCGTCGCGTTAGTTCCGCGATTGTGTGAGCGTCGCTCAATGCCGATACCGATAACGATAACGCAATCGATTACCCTACGCGTGTGCTTCAGTGTGTGTGTATGTGTGTGCGTGTGTGTTTGAGTGCGGTCATCCATCATTAGCCATTTGAGCCAAAAGCCTTCTGTGTAGGCAACATGTGAAGTGCAAGTGTTATAGAAATATTGAGCATGTATTGAAAGCAGATATATATATTTATATATATATATAGTATATATCTGCAGCATTTTCGGTGCAGTTATCGATAACAGCAATATATGCGCATGTGTGTCCAGCTGAATATAATGTATGCAACGTTCGTGAATTGCCAGAATTGGTTGTTGTTGCACTTGCAGCCAAAGGATTTGTGGATTTTGAAACGTTTCTAAGGCGTGCAACAGGTGCACCAGGTAAGCTACAACTACATTTATTATATATCTATATATCGAGTTGTATATATATATGTTATTAATGCGCATACGACATGCTGTCTGCGTATCTAATTTGCATATCCATCTTACGTTAAGCGAAACACTTGACTTTTAATTTCTTGCGCTAAGAAACAGCTGTTGCAATGAGTTGCAGTCATTTCAATCTGTATTAAAGGCTTCAATTTTATAATAATAAAAAAAGATAAACAGCTGTAGCAACAGCTCTGTGAAGAGCATTCTAGATGAGTTAACAAATTGGCAATTGAAATGATGCGAGCAAATGTTGGCCTTTGTTGCTATTGACTTAAGATTGAATATATAAAATATATAAAAAATACTTTTATATATATTATTTTATTGTATATCAAAAAGTATTAACAGCAAGTGCATATGCATATTCGCATATATTTATTGAAGTTTAATTTTTTTATACATTTTTTGCAATTTTGTTAGCTGTGCACATCTTTTCTTTAATTAAAATTTTAAGCAATGCTTCAAAACTTTTTATCTGAAATTATTTGAAACTCCAGTTATTGACTTTTCTTCATTAAATTATAGACATATTTTTCGTATACATCTAGCTTCTAAAGATGGGGCTAAACAATGTTTATGGTGTTTCCTGCGCTCTAGAACATTTTGCTCGCAATTGTTCGTAATTATTAAGCCAGAGTTTTCGATTTTAGGAATTTAATTAAATATTATTTAATGTCAACCAAGAAGATTATTAAAATAATATGTCTAGTATAACCAAAATAAAATAAAATGAAATTAAATAATATATATTAAATACTATATTCATATGCACTATTGATTTATTTAATTTTTTGTTGAGCTGAGTTAAGAAAAAATCGTCAGTCGGGTCGTCAGTCTGGCTGGCGTGTAGGACTGCCTTAATCTCTTCTTCTAGGGCTCAAATGCTACCTCGGAATGTCGTATGATTATATATAATTAATTTTGAAAAGCTTAACAATTGATTCTAGAAATATGAATATTATATTAATCGTACTATAAGAAGAATATTTTAAATTGTCTGCTATGTAAATTTTGATATAAAGATTACCATAAAGACATTCCCTCAACTTTTCTCAGAAAAAAGCAAATGCAGACAGAAATACGAATTGCATAGAGAGTTTATGTATTATATTTTAATAAAAATATAACAAAACTTATTTAAAGACTTTTATACGCATTCTAATTTGAATTTGAAGTCTCGGACTTTGATTGATGTTAAGAAATATATAAAATTTGCAATTTGAATTTGCATATAAAAAATAAATCAGATATCAAAATACAAATGAGCAGCTCTAAGAAATGCTTTCATCAGAAACTCGTCTCAAGTAATTTTGCTAAATTGCTTTTCGAATTCCGTTAAAAGGCATTTGTATTTTTATTTAATGATTGTTGCTTTGTGGTTTTTGAATCAAGTGTCATAGACGGACTGCATATTCATAAAGCGCGACATTCCGCAATTGGCAGTGCGAGAGGGCGATTGTTGGGCTGGGTTCGGTCTATGTAGAGCTCTTTGACTCGGCCCTAGCCAGATAGTGTCAGACAGGCATATAGTGGCCGATCGAGACGATAATTTATGACGCCATTTGGTTAATTGAATAATTGCATGTGACTGGCTGGCGTTTGGGCGTGTGTGTTTATTGGTTTATTGTAAATCGGTTTATTTATGGATTTGCCAACGCCTCAAGAGAGAGCGAGAGAGAGAGAGAGGGAGAGTTCAAAGCCCAACTGTCTCTCGCTTAGCATTGCATAAGCCACTTGCCCGCCTAGTCAACTCTGCTTAGTTCAGCTCATGCTCCACATTTTGTCGACTCACTGAATCGATGGCCCTATCGTATTACCCCGATATTTGCGATGCTAATCGTTGTACGCCTTTGACATTTATTAAGTGCTCTTCCATTTATAACTGTCATTATGAGAGTGAGAGAGAGGGAGAGAGAGAGAGAGAGACTTTGTTTGCTGGCTTTGATTGTTTGGCCAACAGAGTAAAAAAAAACACACACACACGCATTTTTAGAAACTCGTTGGCTTAGGTGTGAAATTGATAGCCACAAATGAAGCTGACGAGGAGAATGAGAAGGAGGAGGAGGAGGAGGAGGAGGCGGCAGCAGAGTGAGCTGTTGGGGGATAGGAAACCTCGCAAACCTGATAACAAACTAAGCAGCAACAACAAGTGGCAAGCGGCAACAACGAAGGTCTTCCACTTTCTGAAATTCGACAAAAACAACAACAACGAAAACTACAAAAAAAAAAAAAATGTGAAGCGGGTTTCTCGCTCTTCGATGTTGTTGATGTGGCTCAGGCAAATCACAAGGCGATGCGATGCGATGCGGCTACTGCCAGTTGCTCTGCTACTGCTGCTGCCTCTGATAACAACAAGCCAGCAATGCGGCAATAATTTGCTGCAGCTGTAAGTGGCTACTGGTCATCAGCAGCAACAGCAGCAACAACAGCAGCAGCAGCAGCAGCAACAACTGGCTTAGGCCAGTTCCAACATTTTATCAAAAGTGGAGGCATTAGCTGCCCCACACGCAAACTGGTCACACTGCACACACTAACACACACACGCACACACACGCACACCTGTGCCTGGCTAGAGAGACAGGCGCACAGCGGCAACAGCTTCCAATAGTTTCACTTATTTTTACACACATTTTCTTAACGATAAAATAAATTCCACAAGCAGATGCGGCTACTGCAGCAAACCAAGCCGAAACTGGCCTGCATCAACAACAACAACAACAACAACAACAACAACAACTTTTGCTATCACGTTTCCATGCAAAGCAAAAAACTTAACTAAAATTAAAAATAAAATACGTTTTTTGTAAGTTGCATGCCGCATATACTTGAACAAGCCTTGGCACAGGGCTGAGGCAGGCGCGGGTGTTGCCACTGCTCCACATGCATATATATATCTAGATATATATACCCGTTATGCATGAATGTGTCACACACAACTGAATTGGCACTAGTTCCGGTTGAAAGTGCTGAGAAAATGTTTGAATTCGGCTGGAAAATGTGCGACACTGCAAAAGGTGGCAACGCTATAGCAGCTTTATGCTGTTATATTGCTTTATATATAATATATGTTAGACGTTGCTCTTCGGCTAAGATTGATGAATAAGCTGGCAGCATTAGAGTCGTATTGAGGATATTTCCCATCAAATTATTTCCTTATAAATGACTGAGTGAGTGTTAGGGAAATCATTTTCCTATGATATCTATAAGGTGTCAATGCTGAAGCTTTACGAACATATACGCATTGACTATTATTGGAATAGAAAATGTTTAGAGATTCGAAAGAGTTGCCCAAGCAGATACAGATACAGAATATATAGGTCATATTCAGCACATATGCCATAGACATAACATATCATAACAATGTTCAACTATTAAAACAACGTGGCAAAGCTGGCGCACAAGTGGGTCACAATTGATGGGGATTAGTACGTGAAGTGTTGTGAAACTGTTAAAGTGTTCAAAGTGCTTCAAGTGCTGTGAAACATATCGCTGACAAGTGATTCACTTGTTGATTCACTTCACGACTTCTCGACTTGTCCAGCCTGTCATATCTGCTATATTTCAACGACCTTCTGCATATAAGTAAATAACTCTGCTAATTAATGCAAAATTTACACACACACTATATAGCTAAACTTGGATCGAATAGAATTTCGTCGGAGTGAAGGTCATTTGGCGCAAAGACATTTAGTTCCTCAAACCGAGATCTCTTCACAGCGTGTTGCATGATTTCATTTTCATTTATTCACAGTGGAATTTGAGTATATAGAAAATATATGAATAGAACTTTTTATTAGCTTAATCAATTAAAATATTTTTCAAAATTTTATGCACAACTTTATTTGAAGCTCAATCAAATTCTTACTTCCGTAGTTTCCCGTAGATCCCTCATATAGACTATCGATGTTACCAGGACATATAATACGTGCGTATAATACAGTTACTATCTAAAATTGTGGCTACACTAACGGTGCCAATGTTCTTCTTCTTCATCATCATCATTATCATCATCATCAACTTCTAGTTAGCTAATAGCGGCTCAGATTTCAAACCTCAACCTCAAGCCAATGTGGCTGTAGCAAGCGAATGGCCTTCGAGTGTTTCACTCGCGCTGTTCGCTTTCCTGTCGCCTGTCGATTATCAGTTAACCATATACAAACTATATATAGTATATGTATGTATGTATGTATGTATGTATGTATGTATGTAAGTAGTACAAACTACGTTGAACTAAATTCAGCCACGAAGAAAGAAATGTAACTGCGGCAAGTGAGCAGGGGGCAGTGGAGCTGTTGGTCGGAGCAGACGGGGCATTGGAAACTTTGAGGGTCCATTGTGGAGGCTGTGCTGATTAAGTGTCGCCTGCTTTCAACTATGCAGAGAGTGACAGAGAGATGAAAGAGCGAAAGAGAGAGCGAGTGAGTGAGTGAGAGTAGAGTTTATCATTTTGCTGTTGTTTTTCATAAAGCGAATTTCAAGTTCGTTATACGAAAAGGCAGCCAACAGCTGATTTTAATAGTTGTTCTCGTTGCTATAGCATATATCTATATATATATGTATATACTTTTAGCGTAGACTGTGTATGCATGTATTTGGTATAACAGTAAATGCAAATTGTGTCTCCATATGAAGCTTATCGAAATGAACGCGCGCAAAAAATAATGCATAAATAAATAATTAATAAGAAATATACATAAATTCATATACATACACACATATAAGCATATGTGCGTGTGTGCCAAGTGATTTGAACTTTGAAGGCAAGACAAGTTGAGTTTGAGTTATGAATTTATCTAAAATCACAGCATGTAGTCGCTATCGATGCTGCTGCTGTTGCTGTTGTTGTTGTTGTTGTTGTTCCCATTGCCCTGGCCACATTTGACAAGTGGTTTGGCCCAAGTGTCAGACATGATAAATCATATTTGTACATATAATAGATGTCCATATAGACACCAGTCTATCTGCATATCAATATCACTGCTGCAGCAAGAAGAAATGGCGCAGGCAAACGCAACGCCCAACTGACCCAAAACCATATCAAGTTCATATGTTGAGCATACGCAGCGTGTACCTAAAAGAATTTTGATAAGTCTGTATATATTCTCTACACAAAACTAGTCTGCTTGGTAACTCAAATTTTTCGTTTTTTATTTACTTTTAATTGACTGCCAAACAATTTGTCACCTTGAGCCGAGTTCATTCAGCCGCAGTGACAAAATTTGTGAGCACATCATTAAAGCTATTAAGTGCGATTGCGAACAAGAATTCTTGAATGCCTTTTAAAGCAGGTTTTATGGCTCTTTTAATATTATATAATTGTTTGTAAGACACGAAATATTTGGCAATTTAACTACAGAATTTTTGCTAAATATTATTAATTATTAGTCCAATGTTTTATAAAGTTTCAGTTGAAATTAAAATATTTTTATAAATATCTTAACACATATTTATATATCAAATTTTATTTATAATTTTTAAATAAATATTCTTTTAAATAAAATTTTTTAAATATTTTTAAAATAAATATTTTAAAATAATTAAAATTTAAAAAAATTTAATTTAATTCCATTTTTAAATTTGAGCATTTATTTATTTATATTATTTTGTCTAAATACAAAAATATTGATATTAAAAAATTTATATATCTAAGTTATAAATATGTGTAAAAAATATTTTTAAAAAACCTATATATATATCATATATTGTATATCTTAAATTTATGTTAAATATACATATATAAGAAATACTAAAGAAAATTTTAAAAATTAATTTTAAAAAAATATTAATTATTAAAAAAACTTTTTTTTTTCTAATATAATACTTTTATTAAATTAAATTTAAAAATATATTATTTAAATTTAAAAATGTATTAAAATTTTTTGTTTATTTATATCATTTTTATTAATATATTATATAATTTACTAATTAAAAAATTAATTATCGTACAAATATATGTTAATTTCATCAGTTGCTGCGCAGCGCAGCTTTTTAGCTTGATTCTATTACAATTTTTTGTTTAGCATCTAGCGATAAATAATAAATAACATGCCTTAGACAATTAGCACAAAAACTCAAAAAAGAAGAGAACTAAAAATAAATCAAAAATATAAAAAAAATATGAAGACAAAACGAGCTCTTCATTTGCTTCATATATTGGATTACAAGAAATCGACTTTGAAAACACGTTTAAAAGCAACTTGAGTTGTTGTTGTTGTTGTTACAGATTGTTGTTGTTGTTGTAAGTGACAGCGTTATAGTTTATAAAGCGTAACCCTCACAGTTAGTAAATAAGCCAGTTCGAACCACTTTCGGTTGGATTTAAAGAGCTAAAACTAGGTTTTCTCATTTGAGAAAATGCGAGACGTATTCATTTTCAATGCGACCACAGAAATGGAAAACTAAAAAAAAAAATTATATCTATATTTCTTTAAAAATTTTAGAATTGTAAAACATATACTATTCAGAGTTATATGCATAAAGAACTTGAGTAGAAACGTTGCAGCATGAATTTCATTATTGTAATTATCATAATTACAAGCGCGCTCTCTCTCTTTCTCTATCTCTCGGTCTCACTCACACACACACTGCAGTGTGCGTGACAAGTCAACATCCTTTGGTGCATTCACTCATCGAGAGGAGAGCAAAGCTCTAAAACGTTCCATTTTCGTTGATGCAAATCGCTTATCAAGACAAGAAAGTGCCACGCTCAGACTTCACTCACTGTGTGTGCGTGTGTGTGTGTGTGTGTGTGTGTGTGTGTGTGTGTGTGTGTGTGTGAGTGACTAAGTTAGTGACACACGTTGCAGCCACTGGAGAGCTATCACAGCAGTTGAGCTCAGCGCCAGCCTCGCAGTCTCCCGCCGGCGAGGAAGACGAAACTGCAACTTGGCCCCTGATAAGATGCCGATGCCAGCGTCGCTGCCAGCGTCGCAGTCGACGTTAACGTTGTCGCTGCAAAAGGTCTTCTTTGTTGCCCAGTGAGATGAAAAAGCAGCACGAGGTTTGTTGAGGCGGCGCCGTTTGCAGCAGCAATTTACAAAAACAACTGCGACCACTATGCATATAACAACAACGACAACAACAACGAGCGTCATCGACAACGACAACGACTACTCCACAACAACAACAACAAAAACAACGACGTTGATTGCCCCGGAATGCAGTCAAACAGGTTAAAAATGTAGGTAGAAATTCAATTAAAAATTGGTTATTTATTTATTTAGCTTGCAACGAGTAGAGCTACCCGCTCCCCAGCTCTCCCTACCGCGCACTCCACGCACCCCTAGTCTTTAGCATAATCTAACTAATTTAATTAAATTTCATTTATGTGTCGCCTGTCAAAAACAAAACACTAAAACTCACGACTGTCAATCAAATGGCAAATTTGAAAGTGAAAACTTCGTCCACCCAAAGTCAACTCAACCCCTACCCAGTCCGCAGTCGGCAGCGTGTGCTAAACTGAATATGAATGTAGACTACGAATATGAATATTCATAGTGTGTGTGTGTGTGAGTGCAGTCCAGTTGGGCTGCAACTGCAGTCAACAGTTCGTTTTGCCAAAGAAATTGCAATAAAAACTAATGTGGCAGCAAATTTGCATGGAAATCAATCAAAGTGTGTGGCGAGGCGAACGAAAGAGCAGAGTCGTCTATCCAATACCCTGTAATCTATGAAAATAATTGCTAAACCAACTGTTAGTTAGTATATGTAACTATTAAAATCGCAACAAATGCAAGAAATGTTTTCTGTAGCTTAACAGTGTGCAAAAATGTTAATAACAGCATCTAGTAGTTGATTAACATTTTCAAAGCAAAGCAGCTGCTGTTAAGTATTTAATGCTAAATAGAACTGTTAAACAACAAATTATATGAAATTCTAAATATTTTTCAAATATATAAATTAAAAAAAAAATAAGGTATTTTCCAGAAATTTTAAGACTTAAAATATTATTGATGATTTTGTATTTCCTTTGCTCAAAATTAATTTTTTTTTACATATTAAAAAAAAATGTTTAAAAATGTTAAAACTTTTTAAACTGAAATAAAAAATTCTTGAAAAATTGAATAATAAATTCTCAACAGACACAAGTTCAAGTTTACTTATTTTGAATAACAATTTTTTATTTAATTATTTTTTATTTTAAATTATTTCAACTACATTTTATTTCCTTTATATAAACATTTTCTTATTTGAATATTTAAGGAGCACTTGCAAAGTGTTAAATACATTAACAACTCTTAAATATATATAAGGAATTTGTATTATATTAGCTTAATTACCCAGCTTTGCTCGCTTTAAGGAATGTCGTTCAGGAAACTTTATGGATGTAAACAAGTCAAGTGAGTGCAGCTACCCCATAGACTAGATTCAAATGAGAATGTGAACAATTTATAAGCACTTGCAGCAGTTAAATCCGATTGCATTTGCTTTTAGATTAATGCACAGTTTGCTGGTGAACCGCAAAAAGTTAATTTTAGCATTGCTATAAATAAAATACCTTAGCGTCCCACTAACAAATGATCAAGCGAATGAGCGAGCGAGCGAGCGAGCCTTATACGATACGCTACGTAAGCCCAGATATAGTTACCACCCAGACCCGACTGGCTGGCTATAACTGGTTGCTATCTCCCTCTCTCGCTCTCTCTCGCTCTCGCTCGCTCTCTGTCTCGCTTGCCAACTGATATTTATTTGATGGATCGTTGCAATTTGTGGCCGTGACATGCATGATAAAGATACTAATACGATCGATTTGAAGATCAGCTAAAGCGGCTGCCGTTCATCAGCCTGAAGGAAGCTGTCAGCCAACTTCTGTACAGAACCTTGTTCCAGAAATCGCAAAAATTAAGAGGAATAAGTAGGAGTAGGAGGAAAGAGATATAATGCTAAATGAAAATGAAAATATAATTAAAAATTCCAACTCAATTTCAGCTGAAAATCAACTGTGTTTATCCATTCGCCAAATACTACAATATTGTATTATAGAATTTTGCCTTCCAGGAAGTACTATCTTGATGGAAAACTTTTTGAGTATATCTGGCTGGCAATTTTTACGAGTGTGGGGCTTTTTTTTCAATTTCCCAAAAACAAGAAACAAAATAAAAATAAAAAAAAAACTGTATTAAATATTCGAAATTTGTGGAACAGTTCATTTCAATGAACTATGATGACAAGCATTTTTCCATAGCTGTGGAAATTGTGCAATCAAAAGTTGATTTCTCAGTTCAGGTGTAAATGATTCTGATCATATTCATCAAGATCAACCATTGGGAAACATTGATAGACATAAAACTGTTCGATTTATAGCAAGGCTGTGAACATTTTATGGCATATTCTAGAAGTCGAAATTTATGAATTTAAGATGCGATTCTTTTTTACTGTGAAATATAATATTTCTTTACACATAAATATTCTTAAATATATCATAATTATAAACTGAAATTATAGTTGAGCACACAGCATATATAAATTATGAAACTATATAATAGATTTTATAGCTATTTCATCGACACATCATCGAAATGGTTCAGTGAAGGTTTCACGCCCAGGTAAATGAACTTTTGGCCAGCTGTGCCGCGTGTTCCAACCATGACCACCAAATGGAACTATATCGGGCAAACCAAAAGTTTACCTTGGAATTTTCATGCAACTTTCATGTGTAAATTAATTGAGTCATAAAAGTCCATTTCGAACCAAACAAAATAAAACGCAGCGCACGAAACTTAATTTTAATTCCAATTTAAATAAACTTAACAATAACAAAATCTGTAAATCTGTATATAATAATAGAAGCAGCAGAATTATATTTATATACAAGTATTAAGTGTTATAAATATGTTACAAGTTTTATAAACAATAAATGGGAATAGATAAATTTAACAAAACTCTTAAATGAAAACTAATTAATGCTAATAATAGATTTCATGTATTTAATTTAAATTTAATTAAAAATTTATTTACAATAAATTGCAGCTTCATTTTCTTGAATTGATATCTAAAATAGAAAATTTCTTTATTAATATCTGTTTCTATTTTATATTTATTTCTAAATGAATATTAACTATTATATTTATTTATGTATATACAATTTGTTTATACAATAATATTGATTATATTTTATTTATATAGCACTCAAAGATATTTTAGATAATTAAATGAAAATCAGCTTGCAATTTCGTGCAGTGTATTGGAAATATGGCAAAGCATTTATGACCTTATAGCTGGGGATGCTGGATGCTGGCTCTCCCAGTTGGCTGCTCATTAAATACTTCTCGATGGCCAAATTCACGGATAAATTATAATAATTGAAATATGTACTTTGAAATGTTAATTGCGCTATGCGAGGTGCGCTTGTTAATGCTAATCGCCAAACATAAATTCAGGCCATAAAACACGCAGCTTCCCAAACCAGATACACATCGATCTAGCTATATATATATATAAAAGGAAAGATATACATACATATGTATGGAAGCTTTTGCCGGCCGGCGAGAGGCGCGCATATGTATGCAATATGTTTTTTGTTTTTTTTTTTTCTTTTTTGGTCAAGGTTATTGTCGAAGCGAGATGGAGGCAACAGCTTTTAATTGCCATGAGCGCATTTTCGGTGGGGCAACAAATCAAAAACAGAATACGCAAAGTTTGCATTTGTAGGAGCTAAATATTTAGACAGAGCACCGTTTACAGGTGGCCAAGTGGCCAAGTGGCCAAGTGGCAAGTGGCTGGCAAACTTGCAACATCATCATTATACTGTATGTAGACATATGCACAAGTGTGTGCTCAGCCTGCTGCCGTCCAGCTGGGCAGTGGTCAAGGTTAAGCAAACGTGCTACAGCAGCTGTGGCTGTCTCTCTGTATCTCTGTATCTTTGTATCTGTATCTGTAGCTGTTGCTGTATCTGTATCTGCATTTGTAGCTGTATCTGTGCTGTGCTGTGCACCGCAGGACATCATCAACGAGCCGCCGTTCGACAGGCGTGCGCACTTTTAACGATTTCGACGCAAAAATTATTTTGCTTTCTGCGCTGCTCATTAATTCGTTTCGATTAAAAATTGATTTTTTTTCTTCAACTTTTTTTCTCCAATTTTTGTTCGCTTTTTTTTGCATCATTCTGCAGCTTGTTGTGCATAAAAATCACAGCAAGAGCTCAGCGCTACATAGCTATATAAACACAGATATACATATATATGTATATATTTATATTGTTTTATCTATATAGATATATGCATATGTGTCTGTCTGTGTTTGTGCCTGGCATTTTTGTCTAGCGGTAGAAAAACAAGTTGCTGTTGATTCGAGTAGCTCTGAAATTTTTATGGCTGCCCCTCACCTCCTGCTCATACAATACAGTGCCTCCTGCTCTGCACCGGCCTGGCTGCCCCCTTGGCTTTATTTTGTTTATGTTTTAAGTACGCTATGTGCAATTCTTTTGGCAGTTCGATTTGTTTATTGGAAGACCGCCGCAGACTTCCCTGTTTGCCACTTGTTCGAACGATTTTCGACTTTATTACATATTCTTATGTTTTTCTTTTTTTTTTCGCTCAGTCTGTTTCCACTTTTGTTCTCCCTTTTGTTGTTTGCCGTTTGCTTGTAAATTTATAAACTATTCTAAATATATATATATATATATATATATATATATATACTTCTATATACTCGCATAATATGCCAACACACTTATCCATTACTGCAGCTAATTGGTTTCTAATTTGTACTATATATAGGCATGTAGACTATTAATGACTGTGAATATGTAGCAAATATATAGTAGTATCTATATCTATTGCAAACTGAATCTATCTATATCTATGCAAACTGCAAATAAGATTTTATTAATTAGAAATTGTATCAAGACTTATTATTGTATGCCTTGATTAACTTATTAACTATATGATCATAAATCAAATCATTTTCAAATACATTTCACTCTGAGCAACTTCATTACGTTCTCTGCGAATTTGCGCTCAGCTTTTGAAATAAATTTTTAGATTCATTTTGCGATTCCAATTAAAATAAATACTAAATTTCGGGCGTACAAATATATAAATATATTTTTATATAAATCTGTATACATTTTTTTTTTTGTTTATTTTAAAATGAAGCTGTATTGAAATTGAGCAAATAGAAATATGATATCAAATACCAACATCGATTTACTTTGGATTAAAGTTGAAAATATGAAATTATAACTAAAAAGCTGAATGCATTCATTCTTTTGAAAGGAATTTATAACAATATATAATGCTAAATAGAGTAATTGGGCATATAAACTTTAAGTATATAAAAAAAATTATTAGTTCAAAAAAGTTTGTCTTTTAAAAATTTAATTTTTGTATTTAATTTGTTATATATAAATATATAGAAAAGAAACAAAAGAAAAATTTGTTATTAAATATTTTCAATTTTTATTCAATTTTGTTATAAAAAAAAGTATATGCATAGAAAAATATGCAAGTATGTATAAGAACTTCTTTGACATCAAGCAAAAATTAGAGTTCAACTGCAAATATCTATAAAAATAAAGATAGATTTTAAAGATATATAATTTATAAGGCATTAAGCCATCTCCCTAGTTATAGAGTCAAGGACAAAAGCTGCAATAAAATGAAATCTAAAAAACAAAACAAAATATATATAACTTATACAAAATTCGCTCCAGGCTTGACCTATAAATCAGAAATAGTTCAAGAGACTTGAAGTGAGATAGCGAAGCAGAAGAGAAAATCTATGCAAATAGTATAAATATTTCTCTAGTTGCGTTAGCATATGAGATCTTAAATTTCTAGAAGATTTAGATGCTTCAGTAATTTTTTAAAACATTTTGTGTTTGTTTGTGGATCTAAGTTTTGTTAGACTTTGGAATTCTTAGACAAGATTTGGCAATGTGTGTAGCACACGCCTCTACAGAAGACTACTGGGCGCTCTCTCACGTAGGCATTGCAAAAATTTAGCAATGATTTTTTTTTTTCTGTTTGTATTTAGTTTTTTTTTCTTTCCTTTTTTGATGTGAGGAAATTAATTTCACAAGTAGCTGCGAGTATGCAGAATTGAGTGCGATTTGTAGGTGGGTGTATCTGCTGCTCTGCTTCTTCTTCGTTTTTAATATATATATATATATATTTGGGTTTTGCGGAAAAGCTGGCAATGCGTTGATATAATTAATATTGCCTGTTCTCAGAACCCATAGAGTAAACAAACAGCGTCGAGTCTACGTGTCCCAGTCTATAGAATTTTGAATTTTGAATGTTTCAAATATTTTTCTTGTGTGTTATTTTTTGGGCAAGTATTTCAAGCGAAGTTGTCGAGTGAATTGATGTTTGTATTCACTAGAAATCGCTCATTGAGCTTATCTAAGTGGCAGAAAAACAAGGCGTAGGCTGAGCACTTGAGAACTATTTATTTGATAGATATGAGCAATAAAGATTGTTTTGAACTATGTTAGCTGGGCATAAATTGATATCAAAATGATCGTAAAATCATATATCTAAATGGGTACGCTGAGTATTGTACAGAAAGTTCAAAGTTCATGTTCATTCATGATTTCTATATGTTGAGCAAGAATTGCCAAATTTCGATTTTTTTTTTTTTTTTGAATGGGATATAAACTACTTATAATTGATTTAATCTATTTATTATTTTTTTTTCTATTCATGTGTGTCATTTATACAAAAATTTATCAGTTGGAAGGTGAAAATGAAGGGAAAGAGCTGGAAGGGAATTTATTTAATGAGCACAAAGTAATTATTCATGAATGTTAAGTGAAATATGCAAAAAGCTCAATTTTACTAGTTAAACATATTAATTATAATAATTTAATAATTCAGTTTCTAACCACAAGCTTCAATTGGCTATGTCTCTCAACTGAAAGTCTACTACCTACTACTTCTACCCCTGCTCAATATTCTCTTAGAGCTAAACTCAGATCATCTGCTAACAACTGTCATAGCTAACTCGACTTATACAAATTGATCGACAACAATAGCCACTTGAGTACGAAAAGAAAGTCAAAGGCCAAGGAAAGTGTTGTTGGGCACTTACTTAGAGCCACAGTTGATCCGCACTCAAAAGCCGATCGAATGGCATAACAAATATCACGCATACGCCGCGTATGCGACACCGTGGGCAACGTGTGAGCAACGCTTTCGACAAACACGCAGCCCAAGTGCATTTAAAAGCTCATTACCAATGCTAATTGAGTGGAGGCTGCAGTCAAAACTGATGCATTTTTTACACACTTTTTCTCGAATTAATTTCTTTTTCTTTTTTTTGCTTTTGCTTTACTTGAACGGGCCGCATTCAATGTTTGTTATTATCCAAGTGGCCACACGTTAGCCGGCCGCTTCTTACATAAATTATTAACAGCTAAAAGCAAATAAATAAACAAACAACAGCGATCAGCAGCCGCAGCAGTCGCACTTCCACTGGGCCATCGTTGATCATTGGCAACGCCAGCTAAAGCTGTCATCATTCATAAGCGAACGTGGCTAAAGTTCGTTCGAGAGCTGGCCCTGGCATTGGCCAGAACACAAAAATATCTTGATGGCTGCCAATGCATTGGGCTACTCCACGACTTAACAGCAAATCACTAAACATCTTCAAATATTTTGCTGCGGCAAAACTACAAAAATATATATACAACTCCAACACCAAAGCCTTGGCAAAAGAAATGAACTGTTTTAAAGTGCTCCCATAGCAGCAGCAACAACAAACAGCGTGACTGCAGAGAGCCAGCGGAAAACTACAAAACCCAAATTGAAAAATCATCAACCTCATCAGCTGCCCTCGGGCGCTACTGCCTTCGGGCTACTACCTTCAGGGCAGCAGCTTCTGGCCAAATCAATATTTGGCTAAGAAATTTTTCACATTACCAGCAAGGCGAGAGGAGTTGAGCGTCTTGTTGAATATACCCTAAGCGCTGAATGTGTATGTGTGACAGGGTATATTAACTGAATGATGAGCTTGGCAACACTAATAAGTAAATATATGCAGAATGTTCTAAAGCCACTACTCTAAATGAATGAATTTATATTTGCATATAAATAAATATTTAAAATATAATAAAAATATTCTTAGAAAAATATATATAAATTTATGATTATTTTTAAATTTTTCAAAAATATTTTTATGAATTTATCAATAATATAAATATGTTGCTGAAGCAGCAACAACTTTTATTATGGCAATAGTATTTCATGGAATTCATGTGCTAATTGGAACAACCTCTTAATTAGTTTGTTTATTACAACATTTAAATAAACATTTTTCGAAGAATCATCATTGTTAATTTAATCAAAAATATTTTAAAATAATATTTTAAAATATATCCTAAATGATTTATTTGATTTATATTAAGAAAATAAAATTTAAAATGCTTAAATTAAACAAAAATAATTGAATTTGTAACAATTTAAAAAAAATATTTTAATTATTTTATTTATTGTATGTTTTGCACCTTTCCTAAACAAGATAAAGAACTCTTATATTATTATAGTATTTCTTCAGCATATTAAACGATTTTTTGCAGCTTAAAATATTTCTTCAAATTTTACTGAATTATTAACAAAATAAACAAAAATAGATAAATATATAATAAACATTTTTGTTAATTTCATAATTTATGTAGATTATCCATATAGATCTTTAAGTATTAAGGCTAGAGCAACTTTTGACATTTTCCCTATATATTTGATACTTCAGAGTAGTTCCATCTATAGTATAGCGCCTTGGTAAGCGTATTTGTTGTTCGTTCTTGCTTGAAGTTCTTTTGCGCTCTTGTTAGGCTGCGCCTTGGTGTGTCTCGCATGTTGAGTGAAATGTTAGCAATACACGCACACACACACACACACACACACACATATATGCATTGCTTGCCTTGTAGCCTAGCATTGTTTGCATAGCATCGAGCTCGACTCCGTTGCCCCGATCTTGGACAGCCTCTGGTCAACGTTTTGTTTGATGTCGGCCTCGTTAAGAGCCAACGAAGCCAACGAGTTGTGGCCATGTTAAATGTTGTTGTTGTTGTTGTTGTTGTTGTTGTTGTTGTAGCAGTTGCCTGCGTTGTTTGCTCGATGAACAGTTGAACGCTGTTGTTGCTTGTTGTTGCTGCATGTTGTTGTTGCTTGTTGTTGTTGTTGTTGCGTTTTCTGCCGCTTACTTTGCATTAAGTTATTTTCATTTTCAATAGGCCATGGCTAGAAGGCGGCAGCTCCTCCAGCAGCAACAGCTAGCTACTCGCTCCCTCTCTCTCTCTCGCCCACTCTCTCTCGCTCTCTCGCTCTCTCTGGATATGCTCCTCTTTTGTGCTATTCTACTGCTATCTAAAATAAAACAAAACTGAAAACTAAAACTTCGTAAGCCTCCTGGCATGGAGTGTTTTCTTTCGTTGGCGCATTCGAGTGGTCTTCAAACTGTTGAACTTCACTTGTTTTCTCCAGCTATTAAGCCACTTGAGCGTTCCATCTTTCTCACAAATAGTTGCCATAGGCATATGTAAGATCAAAATTTTTCTCTTTCCTTTACTACTTTTTTTTTTTTCATTATTTCATCATTTCGGGCACGACCAACAGCGTTTTCACGGGAATTATGCAAATTTGGTGTCTGGTCGTCGGGTCGATGAGCGTGTGATTTATGCCTATAAATCGCTCTATCTGCTACTTCTGATTGCATAATTAATGATTCAGGCTCAAGAGCAACCAGCAGCATCTCCAGACTCTGTAGCAAACTATAACATTGTGTGGGAAAAGTCTCTCTCAAGTATTCGAGCACTTGTTGTGCGTGTGCGCGTGTGTGTGTGTCTAGATGCTGCTCGCACTTAAAATTTTGTTTATTTATCTTTGGCTACGCGCTCTCAGCTCATCATGCAGCAAAGTTGCAAAAATTGATTTGGCCAAAGGCACACACACACACACACACACACACACACACACACACACACACACACACACACGCACACGCACCTACAACAAATCAGCGCAATTATCAAATTTTCTCACATGCCCCTTGCCCCGCCCCCCATTTTCCATCAGCTGCTGCTGGCCAAACCATAAATTACCAATTAAATGAGCTTGTGCGAAAAAAAAATAGCACCAAATTTTCTAACTAAATATTGAAACGCAAAAAGCCAAATTAACCAAAAGAATACAAATGCGTTTTTAGCCAGAGCAAACACAAACACACACACACACACACACACACATACAGATAGAGCACTACTAGTAGCTACAGTGGGTCAGAAAAATATACACACGTCGCAATTGAGAAATGCGCATTTTATGCTTGATGCATCGCATTTGTTTTTGCTTAGATCGTTAAGAGAGATTATATGGGTTTCAGGCTGATAAAAAGTGATTTATAAATTCATAATTATTTAATGTAAATATTTTAGAAATTTAATTCCCTGATGGAATCGCATATAGTATATTGTAAGTCAATAGCATTTACATTAACTAGGTCATTATGCATTTCACTTGAAATGTGCTTTATTAGATGAAATTGCGATAGCAAGATCTGTATTCAGATTGTTTGGAGTTCTTCGAAAAATATTATTAAATAAATAATTATTTTAATTCATTCTTAATAATATTAACTTAAATGAATCTAAATGAATCTAGCATCTATTTGGTAATTTTTCGTTTTTTAATATAGTTGCTCTCAATCTCTAGCTCTAGCTATTCCTTGCCCTTTCTCACGCATTCTATCTTACTCTGGCTCAATTGAATTGTTAACGATTCATTTTGTCTATCTCTCTCTCTCTCTCTCTCTTTCCCTCTCTCTCCTCCTATATATATCCATTATTTTTCCTTAATTCGCTCACATTCTTACTCTGTCTTCGTCTTTCTATCTCTCTCACATTCTCTCATTCGCATTCTTTTCCTTCTTACCTTCCTCTAACTCTCCCTTTCCCTTTCCTACTATCTTTCTCTCTCAATCGTTTTCGCTCTTTTTATTTGTATCTCTTTCTCGATATGTCTGCTCTCTATTTCATCATTTTTCTCTACACTCTTTCTTCACTTTCCTTCTCTTATTATCTTCTCTCTTTCGCGCTTTCAAACTTTTCCCCATATCTCTCTCTCATCGACTCTCTACTTGCGCACTCATTGAAACAGAGAATATTCCTCACTAGCTATATCATCCTATTTATTGTCTTTCTCTGTCTCTTTTTCTTAATTTCCCTTTCCATCTCTATTACAATCATTCTGTTTTAGTATCTCACTCTTATTCCTTTTCTCCGTCTCTTTTTAGTTATTTTTACCTAATTGATTTATATATAAATAATATTTATGTTTAGCATACTTCAGGTTCGCCTAGCAACCACTATGCAGCATGTCTGCCTATGATATCTACAGATGAGCTAGGAAATGGAAGACCTTTGCTCGTCAATCTCTTCCATTCTAAGATCTCTCTCTCACTCTCTCTCACTCTCCCTCTCTCTCTGATATTAATGAACAACTTTGTCCTACAGAAGAGGGCTAGGGCAGATGCTGGGTGGTTGCACGTTGATTGCTGAAAAGGTTGCCGGGCACTTGGGTAGGGCGAGAGGGATGGGCTCTATGAGGGGGGCTACGCGGCTCATTGGCAATTGCGCGAATCTTTTTTGGCGCGTTTGCGCTTTGCGATTAATGCGCTTGTGTAAATAAACAATAAATATTAAGTGCGCGTATACGCCATGGCATACAGATTCGCAGAAGCGCAGGAGGATTGCTGGAAGGGGTAGTGCTGGGATGAGGTTGTGCCTGTTTGTAGATGACCAACAGTTGGGGGTGGCATGAGGCCCGATGCCAACATTTCCAGGAGTCGTTCAATTAAATTTTGTAATTTATACTCCCGAGCGACTCCCAAGCAAACTCCTTAACACTTGCCTATGGCATTTGCGTCTTGTCATTGGCGAGCTTAGCTCCAGTCGTTGTCTCCATGCAGCACCTCCAACTGTAGCCCTCCCCATTGCATTGGCCTGTGGGAGGCTGCGCACGAGCGCCACTCGGCAAACGTTTGGCTGCAAATGTTGCTGTAATGGCCAATGGAGCATGGCCGCTGCTCTGTCTGGCGTGTGTGGTGCAAGGTGGTGCGCGGTGGTGCGCGGTGTTGCTGAGGCGGTGCGAGGTGTTGCTGTCTGAAGCATTGCGCGCTCAGCCGTAGCGCACAAATTGTATTGATAATATGCCATCCAGGCAGACGCCGTGCAGCGCGTTTTGTATCTTTTTGCTCATGGCCCGTAAATTGCATTGATTTGCGTGGCAATCTGTTTGCTTCGCAATAAATTAATGCACTTGGTTTGATTTCAACGCTCCACTGTTAATAGTCAGCCAGAACTAGCTAGCTAAACCAGGCCCGTTCCGTTTGCCGATTTTCAACTTTTACATTTCATCGGCTAAATGTCAAGAATGAATTCGGGAAACATGCACAAAATATGATCAAAATTTCGGAAATCATGCGAAAATCTTGTGTAATGTTTTATTGAAATTATAATGATTTCAAGTATAGCGATCAGCAATAGAATATCAATATATATATAAATTTATATACAATTTATAACATATTTAATTCCTATTTCTAATAATTCCTATAAATATTATATAATTTTTTAATTTATTTATACTTGCATAAAGTTGATCTGAAGCCTCAAATGAATCGAACTAAAATAGAATTTTTATAATAATAATAATAATGATGAATATTTTGAAATGTAACTAGATATACTTGGAACTACATTATAGAAAGCTCTTTCATTAATTTTTAAAATATTAATTTAAAGCATTTATTAAAAATAATTGAAAGCTATGACTGGATAAATATATGAGATTGAAGCTGTTTATCTTTTATTATTAAAGTAAGAATATGTAGGGAAAAGTTTCAGTCCTCAATTATTATTACTTTTTTATAACTTTAAAAATAATGAATCGTCAATCTCAAGTCTTAAGATTTCACTGTTCAAAAGATTATGAAATTCAACATAATTATATTCGAAATTTCGATTGGGAAATCTTTGAAGCAATGTTTGAGCAATTCTGAAATTTATGTTTCATTGAGGCAAACTAACTTCTTGTTAATCTGTTTGGTTTAATTTAGTAATTGAGAGTCGTAGACTCTGCATATCGTATATATGTTGGCAATATCGTAAGTTCTAACATGAAACACTTCTTGGGTAACCTTCGACGATCGACGATCGACGATCGGCGCTCGTTGCGGAGCAAACATAAATAATCTAAGTGAAAATAAACATGAGAACCTCTGGCCATAATTCAGATCAGACTGACTACATTGTGCTAGACAGAATCTCTGGCAAGCGGACAAGGTTGATTGAATACTCGTAAATTTCGTGAAAATCCATTCGCAAATGTATTCACAAAATATTCGTTCGAATCGCGTTTTCGATAATAATTTAAATGTACTTGAAAGCCACAGTCCATTGCTTATATAACAAAATAGACTGAGGCAATACCTGGAACAGGAATCGAAAGCGAAGCGAAAAAGCGATATCAAAGGTCACAATCGCAGCCAAAGCACCAACTACAAACGATTTTCCACGGAAAATGGAAAATGGAAAATGCCGAAAATGAAAACGCGTGGCAGCAACTTGTTGGCCATATTTAATTGTTGTTGTTAGAAGAGCTTGCACAGCTGAAAGTGAGCATATTGGCATATGGAATGGGCATATTGAGAGTTGCATATATTGAGGTTAGGGGGTTTATTATATATTTCATAGAGTGTTTCAATGGGGTACGACTTATGCTTATGACTAGATTTTGAAATAAATAGCTGAAGCTAAAGCCTAGAAAGGCATTCATATACGATCTTTGACTGATATGGCAAAGTTGGGTTAACAGATCGTAGCCATATAATTCACCTACAATTCTAAATCCTAGTAAGTTTTCTCTATATATTTTCCGACTCAATAGATATTAGTTTTTAATCACTTTTGCTATGAATGAGTATTATGCTGTCAAACTCTATAAATTTTGCACATGATTAGCTCTGGGTCAAATATACAGACAGATCTATAAGATATATATCTATAAGATACATTTGTATAGATTCCCAATGCTTGAATACCTTTAGCTTCACTCACTCTAGTGAGTATTACGTGATGTTCTCTTACGCTACTACTATCTTCAACAACTGTTAGCTCTATAAGTCATCTGATCTATCTACACTTTAAACACCTCAACTGTGAGCGAGTATTGCGCAGTCAGTTTTACTCCAATGTGCAAAGTTTTTGCCTGTTGTTAATTGTATCTGTGTATCTGGCAGATACGAATTTAGCTCTAGATATAGCCATTAGCTACAGCTACTTATAACAAGATTCCGTGTGTTTAGCTGCGTGCGTATATTTTTGGGGTCTGCTGAGCGCTTTGGGACCTGTTGCCGCCTTTTGATGTTGATTAATTGCAAATGCTGCTGATTGATTTTTATTGCAAATATTGATAAAAAGTTTTGTATTAATTAACGTGAAAAACACGCGTTTTGTGTTAATTGGAAAATGGTTATTGAAACTAAACGGAAAACGTAAAAGTAAGAGAGAGAGAGAGAGAGAGAGAGAGAGAGACAGAAAAAAAACTAAGCGTAGGCCCAGCAACTACGTGAACAAACAAACAAAAACGCCAGCAGCTACTACAGATACAGATACAGATACAGATACAGATACAGATACAGATACAGATACAGATACAGATACAGATACAGATACAGATACAGATACAGATACAGATACAGATACAGATACAGATACAGATACAGATACAGATACAGATACAGATACAGATACAGATACAGATACAGATACAGATACAGATACAGATACAGATACAGATACAGATAAGATACAGATACAGATACAGATACAGATACAGATACAGATACAGATACAGATACAGATACAGATACAGATACAGATACAGATACAGATACAGTACAGATACAGATACAGATACAGATACAGATACAGATACAGATACAGATACAGATACAGATACAGATACAGATACAGATACAGATACAGATACAGATACAGATACAGATACAGATACAGATACAGATACAGATACGATACAGATACAGATACAGATACAGATACAGATACAGATACAGATACAGATACAGATACAGATACAGATACAGATACAGATACAGATACAGATACAGATACAGAACAGATACAGATACAGATACAGATACAGATACAGATACAGATACAGATACAGATACAGATACAGATACAGATACAGATACAGATACAGATACAGATACAGATACAACAAACAAACAAATAAACAAATAAATAGAAATACAACAAACAAACAAACAAGCAAACAGACCGTGAGATACAAGATACAAGTTGCATTTTGTGGAGCGTACAAATTAACGCAGCCGAAAATTAAAAAGTTTAGAGAACAACAACAACAAATGCTAGAAGAACAAGCTATATCTGCTTGGGTGTATGTACCTGTATCTGTATTTGTTGCTATAGCTGTGCCTGTATCTGGAATTTGATTTATGCTCAACTTTGATATTTACCGCCTAATAAACAAAAAATTAACGCAAACGCAGCAGCAGCAGCAACAACAACTACTATAAGTATCTGCATCTGCTACTGCTGCTGCTGCTGTATCTTGTATCTTATATCTTGTATCTTGTATCTATTTGCGGGCCGCCTGCAATATTCGCTTTGATTCTGTGGCACTCGCCTGACATGCGTGCGTCTGTCAGCGAGGCAATTAAACAACATCAACAACATCAGCTGAGTGGATGCTACGATCCTTCAGTTCGCTCGCTTAGATCGATAGGTCGGCCCGTGCACTTGGATCTATCGATCTGCAAGAACTTAGCGCCGGGCGACAAGTGCGTTGAAATGCGCTGCGTTAATATTTGGTATTTGTTTGGGCGTCCAAGCGCACAATAACTCATCGAACGGCTTGCCAGGATGGCAGCCCACCGACGTTGTTGCTGCCACACACATACAGAGATGGAGAGAGAGAGATGAAGAGAGAGACAGAGAGAGAGAGAGAGTGAGAGAGAGAGAGAGAGAGAGAGAGAGAGGCATAAAAGTCACATGCTAATTACAAATTTATAGAGAATCTTGAAATGGATAACTAATTTAGTGTCATGCAATATAAAACATTTAACAAACGATAAATTATCGATAACATGTTATTCAAATTTGAACTGAAATGCACTTATCGTTCGCAACTGGAAACTTTGTAAATCAGATTATGCAATAGAATATAATGGAATAGAATAAAACTTATATAGCGTTTTGCTGCTGCTTTTCAGCTGAGAAAATATCAAAATTATTTTAATATTATAACTTTTTGTTTTTTCTTATTTGTGCTTACAATCTTTATGTGACTCATTCGAAATTCGCACTTAAAAATTATTTTAATATATTTCTAGTCACAGCTATTATTTGACTGCTTTGAAATTAGTTCAAAAACTTAAATTGACATTCAAAAATAGATTCGTGTTTCATTGTTTAGTCCAAGTAATTAGTCAACTGCTGTGGCCGAAGGGCGCATCACTCAGCTGCAGTTGTCGGCGTGCTGCTTGAAGTGTGCGTGTGTGTGTGTGGGACAGGACTTTGCCTTTAGCCTAGAGAGACGCCTGTGCGTCTATGCAGCTGAACTGTTGTGGCATGCCACAGCAGCAGCAAGAACAACAACAACAACAATGGCAACATGCAGCAACAAGTCATAAATCAAGGGCTGAGTGGCAGTTGGCAGCAGTTGTTGGCTAGTCAATTGGCATGGCTAATGCGATGGCAACTCATAAATTTATTAATTTTTAATTAAAACCAACAATGATTTGTAATTCCACAGTCAACAACAGGCAACAGGCAACAGCCAACAGGCAGCGCCTCAGAGCCTTTTATGGTGCTTGAGCTGCCGCTGCAACTAGTGAATGAAGCTGCTGCAGCGCGTCTGCTGCTGCTGCTGCTGTTGTTGGCCCGGAAACAACTCATTATCCTAATTAAAACGTGCGCCATGCGCGCCCGTTTGCCATATATGTGCAATGCACGCGATCTGGCAATGAGGCGAAGCTGCGCGACTGCGCATGCGAAATTAGAGAAGCAGATGACGTTGACTGGAGTCCACTCGACTCGTCCATTCATACGCACTGTGGGCACTGAGAATTGCAATTGCTATTGGCATTGGTATTGGGCCATCCAGTCAGCCATTCACTCTAGAAGCCACGTTCATTGTGATGCGTTGCATTACAAGATGCCAGCTGGCAACATCTTGTAGCAGCAGCAACAATTGCTTTGGCCACATTGTTGCGGCAACATTGCGGCTGCTCAAGCATGTTGCATACTGATCAATCAGGCGGCTTCTTTGGCCAGCGACTCTTGTCGTCGTTGTCTCAATGAATGGCTTTAACCATTTTTGGTCTACAGTTAAATGCTGTGCAACATCTGCTGCAACGCAATTGCATTCATAATGAGCCACAATGGGCTGCCTGCCAGCAGTGGAGTGGAGGGCGTGCCAAGGGAGGCCAAGGGGGGCGGCCAGGCACTTCATAAATTGTGTGTTGTGGAAAAGTTTATAAATTATTTTCAATGTCAAACATGCGCTTATAAATAAACAGCCAGAGGCTGGCACAACATTTGCAGATTTTTCGTGCCCCAACTAAAAATAGCAAAAGAACAAAAAAAAACACACACACACACACATCTCCAGACCGCATAAGTATCTCAAGCAACAGCAACAGCGAGTTAAACAAACAAACAAAATTGCAAATTGAATTTCAGTTTTGCGGTTTGCACTTAATTTGGCAATCGCTGCAATAATTTTGTTTACAATTTACGACTACCGAGTTCTATGTAAACTATTTCTCAACATTTTCCCAAGATGTCTCTAGCGCATAGCTCTCTGCCTGCCTCTCTCTCTCCCCACCCTTCTCTCTCTCTCTCTCTGTCTTCATTCGACTTCTGGTTTTTTGTGGTTGGGCGTAAATTTATGGCGACAAGTTGACAGATTCTCAAATGATTTTATCATCTTGGTAACAGGCAATTGGCAACAATGTTTGCATTCACCTGTCTTCCTCTACCTCTGTCTCTCTCTCTCTCTCTCTCTCTCACTCACTCTCAATCTGTTCCGATATTTAATGTATATGCTGCAAGATTTGTTTGCAATTCGCACGAGTTTAGCTTTTTATGAGCTGACTGCAGCATCTCTTCAATTTGCCACTAAAGTTAGGCGATCTATTGCATCTGTCCAGAAGGCTTGCATAGATGCGTGCTGCATCGATAACTTACTTTATTGACTGCTAAACTCAGGCCGAAGACACCTAATGCCAACTACTTCCTGTCTAATGGGGTCTGCTATGAAGCAGAAGCAGAGAGCAGACCAAAAATGTTGCTAAATTATAATTGCAAATATTTAATATACGAAATATAAAAAATAAAAAGTAAATTTCTTTAAATATATATAAATTTCGATATATATATTTAAATTAATCATTAAATACATTTATATTTAAATATTTTAAAATTCAATATAAAAGTTTGGATTTTCTAAAATTTGAATTCTTTTTTGACCAATTATCTATGCTTAGAAAAATTGATAGAAAATAAAAAATGAAATTTTAATAATCATTACATACAGTGTAAAAATATTAATTTAAAAAAATTTGCTTTAACTTTTTTTGCTGTAAAAAATATTTTATAAATAAATTTATAAATTTATTAAATTAAATTGATACACTAAAAAATTAATTACCATACAAATAATATTTCAATAAATCAAAATAATAATTGTAATAAATATATATGTAATTTATAAATTAAATATAATTTATATGTATTATAAAATTATAAAATAAATTTTTATATGGATCTATTGAACTCTGTTTATTTAGGGAAATATTTGTAGTAAATAAAAAAGGTCTGACTGCCATCAAAATTATTGATAAAACTAAATTTGAAAGAAAGGTTTCAGGCTAAGAAGAGTAGCATATGGCATATTTGTTTTATCTATATAGATACTGCATGCATGATTCCTGGCAAAAATCTGCTTAGACTGCAACTTAATAAACGATCAAGATCTGCCAGATGGGTCAGTCGAATGTGGACAATTTTGTATATATATATTTATATTATTTATTGAATACTTTGAGTACAAATTCATTTTGCAACACTGCAAAAATATTACTCGAAATACATAATCGACCTGTAATCCATGCAGAATCATAGCCCATAGCACTTTCAATGAATTCAATTTCAATACAAAACTCTCAGCAATTATTGCTAGACAATATTTAGACACTTGCAACACTGAACAGTTTTTAGCAACGCATTTAGCAACACTGCGCAGTGCATTTGCACACACATTTGGCCAATGTCTGTGAATGCCAATTCAAATGAAAATTGAACTTAAAACGCACTTGAACAATTTTTACAGCCAGATGGCCGAAATGGATTTAAGGCGCACGAACTATATACATATATATATGTATGTGTGTGTGTGTGTGTGTTTGTGTTCACACAATAATCGGGCAATTAAATTAATAAGGCAATGAAGAGAAATGAAAATATCGGCAATAAATATTGAGCAACATTGATGTAAGTGGCGATAATTGCGCCAACGATTACAACGAGAATATGCCAGATATATATATATATATATACATATATATAGAGAAGGGATAGTTGGGGGTATATTTACAGTGAGTGCAAGCATGTTTACGCTTGAGCGAAGACAATGTAAATTAATGTGCTGCGTGTTCTTTGGAAAGTTTATATAAACAACATTGCAACATTCACTCGCTGCTGATGCTGATGATGAGGCTGCTGCTAATGCTAATGCTAATGTTGATGTTGATGATGATAATGTTAATGTTGCTGATGGCAGGCGCCAAATATTTATGAAATCATAAAATTTGATGTTTCCTCCATGGCACTTGACATTCTCTGCTGCAATTGCAGTTGCTCGTTGCAGTTGCTCGTTGCAGTTGCAGTTGCAGTTGCAGTGCTAATGATGATTTTGATGTGCAGCTAACAGCTCAACAAACAAATGAGATGAGAACGAAATGGTAAAACAAGAGCTGAAACTATACTGAATGGCCGATTACATAAAGTGCTGCGTGTCTGTCTTTCTGTCTGTCTGTCTGTCTCTCTACGATTTGTTTGTTTTATGCTCCCGATTTTCAGTTGTTTCGGTTCTGTTGTTGTTGGGCTAACAATTGCCGTAAATAAATAGTGAGAAGTGAATAGCGAGTGAGCGTGAGCTGGCCTCAGATCAAAGGCCTATCAATTAGCACCCGTTTCGATTATGTTGCATGCTGCACTCACAGCCAACAACAACAGCAACAACAACAACAGGAGCAGCAGCAACAGCAACAACCATTTGCCGCCAATTCGCACCCAATTAGTAATAAATTTGAATGTCTTACATGCGGCAATTGCCGAATCTCGAAGCCGAAACCGAAATCGGAATCACATATCTGTATTTCAATCTGCATTCGAATCAGGTATAGCTGCACTGAGCGAAATTGTGGAGTCTAACTGAAGTTGAACTGAAAAATAAATATTAAAAAAAAAAACATTAGTTCAGTTTATGCAATGAAACTGAGCTACACGAGAGCATCATTGATTTGCTTGACTCACAGCCTAATATAGTTAATGATGCTATTGCGCTATGTTAACTTTAAAAAAAAAAACAAATTTTAAATGTAAATACAATTAAACATAAAATAATTCAAAATATAGAAAACTAAAAGAACAAAAAAGTGAGAGTAAACAGAAGAAAAGATCTTGGGGAAATCCCTAACACGATGGGGGCAGATTTTTTGGCCAGTTCGGCGATGGTCTGAGAACCAAATTTAATTCATAATATTTGCCTACATTCAGAAATTCCTATTGTTCAATATATTTCACTTTTCTGCTTTTCTGCTGCTTTGTTTTATGAATGAAAAATATTTATTCGAAATCAATTTTTACTTATATTAAATAATTTGGAATTCTTCAGAATGAGATAATAATCATAGTATAATATAACTTTAAAAAATAAATAAATAAATAGTTTCATAAAATTTTTTTAAATTTTGAAATTTTTTAGGGTTTTCTATTCCTAAAATGGTTTAAAAAATAAATTAAAAATAAAATATAAATAAATAAAAAAAATTAATAAAAATTAATAAAAATTAAAATAAAAAATAAATAAATAAATAAAATAAATATGAATAATAAAAAATAATAATAAGAAATATAATAAAATAAATAAGTTCAATAATAAAATAAAAATGTTGGTTGCTTATAATTTTATTCATTCAAAAATAGTTATAATGTAAAATAAATAGTAAATAGCATAGTAAATAATATAAAAAAAATATAAAATATAAAAATAAAATATAAATAAAATATTTCACAGAAATGTTGAATTGATCAATAAAAAACTTTTTCGCAAACTAATAAAATTCGATCAAAGCACATCATTAAAAAATATTTAAAAATTTTACAAAACTTCACTCTCTTTTATACCACTTCACTCTCTGCATTTCACTCCAAGTCACAGAGTTTTCGCTCAGTGCACGCGCGTGTAACTGCACTCCATTAGGACTAACAGTTATGGCGGCCATTAAGTTTTATCGATGGCGCTAGCCCAGCGAACACAATTTGATTTGTAACCACTTGAACTGTGGTGGCCGCAGCCAAGATCCACCTTTGATATTTTCACACATGCGAGAGAGAGAGATGCTGCAGCAGCATAGATCATGTGGAGCAGGAGGAGGAGTAGCAGGAGGAGGAGGAGGAGCCGAACGAAATAAAATTTAATTGCAATTGACTTTTAATGCACATGCGGGTCGCTCCCGCTGTGTTAATTCGAATCTAAACTGTTTCCCATAAGTGAATTGCCCAGATGGCCAAACTGACTTCAAACTTGGACTTGAACTGTGCAGTGGGTCGAGAGGGAGCCACCCGCTGGCCCTCCTGCCATCTCAATGGAGAACAATTACCAAGTGGCGCTAATAAAAAAGGCTAAAGACATATATATATTTTGGTAACATTTATATGGGTTATCTCTATTGATATTATATCGTTGGCCGTATTGGGTTACGCGCTCCGTTCGCTTCGTTCGCTGCGTTCTCGAATGCATAAATCAACGCATTACACGCATTGTCCGGCTCTAATGGCTGGCTCTTTGGGCATAAACAAACAAAACCGTTTTCAGACGGAACAATGACAACAAGATGCGGACGAAGAGGGTACATCAGCATCAAATTACATTGAAAGAACTGCGTTCGGGCTAACAAAACGTTTTTCCAGCCCAGGATCAGCTTTCACAAAACGCAGACTTAGACTTTGAGTCCCCAGTTGCCAGTTGCCAGTTGCCAGTTGCCAACGTCGTCAGACAGTCAGTCAGTCAGTCAGTCAGTCAGTCAATCAGTCAATCAACAACAATAATAACGTTTTAATTGAACAAAAGCCAAGCCACAATCGATCCAGTCGAACAACAATTGCCCTCGTCTACGTCTTCAACTCAAACTCAAACTCGATCGCTGCTGCCTCCTGCTCCTGACTGCTGTCTTGCGGCTGCTTTTGTTTCTCATCTGCAATTTTTTTTTTCTCTCTCTTTTTCTTTTTGTTTCCTTTGAGTCTGCGTCTCAGTCTCTGACTGTCACCTTTCCATCAAGCGCTGGCAGTGAAAGGCGCTGTCGCTGTGTTGTCCACGTGCCAGTCGCATTGTTTGCCAACTTTTGTTCTGCAACTCCTGCGATAATTGATAAGCTGACGACTTTACAGTAAACCAGACCAGATGCATATACATTATGTCTGGCAAATATATGTATATATATATATATACTGTCTGGCTCTAGATAAATATACATTTTGTGTGACTTAAAGATACAGATACTTCTGGTTTAGATATAGATACATTTGGTTTGGAACAAGCTTGAGATACATTTCGCATGAGAGCACGATAGAGAGATATATTTTATTAGAAAATGAGCGAGACAATCTCTGCTGATGCAGTTGTTGGAAATACTTCTCTTGTAAAAGATAGACTCTTCTTATAGACTTACAGATAAATATGTATTAGCATAATTGGAAAAGTTGGGATATCATAATGTATAACATCTAGATTTGTCTGCCGAAATAGATTAATACTTTTAGTCTGGCAAAAAGATATAGATCCACATTCCTTGAGAAAAAGATACAGATACAATCTGATATAAAATATAGATACTTTTTAAAGATATATAGTTATATAGATTGTATATTTTACAGTTATGGATTATATAACTCAGTTATTGATATACTATATTGCATGATTCAAAGAGCTTTGACTTGAAATGGGATTTTTATTGATATGGACTGTTGGACAGTTGTGAAAATATTGAATACTGGAAATCAATTCTTGCAGCTGCACAGCTGTAGACTATAATTCTGAATATTTTTATTGGAAATACTATATTTAATACTTAAGACTTGCACACTTAATGCAACATTTTAGTCAGAAATGAAGGTATTAAGTTGTGCACTTGTGAACAGACAACGATGAGTGATTAACTATAGGAGAATTTCTAAAGAATTCGATATGGTTTTATCATGTCTGCATTATTATTTTAGTTGCGAGTTTAACCTTCAGCTAAGTTACTTCACTGTGCTCAGCTCGCGCTCTCAAGCTCTCTAGCTCTAGCTCTAGCTCTAGCTCTATTCTAGCACTCTCTCTCTCTCTGACTGTCTTTCTCTCTTTCTGTACTTAGTCAACTTAAGATTAATCCATTGCCAATTGTCTCCTGCCTCCTTCACGCGCTCTCTCTACTCCCTTCCTCTCCCTCTCTCTCTCTCTCGCTCTCTGCTCTGCACTCGTCTCTCCCGCCTAAGCAATTATCGCACGCCCCTGTTGCGTTGGCAAAAAAAAAAAAAGAAAAAAAAAAGATCACAAACTGTCTAAAGGTCCTGCTGTGCGCCAAGCCAAAGCAAACTGTGTCAAGTCCTTTTCCCAATTTTCCGTTTTCCATTTTCCATTTGACATGTTGCTCGGCCTGCCAAGGATACTTTATAAATGACACACGCGTCCGGGTCGGCACTTGATAAATGAAGCTGCAACTGTGAGGCCGAAGCCTGTAACCTGATAATGAATTCCTTGAGTTGCCGCTGTTGCAGCAACAGTTGTTGCTGTAACTGCAACAGTTGTTGGTTTTCTTTTTGGGAGTGAAAGTAGCGCCGGCGCTTCGATCCGTGTGGGCCGTGAGCCGAGCTGCAGCGAATTACCGATGGTAACTGCAGATAGGCCAAGGGTACGAAATGTTTAATGAGAATTTTTTGGTACGGGCTGCGCTGTTGTGACTGGACCTCAGTTTCAGGTGGTCCAATGCCACGTAAGGGCGTGAGATAGGCAAAAAAATAAAGCAAGTGCAGCGAAAGAGGGTTACGCACTCAAAGATACCCTGCTGATACCGATGTGTTGACAATCCAGCCTGATATGATCAGCAAATAGCATTTACTTATCTATCGATAACTATCGAATCTTGCTTAAATTTATGTGTAACTATCTATCTATTTGCTATTTGTTGCTTTTTGAAACTGAATCTGCTTTAATCATATAGTGAGGATATCGATAATAGGCTGTATATACTTACATCATATACTGAGGATATCGATAATTATCGATTTGCTTCATATGAACTTTATCTATGAACGCGTATCATGATGATAATGATGATGAAAATGAAATATATATGATGTGATTTGATTAAAATGTCAGCATAATGTTCAGCCAAAGCCTAAATGAACTTTGTGGCTAACGATATTTATCGATTTTCAAATGATTGATATTTTTTAACCGTATTAACTGAAAAGGTTTGCTTTATTATAAAACTGGCAAATGAGGTATAAATAATTAATTAAATCATAAAAATATATTAAAACCGAAAACAAAGAGTTATCGATAATTATTGCTTAGATAATTGGTTAGATTTGCTACAGACTACCCAATATTTTACTTAGTACAGGGTATCAAAGAACATAAACCATGCAAAAGGTAATTAAATGCCATTAAAAGTTGAGCGCCGACAATGTGAGACAGAAGAACGAAGTCAGAAGACAGAAGACGCAGTCGCAGACAGGCAAAGTATCTGCTTATCTGCCGAATGCAGTGAGAGTGGACTAACACACACGGAGAAGCATAACAAGCTGAAAAGAAGCAGCAATAAAAAACGAGGAGGAGCAGTCAAACACACACACACACAGTTGTGGGCAAGGGCGTCTACGTGTTGGCTGCGATTAACATACAAAAGGATCTCGCGCGTTTTTGGAGCCGCCTTCTGCGCGTGCTTCTTCTTGCGCGCTCATCCGCCAATCGGCATGAATCACACCAGCAGCGCCGTCAGCACCAACAGCACCACCAGCACCACTGGCACCACTCAGCGCTGCAGCCAACGCGTCGACATTTCATTTCAACTCAGCCAGCGTCGGCTTTTTTTCTTTTCTTTTCTTTCCTTCATTTTTTTTTTTTTCTTTCTTTTCAATTCATTTTGTGAGAGCTGCATTGTCATCTCTTCCGGCTTGGTCATAGATCTGTCTGCGGAAATTTGATGCTCGCCAGGCTGACCACAGACAACGTCAAGTGCAGCCAGGACAATAGCCACGACAATGGCCAGCAGCTACTTAAGCAGCCTTTGGCGCCAGTTGCCCAGAGCGAGAGCGAGCCTCAAGAGCAAATCGCAGCAAGCAACGGCAGCAAAGCCAGAATGTCTGGCAACGCTTAAGTTGCCAGACGTCGCGATCATTAGCGACGCCAGTGGACACTGGACACGGAACACGTAGTCAGCTTTGCAGTTGCAGCATATGTGTGTACAAGAAAAGATGCAGCACAAGATACAAAAACAAGACACGAGGCTGAATAAGATTTAAAAGGCACAAAACAAGTGCTTAAAGAAGAGGAACTGAATAAGTGGAAATAATGCATTAAAGCAGATCAATGTTACTTTTCCAGATATAGCTGCTATTTAGGGTAGTTAGCATCTAGAATTGTTCTAAGATTCCAATAGGGTTCGCCCAATGCCAATAACAATGACAATGACAATGACAATGACAATGACAATGACAATGACAATGACAATGACAATGACAATGACAATGACAATGACAATGACAATGACAATGACAATGACAATGACAATGACAATGACAATGACAATGACAATGACAATGACAATGACAATGACAATGACAATGACAATGACAATGACAATGACAATGACAATGACAATGACAATGACAATGACAATGACAATGACAATGACAATGACAATGACAATGACAATGACAATGACAATGACAATGACTACAATGACAATGACAATGACAATGACAATGACAATGACAATGACAATGACAATGACAATGACAATGACAATGACAATGACAATGACAATGACAATGACAATACAATGACAATGACAATGACAATGACAATGACAATGACAATGACAATGACAATGACAATGACAATGACAATGACAATGACAATGACAATGACAATGACAATGACAATGACAATGACAATGACAATGACAATGACAATGACAATGACAATGACAATGACAATGACAATGACAATGACAATGACAATGACAATGACAATGACAATGACAATGACAATGACAATGACAATGACAATGACAATGACAATGACAATGACAATGACAATGACAATGACAATGACAATGACAATGACAATGACAATGACAATGACAATGACAATGACAATGACAATGACAATGACAATGACAATGACAATGACACTGACAATGACAATGACAATGACAATGACAATGACAATGACAATGACAATGACAATGACAATGACACTGACAATGACAATGACAATGACAATGACAATGACAATGACAATGACAATGACAATGACAATGACAATGATAAACGTTCCAATGCTATACCTAACTCTGTTCCTTCCTTACTTCCATCGCTCAACAACAACAATTTAGATACGTCAAAGATAATGGGGTTTATAAAGCAACATAAATACATGTAGGATTACATGCACGGCAAATAGTAAATATTTATTGGTTGTCCGTTTTCCAGCTCTGAAATCCATTAAGAAACCGCATTTGCTCTGGCCAAAAGAGAGAAAAACCAGCCAAGACAAAAAGTGGTCGAACGTTCAGTTCAAGGCAAAGGCAAAGGCACAGGCACAGGCAGAGGCGGCTCCACCTACCCAGGGCCAAGTTGGCCAGCGTCGTTTTGGCTGGCTTGCAGCACCTGCTGGCCAACAACAACAACAACAATGCCAACAACAACGACGGCAACAACGAGGTCTGCTGCAACCTTTTGTGGCAGTCACTTTGGCTGCCTCGAGTCGCGGGTGTGTCAAGTCATCTCCACAAACAGCGGGCGAAAGGCAAAGGCCGAGGCAGAGGGAGAGGGAGAGGCCGAGGCAGAGGTAAAAGGCAGTTGAAATGCATTTAACTGTTTGCATTCGTATTGGTAGCTAGTGCCATTCAGCCATGTGCGCGAGAGTGAGATGGCCTGTGTCATTCCATTTCGGCCCTGCTGCTTTTTACCTTTTGCCAACCAATAAAATTATACTAATTCTTGACTTTTTGATTTCATTTTGTGTTTGTTGTTAAGGATTTCGTTACCTAAACACACACTCAAGTGTCTCTCGCTCTCTCTCTCCCTCTCTCTCTCTTTCTCTCTCTTTCGCTGTGTGTGTGTGTGCAGAGTAAAAAGTGTGCATTGGCTCTCGCTCGCACCTGGTGCCGGGTCGTATCGGCAGCGATCACGATCTGGCATGGTCCCTCCCTGGCTGGCCCTGGCCCCAGGAATTTTGTGCGCCTCGCATTGCGAGACAGTTTGGTTTTATACTCGGCTCATTGCGCGCGTGCAACTCCCCGAGCGAAGAGTATTTCCAATTTCCAATTTCCAATTTCATTTCATTTTTTTTCTTGTGGTTTTTTTTTTTTATTATTCATTTATTCGATGTTCACCTGTGCAACACGGCATTGGGCGGCGATTCGATTTGTTTATTGTTAAAGCTTCAAATTTACAGGCAAAGTAAGTAGAGAATAAAAGAAAAGCTTGGAAAATGAGAAAAACAAATATTTTACAAAATTGTTTATTTAGCTAACTGAGCTTAAGCTAAAAGAGAAATAAAAGCTAGAATAAAAATAAGAAAGTAATAAATACATTTTAAAATCTTAAAATTATGAAATAAAATACTTTAATTTTTACTTGCATTCTCTTAAATTTTTGGTCTCAGCTTGAAAAAATTTAATAATTTTCAATGAGATGAAAGCTTTAAAAATTTTAAAGTAATAATGCAATTAATAAAATAATATATTTTATGACAAATATGACTGAAAATTATTAAATAAATTTTATAACTTGTGAAAGTTTTAATAAATTACATTAAAAAAATATAAATATAAAACTAATGCTGAATAACAAGTTCAATATATGTTTTATTAAAAATAAACAAAAAATAAAAAAATAAATATTTAAAAAATAAATAAAATAAATTTTAAAAATAAAAGAATAATTAATATAAAAATAGCAAACTTCAGAATAGTTTTTTTTAGGTAGTTTTTGCAACCATTAACAATTTTTTAACTAAAATTAAAGCTAAAAAATATTTACATATTTAAAAAAAAAAACATATTTAAAATAAATAATAAATATAAAAAATTACATTTTATATAAATAAAATGAAAAATAATGAATATATTTAGATTCTAATTCACACGAAAAACTTCAACAGATATATCTAGATTTTATGATCTTGTGAATATTTAGAGAACTTATATAAAAATATATATATATATATTTGCAGTTTGGTTCAAGCTGTGCAACATTAAAAAAAAAAAATGAACTGTTGCTATGGTTATTATATAGTGCTAGAAATTTAAAATGAATTATTTATAGTTTTGGCTATAAAGCGAATTCGTTTTAAAGGCACTCAAGCAAATGAGAATATTTTATTTAAATGTAAACTTGATATTTATATATTTGATTATCTTCTATATAAGTTCTTTAAGAAAATATTTATTTCGCTCATTGTTTAGGCATAGTTGAAATCTTTAGCTAAAGTTTCTCAAAACAATGCAGAAATTCTTGAGGTGTCCATTTTCTTATATGTATGTAAGTCACCCTTTGAGAAAAGCTCAAGCTCAAGCTCAAAGAGCAGAGCCGGCGCTCACTCAATTGGTGGAATGAGTGCGAGAGCGAGTGCGTGTGAGTGAGACGCTTTCTGCTCAGTATTTAGCTCAATTGAAAAATGAATAAAACGAAAAGAAAAAAAAATCGTTCGGCGCACGAAAGCAAAAACTGACGACGCGCTGGCTGCCAGTGGCAAAGGGAACTTCAGACGAGATGGATGCGTGATCATAGGCAAGCCAAATGATCATTGGCAACAAAAAGTTGCAGAGAGCCAAAAAGCACGCAAATGAGAGAGAGAGAGAGGAGCGCAGCACAGAGAGCGCGCGTCTGTGTGTGTGTGTTTGGGAGAACATGAGTGAGCGAGCGTTCGTTTTCACTCAGCTACGAGACGAAACGAAGCGAGTCGACTGAGAGCCGAAGAATGCATTCGGCTGGCCGTTCGTGTGTGCGTCTTACCTGTAACTCGAATCAGGTAGAGGCAGACAGTAAGGCGTTAGTCGTTCCACAGCGCTGATCGAGTCGAATACAATATTGATACTTTGGTCCCGACGCCAAAAGTCAAATAGAAAATGAAGCAAGCAACAAAACTGTGAACACGAATTTGGCGTAAAAAATTTCATTAAAGAAAAGTAAATACAATTATTTGCTGTGCGTGCGTGTGTGTGTGCGAGTGTGTGTGTGTGTGTGTGTGTGTGTGTGAAAACTCAACTGAATGAAAGTATTAAAAGAAAAGATACAACTGCAGTCAGAGCTATAGATAAAGATAAAGATAAAGCTAAAAGTATCTCAAATGTGAAGTGCAACATTCAAGAAATATTTCTCTGTGTGTGTGTTTTTTCCCTCGGGCTTTTGCTGTTATACTATTGAGGAAATATGTGCTTAACTGTGCCGTCAGCAGAAACAACAACAACTACAACAACAACAACAATGCGCTGTAAAGCCAAAACGCAAATTGAATGTAAGAAAGTTTAACAAGTAAAGAAAAGAAAAGTCAAAAACATAAACAACAAGAAAGTGCAAATGCTTAAAGTATCTTACAGATACTTAGCTGCTGTGTCATGTGCCCTGACAACAACAACAACAACAACAACAACAACAATAAACACACACAATCAGTGGACTCAGCGGCTGCGCCTGCGCCTTGAATGCGGCAATAACATTTTCAACAAGAATTTCATCTACTTCATCTACAATTATCGCAAGCGAAAAGCGCATAACAGAAACTGAGATTTACAAAACAGACAAACATACCTATATATATATATATATATATGTGTGTATATAGATATCGTATATATTATCAAAGATTTAACAAATATTGACGCAAGCGTGATTTATACATACAAATTTTGATTACTTTCGACTGCTGCTGCTGCTGCTGCAACGGTAGCCAAAGTGCAAAGAAGCAGCAGCTGTAAATTGTGCAAATATCTATAAAAAAAAAAAAAAACAAAGTAAAGTTAAAAGAAAAACCAAAGCAACAACAACAGCAACAATTGCAGCTGCGATAAGACGCGTTGTCATAAATCTATCAAGTGTCAAAAGCGGAACTGACTCGCAGGGGGATTGAGTGCTGAGGCAATCCATCAAAATACGCGGCTTACTTAAATTAATATAGCTCAAGAAATCAAAGAAAAAGTCTATATATATATATATATATATATATATATATATATATACATATATGTGTATAAATGAACATCGAAATCTATATCTAATAAAAAGAGACAAAGAGAGAGAGAGAGATACGCACACACTTCAAACTAGATTTCGAGTTAGACGAAAACATAGGAAACTTTATAAGACTGAGGTGAGTTTTCATTTGGTTCACACACGGAGTATTACAGCTAGTGCGCTCTCACTCGCACACTCTATATATTATATATATATATATATCACTCTCCCACTCCCGCACACACTGCCGCGCTGCGCCCCGAAGCTATTTGCCTTGAAGCTTAGCTCAAACTTTACTTCAATTTACTGGCTGTGAGAACTGTATACACACACACACATATATATATATATATATATACACACACATTGATCCCTTGTCCAATATGCATAATCGCTTTCATTTGATACCAAAATATTTGTTCGCGCTTCACTTGATATTGGAAAATAAGAAACAAAAAGCAACAAGAATTTGACTTTGCTTAGGGCAAATGTTTTACATAACTCTTACAGGTGTTCAATTATATAGAGGGCATTACACTCATATAAGACATTGATCGTATTTTATAAAATTTATAAAATATCAAGCCAATTGCTTAAAGACCAAGTTGCTTTATATTCAATTTAGTTAATTACTTCAGATATTTGCAACGAACAAGTTTTTGATTCATAATAAAAAAATATATTTATGTTCTATCTATATTATCTTAGTCTATCTGTATACATTGTAGGGTAAAGATGCAAAATTATATTATTTTATGTCAATTTTTAAATATATATATCAATTTATTTTGTTTTATTTTTTGGGACTTACATTATGCCCAATCATTTAATTATATTTGAAATGAATCATATTATTATATCATTTAATTATATTTGAAATGAATCATTTTATCTGATTTTACAATCTATATTTGTTTTGTATTTCTTGTAATCCACAAACGATTCCTTTATTGATCTATATTGTATGTAAACATATCATAGATATGAGATGACACAGCTGATATCTGATTTACATGAAATATCCCTAATAATCAGCATATATTCGAAGAATTCCAATATGCTGCACAATTAGTAATCTGTCAGCATAATCTCTCTCTCACTCTCTCTCTCTCTCTCTCTCTTCTCGTTTCGGTTTCACATGTTCTCGTTCCAAATACATAAATGAAAGGCAACAATTTCCTTGAGATAATAATTCCATCTTTCTTTTATCTTATCTTATATATAACCAAATTTGCTTTAAATTAATTGAATTAAAATGATTTTCTTTTTTCAATTTTTTATGATTATTAACTTATTTTTGCAAATATTTATATTTGTTATACAAATGAACATAAATCTTATATACATTTTTAACTTGTTTAATAATCCATAAATTTTTAAAAATATCTATTTAGTATTTTTTATATTTGTTATAAAATATATTAAAAGTCTTATCTTTTAGTAACCTGAACCCATTGAAAATGGGAAATCAGGGCACAATTATTTTCTGTTTTTCTGCTTCTCTTTGTCTTAGCACTGCTGAGAGTTTGATAATATAGAGATTGTTCAGGTCTTATTGTTATGAAGAAGCTTTCTCATATGCACATTATAAAAACTTGTTACAATCAAGCACGTTCTCTTGAGTTTCTTTACTAAGAACTTTTGAAGAAATTGAAGATCCACACTTAACTTGTATATAACATATATAAAGTAAAAACAAAAAAGTCAAAAGTTATATGATAATTATATGTATGATTTCTAGAGAGTTTTAGTTAAGTATAATATTGTAAAGATTATGATTTTGATAACTGTTTTGCCTAGAATATATCCTCTTTGTATTTCCCTAATAGTCTTTAGAGTCAAATCTATTTAGTCATATGTTCGATTAACGCTATTTCAGATTACGATTTACGTAATACCAATCTTAACTTTCAGTTCGATTCCCATATTGCTCTCTGAACTTGTCTTTACAACTTAGTGGAAATCCCTTGGCCATATCTGCAGCTCGATCAAAATATTTTCACGCAAGCAAACTCTCATAATATATCATAATCGTAACGAACGGTATTCTGGGAATTGTCCCGACAACAAAGTGTCGGCAAATGTCCACAAAGGACACGTCCAATGTCCTTTGGCACATAAATTATCGGCCAAAAGACATAATATGAATTGTATTTGGCTCATCGCCTCATAGCCTCATTGTATCTATATATATATATATATATATATCTGTTTGTATCTATGTATCTTTGTATCTCTGAGTGCATATTGTGCTGACGCGCTGTGCGTGTATCCGTGTGTGTGTGTGTGTGTGTGTGACACACTTGGCTATGTGCACGGTCTAGTATATCAATTATTGCCCAACCGGAGAACACACAAAAAAATTTGTTAGTTGGCAAAAAGTAGTAAAAAAAAAAAAATTGTATGAAATAAACTTAATGAAATTTGAGTCAAATGCTTAGTCGAGTTGTTTTTTTTTTTTTCGCACTAGAATGACTGGCTGGGAAAAGCCCAGAGTTGCGCTCAATAGCGGAAAACCCCCCGGAAATGCCTAGCAGGTATGCTGCTACTCCTCCTCCTCCTCCTCCTGCTGCTCGTACTGCTTCTCCTTCTCCTCCTCCTCCTGCTGCTGAGCCCTTTTTTCGGTTGTTCTGGGAACATATTAAACACTGAGCATAGAGAAAACAAATTATGAAAATTTCATAATGCATTTCGATAAGTCAAACGTCTAATGCATAATTATGAAAATTTTCATTCAGCCCGAGGCGCCTTTTTCTTATCGAAGATCTAGACGAAGTACAAAATAAAAGACACCCCCCAGCGTGTGCCAACTAATTCGAATCGAAATGTTCTGCTTCTTCTTCATCGTTCTTTTGGTTTTTTTGAAAATTCTTTTGCCGCCTAGTTTTAGATAAGATTTTAATCTTTATGTGAAAAACAACATGTAATTTGTTGTGCGCGCGCGTGTGTGTGTGTGTGTGTGTGTGAGGGGCATGTAGACCTGCTTAAGGTGCGCCTAGGCAACGGGGCTCATCTTTGAGATAAAATCTTTAACAAATTTATAGCCCATAAGAAGAAACTAGAAATCTATATAGAAAATACTTTTAATAAATAATTTTCATAAATTTACCCCAAGAACTCAGAACGCGAGATAGTGAAAATGTTCACAAATTCTCGATTGAACAAATGCCGCCCTGTGTATAAATCACTGAAAGGGCCGATAAGTTCGTCTTACATGAAATATTGAAAAATGTCGAAAAAATTATGACGGCCCCGTTGGCTTCTCTAATTTCTACGCCAAACACCCCACTCTCACAACAGGTGTGTGTGTGTGTGTGTGTGTGTGTGTGTGTTTGATTTGTATTGAATTTCTAAGCGTAGACACAAATCGCTGCTGCATTGCAGAGATCGTGTGTCAGCACGAAAAGGTGCAATGTCCGCCGCGATTGCAACACTACACAAAAGCGCTCAAGAATGAGTCGAACTCACTCACTCCCTCTCTCTCGCTCGCTCTCTTATGCTGTGTGCGCGTCAGCCAATGAGCCACTGTCTTTGCATTGTTTCTCTGCCAGGACGCACGCACCTTTCGCTGGTCATAAAACTGCGCTTAAGGAAGCAGCTACCTGAACAGCGGCAGCAGTAAAAGTCACTCAATACGCGCGCTCTCTCACACTCAAAACGGCGCAGCGCTGCGCTCAGAGAGCGCAGCCGCAAACGCATTGTGTGTGTGTGTGTGTGTGAGTGAGTGAGTTTGTCTGATAGCTATGCTGTGTGCGTGTGTGTGTGTGTGAGTGCTCTGCGTGTGTATATATAGTCATCTCGCTCTGGCGCACGGCGCACGCGCTACAGAATTGAGTGAGTTGAGTTTGAGTGGCTGGCGCTATCGGCTGCGCTGCCGGCGTCGTTTAACCCTATCGACAAATGCTAAACGAAATTTCCTGTGTTTTTGTATCGTTTCAGAGTTGCAAGCGACCATGCGCGCATGGCTTCTACTCCTCGCAGTGCTGGCGACTTTTCAAACGATCGTTCAAGTTGCTAGCACCGAGGATATATCGACCAGATTTATCGCAGCGATAGCGCCAACAACAACAACAACAACAGCAAAGCCAACAACAACAACAACAACGACTAAGGCCATAATCAATACTAAACCAACAACAACAGCATTAGCTAAAGCATTTAAGCCATTCAATGAGTTGCTACTCAACAACAACAACAACAACAAGAGCAGTGATAGTGATATTAAAATGAAGCAACAAACAAGTGCCGTTGCATTAAAACAATATAACGAAGTGCATAAATCAAGAACAGACCAATTAGAATATTCCAAAAATTCCAAAAATAAGCATAAACAGCATAAGCATACTAAATCAACTAACAACAAAATGGCCAAAAACCAGCCACACCAACAACAAACACACACAACAACAACAACAACAACAACAACAACAACGACGACGACAACAGCAGCGCCGCATACACAAGTGTTTGGCCACGCCCCCATAACAGTTGACACCGCCCCCCAATACGAGAACACAGACACCATACTGGGGGCATTCGAAATGACGGGCAAAGCGAACCCAATCATTGTCGAGGACGAGCCAGCCACCTACAGCAGCAAGGAGATCATCAAGGACAAGGTGAAGCCGGATCCATCCACTCTAGTCGAAATCGAGAACAGTCTGCTCTCGCTGTTCAACATGAAGCGGCCGCCGAAGATCGATAGATCCAAAATCGTCATACCGGACGCCATGAAGAAACTCTATGCCCAAATCATGGGACACGAAATTGATTCCGTGAATATACCCAAGCCGGGACTATTGACCAAATCAGCAAACACTGTCCGAAGTTTTACACATAAAGGTGAGTGCGATTAACTAGAGGACTTTACTACAAATATTAACCATATATATATAGAGAGAGAAAGACTATATATCAAATACAATATAAGAAACTGACGAGGGACAGAGAAAAAGTTATGATCGAAAAAGTTCAGTTAGCTGAGTTAGCTGAGTCTTAGATAGAGTAAGATTTATAACTTGATATCTAGGATAGAACCAATCTATGCCTAAGCATAGCTGTATTGGTAAATTCATAGAAATATTAGTTGGCCTCAAGTATTATGCAAATTCTCCATTAGAAAAGAATTCTAAAAATCTTCTGAATCCCAGAAAACAAAAATGAATTTTTCACATTTGCCATTTCATAGTTAATTCCTGCAAAGATATTTTTTTAGTATTTATTTAAAGCTTATATATTTTGAAATTATAATATATATTGCTTTTAAATAGAATTTTTTTAATTTAAAAATATTTTCAAACATTTTTTATTAAAGTTTCCAGACTTTAGCAGTGTCAAATATCTGATTATTTACTAAATTCAATCAAATGTGTTTTCTATTTTTTTTTTTTTTTTAATTTTATATAAATATTAATCTATAAAATGCATTAAAAGAATATACAAATTTTACTCAAATAATAAAAATAAATTTAAAAAATTAAATAAATAAAAATAAATAAATATATATTATATAATAATCTTGTAATATAAATTGATTCAATTAATTTAAAAAAAATTTTTTTTTTTTTTCAATCATTTAATATAAATTGATTCATTAAATATATATATATTTTTTAATCATTTAATATAAAATGATTGAAATAATTTTTTTTTTTTATATTTATATATTATTTTAATTTATTGAAATTGAAAAATTAAATTTGAATATGATATCTGAGATGAAATATAACGGATTTCATGGTTAGCGCTAAAGTATTCCAAAATATTTAAAGAATTCTTGAAGGAAAAAAATATTAAACAATAATAATAATAATAATATGAAAATATTAGAAAACATTTAATTCTTGTAAATTTAGGATTTCTTTTTACAAATTTTCTGAGGCTATTTAAAATTAAAAACAATTAAACAACAATTGGAAACACAATTAACTAATTTCAGTTTAAGAATTTGACTAAAGGTTTTTCTGCATAAAACTCAGAGTTATAGAAATATTTGACCATTCCTACTTTGATATATAAAAGTATATATTACAGACATGGGATCTTTAGCAAGAAAAATCCATTTCATATATTATTTAGAGAAAGGAGAAATTTAATTTTAAAATTTAAGATTTTTATAGTAATATCTTAAAGAAATATACCAAGAAATATTCAAAATTTCTCAAAGTATTTTATATAAGAAATTCTGATATTAGTATCTGCATATTAGATACCTATAGAAAGTCTTGGCAACTCTCTAAACTTCCCTTAAAACTAGGATATGATAAATCTTGCTGCTCTAAGAGCATTATGTAGGGACTCTAGACTCTCTCTCTCTCTCTCTCTCTCTGCTGCGAGCTGTTTGCACCTGCTCGCCGTGTGGCAGTTGGCTTGCACTTAAAATCTGAATCTGAATCTGAAACTGAATCTGAATTCGAATTTGTGTTTGAGCAACGCGTACTTTCCGCTCGCAAAACGCGAATGAAGCGTTGGCCAGGATTTTCCCTCGAAATTATAGTTCATCTAAGCGATTTGCATACCTGGGCCCAGGCCGGCCAGAGAGAGAGAGAGAGAGAGGGAGGGAGAGAGACACCTTTGTCAGGTATTTAAATATACGTTTCATCATTCACGCAAGCGTTGAGAAATCACGCGGAAATTCCGCAGCTTCAAATGAAAGGACAATAACGAAAGGAGCACAGGTAACGCTTGAGCGTGCGCGCTCTCTCTCTCTCGCTCTCTTTCTTTCGCTCTGGCACAGTGTCCTGCGTTACCTGTGCTGTTGGCCGCAAACTCTTAACCCAAATGTGACCTTGAGATTTTTCTAGAGAATTACACCCGGAACGTTTAGCGCATGCGCCAAATGGCTTTTATATTGTGTTTGTAAAAATAACAATTATTATTAAAGCGTATTTCGCATTATTTTCCACAGGATTAGAGGGGATGAACAATAAAGCAGTTAGGCTAGATAGCACTGAGAGTGAGAGAGTGTGAGAGAGAGAGAGATTCACATACATATACACATATATGTATATATATATATATACATATATATCCTAGTTCAGGTAGCACTGCCAAGTGTCTAAAGCCAAGTGTCTAAGCCGTGCTCGAGTCTCGTTTTGGTCCTCGTCCTGCGGCTCACAGCGTTTACGACTCCTTTTCGTTAGCCTCCTTTTGTTTCGTGGTACTTGAGTGTTTTGTTCTGCTTGCACATCTTCACATTTGGTTTTCGTTCCTTTTCGATTCAAATTAAGATTTGCGCCTTGCACCTTGCACCTTGCACCTTGGCGGTGCGCAAGAGCCGCTCCGGCGCACCGCGCTCTCGGTGGGTGGGTCAGGTCTTTTGCAGCAGGCGCCAGTCGTAAAAGTCGGCTACGACAAAGGTAAACGACAGACGGGCAGGGAAGGTGTGTGAGGGAAGCAGTGGCAGCGAGACAGAGTGGGAAAGGCAGTGAGAGGGAGGGAGGTAGATCAGAGCCTAAGCATAATCGCATGATGCCTTGTGGGAATGTGCTAAGATATATTTCCATATATCTTTTATGTGAGAAACATTCTGAACTATTTTGTGTATCTGAGCTTCCTCAACAAGCTTCAAAATAACAAAATAATAAGTTCAAAATTGAGTTCAGAATGATATGGCAGATATATGTATATAAAGAGAAGAGAGCAAAAAGAAAGAATTTCCCTCATCTCTCTTCTTTATAAAGAAATATCTGTCATATATAGATCATGATACGGAATACAACAGAAATAATCAGTAGCAAATTGAGTTCAGAATGATATGACAGATATATATATAGATATAAAGAGGAGTGTGAAATAGAAGAATAACCCTCTTCACTTTTCTTTATATACTAATACTGAGTAGCGAAGAATTACCCTCATCTCTCTTCTATATATACATATAGAGTAAAAAGAAAGAATTTCTACTTAATATGTTCTATATAGTACATACTCAATATATAATATTCCATTTTATAGACTATTATTTGCCTATGCTACTGATCCAAATAATATATCTTTAAACTGAATTTTCCGAAATTTTTCTACAAAAAATACTTTTCATTAATTTCCTTATATATTATATATCCATATATATTATATATCTTATATACAATTCCTACAACTTTTAAGTAATTTCCGATAGACGTAGATCGATATGCTTTATATAGAATCCTTAGCAAATCGATTCCATAGTGCAGTTCTTGCTGCTTCTTTCTTCTACATTCTTTAGCCAGCCTTCCTTATACATATATCTTAATCTATCTCCATTATGTCACATGCTTCAAGTTGACTAACATTTCATCATTTGAATGTTGCCTACTTTCAGATAGTAAAATCGACGATAGATTTCCACATCATCATCGGTTTCGGCTGCACTTCGATGTGAAGAGCATTCCCGCCGAGGAGAAGCTGAAGGCCGCCGAGCTACAGCTGACGCGATCAGCGCTGAGCGTTAGCCAGGCGGTGAACCGGACGCGCTACCAGGTGATGGTGTTTGACATAACGCGCGTGGGTGTGCGGGGTCATCGGGAGCCGAGCTACTTGCTGCTGGACACGAAGACCGTGCGCCTGAACAGCACCGAGACGGTGAGTCTGGATGTCCAACCGGCCGTTGATCGGTGGCTGGCAACACCGCAAAAGAACTTTGGCCTGCTGGTGGAGGTGCGCACGAGGCGCTCCTTGAAGCCGGCGCCGCATCATCATGTGCGTCTACGCCGCAGTGCGGACGAGGCGCACGAGGAGTGGCAGCACAAGCAGCCGCTGCTCTTCACCTACACGGACGACGGCCGACACAAGTCGCGCTCGATCCGGGATGTGGGCGCGCGAGAGGGCAACGGCGGCGGCAACGGCGGCGGCGGTCGCAATCGTCGCCATCAGCGGCGCTCGCGTCGCAAGAACCACGAGGAGACCTGTCGACGGCATTCGCTCTACGTGGACTTCCAGGATGTGGGCTGGAGCGACTGGATTGTCGCGCCGCCCGGCTACGATGCGTACTACTGCCACGGCAAGTGTCCGTTTCCGCTGGCCGATCATCTGAATTCCACAAACCATGCGGTCGTCCAGACCTTAGTCAATAATATCAATCCAGGGAAGGTACCAAAGGCGTGCTGTGTGCCCACACAGCTGGAGGGCATCTCGATGCTCTATCTCAATGACCAAAGGACAGTTGTGCTCAAGAACTATCAGGATATGACAGTTGTTGGCTGCGGCTGTCGATAAGCCGCAAAGCAAATAGCAAGCAACAGAACGAAAGAGAGAGAGGAAGAGTTAGTAGTGAGCAAGAGAGAGAGAGAGAGAGAGAGAGAGAGAGCATCAAATGCTGTTTGGTTCCAAGCCGTCAATGCTTTAAACACAACGCAAACAAAATGGACTGAATATTTGAATTTTAAGTGTAAATCGTAGACTTTAATTGTATGTAGAGCGAAATGCAGCCACCACAAGCGACCAGCCTCAGCATCCTCCTAGGAACCCAGGATCCCAGCCGACGCCGCCGCCGCCTCTGTCACTTTCCACAGCCAGGCTTTGGAAATGTTGCACAGAGCCAAACGCTGAGACGCAAGCAACAACTGTAAATAGCCGCCCCCCACCACGCCCCCATCTACCCGCCCCTAGCAGTCAACAAACAAACAAACAAACAAACAACAAATGCCATAGACCGCACTCTGAGATACTTTTGTATCTTGCTGAATTGAACAAATTGTATAGAAAAGCTAATGCTAAGCTGTATGTAAAAATCGAATCAGGCTAACGAAAATGTCCTGCAAAGAGTAAAAACTTGAAATTATTATAAACAATATATATATATATGTACTAAAAGCTAAATATATGTATATATATTTACCTTGCAGAGGTATTCAAGTTCGTTCCCCAAAACTAAGTGTAAAATGTATCATAAAACAAAGCTAAACAATTATTAACTAAATGAAAAATTTAAACTAAAGTTAAACTACAACTAAAAACTAAATTAAATATAAACAAAAAACAAAAATTGAATGAGAAAAAAAAAACTATCGTTTATTGTTATGCGTTTTAAGCTAAACTCGAATATAATAATCGTATGTTAAATATACATAAATTAATCTAGCATTTAATTTATTAAATTTAAGCAGCATGTTGAAAAGAAAAATTAGTAAAAGTAAAAAAACAAAAGAAAAAGAAAAACACAAAAAAAAAAAAAGAAAGTACTCGAAAAGCAAATATGGAAACGTAATTGCGCCTGGCATAGAGGAGCGCGCCATTTTATTTTGTAATATTCTTATAAATTTTTATTATTTTATTTATTTAAAAAACAATGCTGATGATGATGATGATGATGATGATGGTGATCATGATGAAGAAAGTTGAAAAAATATAAATGAAAAAATCGTATTAAAAAAAACATACAAAAACAATTTAAGCACTCTGCCTTTTTATTTACTAAAAATAGATCATTTCGGAAATGCTGCTAAGCAATATCGAAAAGTTTTCGTAGCACGCCAAGGTGAGTAGCTTAACAACAGCCGAAATTCACCCCTCTTCATGTACCTTCGATAGCTCAGTTGGTAGAGCGGTGGACTGTAGACAGTAAAACACAAGTGATGTGTAGATATCCATAGGTCGCTGGTTCAAATCCGGCTCGAAGGATTTCAATTTTTTATTTTATTTTTTTATTTTTTATTTTAAATTTATATGAATAATACATGTTTTGGAAATTACAATGTATATATGCATATAAATAACAAACAGACAGACAACTTTTATTATAAATACTTTAAACTTTTCAACACATTTAAGTATCCAACAAAAGTATTTGAATTTAAGGGAATGATAAAAAAAATTAATTTGTAAAATAAAATATATTTTAAGAGGTGGTGCAGCAGATTTATTATTTTGAAATCTGCTTTTCTATATCTATAACTCGAACTACATATGTATATTTAAAAATCTCTTTTGAGTTATTACACCTGCTTAAAACGTTTTACCCCCACCAATTCCAATGATTGTCTAATCAAATTTTATTTTTAAAAACTAAAAAATTCACCATGATCCTTCGAGCCGGATTTGAACCAGCGACCTATGGATATCTACACAACACTTGTGTGTTTCGCTGTCTACAGTCCACCGCTCTACCAACTGAGCTATCGAAGGTCTATATATGGTGCGTTCCAAATTCGGTTTAAAAATAGCTTTCGAATACAATTTCGAAGACCAATCAGAGCAAGACAACAACAATTTCGATCACTTTAAACAAAAGTGAATGCAAATGCTTATCGCAGCATAAAAGCTAAGCGCTGCCCGCTGCCCGCTGTCCAATGCTCCTCTGCCCGCTTAACGAAGCAGCGGGCATTACGTGCGCTGCTGTCGATAAGATGATAGCGAGTGCACGCGAACTTAAGTGCTCGCAGGCATTCCAGATAAACATAATAACAACAAAACTATTGTGAATATAAAGAAATCACTCAATGTTCGCGCACTGATATTTGGATTTGGAATCAGATTCGGATTTGGATTCGGATGAAAAACGCAACGCGTGGCGCTTAATCGTAAACAGTCGTCAAGAGGCATGTACAAACGTCTCTCTGCGGAAAACTACAAAGTTGAGCATAAACAATGCCCCAAGAAATAAAATGTTAATGGATAGCACTTTAGTGATGCCTTTTCAGAGAATAATACAATAATGGAAAAATATTCGTAATTTATTTATTTGATAATCAAAGTAAACATTTCTTTCAATTTTATAAATATTTATTCCGGGTTTCTTAATATGTGAAAAGTTTTCTAATTTACTAAAAAATTAAATCAGAAATGTAATCTTAGTTAATTTATAAATTGAAATACTATTTATTAAATGAAATATTTATAAAATTTAAATTTTATTAAATATAAAAAACAAATCAATTGTGTTTTCATTAACATTATATAATAGCTCCATTATGCTTGGCTTCTATTAATTTCACATATATTTCGTATTCAGATTTCTATATTTAGTATCCAGGGTTTAATTATAGATCACACGCATGGATCGCATGCACACTGCAGTTGGTTAAGCTCAAAGCTCGCGGCGTAAACAATGAAAGCTTTCAGTAGAAAAATGCACTAATACAAAAGCATTCACCAATACATGTAGAGATATGAAGGCAAATGATGCGAATCAATCAGCAGGCGATCTAAATATGATGCAATTCATGTTATAGGAGGGAACGCGATTATTATTCTATATATTCGATAATATGTATACACAGTCAGTTGATAAGGATTGCGGCAGACCCAGACAAGTAAATTGAGGTTTTTGTCACATATATGTATGTATGTATATATATATAATGAAAACCGACTTGAAGCTATTTATAGAATATCTCAGAACAAAAACAAGTAAGAACGTTGCAGTTAGGCGCCACTAACTGCGATATACTTTGTTCCCATAGGTGCATCTTATTTATTTAATAAACATTTAATTAACGAAATATTTCGGCAATTAGAAAACGTACATGGCAAGCAACAAACGTTTTTCCTACACATACATACAGATTTACACATGTACACACTATACGAGTATACACAATTTTCTAAGTATACATACAAAAGTTTGCATGCCAGAATATTCTAAGAATTGTGACTGAATTGGGAATTTTTCGATCGTTACTTTAGTTTTGTCAAAAGGCGCTCTAGCAATGCCTTATTTGGTTTTAGTTAAAACGTCATAAATCAGGGAAGTGGCGCTGGTGGTAAGCGCTATGCAAGCTATACTTAGGTGCGTGGGTTCGAATCCCGCAGAAAACTTTTTTTCAAAAATTATTTATTTTTTATTTTTTTATATTTGTATATTTATTATAAAATGCTTCTGCCAATTGATGATAATTTATAAACATACGCATATGAATTTTGCATTTAAGCAAAAACTAAAACAATTTTTCCGATTTGCCACGCTGTGTGGCAAGCAGTTTTTCTATGCATGCATATATGTACATATGTATGTGTACACAGATGTTTGTAAGTGTATACACATCCAAAAGTGTATACATATTGCAAGAATTGCGATTGTATTGTTTTGTTTCGTCACAAGCTGCTGATCAGCTGACCAGCTGTGAATTGATTTAGGTTTAGCTAACGATTACATGTTGTTTTCAAAAGACCTAGGTTCGAATCCCGGTGGAAACTTTTTATTTATTAATCAAAAACTTATCAATTTTATTTTTTTAAATTTATTAATATTATTATATTTATGTTAAAATGCTTTTTGCCATCTAAGCTACTAAGCTATTATATGCATGAATTATGCAGTTGGCCACAACAAACTTCTTTGCCGATTTGCCACGCCCCCAGTGAGCGTAGACGCATAATTTTTTGCCAGTTCTTAGAAAAGGCCGAGGCTAACATGACTGCAAAATTCCAAAAATGCGAAAATTACAGGGTATTTTTCGATATGCCACGCCCCCAAAGAGGCTGAAAAATTATTTTTGGGGCATCGATAGAGGAGAACATTAGTAACTCAACCATCCAATTTTCAAGCTTCTAGCTCTAAAACTGTAGGAGATATAAACTTTTGCGGTTTGCCACGCCTCCTGTGGGCGTAGATATATCTACCATAGCTTATTAGTCTTGGGTTGTCAACCCGAGTATACATGCAAAATTTCAAGTCTCTAGTGTCAATAGTGTTCTAAATATAGCACAATTTGAAAAATCACTATATATTCAGGTCCGATTTGCCACGCCCCCAATGGGCGTAGACATATAACTTTTTGATCGATCTTCTTAGAATCATAACATTAACTCACATGCAAAATTTCAGCGTTCTAGCTTTAACGGTGTAGAAGATACGTATTTCCCGATTTGCCACGCCCCCAATGGGCGTAGATATATCCGCCATAGCTTTTTGAACTTGGGTTGTCACCCCGAGTATACATTCCAAATTGCAACTCTCTAGCTCATCATCTAGTATGATAACTTAACTATGGGCGGAAGAGTTTTCCGATTTGCCACGCCCCTAGTGGGCGGATCGGGAAAATTTTTACACTTTATAATTCGGGAGCATATATGAGTATATGTTTAAAATTTCAAGTCTCTAGCTCTAATAGCGCCGAAAAATATTGCGTTCATACGGACAGACGGACAGACGGACAGACGGACGGACGGACAGACGGACAGACGGACAGACGGACAGACGGACGGACAGCAAGACGGACATTGCACAAAACCAATATACTTTTTTCCCTTTGGGAACAAAGTATAACAAGTTGAATGTTGATGTCGGGTATTAACAGCTGTACGAAACTCGCTCAAGGTACAAAAGTTGTTATTGTAGATGTATTCAGAATTTAATGTGCCTTAACTCTATCTGTAGAATTTAGAGGATAAGCCAATATACTCTTCTTAGTGCATTGACAAGTAAACAGATTCTCAGTCAGCTAAAGGCGACTAGAGACCGAGGCAAGACAAGTTTCGAATCCGTGTGAGTCATGTTTGGATTTTATTTATTTACTGTTTCTTCTTCCTCTTCTTCTTGTTCATCTGCCTCTTCTTCGGTTTTATCAAGGTCCAGTAAATTAATTTATCCCGGTTCTGTAGTGCACTACAAAGTCAATTTTCGGCTCAATTAAATGACTCATCCGAGCAGCTAAAAAGCCAGCAAGAGACAGAGATAGAGAGAGAGACAGAGAGAGAGAGAGAGAGAGAGAGAGAGAGAGAGAGACGCAGCAGTAGGGATTTCAGATTAGTTGCTAAATAAAATAAAACTAAGTACAAAATGTTGAGGAGAGATGCAGCAAAAGGTGTTTGAAAATTTCCCGGAACTTGGCAATTTTTTTTCTCGCTAGATTTTGACCAGGCGATAAGACGCCCACATACCAAACGTAAAAGAGAAGAAGAAGACAAACTAAAGATTCATTCAATCATCGCAGGAAATTGATACCAACATCATGAGAGCAAAACCAAAAGAGAAACTCTTTAGATCGTTCCATTGCGATAAGCCGAGGGAAAAACTATTTGAGTCATTCTTAAAAAAATTATGAACATAACTAGTTACCTGACCGAAATTATGCTGGACGCGCCCCCCGCCGGGCACGCTCGCCCTCGGCCCAAAAAAAAAAAGGGCCAATCATTTTCTTATCTAACAAGACAGTTTGGGCAATCGATCCAATATGCTATATATACATATATGTATATATATGCAGGCATATACATACATTCATACACATCTATAGTTTCCTTCATCTTGTAGCTCTCATACCTTGCTCAATGGATCACACAAATTGCCGCAAGGCTCTTAGCTGTACCTCATCCTTATACGCATATATATATATATATATGGAAGTATGGTTGTGTGTGTGTTTTTGTCAGTAATTAACCGTAAGCTGTCAGTTTTTTCGCTCCGCTTGCTGTCCATACTTCTATATAGTATATATGTAGATATATAGATTAACTGATATTGCCACAACAGTTTGCTTGGTTGCTTGATACCCTGTATTTATTGAAGATAGAATAGTTTCAACTGCTGCATAGATATGCTACAGCATAGCAGAGGTATATTAAGTGGAGCAATTGGATATTCCTATCTAAGATTTATATACAAAGCATTAGTCAAAGTGTATGCTACGAATCGCTGCATACAGGGTATATTATTATGCTCAATCAATCAGTGATTTATCTATTATCGATAACTATTTTGTTGTTCATATATAGCTATATACAGGGTATTTTATAATGTTTACATGGAACAATCACTATCGTTTCTATTGTGAGAGCTAACGCGAAAAGTAACTCAAATTTATATCGGTATACAGGGTATATGCTAGTCTATCTATCTATATATCTATCGAGAGAGATTCGATAACCCTTTATCTTTGTCCAAATATGTGTACATGAATATACCTTGCATAGGGTAGCTGCCAGTCAGTCATACTCAATCGGCACTCGCTTACGAATTCAATAGAGGGTATCTGGCAGTCAGGCACTCTGACAGTCGGCGCACGCCTACTTGTTCTTTGTTTTATGTCTTGCTGCCTTCTCTTTTTGTGTTTTTGGCATCCTAATTGGTTTGTTAAGTATCCCGCTTCGTCCCGCTCCGTGCTGTGGGCTCTGCTGCGTTGGGTCTGGGCCTCGTGTGTGAGCCTCGTCGCGCTTATCAACAAACACTTTGCGAGGCGCCGCCGCTGCCGTTGGCAGTGCCATTGCCGCTGCGGTAGTTTGTTCTAGGCCAGGCCAAGAAGCCAAGTGCGTGCCCACCTGCCTCTTGCTTGCTGATAAGACATACTCAGCTCTAAAGAATCATTTTTTTGTTGCTTTGGGCGCGTGTTTGTTGCATGATTCACTTCTTGGCTTGGCCACAGGCGAAGTCCCGGCAGCAGAGGCTGTGGTAGAGGCAAGGACAGGGGCAGAGGCAGGGGCAGATGAGTCATTTGCAGCGAGTTTCTAGGTGGCCCCGTTAATTGTCGCTGTGATAGCAATGCAGCGCAGCGCCCTCTTTGTTTACACGTCTAAGCGCCGTTGTTTGATCCACCGAATAACAGACGAAAATCGAAATCGAAATCGAAAACAACAACAGCAACAGCAACAGCAGCAGCAGCAATAACAATAATAACCACAACAATAACGTCGCCACGTTCATTGCTTGCGCTGCAAAGCTCTTATCTCTCGCTCGCACACTCGCACGCTTGGCGTAGCTTTCACTCAAGAGCGCACGCACACATACAAAAGCACACCACACACCACTGGCAAACGTTTTGATTTATTCAACGCTTGGTCGCTCACTCGCTGATAATTCGAATGTAATTCGCGTCGTTTGCTCATTTATGCGTTTTGGCGTGCGTCACACATCGACCTTCGATAGCTCAGTTGGTAGAGCGGTGGACTGTAGAGCCAGTTGTACTTCAGAGTAGAAATCCATAGGTCGCTGGTTCAAATCCGGCTCGAAGGATCATGTGAATTTTTTTGTTTTTATTTATTTTAAAAATTATTATTAAATAAATGAGTAATAGAAATGTATGAAAAACATATTTATATGTATATATCTAGTAAATTTTGCATATTTGCATAATTGAAATTCTACTGTTTTTGAAAGTAGATTTTATAAATAGTTTTTGTAATAAAAAATTTTTTTAATTTAGCAATAGTTTATAAATGAAGCAGCAAATTGAATCGCAATTGAACTTGGGAAAATCAATTCTTTTCTGATTAATTCATTCGCTTGTAACATTGATCGCTTTAAAGTTGAATTTCATTTATATGGACTACCCAGAGAGAATGGCAACAATTGTATGCAGCTCAATTTGCATGGCCAGACGCTTAGCCGCTGCGACGCATCGTCTCCCCAAAGGGCAACACCGGCAAACGTGCAACAAAGCCGACCAGAAAATGTCTGTCAAAAGTTGTTGCAGACGTCCTGCCGCTGTTTCGGCTGATGGTTTTGCTGACTGGTGGCTGCTTCTGCTTCTGCTTGTGCTTCGGTTGCAGCTTCTGCTTGTGCTCCCAAACAGATGCTATCAATACATCATTTGCCTTTGTGCTGCTGTCACAAATTCATTCACCTGTTCTCGGCCAGCGACTGATGATGAAGCCGCAAACCTGGCCGCCACACAATTATATTGCGTTGATCTCCAATTAGGCTGTCGAAACTCCATTTACACTGCAACGGGCGTCCCATAAAATATGAGACTTGGCCTTTCACACACGCACACACACACACACACACCGAAGAGAAAGAGAAGAAGAGAATAATAATAATAATAATAATAATAATGTATGAAAAAAACTCTTGCTGTGATGCGTGAGTTGCAAGTCATCAAGGCATCTCCAGGCAACATCATCATCATCGGCAGGTTAAGTAAATACAGATATGAATGAATTGCTGTGCATCCGACTGCGGATAGATGTGGATATGAATGTGAAGATCTGGATCTTGGCGAATCATTGTTGGAGTGGAGTGGAGCACAGCTTGAGTGCAGGCGCTTCCCCCCTCCTGGTGGCCCTGGCTCTGTCCCCTCTCGCACAGTTGCAGCTTTTTAGTCTCCTTTGTCTCGTTTCAACAACTGTTTTACGAAAAGCAATTCGTGTAATTTGCTGCTCCTCAATGGGGCATGGGGCATGGGGCATTGGGCATGTGGTAAGTGGTAAGTGGAAGCCCTAGGCATGCATAATTAGTTCAGCACTCGTCGCTAGCTACCTTTCAGCCAGCCACAGGCATTTCATTGGAATTTGCATCTGCATTTGCCAATCTAACGATAGAACTTAATACCCACAACACTCTTTCACGCCATTGTTGAAATTCCAATGAGAAATGAGAAAGTTGTTGACTGAGCTGCATGCTCTACCATCATACATCGATATATTCGTCGCATGATTAAAATGAAATAGGATTGTAAAAGGGAAAAGATTTGGATATGCGTGAATTTCTTTACCACCCTAGATAGGCAGGCTTTAAAATGGGGCGCCACACACACGCACACCCAGTTAGATGCGAATGAGTGATGCTGCCACCAGATTGTGGCATGTAGCGAGGCAAAAGTCGCGTCACTTTGTCTGCAGCTGCGAGACTCGCGAGTTTTGCTTTCGCCACAGACTCGCAGAAGGCGCTGCTGCTGCTGCTGTAGTTGCTGCTGGGAGAAAAAAGAGATCTAAAAAAAAAAAGGTAAATCTTATTAAAGCGCAACCAAGTGCCACGGATTAGTGTCTAACAGGCAGAGCGTGGCTGCCCCAACAGGTGCTGTGCAAATGCCACTTAAACAGGCAGCCTGACAGGCAGCTGGGAGGTGCAGCTCCATGTAGGTTGGGTGGATGGCTGGACCAGCTGGACCCCACAGGATCCGGCCAGGGTATTAGCATATAAGCTGCGTCGTCTAATGAAGCAGCTGATGCACCAACCAGTTCGCTGCTCAAGTCTTTCGAATGCAATGCGAAACGGAAGCAAGCTGCACTCAATGCAAATTTTTTAATAAAATCAAAATCAAAATCCGAATGAGAATAAAAACACAAACAAAACAATTAATCAGCATTTGCAGCAAAACTAAACTTGATTCAGATCGTTTGCAATTGAGATTTGTCTATTTGTCTACTAATTGATAATCGCATTTAATGCTGATTGAAGGGTTCTCCTGCGGGGGTCTTTTCTCTCTCTCTCTCTCTCTCTCTCTCTCTCTCTCTCTCTCGCCTCTTTCAAATGGGGTCGTTGAATTTGTCACTATTAATTGCAGCAGCTTACAGATAAAGTACACCCTGATTAGAGCTCTTGTAAATATTTATGGATATACGATTTATATTTATATATTCATTTGTGAATAATGAATAGATTTAGTTTATTATGTAATATAACTGTTTAGGAGTGCACAACGCTTTTGATAAAGAGATCTGCAGAGATATGCAGGAAAATGCAATATGATAAAATTAATTATGATAAACAAATGATAAAAAGTAAAAAAAAAAATAATTATAAAATTGCAAAATATATTAGGAAAATATACACAATGATTATAGATAGAATTACAGTGAAAATGTAGACTAAAATATAAGTCTTAAATTTAGCAAAAAAAAATATAACGCATATAATTAAATGAGCGGAAATAGCTAAAGAGAAATCGTTATCTATATCTATATTTATATATATATTAACACCCTATGGGATATCATCTAATAAACTCTGAAATCCATTTAATTACAAATATATTTTGAGTAGAGTATCGCAGAGTCGAGAGAAAACTGTATTCAGTAAACAAAATAGTTCTATATGAGTAATTATGAATGCAGCTTGGGGCTAGCAGTAGCCAAGAGCTTTAGATTTAGCAACTGCTCCCCCGCCAGCTCCATAGAGCTGCAATGAATTCAACTAAAGACTGGAAATTGAAATTGAAAATTGAAAATTGACATAGAGCTGCTGGTGGACTGGGCTGCGGCTGGACTTGGTGTGAGTTTGATTTATCATTTGCTAATTGAAAAATTATACTGCAAGCGCATTTGACAGCCAGTTAAGTTTCAAATGTTGTCATTTGTCGTTGTTGTTGATAGGGGGGGGGGGGGGGGGGGGGGGTGTGTGTGTGTGTGTGTGTGTGAGGGGCTGGGGATTGAGTAATACGTGGCTAAATCGAAGGGTTGATATGAAGTGGCTGACAGTGCCAATTTATTGAATGATCGAGCCCAAGTGCTTGGCTGCTTTGTAAATGATACAACTTTGGAATTTTTTCCTAGGAATTTTGATTGAGTTGAATAAACAATTGACGTTCATTGATTTGCTGTTGCTCGCATGTATTTAATATGTAAACGAATTGTGTAAGTCGTTGGGCGCTAAAAATAGCTCAGGCGTATGCGAAATCCAACTGCGAATTGCGAATGCGATTCTGTGCAGGCGATTCGCAAATAAAGCAATGCAAACAGACTAACGAAAGACTTAGGCAACGAACTGGCCACAACAACAACAACAACAACAACAACAGCAGCAGCTCATTGTTTGGCCAACGAAAATTTATAAGCTACCAGGCAAATCAATGCACATAAATAAACAAAATGTGACGTTGAGCGAAAGACAAGCACTTGAAGTATTTTAATTGTATAAATGCCAGCACTGATGATCGCCACCGATCTGCCGATCTACCGATCTACCGATCTACACATCTGCCCATCTACCGTTCCACAGATCTTCGCTTTGGCACACCCGATTGCCACAATCTTTGACAAACAGCAACAACAACAACAACAACATGAACTGCAGCTGAAGTCGCAGCAATAACAATTGCGTTTACACTATGCAACAAAATTAGGAAAAATACAGATGACGTTAGTTACTATTGCAATAAAGCTGCGTAAATGAATATAAATTATGAACAGCTGCTTAACATTATATTAAATAATATAATTAAATATAAATAATAATTATAAAATAATATAAATTATGAACAGCTACTTAACATTGTATTAAATGTTATTAACAGTCGTAGAATACTTTGAAACTGACTTTACAAATATGCATATTAAATTTTGTATAATCAAGAAAATATTACAGATTTAATAAATTTTCTTATGCAATACTTAATCAACTATTTTTTTTTTTATATAATATTTTGTGTCTTAAATTAATAAATTTATAAGAAATAATTCATAAATGTATAATAAAAAAAGCATACATTTTTTACATCTTCATTTTATTTTTTATTTTCTTTGATTTAGAATTAATTGAAAATCAATTTATTGGTTATATTTTTCATTTTTCATTGTACCCAAATTTTTCTGTAAACAATAGTTTTGATTTTGATTTAGAATATATATTTAATTAATATTAATTATATATAATATTATTAATATGTTTAAAAAATATTAATTAAATATAAAAACATTATTTATTTTGTTTTTATTTAGAATAAACATTTAAAAAATATAATTAAAATATTTTAACAATATTTGTTGTTTTTGTTTAGCATATATATTTAAAAAAAATATATAAAAAATAAATTTATTATTTAAAAACAATAACATATATATATATATATATATATATATATATATATATATATATATATATATATATATATATATATATATATATATATATTTCTTTTGATTCTTTAAACATTATATTTTGTTAAATTGAAATTTGTCTTCTTTAATTTTATTTAAATTTGCTTTAATCATATCATTTCATTACTTCATTCTCATATTTTTTTAGAATTTGGTTTCGTTTCATTTAATTTCTTAATTCTCATATATATTTTTTTTGTTTAGAATTTTTATTTATTTTTTTTTTTTCTGTAAGAATATTATTTTAGTTATTTATCTTTTTATTTCTATTTTAAATAATTTTCAATTTATTTTTCAATTTAATTTTTTTTTTTTATATTTATAGCTTTGTTTGTTTGTCGCACAGTGTTTTTGCATTGGGCTTTCAGCGCTGCTCAGCACTGTTCCAGCTGGACTGCAGCACTGGACTGAGAGGATCTGAAGGAGAGTTAAGAGTTAAGAGCTGGTGTAGCTGGTGTTTGAGCTGCAGTCGCTTGCGCCTACGACAATTTATGTGTTGGCTTGAAATTTCTCACAGAAAACAAAGGAAATTCCAATCGAACGAACGGAATGTTAAGGCGAGTAGCGCTCAAGTCCTCCGACTTCTCTCGATTTACTCGATTGGGCCGCCGCCGCAGCAGCCGCTGACATTTTGCATTTCGTGCAACGCATTCCTTGGGGCGCTGTTGGGCGCATGCGTACCACACACCAAGGCTGGAGTAGGCGAGCCAGCCAACGGACAAGCGACTCGGAACTTGGCTGTTGCCCAAGCATTGACACTGATGAGCCGCCGATGTTAGCCAGAGGGTCTCTCACTCTCTCTCCCTCTCTCTCACTCTCTCTCACTCTCTCTCACTGTGTGTGTGTGCAGTCAAGGTGGTCACCCTAAATGCAACACGCAACAACAACAACAACAACAACTGCGGCGTGATTGTTATGGCTGCTTTGCCAGTTGCCAGTTGGCAGTTGGCAGTTGGGAAGTTGGGAAGTTGGCAGTCACCTTGTTCCCCAGTTGCATTGTAAATTCGTAAAACAATAAAGAAATAAATTACTTTCGGCCCCAGTGCAAGTCGAAACATTCAGCAACTTCAGCTCCAACTTGAGGCTCAAGACCAAGCTCAAGAACTCTTGTACTTGTGCTCGTGTGAGCTCGAGAGGAACAGGCAAAACAGACAGACGCACGGACGGACAGCCACACGGACAGTTGGCACAAAGAACACGACAAAGCGTTGAAATCGTCGTGCCTTTTGTCTGCCACGGCCAGAATGGCCAAAATGGCCGTTCAGCTGTTGGACCAGCCAACGCGGCCGCCACAGCAGTCAGAGCACAGCACAACAAGAACAACATGAAGACGACGAAGTTGTAGTTGTAGTAGTAGTCGAAGAAGAAGAAGAACAAGAAGAAGAACTACAGTGAATACCCAACGTGTACCTCCTACAATTCTTTCGCTGCGCACCCAAACATAATGTCTGACATGAACTTTGCGCGCTGCCTGAAATTGCAATTTTAATGCAATTCGTGAGCAACCGCAGCCCCCGTCGCAGCCGCAGTCGCCGTCGCAGTCGCAGTCGACTTCCAGCCAATCGTTCAAGTCCAAGTACAATTGGACCACCCCGACAGCAAATGCAACTGCAGAAACCGCCGAGACTTTGACTGCGATTCGAATAGCCAAAGGGGCTGCCAAGGCTGCAAAACTGGGGCTGGCCAAGCAGACTTACAAAGGAATCAAAAAAGAAAAGATATATACATATATTCATATATGCATATATACATATATACATGTGCATATGTATGAGTATGAGAATTACATCTGCGCAGCTAAGACTTGCTAACATAACTAGTCTAGTGGGCGGCTTGAAAAGTTCTAGAATGAGATCTTTTGAGGCAGCATATATAGATATATAGATATTTATGACTGGAATTAACCTGAGTAATATGTAATAGTTATTCATCTCTAAGCTTCTAAAAAAAAAAAAAAAAAAAATATATATATATATATATATATATATATATATATATTTGTTTAATATTATAGAATAAAATAATACTTTAAATAACTATAATAATATAATATAAAAATATTTTTGAACTATGATGAGGCTTAGTTTTCGAAGAAATAATATATTATGAAAAATATATAAATATAAATAAAATAATAATATAAATTTAAATATATATTTGCATGATTTTATTATTTAATTCATTTTTAAATTTTATCTATTTTTAATTATTATTTATAAATTTTTGTATATTTACACATACATTTTTTAGACTTATCTCAACTGTTTTATATACATCCCTTTTTTTAGCTTCATTCTTTTCCTTTCAGCTTTTTCGAAAAAATTATAATAAAAATATATAAATGATTATTTTAATGATTTTATTATATATATATATATTTTATTATATATAATAAAATGACTGAAGCTGAACTTTGGTACTGAACTATTACTAAGCTAGATACTTTTTGGAACATACAGTTAACAGTTACATGAAAAGGTATTAACACATATTCGTACAGGTAAGCATTGGTAATATGTAAGCATTACGAAAACATTAACAAATAGATATAATACTGATATTCTTACATTTAACATATACATGTTATGGCTTTATGTTAAGCAATCACAACAATCATAAACTAACATTTTTTATATTTTGCAATATTTTTGAAAATATTTTAACTTTGTAATCTATTAATATTTTCTAAAATTATTTAAAAAATAAAAATGATAAAAAAAAACTAAAAATTACATGAAATTAATTTAAAAATGTTTCTCTGTTATTTTTTTGTAATTGCTCCAATATGTTTAATTGATTGTCTTAATATTTTTTTTTATTTTTAATTTTTTTAATATTATATTTGTAATCTATCAATATTTTCTAAAAATTATTTAAAATACTAAAAATTATAAAAAATAATTTGTAATATATGCAAAACCAAAAATTATATGATATTTATTTAAAATAACATGTTAAATTGTCTTAATATATTTTTTCTTTTTTTTTTTATAATTAAAAATAATATTATAAATTAGTAATTATCAATATTTTCTTAAATTATATTAAAAATAAAAATGATAAAAAAAAAAAACATTAAATATATATAAAACTAAAAATTACATGAAATTAAATTGAAAATAAAATCTAGATTCCTAAGATGCTTTTTCCTCTTCATGCAATTTTACCTAGCTTTAGTTGCTTACATTTGACTGTCCTAAATAGTTTTTAGAAATAATTTGATTTATTCTCCCTTGTTAACTGTGCATTTGATCAGTAAATAATTTGTAATTACGCTTGCGATGCTTGAGTTCGCTTAAGACAATCTTTATAATTATTGATAAATCGCGGCAATTTAATAATAACCAAAATTAATAGACGAGCACAAGACAACAAGAGCTGCCTGCCAGCCACATAATTGCCCCACACACAGAGCGCGCTTTATCGCTGATCATCAACATTTGTATAGAAACTCAGATATATGTATATATAATGTATGTATATATATATATATATATATATATATATATATATATATATATATATTTGTGTATATAAAGACAATAGCTCTTCGATCGTACCTCGTGTACATCTTTTCTTTTTTTCTTATTTTATTTTATTTAGCTCGAGGCAGAACAACAGAAAAACATTTGGCGTTGCCAACATGTCTGCCATGACAAAAGCCAAAGCCAGAGCCAGAGCCAGAGCCACAGAGTCTTCTTGTGAGTCTTGTGAGTCTTGAGAGCGTGTTCGAGTCTGATGTCTTGAATCTCCGTGTCTGGGCTATTGGCTCGAGCTGTGGCTCGACTGACAATGAGACTCTCATGAAATGCCAAAATGTCTAGCTGCGAATGCTACACGAACAGCAGCCAAAAAAAAAAAAGCTTAAAAAAAAAAAACAACACAATGATTTCAATAATGAACTGTATTTTCATTTTTTGTGTAATTTTTTTGTTGTTGGCCGAGGCGAGGGCTTAATCTAGATAAACACACAAGCCGTTGCTGGCAGACAACGTGTGTTGTTCATTTGCCGCTGCCACGCCCCCTTTACCCTTAGAGGCCCCGAATAAGCGGCTCAATACGTTTTGCGCCTTTAATGGAATTCAATTCAATTCTTATCGTGCGGCAAATTATTGTTATTAATTATTTGAAAATGAGGCAGCGAGCAGGCAGCGTGGCTAGAGGGATGCAGAGGCTTAGAGCAGAGTCGTTGAGCGGAGGTACGGGGAACGGGGCTCAGAGTACAACAATTGCTCAAGGGCTGGGAGCGACACGCTGTCTGTGACTGACTGACTTGTAGCTCGAGCTGCCTGATTGAAGCATAAATAATTTCATTATTATTATTTATTAGTTGTTGTTGTAGCGTATTATTATTGTTGTTGTTATTGTTGTTGTGGCGCACCTTTAGCAAATTAGAAATCGCCGCATTCGCGTTGATTGCGGATTAGCCCCCAACTTGAATGATGTTTGACTGCCAGATTGACTCAATGACTGAATGACTGACAGTCAGACAGACTATCTGAATGACGCTGAGCTGAACTCACATTGAACCTCATTCAGCAGCATTCATATTTCATCAGCTCTTTACACTTGATTTCTGCTTAAGGAAGAAAAAAAAAATAATGATTAACAATATTTCTATGATTTAACTATTGTTGAGAAACAAGTATTGCAATGCATTTCAAAAATAAACATGATTTTATCACAATTGTTACGTTCTTAAATGCTTCACATAAATATATATATATATAAGGTGTGTGACAATTAACAGATAAATATAAATGAATCGATGGAATTAAAATCTATCTTAAGATTGGCGTGATTGAATATTAAGACTGTTGAAATATTTAGCGCATCCTATTGAGAGTGTGAAAGTGGGGCTAGGAAAGTGGAGAAGGTATTTATATATTTATTTTATTTATTTTTGAATTTAAAAATATGTAGTTTAGAACATTACGAATATAGTTTTCATTTTGGCGTATTAGATTACATTTAATTAATATATATTTTATATTTTATTAACAAATTATGTGTAAGAACATAGAAATTCAATTTATCTAATAAATAAATAATTTACAATTGTTTAAACTTATTTTATATTTATTTATTTTTATTTTTTTAATATTATTACTTTTAATGTATTTTTTAGCTACTTTTTAAATAATTTATTTATTTATTTTTATTTAAATTTATTTTGTATACACATTTATTATATTGATTTTTATTTTTATTTATTTATTATTATTAATTCTTTAAAAATTAATTTTTAGCTACTTTTTTATTTAATTTTTTTTTATTAAAATTTATTTTCCATAAATATTTATTATATGTATTTATTTTTTAATTTTAGTTAATTTTTTATTATTATTATTATTATTATTTTGTATTAATTTTGTAGCTACCTTTTTATTTATTTAAATTTACTTTGCATAAATATTTGTGATTTCTTTCATATTCTTAGTGATTTATTTATTTAGCATATCGAGCATAGCTCTCGACACGATTGCTGACTAAGGAGCTCGCAGTGAAGTACACTTGAAGAAAACTTGAAGTAGTTCAATGTCTCGGCTAGTGTATATTGGCTTTGTTGCCCTTTCGACAGTTTCTTCAGTTGTTTAAATAATCTATAGATGTGTATTTGTGCTTCTTTTGTTCCTGCTCGTTTATTTTCGCTTTTTTTTTTTTATTTATTTTTATTTTATTTTTTTTTTCTGTATGGCTGAAAATAACAATGTGAGCTATTCATGGTGCGACGCTGTCAGCTTTTTGACATTTGCGCCGCGGCGTGCCAAAAAGTAGCGAAGCGTGTGGCGATCGTCGCGATCTCAGAGATCTCGAAACTCGGATCGCAGATCACAGATCACGGCACAGACTGAGATCTCAGTTGGCAGTTGTGAGTTTTGTGGCTGAATACAAATTGGTAAAGCCAACAGAGGCAACAGCCAACAGCCAACAGCTTACAGGATGAGCTGAAGCTGAAGATGAAGATGAAGTGATCGCACACAGCATCGCACAGCGGGCAGATCATATAATGATCATTCATCATCATAATAATGGCAGGGTAGTCGAGGCTTGTGCCCAGCTTTCATTGGGCATTGCGTGCCCAACAAATAACAAATAAAAATGTCTGTATCTTGGCCACATGACAGGCCCGTAAAGGCCATAAATGTGTTATACTCATACGCAAGACGAAAATGAGCTTTCATATGCATTTTTAATGATTCGTAATGCCTGTCAGTTCATTCTCTCTATATATGTGTGTCTGTGCATATGAGCCTCAAGAGTCGATCAAGTGATCCATATTGAGGCGAATTTCGTTTAAGATCGCTCTTTAAGCGAATCAACTCAAGTATTTACACATATGTATATGGAGTGCTTTTATTTGCGCTTGCGCTGAACTTCATTGTAGGCGGAATACATTTCAAGGCATTCATTATTTCATTGTTTTAATTTATTAAAAATATTTATATATATTTTTAAAATTTTAATACATTTTTTGACATGAAAAAGAAATTTATTTTATAAGGGAAAAAAGCTAAAAATTAAATTCTATGAGAATTCCTGTTGAAATGAATCTATAGGAATTCGTATATGCCTATCTCATATTGCATATATGTTCTAAAAATGTACTAAAAAGTAGAACGGAGGCTTGTTGATTTTCATATTGAATTACTTTACTATTAAAATCTGAAAAGGAATTAACTTGATAGCTTTATTTCTATTAACAAATGTTCATTGGAAAAATAACATTAATCAAAAATGAATCTAAGCTAATCTAGAATATGTTTGCTCTATTTTGAAAATATATGCGAAAGCAACATTTGAGTAGAATATGTTACCATATGTGATCTAAAAATACCACAAACTTGATTTAAATTTGTGAAAACGCTAATTTATTCTATTTGCATCAAATATGAACATTTCTCAATGTATATATCGCCCTTCTATGTGATTCTCATGCATTCAAATACCCCTCACATTGACTTTCCATGTCACGCAAATCATATTTGTAATTCAAGTAGGTTTAGACCTTCTTCCTACCTCGACTCAATGCAACTTTCTTGATTACTTTTGCCTCTCAAAATGATGAGATTAACGATTTGAGTTAAGCTTTAATGACTTACTGTTCTTATGCTAATCAATAACGGTACTCTATGCTTCTCAGGCCTATCGAATTACACATTAAAAATTAAACAGTCCTAAACACTTTGTTTCAATCAAAATCAAATTCAAGTTTGTGGCTTAAGTCTTTTGTTTGACTCAAGCCTATTTAGCTTTCAACAGCAAATTGATGTGTGCATGCGTGTGTGTGTGTGTGTGTGTGCGTGTGTGTGGTCCACATCCTGACCACAAATTGCTAATCAGCGCATCAACCACACACAGAGAGCGAGACAGAGAGAGAGCGAGCGAGATAGACTGAAATTTATGCGTCTTATTAGCGCGTCTCAAATATTTTCGCAGCAAACAAATTAGCTCCACTTAGGCGGCGCAAATCTTTCATTGGAAACCCAATTGGCAAAAATTATTTCATCAAATATGAAGACTAACAAAAACAAAAAAAAAAGTGAAGGCGATAAAACCGAAACGTTGTTAGCTGCGTTTTTTTTAATTTTTATCTTTTTGTCTTTTTTAGCTGGCCAACACCCAAAGTGTCTATGCGCACACCTTCTTGACTATGCTGCGAGAGTTGAAGAAATATAAATGAAAAAAAAAAGATGAGAAAAACAAAACCCAAAAAGCCGAAACGAGACATAAAAAAATCGTTAATAAATTTCATATATATATATGTATATATACAGTGTAGGAGCAGCGGCAGCAGCTGTACGAAATGATCACAGCTGCAGTCGAAAGGGAGCTAACCTTTTATGTGGACCTGGGACCTGGGTAGGCCAAGCGAGATAATCTAAAGTAAAACTCGTGGAGCATAAATAAAAAAGAAATTACTTAATTTCTTAATAATGTTGTGCTGTTGTTGTTGTTGTTGTTGTTGTTGCTGTTTGCCAATGGCTTGTTTCGACAACTTTTTTATAATCCTTTTAGGCCCCGCGGCCCTTGGCTGCACTGTGAGAAATGCTGCAGCGCTACATCAAGCTCTTGTTGTTGTTGCTTGTTGCTTGTAGTCGGCCTGTGCGGGCCTTTTGCATTCTGTTGAAATGAAATCTTTATTTCCTTTCGTGACTATAATTAATAATTTTTGGTTTTGCTTGTTTTTGGCTTTTTTTTTTTCATTTTTTCTGTGTTCTGTGTGGCTAGTAGAGTTAACAGCATGCAGGAGCAGCCAACTGGCCACTGATCACACCACACACGCAGCTAATGATGATCATCTTCATAATGATGTTGATGATGCGACCGAGGCGGAGGCTAAGGCTCAGGCTCACTCTGTAGCTGCGGCTGCGACTGCGGCTGCTGCCTTTTGCCTTATCACAAAAAAGCAAAAGAAACAACAAAATGTTTTATGCCTGAAAATTGTTGGTTGTTTGCAGTTATTGTTGTTGTTGTTGTAGTTGTTGCTGTTATTGCTGTTGCCTTTTTGGCCGCCTTTTTTGCATGGTGGCCAACATGTCTCCCGTGGTTTGTTTTGGCCTTTTCGGTCTTTTTGGGTGGTTACGGGCACTTATACTCCTTCGCCTGTGTGTGTATGTGTGTGTGTGTGTGTGTGTGGCATAAAGCAAATGCCCGCGTAGTAAATCATTTCCTAATTAGCGGTCAGTCGAAGCTTTTGAAATGCTGCCACAGCCGCCACAAGATGAGGCTTGGCTCGCATCAGCTCTCTCTCCTCTCTCTCTCTCTCTCTCTCTCTCTCTCTGCTTTTTCTGGCTCCAGAGTCATGGATGTGGCTCTTAGTGCAAGACCTCTTTTCTTCTTGGCACGCCATGGCAATTGGGTGGGCAGATACCGCTAATTTGAATATAATTACAGTCCTATTTGCATGTGGGCTGAGCCCTTGGAATAAAACTGCACTAAACGCGAGAGTCGACGACGGCGCATTCCAGGCATAGTTCTTGACTACAAAACTTTCAGTTGAACAAAGCTGCTGCTGATTGTTTTATGATTTATTAACATAAAATTGTTGAAAAAAAAAATACATTTTGGTAGTTAAAAGATATTTATCAAAATATAGAGAGATAAAAGTTAGAAAATAAACATCAATTCCTAATAATCAAATAAAAGTGTAAAACGTATTTAATTTGTGTTTTATTCATGCAAATTTCGAATGCAGCTGATACTTGGAGATATAAATATAAAAAAAATTATACAAAATTTGAACTGAAACAGAACTGAAAAGTTGAAGAGTATAGCTCGAATGATTATAGAGAATATTGAATACTAACAAATAACATGAAGAAATTGCTGCAATTTGCATTTGTGTGAATTATGAATTAATGAAGAGCTGGCATATTTACGCGCTCTCCACTCTGATATTGCTCTCAATTTAAATGGCAAATACAAATTAAAGTTAAATGAAACTAAAGCCGAGAAGTCGCGTTTTACTTGCGGATCCGAAGGAAAGAAAAATCAAAAGCATCTTTAAATATATTTTAATGTTTGATATAAAGTATTTGTTAATAATATAGGTCGTATCGGTGTGACATTATGACATTGTGTTAGTTGTTATGTTGTTCAGTGACAATTAAAGGATGTGTCATTAGAAAAGAGACAACCCTAGGTTTTGCTGAACGTGGTCTCGGATGTCGCAGAGTGAGAGAGTGAGAGGGCATATGTGCTTCACACAGAGTTGCTATGATATTGATGAACGTGAATATGCAACCAAGAGGCAGTTTGACAAGAGAGTCGAAATAGTGCACCTAATCAGAGACGGTTCAGTGAGAAAGACGTTTTGGTAATAGAAGTCGGCGACACCGAGAATTCGTTGCCCAGCAAACATACCATGGCAGGCGAGAAGAATAATTCAAACGCTACGACATATATAATAATACTTTGAATTATTAATATGAATACCTATTTTAATTATAAAATATTTAAAATAATGTATTATAATACTTTAAATATTTTTGAAATTTACTATTAATTTAATTAATTTTAAAAATAATTATACATTTTTAAAAATAAATTATAATACTGCTTTAAATACTTTTAAAATCAATTATGGATTTTAAAAAATATGCATAATATTACTTGAAATTTTTTAAAATTTATTATAATTTTTTTCTGATATAACTGCTTGATACTCTCTTCCTCTCCCCCTCTCTCTCTCTCTCGCTCACTATCAGGTGCCTCCTGCCTGCCACCTCTGCACTAATATATGCCTGTTGCTCGCTTTAATCGTTGTCCATTAATTGAACATTATTTCAATTATAACTTTAAGTAGTTCAACTTAATATTGAGAACGATGCGCTGGCGCGAAGGCCAATCCAGACGCTGTACGGCAGAGCTAAAGGCGATGCAGTGCCATCCAGCTGCCCAGTTGGGCCCACGCTGCGTATGCGCATTGCCAGATTGGCAGCTTAATTAACGAAAGTCTCGACAAGAGGAAGAAGAAGTGGAAGAAGAAGAAGAAGATGTGGGGGAAAAATTAAGTGCAAATGGGCAATTAAGTGAGTAATTTATGAAACGAAATGTTTTCAGCAGTTAACGGCTTATGGGCAAAGGATCAGACGACCGGTTAAACAAATTGAGTGCGCCCCCAACAGGCACAGATACAAATGTACACACATGTATATATATATATATATATATATATATATATATATATATATATATGCATATGAATATACTATATTTATAAATCGATATATAATCGGTGCTCAGTTTGTCGAGTATTTCTGTTGGCTTTTTGCATTGTATTAACTCATAAATTCAAAGTTCGTTAAGAATGTCGAAATAATAAATGCCGCTGCCACATTAAGCCACCAATGCAACAACAGCAGCAACAACAACTACTGCAAGCCATCAACAAAACAATGAACAATCGATTAAACACAAAAAGCAACAGCAGCCAACAGCAGAACAAAGACAAAAATGCCGACAAAATGCCGGAGAGAGCTCAACGCATCCCATTGGATGAACAGATGCAGCAGTTGGACGTTGGACAGCAACGACAGACAACAGACAACAGCAATCAAAACAACAACAGCAGCAGCAGCAACAAAAGCGAAAATGTAAATTTATTAAAAATCAACTCTTTGCAGTGATATGCAAGAAATGTGAGTGAACTACATACATATATGCAGAGTGAAATATTGAATAAATTATAAATATAAATATATATATATATATATATATATATATATATATATATATATATATATATAGAAATTATATATATATAAATATATACACATGTTGAGAAAAAAACTGTTTATAATTTTTTAAAAATAAAATTCTTAGATATCTTTAATTTATATAGCAAAAATTAAAAAATAATTTGAATAAATTAAATATTGCTCTAAATTGCTTTTTATGCTACAAAATAATATATAATATAATAATATAGTACAAATAAAAAAAAAAAAAACAACAAATATTTGCCGGTTTTTATTTAAATTTAAATACTAAAAATTAATTTAAAATAATTATGGAACAAATAATAAGTTGTAATTAAATATCGTTAATACTTAATACATTTAATTAAGAATTCCGAGTTCATTCACAGCTTAGCTTGCTGCCCTAAATTAGCTTCAAGTTGATTTCATTATATTATGCTCTTTATTCAATTGCCATGCATTCACAGTTAAAATACCCTCTTCCCACACATTTTACAGGGTATCTCGCCACGCAAGCAAACACAAAGGGCATTGCAATTTGTAGCGTAGCGTCCATTAACATAAATTAAGGGAAATGCCCCAGCGACAATGTCGCTCTGCCACTAGTTGCCACAAACACACAGAGAGAGAGAGAGATGGTTGAGATGGATGCAGTGCAGCAAGTGGCGCGAGGCAATTTTATGTGGAATTTATTAAGAGTTGGGCTAACAAAACAATTTATGCCTTTTTAATGGCTTATTAGCCATTATTAGTCGCGCTTATCGCGCCCGTCTTCAAAACACACACAGCAACAACAAGAACAACAACAACAACACACACACACACACACACATGCACACACAGAGTGTCTCTGGCTTAGTGTCAATTTCAGTCAGCTGCGTCCTCGAACTTGGCCAGCGCTCAAATTTCAGCAACGAATGCGGCTGCTGCTCCGGCTGCTGCTCCGGCTGTTGTTGTTGCCGTTGACAAAAATGAAAAATTATCGTAATAAATTAAATTTGCTATCGCAAAGCATTAATTCTGCTCACAACAAAAAAAAGAAGAACAAGCAAGCAACAACAGCAGCCAATGAAAGGAATTTCTGTTCAAAGTGTTTGTTCAATTTTTGTTCTCTTTCTCGCAGTTTTTTCGTTTCGTTCTGTTTGCTGCCAATTTTAGAAACAGTTGAAAGTGAAGCTTAGCGAAGCTTAGTGACAGTTGTTTTTGTTGCTGTTGTTATTGTTGTTGTTGTTGTTGTCACCTTTTATTTGTGTGCTTTGTGTCTGCTGCAGCTGTGCAAGCATGATGACATACAAAAGACTTAGGCAACGAACTTGCTGCTTGATATGTTTCGACTTTGAAGTTTAGCTCTGCATTGCAAGCAAATTAAGACAATTGAAATTGTAATTAAAAGCGGCAGACAATATTATTTCCTTAAAATGAGCAATGCTTATGTTAATTTTATAATATTTAAACATGGCTGGGATCATATAACTCTGCAGTGCTTAGACAAAACTACATTGGAAGCAGCTAGATATGAGACGTAGAGCAGATTGTTTACATGTGAAACGCTTCAAGATATACCATTATTAGATCCATCACGCAGCTGGCCGCTCTTAGCCATAGCTCTTGTTATAGAAGTTTCCAGTCGGTGGTTGCATGAGACGAATATCTATTTATATGCGATTTCGTATGAATTGTGTATTTGCTGGGACCTATGCCAGATCCTAGTCGATAAATCGCTGTAGCCAATTTGTCTGGCCTCAACAAGAGAGGCTTTCGGGCACTCCCCATGGCTGCATATATACTGTTGATGTTTATAAGTAAAGCTCAAATAGTTGAACAAATTCAGATGGACTGTGGCCATTGTGGATCTGGTTGGCGTTGTCTGGTGCCAGTTTGGCTGTTTTGTCGCTGGCATGGAAACCTGTATGGAATTTTTGACAAATGCTTAACATGCGACAGCTGTTTACCCAATAAATCCATTAGCTGTGCAAACAACAACAATCAATTGTACTATTGACAAAACAATGTGCGGCTCTGGGTGTGACAGTAATCACTAATTGTGGCTCTTAATTTATCATTAGCGCAAAGCAAAGAAGAAGGAAAACGCAAAGCCAGCTAGCGTTAAGGCTAAGTCAACTCTGTTACACCTCGTACTTTCCCAGTATATATGTATATATATATAGATAGTCAATTGATTCATCAGGAAAGTTGTTTACTATCAACTAGTTGAGTTATGAGCAGCTGACGGCGCAGACAGCGCAGCGCCAGCTACGTTGGCAACAAAAGACTCAGGCAACAAACTCGAAACACACACTCTGATAAGCCAAGCATGTGTGTGCGTGTGCGTGTGCGTGTGTGTGTAGCGAAGCGTAGCTGCATCTTATCTGGCCAATCAATCTTTGTTGTTTGTTTAAACACGTTTCATAAAAATTAATTTTTTTATTTATTAAGCAAAAGCATTTTATGGCGTGCTGTGCGAGCTGAGCCCATGCCCATGCCCAAGCCCATGCCCATGCCCAGGTCCCAGACCCAAAGTCCCAATACACCTTTCGTATTCCCAGTCTCGATTTGTGAGAGAGAAACACCTGCTGCGTTGCCCAGCAAACGTTTTCTCTCGCTCTGCTGCTGCGGCTGCTGCTTGTTATTGTTCTTGTTATTATTGTTGTTGTTGTTGTTGTTGTTGTTGTTGTTGTGTTATTACCATATGATATCATCACCCAAAATTCCTCGCTCGCAAATAAATCCAACAACTAAATGAATTTCAAATTCTTCTGCCCAACGTCCCACTGCTTTGTTTGCAGAGCATCAGGCAGCGGCATCATAAAATATTAATTAATTAGTCAAGACTCGGTTAGAAAGCGTGCTTCAACAAACACACACACACACACACACACACACACACACATAGATACACACTCGGACAAGCTGTCCGAGTAATCGCTTTGATAGTAAAATTAGATAAGCTTGACCATCAATTTCTATTGTATTTGCTTAACAAATCCAATCAAGTTCAAGTTTATGGCATCAGCCAAGCTCACGCTCCCTCTCTCTCTCTCTCGTTCGCTCTCTCACTCGCTCTCTGCTTGTCTCTTGCTTCGTCTCGCCATCTCTCTCTCTGTCTAGTTTTGGGCCAACATTGTCGCTGACGTTGAAGAAGTTGTTAAAGTTCATTTATTGTACTGAACGAACGATGAGAAAATCATCGAAAAAAGAATTCAGACTGATCTCGGGCGATAAGCAGTTTTTATTTTTATGCCATGATTTAATGAGTTTTATGTGCCGCACAAAAATACATTTGTAAACTTGTTTCAAAACACACACATTTAACCCATTAAGACATAATTAATTATAACATGACCCACAGCTCGTAATCAATTCAAGAACGAGAGCCAAAACCATTTCCACGAAATTTTACAAAAACTACAATTTTAATACAAAAATAAAAATATTATGTATACCAGAGCAGCTGTGAATAAACATAATATGTGCTAATAGAGGCGAGAAATATTAAACGGTTTATTTTATAATTATATTATAATATTTTTAAACTCAATTAAACATTCAAACTTTGCATAATTGTAAGAAGTAAAACAATTGAATTTATTTTTGCTTAGATTGTTTAATAAATATTATTGATTATTTTTGGTATTTAAAAAAAAAGTTTATAAATATATTGCATTAAAAAATATCAATTTAATTTTTAAATTTTTATAACATATTCGACTTGGACATATACAAATTATTTTTTATTTGAAATTTATTTTATTGAACATAATTTTCTACTGAATGAGCCTAAAACTTTATTATAATAAGATATTTAAATAATATTAATAATATTAATTTTTAATTTTGTTTTTAATACTGTTTTAAATCAGTTCTTTTTACAAATTCAGATCTAAATATTTATCGAATAAAAAATGTTTTAAACATAAAATATGTTTTTTTAACTTTTTAAATATATTGTAATTATTATTTCATTTGCATTCATTTATATTAAAACATTTTTTAAGAATAAATTCTAATAAGGGTATTCTATATTTAAAACATATTTATATATATTTTTATATACATATTTTAAAATGAAGTAAAGCTTATGGAGATAAAAAAAATATCTACATGAACAGCAAATGCAATATATTTTAAAGAGCGCGAACTAACTCAATATTGTAATAATAACTTAACATAATCTAAATTTTAATTTATGCTCCATTTTAATGAAGAAAATTGTCATAAAATTGAATTAGTTTTTATTTGTTTAGCAGTTACTGTTTGTTTGTTTTTGTGTGTGTTTTTTTGTTGTTAATAATTGTTGTCAATTTCATGGGTTAAGCGTAGAGTGAACGCGGTACCACATGGCGTATGAGCAATAAGGAAATGCGCACCAGAACGTTGATGACGCCCACGCGATGCAATTTGAAGTGCACAACACAAATGCATAGAGACAAAGAGAGAGAGAGAGAGAGAGAGCAGTGAGAGAGTGAGATAGATCGTTTTTATGAGCTTGCTTGAGCACTAAATCAATGTGCAACAATTAATGTTAATGTGTGATGTTAAATAAAATGCTGAATATATATGACAGAGTCGCACTCTGGCTGTCGCTGTGGCAATCGTACTTGGACCTGTTGCTATTCAGATTTGCGTGCCGCTCTTTATAGCGTGCACGTTTTAGTAATATGTCAAAATCAAAATAGTCGCGCGCCTCGCTGCATTTGCAATTAGTCAACGTCAACGTCAACGTCAAAGTCAACGTTAACGTTCACGTTAAACTTAACAACAACAGCAGCGATAGCAAATAGTTCGCATTGCAGTCGCAAATTAATTGGCTAACAAATTACAAAACAATTAGAAGGCATTCCTTAAATGGCAGCAGCCGCCCCTCTCCCCCCTCTCTCTCTCCGCCCACTCGATAAGCAAACAACAACTGCTAAAGATGCGCTCAGGCATTTCAAATATGCAATGTAGCTGCAGTTAAATAAGCGAGGCGCGCATGCTCGACTAGCTAAATACTCTACAAGGCACACGAATAGAGCTGCCAATAGCTGCCTGAGTGAACCTAGCTAGAAAATTATTTTCATGTATGAGAGCAGAGTATGTAAAGTACATTGTTGATCAATACTGCAATTTTTGCAATATTTGATATATTCTTTAATTACATTATCATTATGCCGAAAAGCTAACAATATCTGAATACTCAATTTCTGCTGCAGATTTATTAAAAATTTACTTTTTCTAAAATATTTTTTTTTCACCTGTTTCAACTACTCCCAACTACCTGACATAGCTAATATGCCCGTCTTTGGCTTACAACTCATATACACATATTTTTGTGCGGCAATTGCCAACAAGTTTTCAGTTTTGTAAACAATTTTTGTGATGTGACAGATGCGATTTCAATTGCCGCTAAAACCAAATGCAATTGCGACCAAATCGATGAGCTGGCGCTACCAAAACAGGCGCCCCCAAACACCCAAAATGGACAAGAAAGGGAGAGCAGAAGAGTGTGCGAGTGAGAGAGAGAGAGTGAGGGAAGCGATGGCAACTGCTCGAGCGAAACACTTGGCCAAAACAGGTTGCACAGTTAGCTTTGCCTTGGTGGTCCAATGGCAATTGTCGGCTCACGATTTTTGTGGCTCGCATAGATCAAGTGGAGAGGCGCTGCTGATCGCGTGGAAATATTTCAAATACTTTTCTAATAGCCATTCGCATGAATGAATTGTGTTTCTCTCTCTCTCTCCCTCTCTCTCACTCTCTCGGCCTACGTCTGCTTTATGACTGGGCAATTGGGCTGTAATAAAAATGCATTTCATGCCATAAGTGATTAAGGCAACGTTCGCTGCTGTAATTTAGTAAAAAACAGAATGAAGCCGTTGGGTAGAGGAGGGGGCAGGAGGGGGCAGAACTGAGCCAGATAATTATGCAAGAATTTTTCAATATATTTAATCAGCGTTAGACAAGTGGAAAATCATGTTCAAATTGAAGTACTTAAGTTTATGATGAACATGATATGATGGAAGAGAAGAGAAGAGAAAGAGAGAGGAGTGAAGCAGGCAAGAATATGAAGAGGATGTAGATTTTGTAATAATAATAGAGATAATTAATTATTATTTAAATTCAAATAAACATCAGATATTAAGCTGAGTTTGGAAAATTATGTGCAAATTATGAAATGTGTAAAAATTCTTGGGGAATATTTTTAATTTAATGCATATTAAATTACTTTTACGATTTATAGAGTACGCAAAACTTTAAATTCTTTAACATATAATAATATTATATTAATTTTACTAAGAATTTCGAATGATTTTAATGTGATTCTGCATGAATTCTAGCATAGATTCAAATGTTTATAATATTAAAATAAAATTTAAAAATTAAGTCCAAAGATCGCCCAATTATAATATATACTATATACATATATATTCAACAATAGCATATTCTAAATATTTATTAAAAAAAAAAAAAAAAAAAAAAAACATAATAAAAGCTCATTTTTTATCTACCTCTTTTATACCTTAACCTTATTACAAACAATTGAACTAAATGAACTTAGTTCTAGGCAAACGAGTATAAGAAAAAATGAAATAAAAACTTTTATCCCATAAACTGACTGTGTGCAAAAGTCAAAGTAAATAATTAGATAAGTAGATCATAAATGCATAACATAACAAATTGAAAACTTGTGCAATTCAACGAAATGAAATACTTTTCGATCAAATGGCAATACGAAGCGCGGGGAAATGCTCAAAGTCGGCATGTGTAGACTTTATTTATAGAACTGCGATCTATAATATGTTATGTTATGTTTCGAATATCAAAAGTTAAGAGCGAATTTCAACAGCTTCAATTAGGCTCCGCTGCGCATAAACAAATCTTGGATCGCACATCGTTTCCCAAGGGAAGAAATTGCAGACAAATTGTCTCCCAAAAAAAGGCGAGTAGAAGAAACACATGTAAACAAATCAATTTAGGTTGAGCGTGTGTGTGGTCTGTGTGGCGGCTATCGATTACAATTGCACTCGATTATTTATACAATTGGAAGCTAATGGAACGATCTGTACGAGAGACGGCCCCAAAGCGTCTGACATAAATTTCCAAATGCCAAAACAATAAAAGCTTAGAAAATAAATTTAGCACTTGGCAACAGCAGGGCGAGCGGCAGAGTGGGACGAGGAGAGAGGGTTAGATGGAGAGAGGGAGAGGGAGAGTGGAAGAGAGATAGAGAGATAGAGAGAGAGAGAGAGAGAGAGAGGAGAGAGAGAGAGAGAGAGAGAGCGAGAGCAGCTTGAAAGGTTTTGATTTGGAGCCACACTGTGCAAGAGTTGAAATTTCTGGGACTTGAGAAATTCTCGATACGGCCAAAGGGATGAAAATCTGCCTTTCCTACTCCTTGTTAAGTTTCATATGCTCTCTATAAAAAATATATTATATTTTAACTGAATATTTATAAAAAGATATAAAATGAAGAAAATAACATATAAGTGTTAAAAAAAAAAATATTTAAAAATTATATATATAATAAACAATAATTTTAAATTGCATTTTTAGGCAAAAGTTTAATATTAAATCAATAATTAATTTTAAATATAAAACAATTTCAATGTAAAAAACAAAACAAAAATACATAAATATAAATATAAGCAAATAAAAACAAGTAATCATTAACTAAAAATAAAATATAAAAAAAAAAATAAAAAACAAATATGCATGAATAAAATATATTTGTATATAATATAAAATTTCTGAAAATTATAATAAGTAAAAAAATTGTTCAGAAATAATAAAAAAAAATAATACATTAGAAAGAAATTTTTTAAAAATAATAATAGGAAAAATAAAGTGTTTAGAAATAATATAAAAATAAAATAATACATACGCAATAAATAATAAAATAAAAAACAATAAACTTAATAAAAGTCTACAATATTATAACTAATAACTTTTATAACAGCTCAACAAAAATTTGCATAAAACACAACCAAAAAAAAAAAAAAAAAACACACAAATTTTTCAATTTTAATAAATAAAGCTTACTTTTGCTTACTTTTGTTGTTGTTGTTGTTGTTGTGATTGCTGCCGCTTAGTCTGCTCATATTTTATTTTATGGCACGTTATTGCTGTTGTTGTTGCTGCTGCTGCTAAATAAACAAAAGGCGTGTGTCGATGCCGAAGTCGACGTCGACGTCGACGCTGATGTTAATGTTGATGTTGATGTTGGTGACGCTGACGTCGCCGCTGCCCCAAGGCTTTGACTTTGAAAAGCGTTTAAGCGGCTTAAGCATTTGGCTAACTGCCAGCACACACACACAGGCGCACACCAAGACAGAGAGAGGGAGAGAGAGGGAGTGAGAGGAAGAGATCTGCGATCTTTACGGCAGCGACAGCGACAGCGGCTGTGGGTCTGGCTCAGAGTCTGGGTGCCACAGCGGCTGCCGCGCTCATCGCTGCTGTCATCGCATAACAATTTCGCCAGGTTTGCTTTTTTTGTTGCCTCTTTTCTTATTTGTTATTATTATTATTAACTTTTTTTCTTTTTTTTTTTTTTTAATTTTTTGGTTGCTGCAGGGTGTGACAAATGATCAGACAGCGGCAACAGCAGCAGCCGCAACGCGCGACTTGTGGAGCCAAATTGTCTGGTTGGTTGTTTATTTAAGTTGATTTGTTGTTATTGCTGCCTTTGCTGCTGCTGCTGCTGCTGCTGCTATTGTTTTCAGTTGGCATTTACGCACATTACTTTTGATTGCAAACATCTCTCACTCTCTCTTGCTCTCTCTCTCCGGCTCTCTGTCTGTGTTATCATGCACAACAATTTGTATGCATAGAAAGCCAAAGCTTAATGCGCTGTGCTTTATAAGTCGTAACACTTAAATATTAACATATTCTTAGAATTTGTTTTGCACTTCCCTGAAAACAAAATAGTTATAGTATATGCGTATACTAGAAATATGCCATACGAATATGGCGCGACTATATGGGAAAAAATTGATTTACGATGGAAACTATCAATAAAATTTAATACATAGATATATATGTATATATATATGTATAGTATTTGTGGAATTTTCCTTAAAAGGCAGCCACGACTTAACTGTACAACATTTCAGATAAATCATTAAAAATTATCAACTAAATGGAATGCGCATAAATTCCTTAAAGTAAACTACTTTTGCTATATCTCGTTGAGCACTATAAATATATATTTATAGTGTGCAGCTTAGGGAAGTAAAATAAAAAAAAAAAATGTTAATATAGCAAATATGTAGAAATATATAAAAATTGAGTCTGCCTGTATATAAATTTTAAAATTTAAAAACAAAATTTTTTGTAAAAATTAAGAATATATTAAGAATTTTTTTATAATCTTAAAAAACTTTTTTTTTAAATATTTTTATAGCAAATTAGAGCATAGATAGTAAAACGTCTATAAAGAATATATAAAATAATTATTATTAAATTTTTGTATTTGATTTTTTTATATTTAGAAAATATTTTAAAAAATTTTAGTGCATTCAAGTTTAATATAATTATTAATTAATATAAAAAATAATTAATATTGAATTTTTGTATTTGATTTATTTCGATTTAGAAAATATATTAAACATTTTCAGTGCATTCAAGTTTCAAATTCATTAATTATTTTGCAGAATGTAGATTTAAAAGAAGTTTTTTTTTTTAATTGTTAATATAAATTTATTTATTTATTTTTTTTAAAATATTTTATATGCAAGTGAAGAGAATGTCTTCAGCAATTAAAAATAAATAAATATATATATATATAGGAAACTAGTAGAGCATAGTGAATCTTCGACTCCTGCTCCTCCTTCGCCTCCTGCTCCTCCCGCTCCTCCTCCTCCACGCTTTCTCACTGCTCAACAACTTTATAATTTCTTTGCTACTTAGCAATGCTGCCAAATATCTTCAACGGCAAACCTTGCGTTAGGGTATTTATTTTTGCCTCAACAAGTTTAGCAAATTGTGTGTATATATATATATGTGTTTTTTTTTTACGATCTTGCCATAAATATTTGCCTGGCTATGCAGAGTGACGTCTATGAGTGTGTGCGTGTGTGTGTGTTGGCCATAGCCAAAGAGCAGTTTAAAGCAAGTCAAAGTCAAGTTTTACGATATGCGCAAACATAAATAACGAACTGCTTATGGGTTTGTCGATTTTCGAGGCACTCGTCGTCGCACACACAGATGCCCCTTTTGTCTATGGGCTAATTTATTGGAATTTTATTTATAAATGCGCAGTTTAATGCTGATACGAGTGACGCTGCTGAGCTGCCAAAATGGGTCACTAAGCGTGACACTTATGGAGCAATATTGCGGTCAAAGAGTGAGTTTCCAATTGATATGTATGTATGTATGTATGCACACATATGATTGCTCGAGAACAAAAGACTTAGGCAACAAACTTGGCACAGCACTTAACCACTGTGGGCGTGTGGCCAAGCGGGGCGTGGGCGTGGGCGTGGGCGTCAGCCACCGTTGACAATTACGCATGCTAATCGTGTTGCTTGTCAACGTAATTAAAATGTAATCGCGCGTCGGTCAACTAATGAGCGACTTGTCATAAAGCAAACATAGATATCGCGGGGATTGGTTCCATATGGAAATGGAAATGGAAATGGAGGAGGAATGGCAGGGGAAAGGCGGCTGGGTGAAGCGGTCGCAGTTATAGTAAATAATATGTTAATGGTAAATTAAAGCCACAAACGCGTTTAGACACCAAGATCGGTTAACATTAGCAGCCACGCCCCCCAGCCCGCCCCATGTTTTCTATCACAACAAAAGTCTATTTTCGTATTTTCGTATTTTGCGGCTTTGCGGTTAACACTCTTTTCACCGTCTCTCACAGCACTATTTGATTTTGTATCTTATGGTTATTTATGGCACAGTTTCGCTGTGTGGCCCAAGTGTGAGTCGAGTGCATAGCGCGTGGGCAATAAGTGAATGTTATGCCACTACAAGTGACATTTGAATGGAAGCCAAGTTGAAAGGCTCTTGTCACGACTCAAAGGCCAAACAGTTCATCGTCGATCACACACACACACACACACACACACAGAGAGACAATAAATGTGCTAATCGGCCGATCAGCGTGTGTGCATTATGTGGACGAGATATCTCAAGCTCAAGATCATGTTTCTCACTAATCTCTGGCAGCTAATCAATCTGGCTAAGTAGCTGCCGTTTTAACATTTACATAAACAAGCTGCTTAAAGTGCATCAAACGTGATTGCATTGGAGTCAAAGGAATGCTTTTTTTATATAAGTGTATTTATTGAGATGGAAATAATATTGGGTTGCTTGAATTGAAGAAGCTCCTTTGTAGATAATACTTTAATAATAAATTTTTATAATATTTGGCATGTCTAGTGCGCCGCTTGCTTTTGAGACTTGGCTTCAACATCTCCTTCAGCTGTTGCAGCAGCCGGCATTCAACGTCAGTTGGTCTCAAAATCCAGATTAGTTAGTATAAATAACAGGATTTTGTCGCATAATTGAGCTGCAGCTGATGGCGACAATTTGGCTTCTGCAAGTTGCATTTGCTGTTGTTGTTGTTGCTGCTGTGGTTAGTCGTATTCATTAGCGTTTGGTCGTTTGGGTCTGTAAGCGTCGATTTTTCATTATTATGAAAATGAAAAGTGTTGGCATTAAGTGGGAATCAAGACAGGGCCAGCCCGGCCAGGCCAAGCCAAGCCAACGGGCTATTATCGGCCAGGTGTATTACTCATACGCCGCATTGCACCTGCCCAGCGAGCGAGCAACAACAGCAAAAGCCGGCGGCAAAACTTAATTACTAAGCAGGAAATATTAGCGCACATAGTTAAAGCAAATAAAACTAATGAACAAGAAATATTAATTTGGCAAAACAGAAACACGCAACAGTTGAGAAAACGGCAGAGAGAGAGAGAGAGAGAGAGATAGAGTCAACGAAATCAGAGTGAAACGAAATGAAACGATACGAAACACAAACCAACTTTCAATTGACACTGCCACGATGCAACTTGAACATGCATTTTAATTGCAGCCCAGCCGCCTCTCAGTGCAGACTGCAAGGCAAACAAAACTTCAGACACAATTTGTACAAACACACCAAAGGCACAAGGCACAACAAACAAGCCAAGAAAGCAAAAGTTGTGCCTAAATCAAATCAAAGAGAAGTTTTACATATACACTAACTATGCCTCATGATTCGTGAAATAGTTTAGTGAAATCTAAATTGGAATGGAAATTTGTGATCTCAGCAACAATTTCCACAGCTTAAAAATGTTTAAAATAATTAAAAATATGTTAATAGAAAAGGAAAGATTAGCAAGCAGAATAAAATATGAATTTTTACATATTTTTGCTTGGGCTAACAAATTACAAATGGAATCAATTGATTAAAAAACTCTTGATATAAGGTACACGAAATAAGTAAAACTGATCAAGATATTTAAATTAAATAAATTGTTGCTTAAACTTAACAAAATTGGGAATAATATTAAACGTAGTACAATTTGTAGAATTTGCGAAAAATTTATATTTGTTTATACATAACATATATATATATATATTGTATTCGTATGTAGTATACTATATGTATACGTGCCAAAGTCTTAATCATAAATTTTCATTGATGAACATTCAAGTGCTCAAATTTGAATAAATCAATTCAAATATTTTGTTCAGCTCAAAATGTTAATTCAAAAAATGTGAATCAAGTAATTCATGATTGCACTATTAATATGGAAACACTTAAATATATCTAGACACGATTCTCACATAAGCTGAACAAGAATTATATGTTTGCAATCTTTGTATTCCCTGTAATTCAATGTTTATTCATACATTTTCATATTAAATGTAAACAAAATTATTTTGTTTTTTAGTAACATATATGAATAGGTAAATTTAAGGTATAATGAGGTATTAAATAATATGGATTTTCTGTGAGTAATCTAGTGTTAGACTGTAATCCTCAATTTATGTATATAGTACACACAACACGTGCAATAAATTTCTAGTAAAAAAGTTCGTACGATTCGTACAAAAAAATGGAGTCAAATATAATATATATAAATTATATAATATAATAAATCATATAATATATATATGTAAAAATATAAATAAATATATTTGAAATATTTGGTAGAAATCTTTAATGTAATTTAAAAAATATATGTTGATTAAAGATTCATTAAAATGTCATTAAAATATAATCTCAAAGAAGGTGTAATATTTAATATATATATAATTATAAAATATTTAGTAAGGAATATTTATTTATTTATTTAATGTGTTGACAATACTTAAGTTAAACTTAGGAATACTATAACTATACTATAATAAAGCCTAATAAAATACAGAATTTTGAAATAACAAAAGTATCACCAACCCAATGGAGGTGTTTTATTTGCCAGATCGGTCAGCTGTGATACTATTAAAACTATTGAAAACTTACAAATTAATATTATAGTTTCTTAGGTATGATTATAAACTAACAATTTAGAATAATATAACATATTTTTTTGTTATTTTAATCAAAAGTAATATCTTAAATAATACAATACACATAACAAGCTATTATTTGCTTACTTATCGCATTACTTGAAAACAAAACAAAAAAAAAAAGTCAATCTCTAGCACACTTTGCATACACATTTGCATATGCCCCATTTGAGAAGTGTATGAATAATTGCACAAGCAATTGTCTGCAGCATGTCTGGCTGCAAGTCGTCATCGGCTGTTGTTGTTGTTGCTGTTTGTTTGTTATTGCTGTTGGAGTTGCGACTGCTGCTGCTGCTGCTGCTGCTGCTGCAGTTGCAAACGTCTCGCACGAAGCTTTGATGCTAACGATGTTGTTGGCTCGTTGAAGTCTGCTGCAAGCAGCCAAATGTTGAGCAATCAAATCACAAAAATACAAAAACAAAACTGAGAAAAAAATACACTAAAAAAAATGAGTAAAAGAAAAAAAACATTGTCACGTCAAATTCATGTCATTTAATTAATTTTGTTTACTTGCCGCAACGTTAATTTGTTGTTGCTGTTGTTGTTGCTGGCGACTTGTTGTCTTTGAAAAAATTTTCCATTGCCGCATGGAAAACGCCGCTGTTTATCATATTCATATATGCTTAGATTTTATATATACATATATACATGTATACAGGTATGCATACATACATACATGTACATATACATACATCACATGGCATGCCGAAAAATAATTTTCCCACATGGCTGCACTTTATGCAAAGCACAATTCGCATGAAATCAAACAAAATTGTTTTTGCTTATACAGACTCACACACACACACACACACACAACAGCTCAACATTTGAATTTTGATTTTTTTTTTTTTTATAGTTTGCCGACAGACTCTTGACGGCCTGTCAAATAAATGTCGCTTTATTCAAATTTCGCTTCGCACTAATTGTCTGGGGTCTTTAGCTTAAGACAAAGGCAGCAAGATCTGCTGTTGCTTGGCTGCTGCTGCTGCTGCTGCTTGGCTGCTGCTGCTGCTGCTGCTAACAAGCCTCCAATTTCGAGCCCAAGTGCAGATTAGCCGTGTTGGTCGATGGTTTGGGCAGACTTTGTGTCGCAGACTGGCTCCTCAATCAACTTTCGATCAAAACGCGCCGCACAGCTTTTGTCTGCGCTTTGTTTGTATTGGGCGCAGGAGCCGGCGGAGGTGGAGGAGCAGCAGCAGCAGCAGCAGCAGGAGGAGGTTAACTGAGAAGAAAGGTTAAGACAAAGATCCTTGAGTGGAACCTTTTGGCGGCATTTTGCATGGCTCATTTGATATTTGTTTTAGATGCGTTACGATAGATCACAAAACAAAATTTCAGGAAAATAACCAAACAATTGATAACGATTACCGCACAGTGGGGCCAAACTTGAGTTGTTTTAATCAAAAGTCGAAGAAAACAAAATGCATATAATATACGTTAAATATCTTAAATGTTTTAAATTTTTTTACTAAATCATTTGTGACTACAGAATAAGTATATCCTAATTTATCAAATAAAAATATCTCATTTACGTATATTTAAATTAAATATAAGAAAAATATAAGGAAAATACTTTGGAAGTGATAAATAAATCTCTAAGGTAACAATATTTTAATATTATAAATGTTCTACTTTGGAATTGATAAAGGTGATCTAAGGTAAAAATATTATAATATTATAAATATAAAAAAAGTAATAATAATTTTGTAATATAACAGCTTGATCTATATGAATTATCTTTTATCCCAAGGATTATTGGGTCAAAAACTATTTATATAAATATTATAGATAACATATTCTTATAATATGCACATTTATCGTCTATCGATAGCTGAATCGATATATAGTAATTTAGTTGAGATCATTGCCCACTGTGCAGCGGCATCTCATGCGGCGGTTCATTCAAGTTGAAAAACGGAAATTATCAAACGAAAGAGATACGAGTGCGAGCAACATACGACACCGGATGTCTGTCCGGGCCAAAGGCATATGCATAAATATCTATACATTCATATATATATATATACATACGTATATATATTCTACATGTATGAAAGCAGCAACAGGCAAAAGGATAACTTGGCTAAAAGCGAACAGACTACAAAATGTCTGCTTAAGCTGCGGATGAGTTAATTAAATCTGTCAATACTCCAATACACAGGGAGAGCGAGCGAGCGAGTGAGCGAGCGAGTGGCATCAAACGACCATGTCCATGTCCATGTCGTCGTCCATTCAAGCGCCCATCATCAACGGCAGCAGCAGCAGCAATAAAAAATGTAGCGCAACATGTGCGGGCCACGAAAAGCAGGAGTCGCAGGAGGAGGAGCAGCAGCAGCAGCAGCAGCAGCAGGAGTAGGCTTACGGGCAGGAGCCGTGCAGCAAGCTGCTTGCCTGGAATGTAACTCGATTCCTATTAACTCATCAAGTTGGGCGCTGGGGCGTTGTTTTTTTTTTTTTTTTTTTTTCTTTCTTTTTGGATGCCTGTGGCCTGTCCTGGCCTGGCCCTGACTACGAATCTGGCCCAGAGTGGATTGAAAACCGAAGCAAAAATTAAATCAGTTTCGGTTAAGCAAAATGCAGCAATACCACAAAAAGAGAAAAACAAAATTTGCCAAAAAAAACTGAGCTTAAGGCAATTTGTAGCGCTGTGCGGTCCTTCCGCGTGTGTGTGTGTGTGTGTGAGAGAGAGAGTGCATAGCTGTGCTTGTGTGTGTGTGTGTGTTTGCATAGGTGTATGTGCTTTTATAGAAGCAAATATGTTCACACAGTTTACTAATAGCTCCATAAATAATAACCAAAGAGGTCAAAACGTTGGTAAAAATGCACTGAGAGAAAAGGTTTCAAAGAATAAAGAGTCAGAAATAGAGACAAAGCTCAAGATGTATTAGAATTGAATAAAAAATGAAGAGCTAAGAGATTTAGGCTCAGATAATTTATATAAAATTTTAATGAATTTTATTAGAATTACATTATATTATATTTATATGAAATATTTTAGAATTTTAGCTTTTGTCTGTTACTAATCCCTTTTAGTAGATGAAATTAGAATATAATAGATGAAATGATCAAGAGGAAAAAATTAAATAAAATTATTAAAATTATATATAATTTGTTTAATGCAATTCTTTTAAAAAAATTCTTTTAAAAAAATGCTTTTAAAAAATAATTTAAAATTCAGCGAAGTCTATAATCTTGCATTAATTAGACAGGTTAATAGGATTTAGCTATTATTTAAAAATAATCTTGACTTTTCATAGAATTTTGACAGCGCCTTAATAGAAATCTGCAACTAAAACAATTATTAAGTTAAAAAAAAAAACTTGAATGGAAGTTAAAACAAAAATATGTCAAGCATTTTTTTAAGGTTTTGCAAGCTCAAAAAGTTTTGTTTTTATAATCTTGTTCAGCTGATATCTGCGATTCTCTCTTTACTTCGCTTCTATGAAGCAGCTTCATGAAATCATGGGCTTCTGTGCTTCAAAACTCTCACGGTGCTCATAGGATGGCTGCGACATTATTAGTCTGTTCTTTTTTTGCCAAAAATTTGTCACAGTTTCTTAACTCCTTTCATGGAGTAAGCAACAATTGAAGAGGAGCTCAAAGTCAGTTTAAAATAGTTGGCAGAAATTAACTAAACTTTAATATTTTAAATTGTTAGCAAAGGTATGGCCAATGGGTGTCAACATAAAGCTTTCCACAAATAAATAAACGAATAAACTAAAGCAGCAAAAATCTAGAATTAAAATTCGAGAAATTCTTTTCTTTTTTTTTCTTATATATTTATAATATTTTTTTGAACAGAGCTCATATCTGTTCCTATGGCTCTAATATATAGAAATTAAATTGAATTTTTTCAAAAACATCAAGATGCTTCAAAAATAATTTGAACTGTAGACATTAGCAGCGATCAACGGGCAACGGGCAACGGACAGCAGGCGGGCAGCACGTCGTCGTGGCTCACCTGAGTGAACTTCGCTACTATCTGCTGCTTGTGCCATGCCCCACACAGAGAGCTGTAGATGCGTGTGTGTGTGTGTGTGTGTTGGCTGTGTCTCAAGTTTTCAACAACAAGCTATAAGCCAATAAAGAAGAAACAAGACCAAACAGCAAGGATGGGCCAACAACAACAAAAAGAAAGCGCAGGCAAAAGAATACCTTAATTACGGTTAATGGAGCGTTCGAAAAACCCGCTCCTTACTATCTCACTCTGAGTGTGTGTACACATATGTGTGTGTGTGTGTGTGTGTGCGAAAGCCACAAAATAACTTAATCACATTTCAGGGACCACAAAAATTTGCGGGCCATGTTCGTAATTTTGTATATAAATGAGAGGCCACCTAATGAGCCTGATTAACCATAGACCGTCAGAGGCAGAGCAACAGAGTGAGAGAGCGAGAGAGAGATAGAGGGAGAGCGCCATACTGAGAAAGAGATGGGTAGCTACATAATGCGGGCGGTCGACAATTTAGCGGTGTTTCATTTAACTGCTTTCATGCCACAGATCGCGTCGAATGGGACGCGTCCTTTTGACCTCGACCAGAAAGCTGCAGAGCGACCAGAGAGAGACTCGATATATATATATATTTTTTTTAGCTTTTTTTTTTATGATGCGAGACGAAGATGCTTTTAATTTGCGTACGATGTGTCAATGATGTTGGAGGACCATGTCGTCGCGTGTGGCTTTCATTGTTGTTGTAGCAGTTGCTCTTGCTGTTGTTGTTGTTGTTGTTGTTGTTGTTGTTGGTAATAAAAATCAGCTTTGCTTTAAATGCCATGAACAAAACGCCTGAAACATTTTCGCTGACAGATGTCTTCATTGAAAATTATGCAGGCAGTCTGAGCTCGATCTTTGTTGTTGCTGTTTTTTTTTTGGAAACCAAGCTCCGATATCGCAGGCCCAGACTCCAGGCCGACTCAGGCTCAAGATTCGAGCTGAGGCTCAGGCTCTGGCTCTGGCTCTGGCTCAGGCGTCAGGTGGCATCAACCGTGAGAAAGTTTGCAGCTCGCTCAGCTTGATATGATGTTCGTTTATTTTTATTTATTTTTATTTATTTTTTTCTTAAATTTTAAGCTGTACTGGTTAATGTTGTTTCGGCTGTTGTGTTTAGCTTGTTTATAACTTGCGGCTTAAGCTAAGCATGGACAAAGCAATCGAGCCGCAACATGAAGATTATCCATACAAGACTCTTCTGGAGCTATATCAGCAATTTTTTAATGTTAATTAGTTGATAAATGGTTATTTAATGGATGCAAATTGAAAGCCATTATGATATGGCAAATCTTGCTAGCCCATAGATGGCGCCACTGCAAAATCTAAGAAAAGTTGAAGAGCTGAAGAGAGAGAGAGAGAGAGTTAGAGTTAGAGGGAGAGGCAGGGAAGTTCAGAAAGAGAGAGAGAGAGAGAGAGAGAGAGAGAGAGAGAGATAGGCAGCGGGAGGAATGGAGGGAGAGAGAGAAGAAGAAGGTAAGAACAGAGTGAAGATGAAGACGTCAAATGCTTAGATCTGTTTGAAGTGCTACAGAAATGAGTCAACAGATGGCGCCACTTATATGAAATAGATTTGTGATCCATCATATTTCATATATAGTAGTTATAGCACATAGAGTTTGTAGTTAACATCAACAAATTTGTATATAGCAAATGATCACAGGCAAAATTCTTAAATACTATATAGAATAATTCGACCAAGAGTTCTCGGATAAAGGCGGCAAATTCATAACTAATTTGAATCATATTTATTCAACCTTTATTAAATTTATTATTTATAAAAAGACCCAGGTAAAAAAAAGCCCTAAACTAAACATTTATATATCCTTCGCAGTCTGCATGTAGGATCTCTGATATACGACCGTCTATATAGACCGCTTAAATGTTATCATTAACGATCTTGGCTACACTCGAATATATAATTATGCATGTTGTAAAGGAACATTTATTCATAAATATTCAGCGAGTCTGATATTATCGATGCCTAAGCTTGAGTAATTTAAATGTTAACATAAATTATAATTAGGCAATTCTTTTCTGCTATCTATATTAAGCATAAAGAAGTTGCCTCACACATAGTTAGATCCCAAATATGTTTAGTTGTTATCTTTATTATTATTTGTTCTCCCCCGCCCTTTCGCTTGGGCTGTGCTTAGTCATGTTTTGGCTATTTGCGAAGAGCAGCCGAACAGCATAACTTAATCATAACTTTTTGGGTGGCCTCAGCAGCAATGGCCAAAACAATGCTGAATTGTTCTCCAGCCACACACACACACACATACATTCGCTTTGATTTCAATCTGAAACTGAGCGCCTGGTCGAGCATAATAATATTGTATCATTGTATCTCAAGGAGTTGCCGACATCGTGAAGTTTGTGTGATTGTTGGCCTAAGAATTGGCCAGGCCGGAGTCTGCTACAGCAGCAGCAGCAGCGGCAGCGGCAGCCGAGGCCCATCATCATCTTCATCATCAATGGCAGCTTTGGGCCTACCGTACAAAAAGAAAGAAAGGGAGCGAGAGAGAGAGAGAGAGAGAGGGAAAGAGAGAGAATCGCCACAAACTCTTTTTGGGCGTCGTTTTTGGCTTTGGCACGCTGAAAATTTTATGACTTCATTTGCTGACCACCAAGCGAGAGCAGCCAAAAAAAAAAAAAAAGAGTTGAAGAAGAAGCAAACTACAAGCGGAGAGTAAATAACCAAACAGTGGAGAGGATTGCTTTATAATAGGTTGTTGTTCTTCTTGCTGTTGTTGCTGTTGCTGTTGGTCTGGGCATGCAATACTTGGAATTTCATGCAGCGGCAACAATGCTCTTAGCACAAAGGATTCTTTGAATTTTGATCAACATTTCGATTGGGTGGCACACACAGAGCACTAACTAGTTGTCTAAGTAGCCACAACAATCAAAAGAACTACAACAAATAAATAAATAACTGAAGAAACACAACGACAGCCCACCTATAAAGCTAATCAGATGTTTGAGTTGGATCTAAATGGATCTGCGCGAATTGTATATGAAAAACTAGAGTGAACTTAGACATAAGCTGGGCAAAATTATTGTTAGTATTTGTTATTTATCCATATTTATATCGATCTATATATTGATCTCTCCCATGCATCTTTGATGATCAATCTCTACATCTACGTATGATCAATCTAAACTGTTTATGAATCTGTGTATTTGTAATGCTAATCTATCGATCTCTATATGTTGGCTTCAAACTACAAAGACCTTACTATTGTTCAGTCTGCCAATCCACCTATCGATTAGCAAAATCAGTTTCTAGCTACATTTTGACTATCGATGTACATATTGATTATTCATTAATAAATGTATCAATCGCTCTCTATATCAATCAATTTATATTTGGATCTAAATTATATATACTGATTGATCAAGTAACCAACACTTTAGCCCAGCAATAGATATGCTAGATATATTTATATTATATTTATATATTAATATATATAAATATATTACTATATATCTAGTCTTCTTTCTACGATTACCCTTTCTACTATTTGCCTTCTTGTGTTCTACGACTCTCGCTTTTCGCAGCATCCTCCATGCACCTTTCCCTCAGTCTCCTCTCTCATTCTTCCATTCATTCTCCCCCTCTCACTCTCTCACTCACTCCATCTCTCTCTCTCTCTTAGTCGCAAATCGCAAACACGTATCGTTATCTGTAATTTATGCACTTGTACTTTGAATCACTTAGTTGATCTCGTTTCTCTTCTGTTTTTTTTTTTTTATATCCTGCTGCTGTAGCTCCTGTGCCACTGACAGTGACTGCATAGAGAGAGAGAGAGAGTGCGGTAGATAGAGACGACAATAAGGCGCTGCGATTTCGATCTTATCAACAATGCGCAACGATCAACGGCAACCGCAACAACAGGAGCAAAACAAAACTTGGGACACACACGCAGCAGCAGCAGCAGCAGCAGCAATGGAAAAGGGCAACTGGTAAAGGCTTGAGGATTGAGGGTAGATCGGGGCTGAGATCGGGTGGATAGCTGCTGCCTTAGCACAGACTCTGAGAGAGATGCTGGACTGGGTGCGTGAGTAGAACAGCTTCATAAATGTAAATTAGAGCTCGTTTAGCATTGACTATGGGCTCGTAAATAAATGCCAAATGACATCATTATCAACGTGCAACAGTTGCTGCCAACGGGCAACAGTTGCTGCCACCAGTTGTTGCTCTCGTTTTTTGTTGTTGTTGTTTTCGTTTGTCTCGTTTGCCTCGTTATCGTTTTTATGCTGGCTTTGATGTTGTCGATGGCAGCGCTGATAGCGAGAGTGAGTGAGCAAGAGAGAGATGGAGAGACAGGGAGAGAGAGAGAGAGAGAGAGAGGGACAGTGGCAGCTCTGGCTTATCAGTGAGTGGCGATCGTATGAAGCTGGTGATAATGACTTGTAAGTACAAAATGCCTTGTCAGCGGATGTTTCTCGATTTAGTTGTTGTTGTTGCTGCAGCAGCAACTGTTGCTGTTGCTGCTGCTGCTGTTGGTGATTTTATGCCTGCGCATCTTCACTTCAATTAATTTGGCTGGCTTAATTTGCGTTTTGTTGCCTGTCTCGACGTCTTTTGCCTTTTACAAGCAAATCGTGCGCCTCGGCGTCCGTTTGTCTATGCCAGCTTCATTATTTTCCATTTCCATTTCCAGCTCGTCTGTTGCTGCTGCTGCTGCTGCTGTTGCTGTTGCTGTTGCAACTTGTAACGCCGCAACAACATCATGAAAAATGCATTTTCAATTCAACAACGACAACAACGTTGAGCAGGATGAGCAGCAGCAGCAGCAACAACAACAACAACGACAAGCTCTCAAAAACACTGCAGACTGGCAGACGCGTTCGCAGTCGCAGCTCACTTAAAATTCTTGTGCCTTGTATCGGTCTGGGGATCGGCAGGTGAGACGAGGAGCCTAGGGGCCTAGCTATACGTGGACACCGTTGCACTTATAGCGATTGCCGCAAAACTTTTGTCAAGTATTGTAAAATTGTTTTGGCAGGCCAAAGGCGACTGGCGGCGCTACGAGCATAAAAACAAAAGACGCTGATGAGTCTTAAGGCTGGCAAACAGGCTTGTCCTCCAGACTCTGCAAAGAATTATCCAACAGTGAGCAACACTGTGCGGCAGAGTTGAGTGAGCCCAAGTTGAAAAGTGTTGAAATTTAGTGAATAATATATATGATATATGAGAAAGAGAGAGAGTGAGAGAGAGAGAGGGAGTGGGGGAGAGAGAGAGATGGAGTGAGAGATTTTCGATATGTGATTGAGCGATTTATTGATACTTTTTCTCTCTTTTCTTTTCTATTTTATATTAAAATTAATATAATATTCTATAAACCGCATTCACTTTAGACTCTCTTGCTTTGATTCATATTTATAATAATCAATCTACTGATAATTAAGACTCTATTAGCGGAGTCCGGTCCGGTCTTCATAAAGCAAAGTTCTGGTTATAGCGTCTTCCGGGTATAACGACGGACCCTTGAGCATCGTTATAATCGGATTCTACTAAATCGTATATGCCTTCCTTACTTCATACGATTTACAACTTTTTCGGCCTAGTCTCTAAAAATTTGATTAAAATTAAAATGTTATATCGGATGTTTCGGATAAATGACTCTGTATTGATGTTTCTATATACCTTTTCTTTTCTGCCTTACTTAAGTCATAGTTGATATAACTTTGTTAAGAAATGATTAAAATTCCAATTGGATTTTCAAATTATAGCTTTCAATATCTTCAGTGGAAAAAGAATGTAATGTCACTTGAGTTAGAGATATAGGTCTCTTGATCACTTCCACAGTTCATCTCTCTCTCTCTCTCTCTCTCTCTCTCTCTCTATGTTTCTCTCTCTTTCCGTCTTTTTTCTTCTATCAAAGATTACTAGATACAACAAAACTTTTCCAACTTTTATGTAAATCGAGCTCATCAGAAAAAGGGTTTTTTAATCAGCTTTGAATTTTTTTCCAAAATCTTAGATCATATACTATAAGCAATATTGGACTAAAATTTGGAAATGTGAAAATGTTTTTCAATTAATGCCATGCATAAGTAGCTTTAAAGCTAACTCATAACTCATTCTGCCTAAATTTCTACCTAGCCTCATGCAGTCTAGTGTAATCGAAGTTCAAGTTAATGGCTTTGACTTGGCCCCATGCTCAACATGGTCAAGAGTCACAATCCAACTCCAACTCCAACTCCAACAGCAATTCGAGCTCAAAGTCAAAGTCAGAGTCAGAGTCAGAGACGAAGTCGAAGTCGAAGTTTTGTGCGTGTTTTTTCCTGGAAAAACGTCGCCCACATAATTTTCAATTTTGAGTTAGTGACTGACCGGATGTTGGCGATTGCCGTGCAGAGCCTTCTAATTGTTCTGCCTGCCTGCGGGGCCAGGAGACGGGGTCAAAGTGCACTCGAGTGAGGCAGCAGCAACGGCGACAGCGACAGAGCCAGCAGCTGTTGCAGCAACAAATAATTTTCAAGGCAATTAGTGAAAATGTTTCAATTTACAAAACATCCAAATGATAAGCGGGAAATTAGTAAATAAAGACATCAAAGCGCGCATCAGGTGGAGGGCAAATTATAAAACTAGAAACGAACCCAAAAGGAAAGCCGGCGCTAATGGCGCTAGAGAATGACAGTGAGGGAGAGGAGGGAGAGAGAGAGAGAGTAAGGGGATGGGGGTATCGGCAACTGCATACAACAGGTGATTAATTATAAACACTGACAAAACATAAAAATACAATTTTTATACCACGTACACAAACAATGAAGACGAAGGGGAGCCAAAGGGCCAAAGGCGGTTAACAAATTGGTTAGAACATTTTTATGAGAGCAAAGGCACACACACACACACACACAGATAGAGTGAGAGAGAGAGGGAGAAAGGTCATTCTCCAGTGTGTGTGTGTGTGCCCATTAATCGCGGGTTAATTGCCTCACAAAGCGGTTAGCTAATTGCCCATAGGCAAAAAGGTTGAACAGGTAAGAGAAACGCATATCAATAGAAAGAGAGTGTGCGAGAGAGACAGAGAGAGAGCGAGAGAGAGCGAGCGAGGGCGTGGCCAATTCTGAAGGGGCGACATTTGAAGAGACTGCGTGTGTGGGGCGTGTCGCAGCCAGATCATTTCGAATGCTGTTCGAATTTGATCTAGAACAAATATTCTACTGAAGCTCAAATCGTTTTTTATAGGACCTTTATTTGACAGGAATAAAAATGCTATAAAAAATGTATTTTAATTGCAGCTCAAATTCAACGAGGGTGGCCCTTAGAGGAGTCCTGTTAGCTATACAAAAGTAAAATTAAAATAGTTTCAAGTGCTTGAATGGGAGATATTATAACAGGAATCGGGTGTAATCGACTTTGACCCGGAATATAGCGCAAACATTTGATATGTTGAAATCACAGTACTTATATAGAGATGCAACTTCTGGCATCTCTTCTCTGAACTCTCTTATACGTTCTCTAGATTACGGAGAACATGTTTTGGTGGCAAATATCTCAGCTGAACAACTTGCATTGTATGCGAACCAAATGCAATAAAAGTCAACTAACTTACTTCATTTACTTAGATGTGGCCTCTCTATATAACAAGTTAAATTTTTGAAAAATTTAACAGATTTGTCTAACAGATTAACAGATGCCAGCTCGCTACTGAAAGTTTTATTTGAAATAACTGAAATTTATTTGATTTATAAAATGTAATGAGAAATATTTCGTTTGCTTATAATTATGCTAAGCTAAACATACTCTCAGGCTTTCTTAACTATATAGCTAATGATAGAAATTGATTAAAACTAAACACATTTAGACAATCTAAAATCTATTGAAATTATTTAATTATTAAAGTCAAGCCAAGTTTGGCTACTTAAATCAAGTTTGAGCTGAACTGAATATGCTGCTGAGCTACTTTGTTCATCATTTCAAGTGTAACCCAATTACAGATTCTCAACTTAATACATGTGTGCGTGTGTGTGTGTGTGTGTGTGTGTGTGTGAGATAACTGCATGTAAGTTCAACATTATTATGCACGAAAATGAAACGAACAAGAAATCGAGGCAACAAAAATTACTTATGGAGGCATCGAGCGAGGATGAAGCTAAAAGCCTGCCACAGCCAGGTACACTCGCCATCTCTCTCTCTGTGTGTGTGTGTGTGTGTGTGTGTGTGTGTGCACATGTGGCATAAATGCGAATGAATCTTCTAGCATTGACGACGGCAGACAAAGCGGTGCGTGCAATCGCAGCCAGAACAGCGTCAGCGTTGGCCCGAGCCCAACCTGAGCCTCGTCGAGACAGATGATGCAGCGCAGCAGCGAGTGAGAGGCAGAGGGAGAGGGGAAGGGAGTCAGAGATGCTGTCCGAATGGAGATGGTGGCTGGGACCACGCGGCATAAATTGCGCATAAAACATGGAAAATGAAGCGATAAACTTGAGATACGCGATCGTAAAGCAAAGCAACGTCGTCGTCATCGTCGTTGTGGGTTCTATATGCAGTCCATGCCACGCTAAGCACAGTGGGCAAAGAGTGTGTACGATTGATGTTAGTTTTGTGAAATATTATATATTTTTATTTATTTATTTATTTATTTTTTTTTAAGACAAAGCCCACAAAGGGATAATTGTAGTCTCGTATGGCTTATTAATAAACAGAAAATAATATAATATAGTTTTGTGAAATATTATATATTTTTATTTATTTTTCTAATTAAATACAATTTTTAATAAAGCATAAATTAAATTAAATTAATATTTTCAATTAAGTAAATAAAAAATAATATATATATTTTAATTTATGAAATGAAAATATTATTAACTAAATAAATATAGCTAAAATAAATGGTATATCATATTTTAATTATTTTTAAGAATTTAACAAAATTTTACGACTTATAGTATTTATGCACCTCAAAGTATGCAATATATATTATTTGGCTTGCATTTAGTCAGATCTCATTTAAATATATATTTAGCTAAAAATATAAATAAATAAATAAATGTAATTTAATATTAAATTTGATATAGTTTCCGAAAAAGAGTTTTTATTGCCCATTTAGTCAGCTACGTCCCACTGTGCACGCCCGCCGTTGTTGGGGAGTTGCCGGGGCAGCATTGGTCAGTGGAGCGATGTCAGTGTGTTTGTTTATGTTTGATGAAGCTGTTCTCGGGGAGCGGCAGCTGCTGTTGCTGTAGCTGTGGCTGTGACTGTGGCCGTTGCTGGCCATTAGGCGCGGCCTGTGGAAAGCCTGCGGCAACAACAGCAACAGCAACGGCAACGGCAACGGCAACAGCAACTGCGACTGCGACTGCGGCAGGATAATGACAACCCAAACCCGAGAGCTCAAAGATCTGTTGATCCAGCTCCAGCACAGTAATGTAGTATTTGCTGCATTGCTGTGTTGCATTTTAATGATGCGAGCTTTCGCTTGCGATGGGCGTGGCCAGGCCATGCTGATGCGTCACGCAACGCGTTGCGGCTATGTGTGTGAGCTGCTTCTTCTTCTTCCACGTCGTCGTCGTCGTCGTCGTCTTATTCTTTTTTTCGTTTGTTTTTTTTTTTATGATTTCAGGAAATGGCCAAAAGCCATGAAGCATCGTCTTTTCAATTTATATATAGAGAGAGAAGATATATGAGTATATATATATTTTTGTTGTTGTTGTTGTTGTTGCTAACAAGCCGCTAACAAAGGCAAACAAGCAGCAGCAGCAGCAGCCGTAGCCGCAGCTCCTGCCAGCTCCTGCTGACAGTTCTTTGAGCCTTTAGCCGGCAAATATTTGGCCTGCTTTAGTTTTTCATTTCTTCGTTTCGGCTCGTTTGGACGACTCTGTTATTATTTGGTTGATTAATTAACATGCCACAGCGGACCACCAAAGGTGGCAACAAGCGAAACGGCAGCAGCAGCAGCAACAGCAACAACAACAACAACAGCAGCAGCAACAGCTAACTACTAAATGCTGACAAGGATAACACACAAAAGTCAACAACAACAATAACAACAACAGCAAATATGTATATAGTTTGTGCATGATTCAGCGCTCAAAGATGTGTCAGCACAGCACAGTTTGACAGTCGCAACAGTTTGAGCAGCATTCGTTAGCAGCAATCGACCTCTTCGGTTGAATTTGTCTACTTTTGTTATTTAAAGATCTTAAACACTTTCTTTAAGCATTTATACTTTTTACATTATTTATTTTATTATTATTATTTTTTGTATTTTTATTTTTATTTTATTTATTTATTTATTTATTACTTTTTTTTTAAGCTTTAATATTTTCAGATTTAAATTTTATATTTTCATATGGATTCACATGTAATTAATTAAAAGACTAAATATTTTCTTTTTTTAACGATAAAATTTTAATTTCATTTGATATTTTTTCCCCTGTAATATTTTTAGGCATTCAGTTGATTTGTTGAATTTTATTTATAATTATTATTATTTATTAAAATTTAATTAATACTTATTTGGAATATTATTTTATATTAATTCTAATCTTGTTTCTATGTGCTTTTATGTTTTTATGTGCCTAATGCTGTTTTTATGCGCTATAATAGAATTAAATCAATTCTATTATAAAATTATTAATTTCAATGCAATTATTAAAAGCCCAAAGATTTTTGTTGATGCCCGAATTTTCATTTCATTTGGTCTTTTTTGGTTTATTTTCCTGTCATATTTTTTAAGCATTCATTTGAGTCATAGAATTTTATTAATATAGTTTTATAAATGTTTAATTTAAAATTATTTTGAAAGCATTTTTTATAAATTTTTTTTTTTTTAATGTTGTTTTTATGCGCTTCTATAGCACGGTCGAAGATTGATGCAATTCAACAATATATTGTTTAATTTCCATAAACTTAAGCGAAAATGTAGCTTGTTTTTATGAAAAATAAAATAAAATAAAATAAAATAAAATGTATAAAAAGTATATAAATATTTATTTAATTACAAATATATAAGTTATGATAAAACTTATTTGCAATAACAAATAATTTTCCACCTAATTCATTTTCAGTGTAAAATTATTTTAGCATGCCAAAATTTCCTAATGCTAAAATCAGAGTAAAAAATAAATGCATAAACATTTTATTATTAACTTGATACATTATGGCAATTTATAAACATTTTTTTTTATTAACTTGATATATGATGACAATTCAATCAAATTATTTTGCCCAAATTTTACATTATTTTTTAACAATTTTATCGAAAGTTAAGTTGCTGATTTATAATATAATATTTATATAATAATAATAATATAATAATATATATAATCAAACTACATCTGCTATATTGCATTACATTGCATTAAACATATAAAATAATTTCTAATATTTTCTAGAACTTTATTCAAGTTCTTCTCTTCAAGCGAGTGCGAGCAATTCGACTCCAAAATCGAACTCAAAAGTCAAAAGTTTGAGCCAAAGAGCTAAAAGGTTTATGGCTGCTGCACTGGCTGGCAAACTTGGACTCCATTCATGCGCCGCTCACTCCACACACACTCTCTGTGTATGTGTGTGTGTGTGTGTGTGTGTGTGTGTGCATCCACTTCATTTTGTAGTCTTTGTGGCGTTTGCTGTTCTTCTGCTGGACGTCTGACTGGCTGTGCTTTTTGTTCGCGTTGTTGTTGTTGTTGGGGGCTCGCTGACGAGGCTCTTCGAATTTTTGAATTTGTTCTGCCTTGTTAAGAGTTGTTAAGATTATGATATATGTACGTACATATGTAAGACTGACTATATATATATATATATATATATAGATGTACATGTGTGTGTGTGTGCGGCTTGCTGAAGACGACGACAGGCGGCGGCCATTATGTTTCGCAGCAGGAATGTGGGAATCGTTTGGCTCTGACCATTTTTCAGCTACCTTCTCGCGCTGTACTGCTTCAACAATATTTACACACACACGCACAGAGAGAGAGATATAGAGAGGTATATATATATATACAGTGGCCACATAATCGATTCATGGCTGGTACGAGTAGCATTTCTTCTTTCATGTTGCGTTGTTAGTTTCTGTATTTTTTTTTCTTCATACGATTTTATGATTTGTTTGAGCGCATCTTTTTGGACCACCCGTGAAATCAGTTTTTTTTTTTTTTTGTACTTCTTCTGTTTGGGATTTGGGGCCGTTGCTTTTGTTAAATTGCTCTTGTTTATGTTAACATTTAAATTGTAGCCACGGGTAGCCGCCGAATCACAGTAACCCAAAACCCAACCCAGATCGGCTGAGCTCAGCTCACCTCAACTCAACCCAACCAAAACCAATATTTAAACGTAGCGCTCCATGAATTATCATCGCCATCAACCACATCGTCATCATCATCATCATCAGCATTATCATTAGCAACATCATGGCGATCATCGTCATCTTTTTTTGGGCCGCTTTCAACATGGCCATCAATTCTGATTTACGTAAAGTGTTAATTAGCCAACTGAAATGTTGAGAAAATAAAAAAAAAATTATGGCTTGATATATTTATATTCCCAATAATAATTGCTTCTCCTCTGATTCGCCTTCTCTGCTCAAAACAATAATTCTTGGGAGTAGAACAAGATTCAAATTAACTAATTGATTGACGTTTCGCTTGGTCAGCCAAATGTGATAAGGTCTATAAATAGAAGAAGACTTCAGCAACACCTGCCATTGGTGTTTGGCTCCTCTTTTTTTCTAGTAGTTTTCTGAATTATCATAAATAAGGTCGTGATTTCTATATTTGGGTTTCTGTTGCAATCGAAGTTCCGTTAAAAAACACGAAGAATTTGTTATGGCTGTCCATGCAGAGCATAATAAATTTCAATTGTTAATAAGATTTATCGTTCTATTCGATCGATAAATATTTTTGAGAAGAGATTTATTCATACTCTACAGACGGCAATAACTTATTTGGATATCAATGGACTTTTAACGTATGTATATATATATATATATATTGATGATCAACAGATTGATCCTTGACGAGATCCTTTGACTATCTTGTTCTGAGCTTTAGATGTAGTGTATGTTGCTTATACTATTTATTCCATTTATAGATCGAGCTAAATTTATAATATGTTAGACTATCTCTATTAATTAATAGTTGACCTATTAAATTCATAGTTGACCTCCATGCTCCCATAGACGTTTGCCATTTGCCTGCATATATGATAGAAACTTTTGAATCTAATTTCAATGCCAACATCATTAGAGCTCAACTGACAAAATATATACGGATTTTCCAAATTTCTACGCCTCTCGTAGTCAAATCAAAAAGACCAAAAAGTAGGAGATTGTGCGTAAGCATATATTTCAAAATTCCAGCTGAATAATATAAACAAAATGAATCTATCTAATTAAATAAACTAATAATAAAATAAACAAAAAATGAATCCTTAATACTTCGAATCCAAGTCTTAATAACTTTATAGAATTTCTGTTTTTAATTTTAACTGTAAGAGATTTAAATCATAGCTGGCAGAGCTGATCGGTCTGGTAAATAAAACACGCTCATCGGGTTGGTGATACTAACGAACTCTAACTTTTGTAGGCTTTACTAGCTTTTACTAGACTCTAGTTTTGTAAATACATTTAAATAAAATATGCATACTATTTTATATTAAACTAAACATTAAATTTATGCATTATTATTAGATTTTTTTTTTATATTATAGAATTAACAAACTATTTACTTTAAGGCTTTTGTTTATATATTTTTTTTATAATTTTATTATTATTTTTTTTTTTTTTTTGAACTTGTATTCAAAAATTTTATTAGGAAATTTTGTAAATAAAATTTTGGCTTTCATGAAATATAAACATATATATACTAAAACACATTTATTTATTAATTATTAGAGAAATTTTAAAATATATTTTTTTAAACAATGAAAATTGAATAATAAATTTTTAAAATTTTGCAATAAATAAATTTATAAATTGTATAGTGCATTTAAAAATTTAGTATTAAATTTAATAAAATAATATTGCAGTTAAACTCTTAAATTTAACAAGAATTCTTTTTGTTTTCATAAAGCTACAAATATTATAAATGCAACAAAAATGTGGAATATGAAAAAATTTGTTTCTTTGTTTCCAATTTAACTATATTATATATTATTATATTTTAACAAGTTATTGATATTTCATATACTTCTATAATTACGTAGCATATTCTCTATAAATACCATACTATATACCCATTGCTTATTCAACTATCTAAAGTTTGCTTTTTTAATGTGATCTCTGTAGTTTGTCAAGTTGCTGCCGTTGGATGTAGTTTTGGAGGCACTGTAGCTGTCCCATTCATAGTTCGAGCGGCGGTGTTAATTGCTAAGGGCTCAGTGGCCGCGAAGTGCCGCGCATAGCATTGTTGTCGCCCCATAATTGTCGTCGTCAGCCGTCGCTGACTGCTGACTGCTGTCTGTCAGCTGTCCATCAAAGCGTTGCCAAGTTGGTGTTAATGGGCGCCTAGAATGCAATTGCGCTGCTCCCCAACTCTCCCTCTCTCTCTCTCTCACTCTGTGTGTGTGTGTGTGTGTGTCTCCTCTTGATCGCCCAATGAATTGTCCAGCATCTGGTGCAGCTTGTTGAACACGCTGTGCTACGCATGTTTTTGCTTGTTGTCCTTCGGGGATTACGCGTCAAGTTTCGAGTAATTGCCCACGTTCACTTTGTTTTTGTTTTCTTGCCATTATTATTATTATTTTTTTTTTGCCTTGCATTTCATTTATTTTTGGATATGCTTAAATATATATGTATATATATTTTATATAAGAAAAAGCCACACACAGACACACGCACGCACACACAGACAGCCAGGGCGTCCTCCTCTCAGCAGCAGTGAAAGCTAAGCAGTCGCTCCTAACTCGTTCCAGGCGTCTGTATCTCATTGCCCAGCGCCGAGAGCTCCTTGAGGAACTGGCGCGCATTGGTCAGCGTGGAGGCGCCATAGATGATGCGCCTGTGCACATTGGACGTTTGCTTCTGCTTGATGAAGTCGACCAGATTCTGATACTCGATGTAATTGCCGCCGCCAACCATGAAGACGACTGCGTCCTGGAATGGTGCGCGATTCTTGGGCAGCACATCGCCGCCCTTTAGCAGCTTGGGATCCAAGTAGAGATAGTCATCGGTCTCTGCATTGCTGCGACATTCCATCACCTGCTCCGTGATCTTGGTAACTGGTAAGTTCTAAAAAAAAAAAAAAAAGTTTAGTTAGCAATGTGAGTATATTAGCTAATCCATTTCTCTCTCTCTGTCTCTATATTTACATGCCGCTTGACCACCAGATTCTTAACGCCCTCCATGACAAAGGAGCTGCCCTGTGAGACGAGCTTGGTGAACATGGAAACAGTGCGCGTGCCGCCGCCCTCGTACTGCGTGGCCTGGCTAATGCTGGGCGAGCGATTCATTATGGCCTTCCAGCGCTGGACGTACGCCAAGGCAGTCAGGTCACAGCCAGCAGCTTGGAGTGCTTCGCGTAAGCGTTCCGCCTCCGATTCGGACAGCTGTTGTGCGCATATATAGTAGATAATGTAGAGACGCAGCTTATCCTCCGGCTGGCCAAATTCGCTATCGCGCAGCAGCTCGAGCAGCGGCTTGTCGAGCGTCTGCTTCGACATGATCTTCTCCTCGATCTCGAAATAGGAATCCAGGCGACGCGCTTTGATGTAGTTCAGTATTGCTGTGGCGATCTTCGTGTGCATGTCGATCAGACGCTTCTTCTCCATGAGCTGCGGCAGCGAATTGACGGCGCTCGTCAGGAGCGCAGTTGTGTCATTGACCAGCGAGAAGGCAATCTCCGATTCGCCCTCGATGCCCATTGAGGTCTTGAGTCGTTTGATTTCCTCCTCGGAGTTGCGATATGACTCCAGCTCCTCCTGTATTGCCTCTGCCACAGTGGGAAACGGGCTGCCCTTGTGCGTGACCCAGAAACGATCGTTGCGATCCAAGTCGCAGGCTTTGGGCTTTTTACGAGCGCCTAAAAGGAAAATGGCGATGGACATGAGCAGGAATCTAGAGAGGGATTTGTTGAGTACTTGCCCGCACTGGCGCCAGCTGTGTCATCCTCCACGTAAACCAAATTCAAGCCAAGATCAAGCACATCGTGCACCAGCGCCTGGTAGGACCAGGTGTGATGCAGTGGAGTGGCCAGATCCATATTCCTGTCCAGCAGCAGCAGCACAGGACGCTGAAAGCTGAACACTCCGCCGCCGACCTGTGAGGCATCCATATGGAAGAGATTGGCGCGCGCATCCCAGAGATTCTCGCGCAGCTTCTTCTCTAGCTTGCGAGCGACCATCTCGGCAGCACTGTTCCTGGGACATCGGATGATTGGCACGTTGCCCAGCGTGACGAAGAGTGCGAAGAGTGAGTCCACAATTGAGTCCATCAGCGCCTCCATCTCCTCGTCGCGTGTGTTGGCCCGATTGATGGCATAGTAGGAGAGCTGCTCGCTCTGCTGGTGCTTCAGTATGAAGAAGTCGTCCTCCAAGCTGATGAAATTCACGTACTGATCATAGACCCGATGGATGTTGGCCACGCAGCCGGCGTGCAGGGCGGCTGCTGCTAGATTCTCAATTTTACTGCGTGTGATGGGCGCCAGGAAATTTAGGTGATAAATGTCGTAGAGGCCATTGGAGAAGTCCTGCTGAATCCGATCGAGATTCTCGTCCGTGGGCAGGCAGAAGTACACGGCAGGCACATCCGGTATGGAGTCGCGATCCGAGTGAAGTTGCCTGCAAGTGGAATAAGTCATTTACTTTGTACTTCATTGAGCCCTGCCCTCCTGCCCCCTGACCAATAACCCCTTTTTCGATGCGCTTACTCACACATGCAAAGTCACGCCCAGTTCTCGCAGCTCCTTTATTGATATTATTGGCGATATTATGTCCTGGCCCACGCGATCGTAAATGAGAATCTTCCACACGGGCTCCGCGGCCAAGACTTTCGGCTGCTGCGAGTTTAAATTAAGCATTTGCTTAATTGCATCTGTGAAAACGAAGGCAGAAAAGTGAAAAGGAGCTCTTTAGCTGCGTTTGCAACGGACGTACTTATTTGCCGCTCTCGTAGGGTCAGCATGATGCGTGTGTCTGGAAAGGTAAATGCGCACGTATAAAATACAATTTAATTAAGTAAATTATGTTTAAATAACATAATTTACAAAATACAACACGTCACAAGCGTTTAAAACGCGTTTTTGGCCTAAATTAGTACATTACAATCAGAACAGCTGTTCTCTAGGGAATTGCCGCGGTCACACAATATGTTTCAAAAGCAACGCTGCACAAACAAATTGAAACAGCTGTTGCTGTCAATTATAAATAAACGTGAGCAGCAGCGCTAAACTATTCCATTGTAGGTAAAATCAACTTAAACAAAGTTATAAATTGGGAAAACACCAATAAAGCAGAATATATATTCAAATATTTTCGCACTCTCTATGTTGGAGCAGTAATGTTAACAGAACTGCTCACTGGTTCGCTCACATTCGGAACTACTCTCATCGTATGTTATTGTCGGCTGAGCTGTTGTTATTTTGCGTCGAACTTTCGAAGTGAGCGGACGTGCGTCGCCGACGTGAGAAATAAATTGTCGCGTATTTTGCTCCAACGCAAATAAAAATCAAAGTGAATCCGACATTGCGTGGGTGTGTGTTTTAGTGTTTTGTGTTAACCGCAATGATTTTAGTATCGAAGAAGCCACGATTTCGGCAAGTGAAAGCTTCGAGATGGCACACAGCGCATCGAAACGTGCTCGAAATTTGCCGCCTAACGGGCCGTCGATGCTGCGGCAAACGTTCGGTCAGTTGTTATCATTTCTTTAGGCATAGTCGCGGCTTCTTTTGGTTCATGCTCTGCAATTTGTTGCTCACACCAAACAACAGTGACGCCCAGCTGCTGATTAATGTGCAAAATCAGGTAAAGTATATGTGTGCTCTTCAATTATCTCTTTTAATTTGTTTAAATGCAATGTGAATGTCAAAATGGCGCTGACTGCGCTGCTGGCGTTGCTGCTGTTTTTCGAACATTCAATTTCGAAATTGAGCGCGTCAAAACAAGAGAACGGCAGTGGGAGAGAGACAGACTGAGAGAGAGAGCACGTTGGCAAACATTTGTTGTTATTTATCAGCTGCGAGCTGTGTGTGCGCTTTGCTTTTTTTTATGAACTAATTAAAACTGTTAATTGATGACAGTCGATGCTCGTTCCACCCATTTGTTAAATATGCTCAGCTGTCCTTGAACTGATTTCCTCTCCCTCTTGTTTTTTGCTTTAATATAGCTGTCATTAGTGCAAGTCACTTTGACAGTTTTCACTTTTCGTTTTCGCTTATTTTCATGGCATTTGTGTTTGCACGTGGCTTACATGGCATCATAATATTGACATTTGCTTTAGCTTTTCTATAAATTTTATATTACCTTTGCCAAAAACTCGCGTACAACAAAGCCCCTGCTCATGTGTGTTTGTGTGCGAGTGTGTGTGTGTGTGTGTGAAAGAGAGCGCGCTCTTGTGATTTATTTTTTTTTGTTTATATGTGACATCCTTTAACATTGCTCGCTGCTGGCGTGTTTTTGTTGTTGCTGTCCCTGGCCCCAAAATGTCCGACTCTGTCGACGTCGCTGCTGACGTCGCTGTTACAGCTACTGCTCTCAGCAGCGTGAGCTTTGTTTACATTCGCTTTGTTCAAACTCACAAAAGCATTGCATACACAAACAGACCACATAACACACACGCACACACACACACACACACACACACACCCGCTCACAATCTCTCACTCATGTGTATATGTATGTGTGCACGTGCAGACCCAGCTGAACTTTTCGGCATTCGTAATTTGAGTGTTATTTGCATTATTTTCGGTATAGAAATGTCAGGGCATAGAAGAAAACACGTAAGCAAATATGAATGATAATAATGGATAGTATTTCTTTGTAAAATAGATGCAGTTTCTAAATAAATTAGCATTACTGAATGAATGACAAAGATATAAAGCTATTATTAAAAATATTTAATTTTATAATTAAATAAATATTAAATAATAAATATAATAGAAATAATAAATTAGGTAGCTAAGAAAGAGACACATATTTCCTGCAGAAAATGTTAATAAATATGAATCCAATGAGCTTAAAAACATATAAAGGTTGATTCTGTTCAAAATTTAATAAGATAAACATATAGAGATTAAAATTAATCAGGTTTCTTCCATTGACTAGCAACGATGTTTTATTTAATTAAAATTCTATTTAAAAGACTTGTAAATTGATTGTACAAGTAAACTACATAGTATTTTTTTGTGCACTCTGACATTTGCTTCAAATCGAATTTTGTTCTATAGATGTTGCCATTTGCTAAAAGTTTAACTGGGGTCGGCGACTGTAAGGACCATCCTGTCGTGCATAAATTGTATTTGTAGTTGTACTAGTTGTAGCTGTAGTAGTTGCTGTTGCTGTAGTTGTAGCTGTACTAGTTGTTGTTGTTGTTGTTTATTCTAGTTGTCATGTTGTTGAACTACATTTGGTGACGAGCGGGCGGCCTCTAGAGTCGCATTCACAACAATTCCTCATCTCGCTTTGCATTTTCACTGTATTTTCTGCTCGACTCTCTTGACTCTAATTTGGTTCAGGGACGAGTCGCGTCTCAGATGATGCTGTTGCTACTTTGGCTTGCAGTTAATTTGACTTCTGGCAGCAATGTCTTGGGTTTCCCTTTCTCTCTCCCTCCCTCTTTATATTTCTCCCTTGCTCTTTCGCTCTATTAATATTCTAGTTTCGTGTCGAGAGTCTAGTTAACATTGCCAACGCACTTGTTGCTTCTCTTACTGATTCGCCTTTGTCTTTTCCTCTTGCAGGGTGGCGAAGTGATACAGGAGAGCATTACGTCCAATATTGGCGAGGATTTGATTACCCTGGAGTTTCAGAAGACAGACGGCACTCTCATCACGCAGCTCATCGACTTTCGCAATGTAAGTAGCAGAAGTGAGAGAGAAAGAGAGAGAGAGAGAAAATGAAATTGGAAATATAAATGGACAACAACAACATTCTCTATTTGCAGGAGGTTCAAATCCTCAAGGCTTTGGTGCTGGGCGAGGAGGAGCGCGGCCAGAGCCAGTATCAGGTGATGTGCTTTGCTACCAAATTCAACAAAGGCGACTTCATCTCCTCGGACGCCATGGCCAAGCTGCGCCAGAAGAATCCACACACGATTCGCACGCCCGAGGAGGACAAAGGTCGCGAGACCTACACGATGAGCGGCTGGGTCCAGCTGAACCGCTCGCTGCCCATCACACGGCATCTGCAGACGCTGTGCGCCGAGGCCACCGATGCCACCTACGTGCGAGACGTGGACCTGAAGGCGTGGGCGGAGTTGCCAGGTGAGCGAAAGTCGAGTTAATTATTATTTGATTAGGAGAAATATGAAAAGCAAAGCGAATCCCGCTAATCTCGCGTTGCTGCAAATTTTCAATTATTTCTTGATTAACTCTGCACGAGTAGCGAGCAGCATTTGCAGCATTGAAAACCACAGAGCAGACTCGATAAGGTGGAACGCCGTTGTTAACTAGATATTCAGTTCGTTTTACTTCAAATAAATCATATATTCTTCAATTTATATATTCTTCATTAAATGAAAGTTTATAAATGGGAAATTGTTTGGAAAAATCTTCATGAAATTACGAAAGTTTCAAGTGAAGATTATAATGTAATCCTTTAATAATAGCATTAAGGAATGCTTTAGATATTATTGGACTTTCGACAAAACTGAGATATATTTCCAACATCTGCTTAACGGGGTTTTATAGACAAAACTAAAAAGACTTAGTTCAAATTTTGCCTTTAAAGCCTATTAAACCTAGAGCATTTCTTTATACTGTTAGGTAGATAGAGATTCCATTTAGTGTGTTTTTACTGTACAAAGTTAACTTAACTTTCGCACCTGCCCTGGAAAGAAATTGTTTCAAATTGCGCGCAAATGTTGCTAATATGAATTTGTTTGCTTTTTGCTTATAAATTTTCTAGTATCATGGTATACCCACTAAAAATTTCAGGACTGGGTATAATAGCTTTACAAAAATCTATGTAACAGAGAGAATTTGGCTTGGCAGATGCCTTATATATATATATATATAAATATATATATATATATATATATATATATATATATATATATATATATATATATATATATATATTCTTGATCAGGGCGTCGAGCTGAGTCGGTGTAGTTATCTCCGTGTGTCCGGATTATTATGTGATTAGCTGAGTAGAGACAAGCCATGCCCGTCTACCTGTCCGTCCGTCCGTTTATATGTCTTTATGAATTGTTGTATCTATATTCCTAATAATCTGACGGAGTGAAGTAGAAAAAGTAGATTAGTAAATCTACTTTTAACTTGTTAATCATTAAGGATTTGATGTAGACTAGAAGATAGAAAAAATATTAAATATATAACTTATTTTGTCTTTTATATATTGTTGTATATATTCTTGTGAATCATAAAAAGTATATTTTAAATTTTAGTTATATTTAAAACATTTAAAGATTTGATAACATTGTCCTTGGCCAAAAAATGCTATAGCTAACGATTGTAACTTGTTTATGTATTTGTAGGTTTGTTATGTTATAATAATATAATATATAAGAGAATCTGCTCAGTGTAGGGGGTATCTGCTAGTCGGGCACTTCCGACTCTTGCTTGAACTCGTTTTCGCCGTTAACCAATTTTTTGGTTTTGCTTTGTTTGTTTCAATTTTGTCTCTTGTTTTCGCGACTCGTCGTTAGGCTCCTCAATTTCGAGCCTGGAGGCAGCAACCGAAAAATTCCCGGACGCCCTATCCACGCGCTGCAACGAGGTGAGCAGCCTGTGGGCGCCCTGCCTGTGTACGCTGGAGACCTGCATCGGCTGGTATCCGTGCGGGCTGAAGTACTGCAAGGGCAAGAGTCTTGGCAGCGACACATCCGGCGCCCAGGCGCAGCAGCAGCAGCAACAGCAGACGAATTATCGCTGCGGCATCAAGACCTGCCGCAAGTGCACACAGTTCACCTATTATGTGCGACAGAAACAGCAGTGCCTGTGGGATGAATGACGACGCGGCGAGCTGCAGATGCTGCAGATGCAGATGCGCTGCGCCAGGCAGGCTGCGACAACGGCAGCGGCCTGCGATGCTACAGCAACAGAGACAACAGCAAAGACAATAACAACAGCAACAGCAACAGCAACAAAAACTAAAGCAACAGCAACTGCAACAACAACAACAACAACAACGACGAGGACGAGGACGAGGATGAGCAGAGTGACAACGACCAACAAATTACGCCAACTGCTTTTGTTGGTGCAACAGCAGATGCCTTTTGCACTGTGGAGCTTTCCGGTCCATCACATTTCCCATCATCCAGCACACACAGACAGCGAGTCACAGAGACATACACACACTGCTCATGCTCAGGGGCATCAACAGGAGCCGCTGTCATCTCTTCATCCATCCACAATGGCCGCCAATGTGGCGTGATAATGCGCCAGCAACTCGGACAAGGATATCCATTAGACACCAACCAATTCCCCCAGCTATAGCAGCTCCAACTCCACCCACTTGACACTTGGCACTCGTCTCTCTTACTTTCTCTTTCTCTTTCTCTTTTTTGTTTGCGTTGTTTTCTACTCATGTATGGACTGTATATATGTAACTATATGATTAGAGATATTGCCAAGCTACACATACGCTTAACGCCGCGCTTAGGTTAGACAAAACATTTATGATAATACGCAGGGCAATACTTTGTGCTGAGCTACAAAAGACAAGGAACGAAAAAAAAAAAAACAGATATAACAAAAATTTGCATTCTTTATTGTAAAAATTTCCATTTTCATTTGTCGTTCAATCAGCGATGCTCGATAATAATATATTATATATTATTATTAATTTTATAGTCAGCATTTTCTATATTGCTTTAATCTTAAACTGTTTTCAATTTCCTTTTACTGCTCATTTTATTCTTTTCTTTATTTGTGCCTTAAAGTTCCTAAAGCTAATTCTTAACACTCTTCAAATTTCTTAACTTTATTCTTAATAAATTTCCTAAAACCAATTGCTATTCATGCAACTGCTTCTTCAATCATTTTTCAATCAATCTAAACACATTTTAAACAACTTTCCTTTGGCTGGCGTCTCACATTTTACACTCCAAATAAGTTTCAAGTGGCGAGGCAAAGAAATAAAAAATGAAAATGAGAAAATGTAAAGTTTGTTAAACTATTTGAGTGCCCAGAGAAAGTTGCATTTTATTAAAAAATCTTGTTAAAACTTCAACTTTGATTCCACACTCTTCTCTATATTCTTAAAACTTTGATTCCATAAATTTTAGCCACAGCTCGAATTCTCTACTTTGTGCAATTTTCATAATTTTGCTCTACTTGTTACTATTTTTGCTCAACTTTGTTATCAAAATTTGGAGTATTTATGAATTTGTTTATCAGCATTTCTATTCGACGTTAAGTAGTTTAAATTTTAATTTTACATTAGCTCAATTCTTAGTTGAAATCTTTTATAATAATTCCTAACATTTTTTATTTAACATTTCACAGCTTTTAACATATGTCATTTGCTGTCTTTAACATTAATATTAACAGCAATGTTATTAACATTTTTAATCAATATTTAACATTTGCTGCTTCATTCACAATTTTTACCACTACCTCATCTCATCGTAGACTCTCTTTTAACTTTTGGTATTATATCATACCAAGATCTTAACTCTTTAATCACTTATCATCTTCCACGTCGCTTCTGCCTCGATTCCTTTGACCTTTTTCCCTTTATCGTGCGTACGCACCTGCCTTTTTCCGCTGTTTATCTTTGCGGTCTATGTTAAATAATGGCTCATTAACTTTATTTACGCAGTTCGACAAATTTGCATTGTCCTTTTCGCCCACTCTCTCTGAGTCTCTCTCTCGCTCTCTTTCTCCCACCCACTCATTTGTCATAATTAATGTGTACATAATGCAAATGGTTTGTCGCTTCATTAAATTTTCGCTTTACGCATTTTCCGACTCAATCATATTATGATTTTCTTTTCTTCCATGGGAAAAAACACGCAGCTCAAGAAATATATTTAGAGTTATATAAAAATAAATAAAGATATAAAATTAAATGTGGCCTTAGCATATTTTATGAGCGCAAAACAAAGTTTGTAAAATTCCAGGATTTGAAATACACACACACACATACGAGTTGTACTGTCTGAATTGTGCTCATAATAGAAAATAAACTTTTACTTGCTATATAAGTTTAGTTTATAACTGTTCTATATATACTATATATACATATATATATATAAATACTAACCACAACGACTGCCGCAAATGCTTTTTACATAGTATAAAGAAAAGATGAAGAAAACCCCATTGAAATGGCTGTTCAAAAACTAAAATTTTCCAATTGATTTTAATTTTCCTCTAGACTTTTTCCCTGCCTTTAACTCGAACATTTTATTCAAACTAATTTCGCATTTAGGAAAAAAAAAAAACAAAAACCTAATAAATTAATATACCTAAACAAAATTACAAACAATACCAAGAACAATAATCTATTGTAAAATTTCCAAGATCTAGTCTACTTAGAATGTTAGAATGGCTATTTTCCTAAAAGCATACTAAAAAAATAATTAAAATTGAAAATATATTGAAAAAGTTGTACACTAAATTAAAAAGAAAGAATTTCAATTTCAACAATATATAAAAATAATGCGAAAAAGAAATGGTGATAATAATTTTTTCTACGAAAACGAAATACTTTTTCTCAACTGCAATGTATAAAACGATAAATGTAAATAATAAAATAATTAGTTATAATATATAGTTTGTAAAAAAATAAATAAATTAATAATGCTGGAGAACTCAACAATCTGATTCGTATAAATAGAAAGAAGAAGTGAATAATTAAACGATTAAACGATCTAGCTTTAAGTACAAGCATTAATTTAGTCATAAATAAAGCAGCTGACAAATTCTACATTTTATAAAAAAAAAACTACATAAACTTTAAGCTTTGTTCTTTAATTGGAATTTCCTCAACAGTCGCTGGTAAGTGCGCTCGAACCAATTGTGAATTACAAGCACTCGCTGTGACTTTGCTGTGCATTCATCAATGCGAACAGCTAAGAATCTCAACAAGTTGTGCCAGTGTTGCCAACTACAGCTAAAGATAGGCTTCCTGTTGCAGCTAGAATTTCTTATGCTGTAGTTGGCAACATTAGCTGAAGAGTTTGTAGAAAAAAGGCTAGAATTATAAATGAAATACAAATTAAAGTAAATAGATATTGTGAGTTTATGGAAGCAAAGTTTTTTAATAATATTTATTTAATAATTTCTTTTATATTTATAAATATATATATCAATGAAGGAATATTTAAATTAGGCAGATTTTTCACTTATATGTCAAAGGTTTTCCTTTCTTGAATTCTTTCAACCTTTTTTTTTAGTTAAAAAATTAATAGTTCAGTAAGATATATATTTTCGAAATTCACATGAAATTTTTTCATATTTTGTACACGTATTTAAATAGCTCTAAATTTAATTTTGTTATAAAATCCAGCATTGACTCGCATTGGCAGCACTGCTTCAATGTAATTCCCAGCTTCAACCGCTGCCTGTTCGCCCGCACAAACAAGATGCATCCTGCTGTTGTTGTCGCTGCTCCTGCTACTCCTGCTACTGCTGCTGCTGCAGTGGAGTCGTCCTCTTGAGCCAGTGGCAAATCCTTTATGCGATTTGTAATTCATGAGCAGCGCGCACACAGATTCTTATCATTTATTTTGCAGCGCAAATCGGTATCGAGTGCCACGCACACACACCCATACACATACACAGTTATATATATAGTCTTGACTATAACTATATTCATGGCAGCGCTGGGAGGTCGACGCGACGATAGCTTAAGACGTGCGGAAACCAAATCGGCGTCGTAGAAAATTGAATTTGCTGCCAGCAGGGAGTCCAAGTGGCAGCGATACGGGATGGCAGCCGAGGCCACCCGTCCCCTTTTCGTCGGGTAGGTGGTGGCTGTATTAGCGAGTCGAGCGTATTGGGCTTTTGTGCTGCTGACGCGGCCTGCAAACGTATGTGCATGCCTAATGAGCCATGAAATGCCAGCAGCGACGTCCTTTCTCCAAATTCTATTTCCCTTTTATGCCTTCTTTCACGTTTTTTCTCTCTCTCTCTCTCTCTCTCTCTCTTTTCGGTGGGTAATCAGCGACAGCTGGTCAACACTTGATGCGATTGACCCTTAGATACGTATAAAATATATATATATATGTATAAATATAGATTATATACATATGTATGTTTATACATATATATGTAAGTACTTTTGTGTATATTCGCCGAGGGCTACGTAATTACAGCGTTGAGGGCTGCTGGCGCGTAAATCAAACAAAATCAACTCGACTCGCAATGCTCTTAATTAAGTTTACACTCTCGCAATTCGATTTTCTTAGCGTGCCAATTGGCAAGAGGGCAGCCATTGGAAGAGAAGATTGAACAGTAGTAGTCAGGGCGATCAGACAGACGACAGGCGACAAATGTGGCGAAGTCGTTTTCAATGAAGTGCATTAGACTTGACTTATGACTTATGACATGTTATCTGTCATTGTCATTGCCAATGTCATTGTCATTATTATTGTAATTGTTATTGTCATTGCCATTATCATTGTCAATGTCATTAGAATTAAACAGAACTAGAACTGCCTCAAAAATATTTTCAAACTTTAGAAAATATTTTATTTTTAAAATATGCAAATTTATTCAAACTTTTAAAGCAAACCTGAAATATTATCTATACAGTATGTTAATTTGAGTATATTTATAGTATATTAAGAGGCATATTTTCATATCAGAATTGAATCGATAACAAATATGAAAGTTTTGTCGCCTGCGGCTCAGCTCGGCTCAGCACAGCTTGTTGGCCAATGTTCAGATAGGAAGCGAATAACTCGAGTGAGTGCTCAGCGAATCGTTGGTAGTTGTTATATGAGTGTAAGTATATACAGCTACAGAATCATGAATATAAGTGTGTATATGTATGTGTGTATATGTATGTGTGTGTGTGTGTGTGTGGATGTTGTGCCTTGGCCCTGTGCAGGATTTTTCGTATTGACTTTTTCAGGTCAAAAAGGCGGCTGTGTGCTTAACATTTGCATAACTACTTAAAAATACACACTCACACATGCACAAATATCGCATAAGAGTTCGCTTGAGTGTGTGAGTGTATGTGTCTGGGTGTCTGGATGTGTGTGTAGCGTTAAATAAATAGAACTCATACGCAGCGTAATCATCAGAACTACAAAATAGGCTGAAGCACTTGGGTTTTTCATTTGTTTTTTTTTTTGTTTTGGCGGCGTCCAGTCAAAGTTCAGGGCTGATAATTTATGCAGCCACGCCCCGCCTATAGCAGGCGGCCTCCATTAGCATTAATATTGCCGGGTCACGTAGGGCAGCAACAACAAATGGAGCAATGCTGATGACAGACCGACAGCATTTGAAATGTAATTTTCGTTTGGCAGCTCGACAGACGAACAGAGGTGGATGGAGGCAAGTTGAATGCCACAGACATTTGGCTTTAGCATTTGTTTTATTGTAATTGAAAGTTTTAACAATTAGCAGGAAGCTCAACGAGCAACATGCCAACCAACAGCGAGGCACATTTGCCGGCGCGCCCAAAAGCTGGCAACAAGTTTTTCGCTCTTTGTTCTTGCTTTTTGTGCTCTTTGTAACCCTATTTCGCATGGAATGCAATTGTAATGAAATATTACTATATTTCAGCGCTCGCACATAGACGAACAAGAGAAAAAGACTGAAAAATATATTCCTGGAATTACAACTAGAGTTTTTTCTGGCTACCCGAATTCCAGCTTTGAAATCATTTTGTATAACAAACAAAACAATTTCGCCAATTTGACGCGAAAAAATGTTGATAAGAAATTTTAATTTAGCGTAGCTGGAAGAAAACAGAGAATGTTTTAAATTAGAAAAAACGTAAGAAATATAGGAAAATCAAGAAAGTTCTGTGAAAGAAGTGGAAAGTTTGTAGATTTATGAAATAGGCGTGGGAATGTTGCCTAATGAAATCTTTGTTTTCTTTATTTTTTTTACAATTATTAAGACATTTGATTAAAACTTCTTAAATCAAATTTAGATTTAGATCTGCGAACGACTACTATAGAGCCTATATTCAATTCGATTTATATATATATAGATTTATATCAAGTAAACTTGAAGACTTCATGGCTGCTGCAGCTGTCACACACACATATGGCCCACTTTTATATACTCCATCTTAAATAGTATTTCCCATAAGGTACACAGACCCAAGAGCAGCGGAGTAGAAATCTGTTGTCATGATAATCTATCGCATTATTGCGTGAGCTGTGTGGGCGTGTCGGGAGCAACAAGTTGGCCCCAACTGCAATAGACATAAATCAATGACAATCAAAATTCATTTCGCCAGCGTTGATTTATTGCGTTTGTTTGATTTGGCTGCAGACGGAGAGACAGCCAGACAGAGAGTTTCGAGGTACAGTTAGGTATGGTATATATCTACGGGATTCCGTCTTTATTCTCTTTATCGGCAATGCATATTAATGCGAACCATGAAGCTCTAACAATGGGGGGATCAGCTTTTTGCTTGTTCTTTGTTATTTCTGCTCTCGTTTTCTTTTTTCTCCTTTTTTTTATAAATAATAAATGTGTACACACCGTAAATGGAGAGGGGTTGGGTGGGACGGGGGGCTGGGGTAACCTTTTCTGTCGAATCATCAATCAATCAAACGCGTGTGATTTGCTACAGTTCAAATTTCGCTCTCAGTTCAATCGCTGAGGCATTCAAGCTGAAATACAAATATTTGCTTTTTTCTCCCGAAATACAAAAAGCGTCTAGGTGAAGGCGACAGCCAACTCAGCCCAGTGGCCCTAAATACAGGGGAGGGGGACGGGGCACAGCACCTTTTTTTTTTTTTTGGATAGCTCAAGTGCTGTGCCAGGTCGAGAGCTTAAGCCCTCGTCTGTCCGCTTGTACGTTCGCCTGACTGACATGGCTTACAAATGAAGGCATCCACAGCACAGCAGCAGCGCAGCAGGAGGCGCTGAATGCGGGGGAATGCGACCCCTGCCATGGAAGGGTTAAAAAAAAATGCGAAGGCAACTCTAGCAGCTTCAACAGCAGCAGCTGCTACACTTCTTTCTGACTGCCTAATCTGCTGGGCGATGTGCCTGCAACCTGTTACACGAGCCGGGTCGGGCCAGAGGCCAAGTATCCAGGACAACGGCCTACCACCTGCCCAACTGGCTGAACTAATAAGACTCTGTACAATTATATACAAACATCTGAACAATGCGTTGAAGCGGTTGAAGAACGAGCAGAAGGTAGAAAAACGAGAAGAAATGATAACAATGTTATCAAATAATTGGCGCATTGCTAAAAGTTAAACAGTTATTCAAATAAAGAGCACTAACTTGGCCTTCTTTCTCTATCTGTCTCTCTACATAATATGTTTAAAGGTAGATAAACATACTTCAGAATTAACTTAATTTTATTCAGTTCTACTCACAGTTTGTATATTCTCTCCCTCATTCCAAATTGAAACTCAATTTCCATTCACTGAGTTTTTCTTTACATTTCATAGCCACTGTCAATTTCTGTCAGTGTAGATTGTCAATCGACTGCAATTACCTGCAACATCTTTGTTGGACAGTTGGCTTTCAGCTCTGCTTCCGGTTGGGCATCGCCAGCTTGAAGTGCTTCGGCTGTCATCCGATCTGGGCTGCCTTTTGGGCCAGCTGCTTGACTTGTTGCCAAAACAATTTATGTAAGCATTTTGGCCAACAATATTTCGTGTACAATTGGAAATTGTGCAATTGCATTTGGCCAGCAGGCAGAGCCACAGCTAGAGGCGCTAACTGAGGACAGGAAGTGCTTCACCAGCTGCTGCTACTCCTGCTGCGACTTGTGCATATTTATTCAATATTAAAATGGGCAACAGTTAAATTGTAAATAAGTTTCGACTCGTCCTGCCAGCTGCTGCAATAATTGCGAACAGTGCAGCAGTGCCTCAAACTTTAATGAGCGTGGCCGCATCAAGCGGAAGTGGCAGGACAATGCGACAATGGCCCAAACGACAGCGGCGCATAAATCCTTGAAGTGTTCACTTGGCTTCGTTCCTCTTCCTCTTCCAGTTTCAGTTTCACTTCTTGTTCTGCTGCTGCTGCTTCGCCTCTTCGCCACTTCTCTCTTTCTTCTGCTGCCACTTCTCGTGCTCGTGCTCGTTGCAACTGCCTCAAGTGCATTTGCTAATGACAAAGTCAAACTGGCGCGCTAGAATGACTTTAACAAACTTCAACAGACGCTGCACAGTGGCGCAAATGGCTGTCAGATATACATCATATAATATAGAAAGTATCATATTAATAAAATATTTAAAAAATTCGAAAAATATATAAATATGTTTTTTATTTCTTTGATATATTGAAGAAATTCTCCAATTCCCATTTATTTATGTTAGCTTTATTTGTATAGCTCTAATTATTGGAGATATACAAATATATATAATATAGAGATATACAAAATATTAATTAATATTAATAACTTGTGATAGTTATAGAAAACAGTCATCCTCTTTCTGACTCGCACTTTACGAATTAGTCATCCTTTTGCCTTGCTGCATTCCACTGTGCAATGTGTTGCGTTTATTGTAGCATGCTTTTCAGCGCGACAGACAAGGCGCCTTTTCCGCTACCGTTACCGTTGCTCGTCTGTCCGTCTGACTGCCTGCTGCTACTTGTTTGTCACGGCATTGGGGTGTGCGTGTGCGTGTGCGTGCAATTTACGCGTCCAGCGTCAAGTCGCAGCCGTGGCATGCCACAAGCTGCAGGCGCATTGCCATTGTGACCAGTTGCCAGTTGGCTGAAGCAAGAGGCGTGCAGAGTGTGTGTGTGTGTGTCTTGTTTGACGGCAAGTGTTGAAAACATGTTAATTCCTAACATTAACAACAACAGCAATAACAACAACAACAACAACAAAAGCAACAGCAATTGAAATAAACAAGAGCAGCAGCAACAATAAGGACAACAAGCCAACAAGGCGTCAGCTCGGCTCGACTGCTCCACTTGCGACAAGCGACAAGCGACAACAGCATTTGCCTCTGCCAAAACGGAAGTCGTGCGTTTACCCTACGCTACCCTTACCGCCAGCCACACCCACTTTGCTGACGCCCCTTCTTAAGTAGGCGCTACATAAAAACAGAGAGAGAGAGAGAGGGAAAAAATTTGTAGCCGCCAAAAGCTGCGCGCGGAAGTATTTGTCATGATATTTATCGCATAAGCCATTTCTCTTGAGTAGGCGACGGCCTCAGCAAACGGAAAATTGTGAAAATTTAATTGAAAACGTTGGCGGACAAGGACACTGGCCGGGTTGCGGGCTCCGGCTGGATGTGTGCGGCACAGCAGCAGCTCATCAAATATTAAAGGTTTTTGTCTTTTTTCTTGTGTTTACCATTGACGCAGCTGCGGCCAAAGCCGAGGGAAGCTTAAAAATATCAAACAAAATATGAAAAATAAATAAAATATTTTAAATATTTTAAAATTGCCTGTCGATATTATTTATATATTTTTTATTTCATTTTTTTTTACTTTAGTCTCATGTGCATTAACTGTATATGGGGAATTATGGTTTGCATTTTATGAGCTGGGCAAATAAATTGAATTCTGATTTTAAAATTGCATTTTCATTAAGTTTTTTTTTAATAAAATGTTTTTAATTTAAGAGAAACTGCACGAATATTTAATTGAAGCGCACATCAATCAAATATTCCAGCAATAAATCTTTGCTTTATTTGAAGACAAACTATTATTATTTATAATTAAAATTTATATCAAATAAAATATTTAAAAAAAATCATTGAACATTTTTATTTTATACCATCTGAGAGTTACTCAATAAAAACAATTTTATGAGTTTGGGCTGAGGAAAAATATATTATTAAATAAGATAATACAAATATGAAGATTTCAAATTATCAACTTTAAATATTTGTTATATTTTTATTAACATTTTTAAACATGAGTCCTATATATACATTTTTTTATATTTTATAAATATAATATATATTTTTTAGCTCATTTTTCTGAATGGAATGTAAATGTTATGTCTTTTTAGGCTTTTGCTTTTTGTTGTGCTTCATGCAGCTCTCGTTGGCACAGCTTCACTTGGTTTATTCTGGCTGGGCTGCTGCCACCTTTTCATTTGTTTCTTTTTTAGTGCCGCATTTTACTTTTCACTTTTTTTTATGCTTTTCACATGGCATTGTAAATTTTTTATCGGCCAGCAAACGAGGCTTGCATTTAATTTAAAAATCACAGCTGAAACGCGGAAATGCTATATCAAATTAAATATTCGAATTTTTAATAGAAAATGCCTAGAGAAAAATAAAAACTGAGCAAAAAATCGATAATAAATTAAATCTGCTTTAAAGCACGTAAATTTTTAATTAAAAAAAAAAATATATATATATATATAAAAAAAAGGCGAGGGAAGGATAAAATATAAAAGAGCCACACAATATCTCAAGCACATAATCCTTTTTAATGGAACGAAAGAAAAAAACACAAAAAAATAAAAAAAAAAAACAAATAACGAGGGAACAGTGCATGAAAAAACTGACGACGGCCGCAAATTAATTTGTTTATTTAGGCGGAATTTCTTTTTTTTTTTGCAGCTGCGCTGTGTGAGCTTTTGCTGACACTTTAAAAAAAACTTTAGCTAGCCTTTAACATAAAATATGAAGCGAACTTGTGTATTTAAAGCAGCCGACCCCGTATAATAACATTTAGAAGCACTTAGTTTACACATAACCTCAGCAAAAGTAGAACCTTTCGCAAGGGGAGCCAGCACCGGGGCAGGCAGTGGGGCAGAACAGAAAATTTGCATGCAAAATATGCGCGAGTTGTCGAGCAGTTCCAGCAGAGAAAGGGAAAAAAATACACAAATATTACGGCCAGTGACAAGTAATCCTACAAAGACGAACTTCAAATACGCTCGCTGACACTTTCCAGGTAAGCTAAAGCTGAAGAACTCAATTGTAAGTTTTATTAAACATTTCATTATCATTTATTTTATATTTATATAGTCTTTCAACTGAAATGTAATTTTCAACTGGTATAAAAATAGAGTGTCAGATAAATATATTTTTGTTTGTATTTTTTTATTTGAAAATAATAATTATTTTAAATATTATTTTGTTTTTTATTTATTATTATTATTTATTAATTTTTATTTTTTATTTACTTATATTTTAATTGAAGGTAAATTTACTTATAAATTTTCAGTGTGGTTAAGGTATGAAAGTATTATTTAATAAAATACTGCAACTCATATGAGAAGAAATAAATACTGAAAAATACTATACGAGGCTTATACTTGCCTACTATGAAAATAATTCTTAAACACAAAGGCTAAACATTTTTGTAATATTTTAATATTTCAAGCTAAAATATATATATATAGAAATGCATTTTTAATATATCTGTTTTACGACTTGACAAATTGATATCGTCCATCGTAAGGGTATTCTGGGAAAAAAAGAAAATCTGCTGAAATTGCAAATGACAAGTTTTGCACTAAGCAGCAGTACAAATAGACGAGCAGCGAGACTTGTCAAGCGAAGGCAGCAAGTGGGCGTGGCGGCTGGCTTTGTCGTATACAAGCGTGTCTGTGTGTCGCTGCTAGTATTGGTGTGTGTGTGTGTGTGAGTGTAGCATGACAGCTACATTGACACACTTACTGCATGATGAAGCAAAATGAGTGACAAACTAACTGCAGCACGTTGCGAGCTGCTTATTAAGCGCTGCAGCATCCGCTGTTGCACCCGCTGTGGCAGTCGCCGTTTGACAGCAGCTCGCTGTGTGCCACATTTGTGCAGCGACCCACAAACCGAGCTGTCCCAAAATATACATATGTATGTACATATGTACTATATACAAATGAGCCCAAAAATAGCGTTTCAAACTCCAAGTGAAGTTAATAAATGGATTACTTGGATGTTGAGGTGCCCGAAACGCTCTGCGTCCGCACACCCAAATCAATGTCAACGTCTGCTGTTTTTTCGGGCTATTCCATTGGGGGCGCTGGGGCCTGGCACACGTGCCTCGAGTTGATAAAGTTGCCGCGTTAACAGCCGTAAAACTTGCCACACGCAAAGGGTTTAGACGCACCGCTGAGACTTCTTTGCCGCTTAATGGCACAACTTTTTCCTGCGTTCAATAAATAACGAAATGACAGCAACAATCGGAAGAAACAAAAGGGAACCTAAACTCTGAAATTTAAAGAAGCTTTTTAAATCAGGTCAAGCGCAGAAAAGAAATTGTAAACTTGTTCAATTACTCTATTCTATTGCTATTGCTATTGCTAGTTTGTCAGCAAAACAAAATATCTTTGCAAATATACAACTCTTTCTTCATTTCTCGGCAGTTGCAAATTGTTAACTTTATCGTTTCGTTTCCTTCACTGGTATTAAAAATCACAGAACTCGAGCGCTGACAACAAAATGTCTGTCATTAATTTGCTTACAATCAACAGCAAAGGGAAAATAAGAATTTAGTAGCGAATGAGGTTTACTTGCAGATACTCTCTAGTAGAATGACAATGACAATGACAATGACAATGACAATGACAATGACAATGACAATGACAATGACAATGACAATGACAATGACAATGACAATGACAATGACAATGACAATGACAATGACAATGACAATGACAATGACAATGACAATGACAATGACAATGACAATGACAATGACAATGACAATGACAATGACAATGACAATGACAATGACAATGACAATGACAATGACAATGACAATGACAATGACAATGACAATGACAATGACAATGACAATGACAATGACAATGATAATGATAATGACAATGACAAAGATATCTCACTGTCGAATAGACACTTTCAAGGCCTCATAGAGAGGTAACACTCACTTACAGACAGACTTCGATTACTTTGGGACTTACTGTGAGGAATTCCTGCTGTTGTCAGTTGCAGCAGTCGCTGTCTGCGTTGCTCTTGTAGCGCTTTTAACGAGCGCCATTCCTAAGCAATTTGCCATTTTGACACGAGTTTCTAATGCTGTTTGAAATATTGCACATACGCAGCGTTGTCTGGCAGCCAGAAGGCAGAGTGTAGCTGGCACTCGGTCTCAATGCCCATTCTCCAGTTGGTGTTGCCGGCGCGTGGCTTCGATTTCGCTAACATTTACTTTCAATCAAGTTGAAGCTGCTCCCAGCGCTGCTTAGCTGGAGCGCAAATCTCAATAGAGAAACAAAGAGCTCAAGTGCAAATGAAATGAGATGCGATGAGATGCGATGCGATGCGAAGCTAAGCGATATGATGCGATGTGAGCAGCAGCTGCAGCAGCCATTTTGTAGCTGTTGCTCTTGTCAAACTGTCGTAAAACTTTCGTCTTTGCAATTTCATTTACGCTATTCGCTCTTTGAAATATGAATTTTGTTTTGTTTTGTTTTGTTGCCAAGTGGCAGCTCTAAAAACCATGCCGAGGCGCAGCCAAGTACGCTCATGTGTTATCCTCAGATTGAGGCATGTGCATGGAACATGTTCTAAAATCAAGTAAATTTCAGGAAAAAAGTAGAAACAGTTGTAGGTTATGATGATTCATATTTTATTTGAATTTCGCTTAAATTTGTATACAAATAATTAAACAAATAGTTTTTAAAAACATAAACATAGATAAAATATAAATTAATTTTAAAAACATTTGTTTATTTTTGAGATTATAGAAGAATATATAATAAATAATTAATATTCAAACTCCTTAACACAAATTAAATAAATCAAATATATTAAATATTAAAGATTGGTTTAATAAATAATAAAAAATATTATTTTTTATTTACCTCTCCTTCTTTGCTTGTCGAATTTCTTTTGCAGAACGCGCCTAGATCTCCTACTTGGCAAAAGTAAACATCTCCAAGTTGATTCTACCTGGCCAAATAGTAGTTCTACTGCAAGTCGAGCTGCATATAAGCTGCGCATGTATTCCTGCCAAGGAACATATTTTCGTGAGTGCATTTTGACATATTCATACGCTTCGTTGGGTACACAAAGTTAATGGAAATGCACGCAGCCCAAAGAACGATGTTTATTCATATCTCATGATTGCATGATTCTCTGTATGTGTGTGCGAGTGTGTGTGTGTGTGTGTGAGTGTGTGTGTTTAGCCAGCTAAACAAGCTTGAAGTGCGCGTGCATTGTGCTGTGCAGAGAGTTGAAAACAATGGGCCACGTTTGCTTAGTGTTAACTTGGCCAACTTTGGCAGATGCCTTTTTGCCATTTTGCCTTCTACCTTTTGCCAGTCACCTGCTGCCTGCTGCCTGCTGCTTGCTGCTTGCCACCTAGCACCAGTCTCCTGCCGCCTGCCATCTGCCTCCTGCTGTGCATTGTTTGTGGCCTATTGGCCATAGTCTGTCTAATTGCCAGACTTCCATTGATCAAATCGATTTTTTTTGCTCGCTTTTTTTGGCTTAAACAAAAATTCTTGCATTAGATTCTGCATTTGGCAAATATTTATGGCCAGCAGGCAGATTTTTTCAATTCGTTTCTGAGAGCTTTGCTTGTTTAGGTATTTCATGCAAATTTATAGGCAGCCACAATTGAATTTATAAGCAACTGAGAAATCAAAGCGAGCTGAGAGAAATATTCGAAATATTTTGACTTACAGAAATTGATGAATGATATATGAATACTGAAACTTTTATTACAAATATTCAAAAACTTTTTTCTATAATTCAAAATTTTATTTTTTATTTAATTTTTATTTTATATTATTTTTTTTTTTTTATTTAAACAAAAACTTATTTCATATTTGATTAGTATTTTTTAAATAAGTAAAAAGTTTCTACTGCAAACAAATTATTTACAAAATACTTATACTTATATTTATATATAACACTTAAGGATTAGACATATCTAAGATCAAGAACGTTTCTTGTTAAGTTGAAAGCTGTTTGAGCTGTAATTCATAAGAAAAAATGCATTACATCCACTCTGAATCTAAAGCAAACTGTAAAAGCTCTTTAGTTTCTTGGAGCTGTATCTTTTATAAATCTTAAATAAATTACAAATTACTTGCCGCACACTTGCAACCCAGGAGGACACTTGTAGGAGCGAAACTTTCTTGTGAAGGACATTCACGTATTCCCACTGCGAGCTCAATTTATATGCTGCACCTGCGGGGCAATAATCACACTTTGTTATTTCATTAACGCTTTCATTTCGCTCAACGCGCCTGTCACTCCCAATTAAAGGGGGAAGTGGGAGGACAGGAACAGTGAATTCATTCGGGTATCCAACTGTGTGTTGTGAAATGCCTGCAAGGCAGACAGTTTGCCATTTGCCATTTGCCATTTGCCATTTGTTGCCACGCCCCCTTTCGCACATTAATTTCGCCTTATGAAATCTTTTGCACATTAAATCGTCTGACGCGTAACCCTTTTGCTGCCAACGCCCTTGCGGGCCACGCCCCCGCGCGCTCTGTGAGCGCTCAAGGCGCGACCAACCAAAAGTTACGCATTAAAAACCTTTCTCTCATCTTTTTATGTGTTATTCCTGAAAAGTCGTAAAACTGAGTTTTATGAATGCGATTAAGCGCGTGAACTGCACGAAAGCATATTTCACTTGCTTCTCACTTCGCATCAACCCTCTCTCTCTCCCTCTATCTCTCTCTCTCTCTCGCTTACTCTCTCCTACACTGCTTGTTGCTGCCGTTGTCTCTGTCTCGTCCTACTTTGCTGTTGTGTCCGGAATTTGTCATTTTTAATGACTGTGAAAAGAATGCGCTCGTAATTACATGGCTAGAGCAGAAAAAAATAAAATAAATATGTATATATATAATTCTCTACTATGTGGCTGGCATTTTATTGTGCTGTGTATCATAAATTATTTAACTTGTTTAATACCCTAACACAGAAAAGGCGCAATAGACAGATGCCAACATCAAATGCTGTCACATTTACTTCACTTTGTGTTCATCAAAGAAAGCTATGAAAGCTTTGCAATCTAACAGGTTATATATAGTTTAAAAATAAAAATAAAATAAATACAAAGCGGGTGAAGCATTAAAAATAGATAAGAAAATAAACAAAAATCCAAAAATATTAAGAAGTCAAAACTAAAATATTTTGTTTGGATTACACAATAAAAATAAATGACAATCAGATCTAAATAAGAAAAAAAAAATAAAATAATAATATATATATATAATAATATATATATAATAATATATATATATAATAATAATATATATATATAATAATATATATATATAATAATAATAATAAAAATAAAAAATAAAAATAAAAAAAATATATATATACACAATAAAAAAAATGAAAATGAAATCTTAATAATCAAATAAAATTAAAAACGAAATTAGTATTAAAAAAAATAAAAAAAAAAAAATATTTTAATATGAATGTAAATGTTGTATAATTAAAAGATAAAAAGAAAAGAAAAACAACAACAAAATTAAAAAAAAAATATATAAAAAAAATAAAAAACAACAATAAAAAAATTAAATAAAAAAAAACTGATAACTGAAATAAAAATTTGAAAAATACAATGAAAAACAAATAAAGTCTTTCAAAATTTAAAAAGGAAATTATTCAATTTTTCTGTTTTTAATCATTTTTTGTTATCCATCTTTTTTTTTTTTTTAGATATAATAATATAATTTGATTTTGCTTCTTATTTATGTATTATTACTTTAAAATAATTTTTTTTTTTTTCAAGTTTTATATTATTTATTTTTGCTGCTTATTATTTATATATTGTCTTCGATAAAATTGTATTTTTTCAAACTTAGTCTTAACTCTCTTAACTCAAAAAAAATCCCGCCGATTATCAAATGTAATTCCCCTACAAGATATAGTAAGGGTATTTCCATTTCGTTTCGGCTGCTGCTGCAAAAAAATGTTTTCATTGAGCACTTTGCCTGAATTGCAGTTATAACTAAGTAGCATGAAACCAGCCAGTGTGCTGCAATGCACACACACACACACACACACAGAGAGAGAGAGAGAGAGATAGCCACATTCCTGTTCTACCAACATTCGTCCCCTATTACAAACCCTTGGCGCAATTTGCTATTGTTCTCTGGCAGTGGCACAGCCACTACTTAAATCCGTTTCCTCAGCTGCTTGTCTTTCATTTCAGCGCGACGTCCTCGTCATACTTGTAGGTGGTAATGTCTGTCCGTTCCTTTCCGTTCCGTTCCGTTCCGCTTGTCTGTCCACTCTACTGCCAGCTATTCGTCTTGCTGTCTGTCTGTCGTTCGTTCGCTCACTCGCTCGCTTCTTTCTATTTGGCGAGGCATTCGCACTTAAGTGATTTTGACACTTGTCCTACTTTCCATGCGTTGATTTTTGTGTCAGCAGTACTCAAGCTGCCACGCCCCCCGCCCGCCAGTAACCGCCAACCTCTCTTGACTGTAGGCTGCGTAAGTCATTGCCGTTGTCGTTCTTCTCGCTGTTGTTGTTGCTGTTGTAGCTTGCTCGCTGAAGTTGTTCACCTTTCAATACCCAAGCAGCCACTACAGAAACTTCCTTTACGCTTGTTTTTTCATTTTCGTGGCAGGACTTGCATCCAAAGTGGCAGCAACTTCAGCTGCTGAGACTCTGCTGTTTTGGAATGCCCTGTTTGATGAGTGCGTGAGCAGGGTATATACGTTTTCCGGCATTGATAACTAGCCTTCAGTTGTTGCTTTATACTAGTCGCAATGCAACAGCAACAGATCTCTCACAGTGCAGTTGCCTCTTCAGTTCTTTGTGCAGTGTATTGCTTAGCTAAGTAAACTCCATCTGGATATTTCTACAATTTTTTCTTCGTCTTCAACTTTTCAATGCGTTGGCCCTTTTCTATTTGCATTTGCTGTTGTTGTAGCTTCAGTTGCCATCATTCTGTTCATAAAACACGACGTCATCAGCGTCTTTGGCGTGGCAACCAGCAACAACAACAACAACAACTGAAGTGCACATTTGTGGATTTTGCTTGTGATTTATGTGTACGTTAGCCTCTCTCTCTCTCTCTATCTCTCTCTCTCTCACTCAGTCTCCCCAGCTGGTCTGTTTGTCTGACTGTCTGACTGTCTGTGACAACAGTTGCTCAGGCTTGTCAGCCAGTGTCTGCTTAACTGTTTGTCTTGGCCATATTGTTGTTTTGTCTTACTGAGACCTTTGGGTCTCAGCTGCTGGCAGCGCTTGCTTACAATATAAACGCATTAAAAACGATTTGCTTTTTATGGTCATGCCATGCAACTGGTTGTTGTTCTTGTTGCTCTCAAAAATGCAGCAGAAAAGGAAAAATTGAAATCAAGTTTCAAAGGCAAATCCAGATTCTTAGCTTACAAATGTTGCCTTGACTTTTACTTTATCAACCTGATTTCTTTTACATTTTATAGCACTCAATACTGGTTTTTATATAAATTTTAAAATGACTTTATAAGCTTACTTCATCTAATATATCTGCTGCATATTTCCTATGTTGTGCTCAAGCTAGATCCAAGTATTTACAAGTTCCATTCTTTTAATCGCTTTGCCGCCTCTCTCGGCAAACCGCTTTTTAATGCGCCCTAAAAAGTAGGCAACACTTTTCTTCTCTTGTCTATTCCTGTACTTTTTGTTGGGTTTGCGTTCGTAAAACTTGTTGAAATTAAATCATTTCCTGTGAAACTCAACGCAGCTTCAACAAGCGCAACTTTTTGCAAAAAGTTTTGACGCACGCATTTTGCTTCTTTTGCCGCAGCTTTTCTTTTGCTCTTGTCAAAGTATATTTTACAGCACACACCCACACATGCACACGCACATGCACACGCACACAGTCACTTTGGCATTAAAAACTAATTTTATTTCTAATTAATTTTGACGTCTCGTCGTTTGTGGTTAAATATTCTGGCACGCGAAAAGTCGCTTTGTCCGCTCTCTCTCTATCTCTCTTCCATCTCGCTCGCTTCGTGTCTATGCGAGCTCTGAGGCGAAGTCATTAAAAAAGTTACCAAAGACTTTGCCACACACACAAACACGTAGACAAACTTTGCTGCATGAAGAGTGAGTGTGCCGTGTGTGCTTGTGTGTGTGTGTGTATATTTAGTTGTCAGCGTCAGCCACGTCGCACATTTTAAATGCTTCAAATGAAATTAACAAAGAGAAAGCCGTAAAATGTCACCGCAGCAGGTGTACATATGTAGTACACACACACACACACACACAAAGCTGTGCTGGCGAACCAAAGCCTCATATTATCCTGCAATGGGCGCTCAAGTTGACAGCATTTGCAAAAATTTCAAATGAAGGTGACTTTGTGGTATTTTTCCCCATTTCATTATTATTTTTTTATTATATGGCCAACAACATTTGAAAACTTGGCCAAGAAGTGCTGAAAACCAGCAGGAATTAAATATGTGTACGGTTTACCTGCTTTTGGGGAAAATATATTTGAAAAGAAAGTTCTTTTAGGGCATTTGCTAAAAAAGTATTATTTTTGCAGTTGACAAAGTCTTTTTTCTTTCTTTTAAAATGAAAAGTTTTTGTAGTTTCGTTAAGTATGAGCAGTTGGTTAGATAAGTATCTAGACGATAATTTGCATAGATTAGGATGTTTACATAAATTTAGATAAATATTTCAAATGAGACTTAGAAGTAGAGTTCAAAACATTTGCTTTTAAATATTTATAAAAAGCAAACTATAAATAAAATGGAAATATATATATATATTTTTTATGAATAAAATATATGTTCATATAAAATTATTATTTTTTTTAAGGCTTGAGTATATATACAAATAAATATTGTGCAATAAATTTAAAGTTAGATTCAAAACTTATAAATATGTAAAATATTGCATTCAATAAATTAATTATAATAATAATATATAAAACAAAAATAAATTTATATTTGAATTTTATTATTTATAATTAAATTGATGAAATTAGATTACGCAACTTTTTAATGAAAATATGTAATTATTCCGAAGGGCATAAAATATAAACTTCTCTATCGAGTCAACAAAGGATTAAAACAACTTTGCCTTGGATATCATAAGGAGGATCCAGACTGCTGTTTCATATGCATAAATACATTATAAGAAGTAAGTATCTGATCATCTATGAATACGCTAAAAAGCTCTAACAATTGATTGTTTACTCTTTTTTTACAGCCAAAGCCAGAACTGATGGAGTACAACACAACATGCATCACATGTAGCAACATACGCTTGTACAGGAAGCAGAATTAACGTATAGCATAAAATAATAATAATTCTTACACATTTTTAAATATTTTTATTTTTATTTAAATATTTGTACTTTATAAGCATGCTAAACAAATGATATAAAAATTATTAAAAAAGTAAACAAAAGTCTTTTTTTTTCTATAAACAATTTCAGCTTAAATTACAGCTTATGTACCAGGCGCACAGAAATCAGCAGAAAGTAATTGCATTTTTATTTAAATCTGAAAATTTGCGTATGCTCTCACGGAGTAGCCGCTACACCTAGGAGTGTCTCCAAATTTGATCGATCAACGGTAAATTGTGGTAAAAGTACCAGGCGAGCAGAAATCAGCAGAAGGTCGCTGATTTTTTAATTTTCTTTTGTAAAAGATCATGTTGCCTATACTTTAGGCTGTTCAATAAAAAATTTAATTGCATACTTTCGGGGCTTTATTTATTTAACAAAAAACAATACATGTTCAACAGCAACAAAATCTGGCAAAAATACCAGGCGCACAGAAATCAACAGAAAGTAGTCGAATTTGTATTTAAATATAAAAAAGTGCAAGCTCACGGAGTAGTTGGTCGCTACACCCAGAGAGTCCGAAACCTAGTCGATCAACGGTAAATTGTGGTAAAAGTACCAGGCGAGCAGAAATCAGCAGAAGGTCGCTGATTTTTTAATTTTCTAAAATTTTGTAAAAAATCCTGTTGCCTATACTTTAGGCTGTTCAATAAAAAATGGAATTGCATACTTTCGGGGCTTTATTTATTTAATGTAACACAGCTGTTAACTAACATTTTCACCCTGCAGATCATTTCTGTGTGCCTGGTATTTGTCAAAAAATCTCTTAAAATTTTGGATGTACCAGGCACACAGAATTAAGAAGCAGAATGAAAAATTCAACTTAACAGCGAATAAACTCTTAATATAACTATACTCTATACTCTTAATATACTATATATTAATATACATACTTTGATAGTGTGATGTTAATATTCTGTTTACTTACATTTGGCACCCTACTTACCATATCTGTGCGCCTGGTACTTGGCTGTGTCCGTGCCAGCGGTCGCGACAATTTTCCCAGTATAAGCGGACCTTCAAATACCTCTTATAGGATATTTGAGATACGTTGTTTTTGCATAGTTGCTACGTTTTATTATCTATTTTCAATCCATAAACATATAATCTTTAACATATTAAATTATTAAAGGCTTCAAACAACAACATTTAGGCATTCAGTTTGCTGTGTGTTTGTTTTGTCTGCTATCAAATTATTATATTTATTTAATATTTTGAAATTTAAAATCAAATTAAAATTTGTATATTTCATTGGCTTTACTCTCGCCTTTGCCTCCGGGCATCAAAAATATATGTATAGAATAATATTATAAATTGTGCTTTTTCATTGTTGAGCATTAAGCACAATCTGTTTGTGTGAACTTCCAGGCAGACAAACAGCTGACAGCAATCAACAAAATACCAACAATTAAAAAAAAAAAAAGAGAAAACAAATTAAAATAAAAATAAAGTTCATATGTGCATACATGTAGGTATGTATGGATACATGTATGTATGTAAATGACTCATCGATTGCAGGCATAACTCACTTTGTGGCACAATTAAGTGAGCCACGCCCACATGCATTTGCATGTGGATCTGTGTGTGGTGGTGCAGCCATTGACCACTGTTGACATTGCTTCATTTGCACTTTGTGTGTGCGGTGCGTCGAGCTCTTTGTCCTGGCTATCGCTTTGTAATTGTTTCATTTAACAGCTTTTAATTGAATATTTCACGCACGTTTGTTTATGCACTTAAATGAGAGCCAACAACAGCAACAGCAACAGCAACAGCAGCAACGTTTGCATTGATAAATTGTTTACATGCTTTAAGTAAATAAATGCATTTAAGAATAATAAAATAACAAAAATTAAAAAATAACAAGCTGACGCTATCTACTGCAAGCTGTTGGCCATGTGGCAGAGCCGCAGCCGCAGCATTAACCGTATTAACACTGCCTCTGATTGCTGCTGAATGCGTGGCACACGCAACGCTTCTCACTTAAAGCTGCCGCTTTCAGTCGCATTTTTTATTAGTTTTGATAAAGCCATAAAATGACAGCAGGTCGCCCTTAGGTAAACACACACAAAAATACGAAAAAAACAGAAACAGAAAACAAAACATAAACAAACAAATAAACAAACAAACTTTTGACACTAAGCGCTTTAAGATCTGACCTCGCCTGGGCATGTTTTTCCTGTGCCCATGCTACGGGCATACAAATTGTGGTGAATCTAGGGTATCATGTAGGCTAAAAGGCATGAACCGGTGGCCAATGAAACAATCCGCATATTTATATGGCTTCTGCTTGCTAAAATGTGAATGTGTACAGACACATTTGATGCTCATATTTACAAAAAATATGAAATGAATGAAAAAGTATTCTCAATTAAGAATGGAGCTTATAGATGGAAGAAGTAATGTACATAATAACTAATAAGATAATAGATAACATTATTATAAATTATATAATTATTATTAAGATTCATAGGTGTGTTTGTGAAATAGACTTTGCAATTTTAGCATAAAAAAAAATAAATAAAAAACAAAATTAAATAAAAATATATATAAATTTTTTTCTGAACGGCAATTCTCATACTTTATTTTTACAAATCTGTTTGCACATTGCACAAAAGTAATTTATGTTGCTCTAATCTTAGTTGACATTTGATCATTCATTCGAAAAATAATATTATGCTGCCCAAATTGAACTATCAACAATACTTAAATTTATTAAATATTTTTTACTCGTTCTGTAGTTCTTTTCAGTCATTTAAAAATGTTTTTTCGCTCAATATTATGTTCCTTACTCATAGATTGGCTATTGGACCTGAACACTGTGGAAGATCACATATCCTTTCACTCCAGTCAATATAATGATCGCCTGAAGGTTCACGCCAACCGGCTCGCAAACAAGCTGCCAGCCTCCAGACCCATCAGAAGGCTACCAAGACGCCAGTTCGGAAGCCTTCTCACTCTCAATGTAACTTAACCTATATTGTATATATGTATGTTTAAATTGTATAAATAATTGTAAACCTGTGATGTTATTTGAGTGCTTCCTACTTAATAAAGATATTAAAAACAAAACTCATAGATGCAATCTGAAATAAAGTGTTATATAGAGAATAAATAATTAAAAAAATAAATAAAAATAGTTTTTAATCAATTTATAGAATATCTTTTAGTCCAACTCTCGACAATATCAGCACCTAGCTTTCATTTGTTATTGCTCATGTTTGGCTTTAGTTTTTGTAGCGGTATCAAAAATGCCGTTGCCGCTAAGCCTTTGGGCAAACGCAAATAAAATTCACACACACACACATGGGAACAACTACTGTTTGCCTATCCATGTCAGCTGTTCAGTTGCACGTGTGTCTGTGTGTGTGTGTGTGCTTACGGTGCTGCGGGGCGTATGAGCTCTGTCCGTTTATTTGCATACATTTCGCTTTACGTACGAGCTCAAATAAGCCTCAAATATATTACGCATACGCCGCGTTGCAACAGCTTCAACCAAAAACCAAATGAATCTGCCTGAAACTTGCACTAAAGGTCAAATATTTAGCATGCCAACAAGTTTTTTCCGAGCCCACATTGAAATGAATGCCACGTCAAATATGTCGAGATTCAAGAATGAAAAAATAAAGTTTTTAACTATTTTTTAATGAAAATGTTTTTTAATTTCGCTTATTCGGCAAATGCTGGCCTCACTTAATATTGATGGGAATTCTCGAGCGCATATAAATCACAGATTAAATAATTTATGCTACTAGCTATACATGTGTGTGTGTGTGTGTGTGAGCTCATTTTACTTCAATTAGGTCAAATCAGCGCACGCGGCGTATACTTGATGTGCTGCTATTTTGTTGTTCAATACGCGCTTCATTAGCCATTCATAACTTGCGGCAAGTATATCAAGCAGGATTCATCATCGTCAAGGACTGCAGCCGCAAAATGCAGCCATAATGTTTGGCTGCGCTCTTTGGCTGACTTCCTGCAACACGCCCCCACACACGCCCCCTCCCTGACGTTCTCGCGCACTTTATCTTGCTTCCTCCTTCGCTTCATCTTCATTTTGTTTGCTTGCGCTAAAGCTGAGCAGCGCCTGGAAAAACTTATGCTGCTTTTTCGCCAGCGCTGAGGCATTTTCAGCGTCGCAGTCGCATAAATTAATGAAAATTTATTTATGCCTCAAAAATATGAGCCAAACAACAGCGGAAATTTCCAAGCTGCCTGCCAGAGTGTCTGTGTGTGTGTGTGTGTGCTTGTGTGTGTTTGTGTGTGTCGAGGGAATGACGCCTTGTGGCATAAACTGCTTTCCACTGCATTAGGCTCACACACACACACAGACAGACAGGAGCTCATACAAATGCTTCACTTAAGATATTGTTGTCGTGTGCAACAAAAGCTCAATGGGCAAATATCATGCAACAAATATATGTCAAATGATATAAGTTAGCATAACAGATACAGATACAGATACAGATACAGATACAGATACAGATACAGATACAGATACAGATACAGATACAGATACAGATACAGATACAGATACAATACAGATACAGATACAGATACAGATACAGATACAGATACAGATACAGATACAGATACAGATACAGATACAGATACAGATACAGATACAGATACAGATACAGATACAGATACAGATACAGATACAGATACAGATACAAGATACAGATACAGATACAGATACAGATACAGATACAGATACAGATACAGATACAGATACAGATACAGATACAGATACAGATACAGATACAGATACAGATACAGATACAGATACAGATACAGATACAGATACAGATACAGATACAGATACAGATACAGATACAGACAACAGATACAGATACAGATACAGATACAGATACAGATACAGATACAGATACAGATACAGATACAGATACAGATTACAGATACAGATACAGATACAGATACAGATACAGATACAGATACAGATACAGATACAGATACAGATACAGATACAGATACAGATACAGATACTACAGATACAGATACAGATACAGATACAGATACAGATACAGATACAGATACAGATACAGATACAGATACAGATACAGATACAGATACAGATACAGATACAGATACAGATACAGATACAGATACAGATACAGATACAGATACAGATACAGATACAGATACAGATACAGATACAGATACAGATACAGATACAGATACATCCACCATTTCTTATTGATTCCTTCTGCAACATTCTTCCACTGGCTAAGAAACTTGCCAAGAAGAAAATCAATTTGTTAAGCTACTATCGGAATCGCTGTCAATGCTGGCAGTGGGACATGCTCATCCTCTTCGCTCACTGCGATGGCTGACAAAAACTATTTGCAAGGATAACAAGCAGGTGGCGGTTGTGCAGTTGTCCTGTTATTCCGTTGTCCTGCTGTTCGCTGTCTTCGGTGTCTGCCTGCCGTCCGTTGGGTGTTGCAACAAAATGACTTTTCTTGTTGCTTGCCAAATGATCAAAGCATTTTATACGCTTTAACTCGTTCGAGCAGCACCGCCCTGCCCCGCTCCGCCCGCTCCACTGGGGCTGGCTGCTTTTTGTGCTGCATGCAGCAGTTTCCGTTTCCGTTCGGCTGCCACTTGACTTCCGTGGCGCCTGTCTCATGTTTTGCATGTCGTCACGCGCTCGTCCTGCACTTTAGCTGCACTTATCTTGGCCCAGTTGGCAATTGTTGTTGGCCGTTTTGTAGCCGTTTTGTCGAAAATGTCAACAAAATGCGAACGCAGACACACATTAGCCATAGATAGCCGCATATATGTATGTGTGTGTGTGTGTGTGTGTGTGTTTCTGTTTTTTATGTGCGCTTGCCACATCATCAATTACACATTTTACAACTTCTGACTGACTGTCTGACTGGCTGCCTGAGCGTGAGGAGTGGGCGGCGCGGCAAGGACGTGCTGGAGCCACTGACAAAACAGACATAAATCAAACATTTCCCACGTTGCGAAACAATTTCCGGCTGCATGAAAACTCAAGACTGTCTATGTGTGTGTGTGTGTGTGTGTGTGTGTGTGTGTGGGACTGTCTATCTTTTTGCTTGAATTTTATTTATGGCATCCGCCAAAACAGAAACACATATAGATACGCTGTGAAAGACTGAGAGACGGACAGACATGATATATAGACAAAATGACTTCAGTTAGAAAATTTACAATTGCTTTTACTTGATACATAATTGTTATTGTTGTTGTTGCTGGCTGTTTTGGCGCTTTTGTATTGCAGTTTGATTTGTGGTTTACAAGCTTTTGTCTGGCTCATAAATTTAGCTTATAGATTGCGCCAGTATGCATTTGCATTTGTATGTGTGCAGCTGGTTGGCTTAATGGTCACTGATATGGGGTCAACAAAGAAAAATATATTGCACTGCTTATTGATATATGAAAGGCTATATAAAGAGAAGATATGCAACGTCAGACAGAAATAGTCCACGTTGCGTATACGTAACATGCAATGTAATTAAATCGGATTCAATTGCAATTTGTTATATTTTGTTCAAATTGAATTTAGTTCCATGCCAATGTGGCTGCCATTTGTCACACAGCAGAAACTTTGAGCAAGTTGAAGTTGTGGCTGCCTGCCCACTGCCTCTTGCCCCCGCTCTCTGCTGTACTTCACATGTTTGACCCTCAGTGCGAAGTCACCTTTTGGCTATTGCCAATTTACGCTTTATATACGAGTCTCGTTCGGGCCATTTGCGACAAGCTACGCAGGCAGGCGAAGGGTAACCCAGAACCGATTCAATCAAGCCGAACCAAGACGCTCACAGCTCACAGCTCACAGCTGCTGCTAATAGAATTGTGTATAAGCTGTAGGTGAGCATATCGATTGCCAAGATACCCTGCTCATGTGTTATAAAATAGGCATTGAATGCATGCACATAAAGCCTAAAGAGCAACGTCTGAATGCTGCTTAAATGAGAGTCCTTAAGGGAAAGCTATACCAGCTGTTCGCATACTCAGCATCTGCTATAGAGATTATTCTACGTATTTTTACAAAATTTTTATTAAACTGTCACAGCTTCTAATCATTATCCGCAGACTTCAGTTGAAATATATTTCAATCAAGTGTTTAATGTAGTAAATTTCACATAAATTCTCAAGCTCATAAAAAAGTTGCTTTAAATTCTTCATTTGATTTGTGATGTGCCTATTACAGGGTATTTAATTGCTGTCATTTGTTTTGTTCATTATTTTCATTATTGGTCACATTTTATGATTGTTCTCTTTCTTTGCTTCCGCACTCAGCCCCAATGCCAACGAGCTTGGCATTTGTGGCATGCAACATAATTTAATATGCTCTTTACTCGCTTTCAGCTCTCAGTTTTATGTGCGACGAGTACCTTGACGGCCTGGCCCTAGCCCTTGTCCTGGCTCTGGCTATGGCTATGGCTCAGCCTTTTCTTATTGTGCCGCTTTATGTGTTTATTTGGCTTGAAAGGGTTTTCCGTCGCAGTCGCCATAGAGCGCTTGTCTCTTTCTTTCCTGCTGCTGAGTGCTTAAATTATTTATTAGACATATTTTGTGACAGGCTTTGAGTAATATTATTATGATTTTTGTGCCCCAGCATATGGCATATGCCGCCAAGGGTCCAACACATAAATTATGACCACTTCGACTGACCCCTAAATCCAATCAAAATGTCAGCAAAAATATTCACACAAAGAGAAATGTTCCCAAAATTGATTTCTAAATCAATAAAAGTTGCTCTTTGTAGTAAGTGAAATGATGGAGAACTATAAGCGAAATTGAGTTTTGGAATGAGTTATAATAATCTGAGCTTAGTTTAAAAGTCATATATTAAGAAGATCAAACGAAATTGCAAATATTTCGTTAGTCAATTTATGTTTCATTCATTTTTCATGCAAATCCACAATCTCTGGAATGTCTAGCCAGAAAAAGGAAAACTAATCTAATACGACCATTTCGTATATGTCCTTTGCTGGCAAACAATTTAATTATTCATTGACCTTATTATTTGCACATGTTGCCAATTAAACTGACAGCAAGAACAACAACAGCCACAGCAGCAGCAATTGAATCGATATCATAAACTATCAATAAATTATGCATTTAACAATATTAAGTGTAGGCCACTTGAATAAATGTTCATAAATAAATTTATAAATGAGCCAAATGGAAAGGAATTTGTCATGGCTAAAGGCAAACAAAGAATCAGCTTGATTGCTTTTGTGAAGCGCATAGAGAGGCCGTCGTCAGAGCGAGAGAGAGAGAGCAGGAATTGTTTATGAGTGGCAAACAAATTTCTGGCAGTTGCAAGTTGATTTGCACAAAATTTATTTGCCAACCTAGGACAATTCATTATGACAAAATCTAACATAACGGAATGTAGAGTCAGATAGAGAAATATATAAAGTGTGTGCAGCGACAACCCTCTCTCTCTCTGTCTCTTTCTCTCTCTCTCTATATATATTTGCATTTTTGTGTCTGCTGACTGCTCTTAAGGCACCTCAGCCTAGGCGGAGGACATGCGTTTCAGCATCTCCAATGCAGAACTTAATGTTTATTTTAATTGCCAGCAAGGACAGGGCCCAAGGTTAACTGTAACAAGAAGTAACCTGGGCACCTCGACTTGCCTGCATCTAGTTATTTAAGAGGCCATCTCAGCAGGGAGATAAAGAGAGAGACACAGAGAGAGAGAGAGATGTAGATGTGTGCGTCACATAAATTAGCAGCTAGTCGCAATTGCGTATGCAAATTAAATTTAATATGCCACAACGAATGACATTTAAATCATAATTTAAATCCATTCGTTATTTATTGCAACTGACCTCTCATAATGCAAAATGCATGTGCTCTAGTGGAATGTTGGCTAGATGCAATTAATTGTTGCCATTCGAGAGAAAAATAAGTTGAGATAGAAACTTGAATATCAATTTATATTCACATATATATATTTACATTTGAAAAATTATATCAATTGAACATATTTAATTTGAAATTACAATAATGCTTAAGATATGCCCCGATTTCCATTAATATCACACATGGCTATCTGGCATAGATTCAGCTTTATCTCAAGCAAGTCATCAGCCCGTACATTGCCCAGAAATATTTATATTCACATATTCATATTCCTAATCATTTATTCATAATTAAAATAAATGAACTCTAACTGACCATCAGGTGAGGCTTTAGCTTAGCTTGAAGTACATTTTGCTGGCAAAGACTTAATTAATTTGCCGAGCGATTGACACGAGGCTGCTGACTGTCAAAGGCAGTGCACAAAATGAACTGCAAGGACAGCCTGGGCAGGGCTGGCTGGCTGCAAGGATAATTGAAAGTGACAAACGAAATAACAGAGACAGCAGCAGGAACTGCGACTGCTGCTAATAGATTTATGGGCCGCCACATGGAAAACTGTTAAGCAAGCATAAAATATTATAAAGCTCGGGTAATTTCCGTTCACAGCGATGAAACGGAGTGAGTGAGCAGTAGAGAGACAGAGAGAGAGAGAGAGAGAGAGATAGGCTGTGTTGGAGGCCTCAAAATGTCCATCAAAACGTCAACAGACATAACTGTGGCAAAAACTGATAAGATATGAAAAGCAATTTACGTAAACTGTCAACGACAAATTCCCTTTGGCGTTGAATAGGGAGAGGTGGTGGGAAGGACGTGCTGGAATTAAATTATCAAGCTCGTATCACATACGCTACGCTCTATAACAGATATATTTGTGTGGGCATTTGACATATAATCTGCGTGTCACTCATAGCTCCCGCTCGCTATCGCTGCTAAGGAATGCGCCGTATGATGTGGTCGAAGAACATGCAATCCCCATAGACACTGGATCTGTAGACATTTAGTGTGGAGCTCCGATGGAAGCCGCATTGGCAGCCAGCACTCAAGCAGATTATCTTGTGATCGCCCCGATGCATCATCAGCAGGCTGTGGCCGCCGCTCGAGATGGTGCGAAAGTTGTCGCTATCATTGAAGAGCACCTTGTTCGAGTACCAGTCGAAGTAGCTCAGGTCCTGTGGCCGTGGCGTCAACTTCGTCTTGCCCTCGAATATGCCCGGCCAATTGATATACTGATGGGAGCTCTTGAAATGCGCTTCGCGCAGACTCTGCTCCAGATCGATGAAGCCAGAGATGTCGAAACCCTTCTTCGAGCGCATTATCAAAAAGACAATTGTCTGCAATGAAATATAGTGAAATATTTATTATTATATTTGTAATATAAATAGAAGACGTGGCAATTTTATATATGAGCAGTTCAAGTCTTCTCACCGATATATTTTTATTGAGCAGCCTAAATTCGCGTGCGGCAATCTGCTGGAGCACCTGATCGTCGCCCTTGTAGTTTGCGCCGAAGAGCGTCGATGCGCTCTGGGCACGTGGATTCAACAAGATTTCGAGTATTTTACGCTGATTGGCGAACTCGGAACGGCTCAGCAGAATACCCATGCAGCTCTTGCCACAGGCGAGCTGAATGAATTTTCTGCTGATGTTGCAGCTGCCTATGTAGCGAACATCGTTGATGCTGATGAAGTGATCCAGGTAATCCTCATACGTATTATAGTTGAGCAGCGACATCTCGGCGAACTTTGACCCACAGACAAATTAATTAACATGTAACTAGCGAAAAGAGCAAAAATCTAAATATGAAAAGCAAAACAACAAAAAGCTGAAAATATTCCCCAAAAGCTGACAGCAAAATCATTGCGCAAAGGCAACTAAACTTTCCACTGGGATACTGTATATACCGCATATAAAAATAATTAAATACACTCACACACACACACACACGCACACACATACTGATTCGCTCGTGCTGCAAATTTAATAAATGGAAAAAGTTTACAATGCCTCGCCAAAAGTTCTGCATATTTTCAATTACAGTTTTCTATGTGCGACGCAGACTGACGACAACTGATGTACTAACACACACACACATACACACACACACACACACACACACTCACACACACATTTACATATTTAAAAAGACATTTTGCCTGCCCATATGCAACTAATTACTTCATCAACATTTAAAGCCGTGCTGCATATACAATTTTTCATTTTCTTTTCTTTTCATTTTTTTTTTTTGCTTTTTGTTCCCAACTTTTTGCTATATATTATTCAGTTGCGCTAAGAGGTATAAATGGGTATATACAAAAAAAAAAAAAAAAAAAAAAAAAAAAAAAAAAAAAAAAACCGTAACATATATATTCAAGTCTAGTTACATTTCAGTAATACATTCTCTTTTTCGCGCTTTTGCGCCGTATTGCATCAAGGTATATGCTATTTACAGGGTATGCCAAGTGCCAGTCATATACCTTGACCCATTATATTAGATTAGCTACTCTTTTTATGCAGCATTTGCAGATCTCGCTTCAGCAACAACTTTTAATAAAAGGTACTATGACAGCTAGCTAATTTACAGGGTATTTATCAGCACTATTATTTAGTTTTTTACTAACTACAAAAGCTAGCTTTATTTTTGGAGAATATGTCAAAGTCTATTTACATTTTTAATTACAGACAATAGACAGTCTGACATTGTTTGATAGTTTGCTGACTCTGCAGGGTATTTAAATTGACAGAACTAATTCAAAATACTAATAGACCAATTTTTATTACTATATAATATAAGTTAAGGATACGTAGTAGGCTGGATTATACTATCAGACATGAGAGGAGAATACAACGTACGGAGCTGTTTCTATTCAGTTTCTATTCGGACGAGACAGAGTTCAGACCTAGATTGTTCCAAAATTATACAAAATTATATTAAATATATTATTTCACTGAATCCAACTCAGTGCACATAATCGCTACTCTCGTAGTGTGTGTGCGCTTAACTTATATTATAAATTATTTCTTTCTGAATATCTGCAAGTCTATCAACCAATGCTTAACTATTTTTGTTGGGAGTCTGACAGTTGCTCATATTTGATGCTGTTTACAGGGTATCTAAAGTGTCGGCAACTTGTTATATGTCATGCTGTTGCCGTCTTACTTATTTTCAATTTTAATGCACAATGCCAGCTGGAGGTGTGTGTGTGTGTGTGTGTGTGTGTGTGTGAGCATTCACGCTATTTAAACACGATTTCCACTGTTTGCTGCATTTGTTGCTGCTGTCGCTGCTGCAATTAACATGCTACTGCTGCTGCTGCTGCTGTTGCTCGTGCTGCTGCGACAGTTGCTGCTGCCAACACTTGAAGCTAAATCTACCAGCAACCATGACGATGTCGCCTTCTGTTGCTGCTGCTGCTGTTGCGTGCTTTGTCACCATCTTGCAGTTGGCCGCCGCCTCCTTCAGCGCGTAAATTGCTACTTCGCGGGGGCAGCAAACCTCGCACCGCCCCGCACTTCCAGCATCCATGTCTAGCTGCACAATTTTCACTTAACTGGGAAGTTGGCTCGGTGAGGCGACGCCATTGTTTGACTTGGTCATTAGTAAATGTACTTTGTCGTAGCGTAAAAAGGAGTTAAGTGCGCACTCTAAGGATTTATGCGAGTCTCAGCTTATGTGTGCCAGTGTTAGTGTATGTGTGTGTATGTGTTTGTGTGTGTGTGAGGGCAACATTAAATGCCTCAATGCTCAGCAGCAGTTGCCATCAGAATGCGTTAAGTGCGCATTTCTCTTGAATGGACACAATGGACGGATGGAGATACAGTTTGAGCTTCAACTTGAGCTAGAGTTATGCATATTTATGGCTATAATCGATGCTAAGCTCTCTGAATGCAATCACAGCAACTGAGACTCTGTTGGCTAAATGCTGCAGATTGAATGATTTGAATAAATATTGATTGAGTTATGTGAATGAGTTTAACTTGCTTACGAACGATATTTGAATAGAAAATCTTTTCAAGCTCATTGGCATATGTACTGCCAATACGCAAATTCCCAAAATTCATTTATTCAGTTAAAGTGTTCTCAAAATTGAAATTTGATAAAAAAAAAAAAATTTAAAAAAAAAGGAAATTCTTTTTTTAACTTTAGCTAAATACAGCTTTGATAACAGATGTCAGAATTTGATAAAAGACATCTTAAAGAATTTCGATGAAACTCTTTTAAAACTAATCATAAAATTCTTATAGTAAGGAAGCTGTACAATGTATCCCCGTAGCACTTATGACAGCTCTAAGAATCAGCATAACTTTAACTTGAGTATGCTCAGCAGATATTTCATATCCATTGCCTCTCCCTCAATTGCCAACCCTTAACAAACGATTATAATATATCTTCTAAGCAACATTTAGCCACATGAGCTCAAGTCTTTGTCTCATATATAGAGGCAGACACGTTCAGTAGCCTCTTCCTGGCCCTCATTCAATTTCCGTTTTCTTCGAGCAGCAGAAATTATCGAATTGCTGTCGTAAATTGCATAGAGAACGTCGTTCGGCTTCTTATTTGCCGTACATCTCTGCCAATGAAATCAAAGCCACATAAATTGCACAAATAATTCAGCACAGAGCACGCTGCATGCCCCAGCTACAGCTGCCTCTTCTGCCTCAGCTCAGGCTCAATTGCAGCGAGTGCAGTTGCAGACAAAGGCAAAGCCAAAAGAATCGTCACTTGTAGCTGACCGCAATGCAAGCCAATACACAGAGAGAGAGAGATAGAATAGAGAGTGAGAGAGAGAGAGAGAGGGAGTGTTAGAGTGGCGCTCTATGTCTGTTGGCCGCCATCGATCAAAAGGAATTATGTCTCAACACAATTGTAAATAAATCTTTGCGGCCATGTGGACATTATGTGCATGTAGAGGCCAAAAGGCTTGGCCATATTGTAGTTCCAGCCACAGAGACCACTCACACTCACACACACACACACAGACGTGCTGCTAAATCCTGCATATCACATATATGAAGATTGAGTGGTAATGTGTGCAAATCTAAACCTCTTCGAGCTGAGCTCCTGCTACTCCGGCTCCCACTTCCAGTGCCACTCCTGCTGCTGCTTCGTTGTCCTTGTGCTTGGCCGTTGACATGTTGGTAAATTGGTCCTTAGCCGATTGCATCGATTGCTGTAACATCGCCGACAACGAGTCTATGTTCACATTTGGTTCACCCGGTGCCGGCGTTTGTCCCATCCGCTGCTCAACATTTTGCCAACTTGGGAATTAAGTCTAAATGCCGGAAATTAATCTGCTCGCAGACTACAAATGCAATATTATTCAATGTGATTTTACAAGTGTCCTTGTCATTAGGATATTGCCTCGCCTCACTTGCCGTCGACATTGCCATCGGCTTCGGCTTAATGGCCCTGCGGCCCAGACAGGCCCAGGCTGGCTAACAGAGAACAAAATTTATAATGCGCATCGATAATGATTTGTTATTTAAAGCTCAGGCAAATATCCGGCAATTTAAGCGTACAGCAACATGAGAAACCAAAGGAAATACAATTTCAAAATAAAAAAGGGAATATAAAACACGCGCACAAACACATTCAAAGTTCTTCTTCTGCTTGTTGTTGTTGTTGTTGTTTGCTTATCACGTGGCACGCGAAAAACCACAAGAAACTTATCGAGACATCATCAAGAGACGGCGCAGGCGACGTTGCCGGATTTGAGTTTGAGAATGTGAATCATTGCCCAAGTTCTCTTTTTTATTTCCTTTATTTTTTTTTTTTTTTGGTTGTACATTAATTTGTTTCTGCGGAGAAATGCCTGGGGCTTTGTGCAATCAGCACGAGCATAGAGGATGTGCTCCGGCCAGCTGTCTTGGCAACAAAGCCTTTTGATGCTGTCGAGGGAAATTTGGGAAATTCGATAGCAGGAAATGAATCGGTCGACAGCGCGGCGTATGTGCAACGCGTGGCAACAGTCGCAATAGCCGCAGCAACACCAACGCCAACAAACCAAGATAAGTGAACAGCCATTTAGTCCCGTTGGGACTTGGTAGCAGGCGCAGCAGCAGCAGCAGGAGGAGCAGCAGCAGCAGCAGCAGGAGTAGCCGCAGCAGCAGCAGGAGGAGCAGCAGATGCTGTAACAGATAAGCGAGTTCTCACATTCACTTTCTAACCATATTCGACTAAGTTTTTTTTGCAGGGCACACATTTAGGTATACAAAGTGTATGAAAAATGATATAAATCGAATAAAATGTATAAATACTTCAGAAAAACTAAAATCATTTATATATACAAAATTTACAAAATAAAGAAAACTTTATAAAAATGTAACTAAAAGACTAAAAAAGTAATATTTAGAATAGAAAACAATTTTAGGAACAGCAAACGAAAATTCATTCTTAGCTAATTCGAAAAAATATGGCAAATGCCGCTCGTTGATCTCATTTGATATTTAAAGTAAAGGAATTTAATGAAAGCTGACTTAAGCCGAATTTGTTTAGGGCCTTGGAAATTTTGAGATTTGCTATTGATAAAAAAAAAAAAACTTTATTTGTAATATAAATTCAGTGAGCATTGTCTTGATGCAAAGAAGCGAGGGAATTGTTTAGGAAAGAGTTTGAAAAGAAGTAAAAACTAATTAAATATAAAAATATAAAATAATATAAAATATAATAGTAAAAGAAATAATATAAAATTAAAATGAAATTTAAGTCTTTAAAATATTTTTTCAAATTCTAATTTAGACAGAGTGTAAGATACCGCAGCTGACTTCATATTCTAGCATTAAAATTGTTTCACAAATTTTACGAAATTGACAATTTCCATTAGGCTGAGGCCTCAGGCCTAAGGATCTTTTTAAGCTGTATGCCATCATATACCCACAATCAATTTGTTTCCAATCTTCTTTAACGTGCCATCAAATGTTATTTTGTTAGCTGATTAAATGTTATTAAATGGAATTCGGTATATGCCATTATGAAACGCTCCGTTAGCTAACAGTACTCAGGCCTTAAGTACATTCTACATAGCAATGAGTGGCGTGTGTGTGTGGACATGGGCGTGGCAGTGGGCGGCATGGCATTAGAACGGCAGCTGCTGCTACAGGCTACAGGCTGCCAGTCTATCTGCTTCACTGTCTGTCTCTCTGTTGTGTCTTCTCTCTATTGTTTGGCACCTGCTGCTGCTTCTGCTGCTGCTTCTGCTGCTGCTTCTGCTGCTGCTGCTGCTGCTGCTGCTGCTGCTTCTGCTTGTTGTTCTTGCTCGTGTTACTGGCCATTAAAATGGCCTTGCCATATGCCGAGCATATTAATTTTTGTTCCACATTCAAGTTGAAAGCGAGGCTCGCCCAATCCACCCACATCCTCTGCCTCTGCCTCTGCCTCTGTCTCTCTCACATAACGTGACACGTGAGCATCGCTTACGTGGTTATGGCTATCGCTTTTACGTAATTTGCTCGTTTATAGCACGCATCATTGTTGTAGCAAATGAAGCTGCTGCTGCTGCTGCTCCTGCTCCTGCTGCTGCTCCTGCTTCTGCTGCTGCTGCTGCTGCTACTGCTGCTGCTGTTGCATGCTCAATTAACAGAAACCTGCTGAAAGGCCTCTGCAGACGTATTGAAGGTATTTTTGTTGACGGTTCATCTTTTATATTGAATTATATAAAATGATTATGTCTTAAATTTTAAAGTAGAAAATGACTAAGAATATTAATAATATTAATATTAATATTATTATTATTCATGATATCAGATAGTTCAAGTTGTTTAGTTTTCTATAAATCTAGCTTCAATTGTGAAATAATTCAAGTAATGGTCTAATGCTTGGAATTTAGCTTCACAATTTAACGATCAGGTGTGAACATCGCACACATTTCTGCTATAAGAAGAACAAAGTTTTCAACCAAGTTGCAGAGCTAACTATGACTTGTGTGAAACGCATATTTGAACAACAGAACAGAGCAATAAAAGCAGTTGCCAGTTGCCAGTTGCCATGTCCAGTTAGCTGCTTTGGCTGACCAAAAAAGTTTCTGGTTTCTAATTATTTACAAATGGCCAACTGCTGGAGTTGAAGCTGCAGCTATTGTACGCAAAAAAAAAAAGGACCAAATCCTTGCAGCTAACCGCACAATTTTGTTATTTTTGTGGTGTTGGCAAATTTATCTAAGCTTGCAGCAGCTCGCAACAGCAACAAACAGCAGCAGGAGCAGCAACAGCAGCAGGAGCAGCAGCAGCAGCCAAAGCAGTCCAAAAGCTGAAAAGAAAGAAATTTCTTGGTTTGCTGTCAGTGCTCATTTGGTTGAGACTGCTGGGAGATAGTGCAAGCAACAAGAGACCAAAGGCACACATGCGCCATGAGAGAGACAGAGGCAGAGAGGGAGAGGAGCATAGCACATCCGTTAGCCAGTTTATTTTTGGGGTATTTTGCGGACTATCAAAACAAAAGTGAATAAGTTGTTGCCTGTGGAATTTATGTTGTGTTTACTTAAAACTGCAAGGCAACAATTGTTGTTGTTGTTGTTGCTGTTAAAACAACACATGTGGCAAATATGCTGGGGTTGCCTCTAATGTCAGTTTACATGCCAACAGAACCTCTGGCCATGGCTAAGCATATTTGCTCAAAACTAAATTTATGCACTAGCTCGCTTTAACTGCCTGTCTCCCCCTCTCTCTCTCTCTCTCACACGCTTTGCAATTTGGCTGTAACTTAATTTGCTTTAGCTTAAGTCGAGCTGAGCTGGGTTCAAGTTTTGTTGGCGCCATCAAATGTCATTTTAATCATATTTCTTGATATACCCAACTTTCGCCTTTGTGGCCTAATAATGCCCCAGAGCGTTTTACCCAAATTGAAAACTCGTGCAAATAATTTGCATAATGTTTCTTGGCAGACGCTCGCTCTCTCTCTCTCTCACACCCACACACACACACACATAAACACTTGAGCTGCTCACGTGTAAACCTCACTCAGACAACGAGACAATTCTTTGTACTTGACAAGAGGCTGGCATAAAAACCAAAAACAAAAAGCTTATACAATTTCGATTTCTTAATATCGAACAGTTGAGTACTCTAGCTTTAGAATATATTTATCAATAAATGTGAAATTAAATTTTAATTTATGCTTATTTTTCTCTTCGTTAATTTTCATTCGGAATTTAACTTTTCGTAAGAGCTGAAGATTTCATTTATGAATATAGAAATATACATATTTTTTCCTTTCATTTTATTTTTATTTATTTGTTATTTATTTATTTATACTTTAAATAAGAAATTTTATTTTATTTAATTTTATTTTTTATTTATATATTATTATTATTATTATTATTTTTTTTTTTTTTTTTCATTATTATATTTTGTTTATTTACTTCTGACTTCAGTAAGTCCTTAGCGAATATTTTATTTATTCATACATAACTACGATCTCCTAAACTTTCCATTACAATTCTCTTCTAGCATTTCTCAGATAATCCAACTACCTCCATTTAGTGTGTTCGAAGAGAGAGAAATATGTTAAGGAACTGAGCTGTCAACACGCTCACAGCATCGCTGTTCGGCTGAGCTTGGTTCATATTTATATGTTGTATTATTTATGCATATATAATACATTTCTAAAGCCAGACAATGGGCACAAAACTCTTGAGGCATTCAATAAAATATGCAAAAACCGTTTACATGCCAAGAACTGTTGCGGCTCATTAAATAAATACAGCAGACAGAGCTGAAACACGAAATTCTGGGAAATATTTATCAATAGACATGAGAAAAAAACATTTAATATGCAGATATAGTATAATAAATGAATACATGGATAAATATATATAGAATAGAAAATTTCATGTTTGAATTTCCAAGAAACGCATTGGGGAGATGCAAAACAATTTCTAGCGAAATGCGAAATGCGATTTAATTATAATTTTATTGATTTATTTATTAAAGTAATAAAACAATGAATATGCTATCTATTTATATTCAGTTTGTTTATAATTGAAAAGAAATCGATATAAGCGGAAGAGAAATATTCTGGAATGCATAAATGTTTAAGGGAAATATAATATTTTAAAGTAATTTTTAGCAAATAGATATAATATATTAAAATTGTAAAAATATATATATATATAATAAATACTTTCTTAATTTTTTTATATTTTTTTTATTAAAAATTAATTGATTTGTTTCCACTGTATTTAGCTGAAAGCTTCATATTTAATATGCAAGCGACGGCATATTTCACTGGGAAAACGAAATTAGCCTTAAATTGTTCGCCGCCAAGCGACATGGTTATTAAGTGCTTCACATGCACTCGCCACACACACACACACACGCACACCTACATGCATATAGTATATATGCTTGATATACTTACTGTCAGGGATATGGATACTTTATTTATGGCAATGGGCGGCATTAATGAACATGAACCCGCACTTCCCACTCTCACTCCCACTCGCACTCGCACTCGCACTACAGCTCCCTACAACTTTCCACTTTTCTCGAGTTTCCTGAGAACGTTGTTGTTGTTGTTGTTGTTGTTGCTGCTGCTGTTGTCATTAACCTCAATTTATTTATATGACTAAGAGCTATGTTGCCAGCGCTGTCACTCTTGACTCTTGGCATTGGCCAGCTGCAATAATTGCTGCCAAATTGCAGCCTGGGCAAATGGCCAAGCAGCCAAGAAGTGGCAAGGACTCTGGTCAAGCGAGTGGGTGCTGAGTGGGTGTGAGTGTGTGGCTGTGGCAATGCAAACTTAATTGAAGTGTAAGCCATTGAAGTTGAAAACTGCAACGGACCCAATCTTAAAGAGCTCGCTGCCAGCAGAACTGCAGGGCAAGCGAAGCCAATGCCAAGTCACGTCATCGTCATGAGGAGAGCAGGAAAAAACCTAAAGGCAAGTAAGCACAAAGATGTAGAGAAAAGAAAAGAAAGCAATAGAGAGAGAGAGAGAGAGAGAGAGAGAGAGAGAGAGAGAGAGGGGGAGCGAGAGAGTGAGGCAGTCGCTTGCCTCTTAATGGATTAATTTACTTTGTCGCCGCTGGCAAAGCAGCTTGAAGCTGTATGGCAGCTGCGGCAGCCAGTTGCTCAGGCAGCGTAGCGTGTAAAAGGTTTCTGCTAGGTTCATGCCACGCCCATCATTTACGCTTGCTTTGCCGCCCCATTAGGGCGACGAGCCAAATGGTGCATGCCGCATCGAACCTAATTGAAATGCTGATGAAAAGAAAATGGCTATGTTTTCAAAAACAATAATGAAAAGTGAAATAACAATAAAGCGTTTGGCCAAAGCAATATACACACTCACACACACACACACACACTCGCAGTAACACTTAACCATGTGCTGATAAAAAGCGAGGCGAAGCGAAACTGAAACGGAAACTGAAACTAAACAAAGCAAAGCCAAACAACGACTGAGCGGAAACAATGTTGCCCGTGTTTTTGCCAATACCCTGTACACACATAGCTCAACTGCATTGGGGTATGCCAAGTAGATGAAATAAACTTGTAGAAGAGCTATTTAATATTATTCTAAGACTGAGCTATATATGCAGTACGCTAAAACGGCAATATCTACTTATAAATCTTAGTTAACTAGATAAACTTTTGGCTATAATTCATACATATCATTTTTTTTTTTTTTTTTTTTTTTTAAATAACAATAACAATATATTTATTTCAAGTGAAGAAGCAGTACATTCAGATTTAGTACTTTAAATATCATAATTTATACATTATTTTTATTTTGGCTTAACATTATTATATTTATGTAGGGTAACCCTCCGGTCGAGCTTTCGCATCTGCGTCAAAACGCTTTTGTTTTGTTAGCGTGTGCTTGTTGCTGCTGTTGCTGTAGCACCACGAAACGGCAGCTAACTAACCAAAGCAGACACCCGTGCAGCCTCTTTTGGGCGTGCTACACAGGCAGGCGGGCAACAGAAAAAGTGGCCCCCGGTTTTTTGGGGTATCCCCCCCTCCCCCCCCACAGCCCTTATGCCATATGTTGGTCAAAAATAAATTGAAGTGGTTTCCCCCTAGTCGACCTACATAAACATATTTTAGCCACTCAGTCGGCGAGTTGTGTATCTTTGTGGGCACCTTTTGCCTGACTGCCTGCCACTGTCACTGTGTGTGTGTGTGTGTGTGTGTGTGTATGAAACATTTAGCAAGCAGCGCCTTAACGTATGCAACATTATTTCCAACACTAAAATAAAAAGCCCAACACTATGGCCACAAAGCGAGCAGAGCCAGCTGGCGGAATGAAAGAGAGAGAGAGAGAGAGAGAGAGGGCTTTGGCTAGGTGAGCCCGCTAGAGGACGCAAGAGGTGCTGTTGATGCCGCTTTAGCATTAAATTAGGTGGCTGTCTGGCAATGTGGGCAACGTGCTTCAGCCGGTCGGGCTGGCCAGGTGCTAGAGCTTAGCTCAGTGTCGTTACATGTTGCCCGCATGTAAAGTAGTTTTTATGTGACAACAGCCACCGTATCCCTCTCTTCCCTCCCCCCCTCCCCCTCTCTTTTTTACACCCACCTGCAGGCAGGCAGGCAGGCAACTGAGTGTGTCTCCCGTGGCTTGTTGTGAGTGCATCATTAATTTTAATTTGTATAGCCCAAGCCGACAACATGGCCATCAAGCAAGCAGGCAGCCAGGCAGCCAGGCAACCAGGCAGGCGCCAGCAGACACGCCAACTGCCAGTTGCAGCAAGGACACCCAGGACACTTGGCCAATTCACACACAGAAAGAGATAGAGAGAGAGAGAGGAGAGCGACGTGGTGTTCCGCTTTTGCTGCAACCACAATCCGACAACGTCACTTGCATCGCTGTTTAGTTTCACTTAAAGTGCCCCTTTGTCTCCTTGTCGGCCCCTCGACTAATCTAAATGCCTGCTGTGCACCCCTAACCTCTAACCCCTAGCCCCAATCCCAGCCCTACCCCTCCCTCTTGCCTACTGTTTGCCATTTTGCGGCCATTGCTGCATTTTGCGGCTAGCTAAATTATGAATTGTGATGAAAATGAAAATGTGTTGCCTCAACTTTTTTGACCGGTAAATTATTTTTATTTTCCTTCTCATTTTTAAAAAAATATTTATTTCATTTTTTTTTTTTTTTTTTTTCTTTGCCTGTTGTGCAACACATTTTTGTGCAATATTTATTGCACTATTCTGGGCCACAGACAGAAATCCCAGAGGCAAAAAAGTGACCCAACAATTCAATTGTTTATCCAACATAGCAAAAATATTTGGATCAAATTGATTTTCCAATTTATTTTCTTTCGTTTTTAATCTTCAATATAAACAATGCTAACAAAGAAAATTTCTGATTTTTAGCTAAATTGTATATTTTGTTGTGTTGTTTGGATTTTATGTTTGAGAATTTCAAACGAAAATTCTGTTCAACCGAATACTTAGTTCAAAGTGCATGACATTTCCTTTATTTGGAATAATTACTGAACCATTATCATTCATTGATTGAATCAGTTTGCAAACACATTTGGGGACAGTCATTGTCATTGTCATTGTCATTGTCATTGCCATTGCCATTGCCATTGCCATTGTCATTGTCATTGTCATTGTCATTGTCATTGTCATTGTCATTGTCATTGTCATTGTCATTGTCATTGTCATTGTCATTGTCATTGTCATTGTCATTGTCATTGTCATTGTCATTGTCATTGTCATTGTCATTGTCATTGTCATTGTCATTGTCATGTCATTGTCATTGTCATTGTCATTGTCATTGTCATTGTCATTGTCATTGTCATTGTCATTGTCATTGTCATTGTCATTGTCATTGTCATTGTCATTGTCATTGTCATTGTCATTGTCATCGTCATTGTCATTGTCATTGTCATGGTAATAGACATTCGACTGTTACTCCTTGTTAGAGAATAATTATTTCAACATTTCCATCATCTTCTTAATTCAACGCCTTTCAGCCTGCCAATTACCTAGTTACCGTAATTCCCCACTATTTTTCCCTACACTAATTAGTATAGTTTCACACGAGCAGTCGCCGTCTGTTCTGCCACCTCACTCAACTGCGCTCCACTTGATGTTGCTAATTTTCATTAAGTTTTTGGACGGTTGGCAACTGGTAACTGCCAACTGCTTAACTAACCTACCATTCAAGCCCATCCTTGGCAAATAAAAATCAGCAACTAATCACCGCATAAACACAGCCGAAAAACTTTTCCCAATGCTAACTGCCAGCTGCATAAAGAAAGAGACAAAAAAACGAAAGAAAAAAAAGTGGGAAGGAAGATACATTCAAAGCGGCTCACATACGCAGCCAATTAGTGGATACTCGTTTACTTTAGTATGCTATAGCTTACGATGCATATATGTATACATAAAGTTCCGTTTTGCGTTAAATCTACCCTGTAGTTAAAGTGTTGCGAGTGGGGTTGAATGGCAGTGGAACACCACTGAGCTTTACGTCTTCACATATAACTTAGGTTATCAAAAAAATGCTTACAGTAATAGGCATTACAGAATGTAGTTAACAGAGCTATGTTAAGTAATACACATTAAGGGAGAACCTTCAAGCTGAAAACATATTTAATAAAATTCTTCTTATTGGACGCATGTGTAAGATATCAACAAGTTAATATAGGGTATCTGTGCTTTAACATATGTGAAGTTTTTATTTTTTCACTGCTGCAACATCCAGTGAAGGCAGGGGCAAGTGGCAAGAGCCGCGTTCAGCATGAACTGCGCGGATATAAACTTGCAATCAGCGGTTATGTTGAGCGAGGCAGAGTCACTCGCACTCGCACTGGCAACACAGCAACATAATTACACTTGTCAGTTCATTGTGCCACAATGCGGCAAGGAGAGACAGAGAGCGAGAGAGTGTGAGAGAGAGAGAGAGGGAGAGGCAGACTCTTATTCAGCTCTCATGTAGGCAGATTGAGGCAGTCCGAGCCAGCTGGAAGCGATGCGTGGGTAACCAACGCGTGTAGCACGTGCCGCGACACGAGATAATGATCATGTTAATCACAATAACGATGATGATGTTGCATCATGCCGGCCATTTGTTGTGGCTAATTGCGTTAAAGCCGCATGGCTGCCCATTGGAACGTGACACATTTTGGCGCCTCTTTCGGTTAGCGGCTGCAACCAACAATTTTCAAATATGCACAAATCATTGACCAGCAAACACACACACACACACACACACGCACACCACACGTAACACACACGTGCCACAATATTATGAATACAACTGGCAGACAGTTGAGACAGCAAGGCAGACAGACAGCCAGGCAGGCAGGCAGTTGCAATAGCTAAACGTTGTCCGCTTTTTGGCCATTTTTTAGTCAGTCAGGCTGACTGACGCCTTCCACGCCCACTCCCTAGACGGCCTCACCGCACATTCTATGGCTAAATGTCAGCTTCAATCAGCTGTGCTGTCGGCTTGTCGACAACGTCGCTCATCCGCCCCGTGTTCGCAGCGCAACAATTGCGCCGGGCAATAAATTTATCCGCAGTTCTCTTTAGCTTTTGTTTCTATTTTTTTTTTTTTTTTATGTATTTGGTTTTTATTCCTTTCATATTTATTGCTCACGTTTTTTCCTCACTGAAGAATGAAATGCAAAAGGCAGCCAAAAATAGAAAACACATTGAAATGCTCTTCTGCCTCTTTTTCTCTCTCTGTCTCTCTCTGTCTCATCAATAGATTGTAGCTCAGCTATTTATGAAACTTTTGATTAATGCCGCACATTTTATATTTATTTTGAGCTTTTCATTTTCTATATAATTTAAACTTTTGATCAACTATTTTGTCGCAAGCTGTTTCACAATTTCGCAATTCCTTTGCCACACGAAAAAAAAATATATATAGCATATATATAGCAGCAACAAGAGCAAAGACAAGCCTCCTCTGAGCTCTGGGTTCGATGCGCTGCGATGTTGATAGACACAAAACTTTATTCACTGCCAATGCTTTGTTGCTGTGTGTGTGTGTGTGTGAGGCATGCCAGCATGCATACCCTATAAGCAAACTGCATAGTTGAGAGAAGTAGCTGAGAAGGTTACAATGTTTTCTTATTCATTTTTATGTTACACAACAAAATTTTAGATTTTTAGATAATTGAACTCATATTTATCTTGATTTAATTATATTTATTTTATATTTTTAAATTTTTAACTAAATTTATTTGTAAGCTCTTCAAACTATAAATATGTTTTTGTTCTTCAAAATAAACAAATAAATTGCCTAATATATAAGTAGGATATTATGTAGTCTAGCATGCCCAAGACAAGGCTTTTAAAGTCGATTTTTCCCATACGCGTGTGTCGGCATTTTCGCATGTTAGACACAGACACACAGCCCCCACTCCCCCTCCCCACACACACACACACACACACAGCTACTAGTAAAAGGAGCAGTTTGAGCCATAAATAAAATTTAAGCTACACGATGACGACAACAGCTCACATGTGTGTGTGCGAGAGTATTTGAATGTGTGTGTGTGTGTGTGAGTGTGTGAGCACTCAAGCAACAAAAGGTAGAGCGACGGCATTTGATTTATGATTGCTCAGCCAGTGAGGTTAAGACTTTGAAAATATTTTCACAGACACACAAAATACGGGGCAAGCGGGCGCACGATACAGGCAACAGGAACAGAAACGGGCCTACATACAAAGAGCAGCACAGAGAGGCGAGAGCGTAAAGCAGGGATGGGAGAGAAGGCAGAGAGTTGCGGGGCAATAAGTTGAATGGCAGCCGCAACGGAACTGAAAGCACAACTACCTAAGCGCGTGTGTGTGTGTGTGTGTGTGTGTGTGGGCTTGAGCTGCCATAAAGCTTTTATTAGTGGCGGCTATATAGCTAGCGCTAAGCATAATGAAAGTCCGCTCACACACACACACACACACACATGAGCACACTCACATATCCTTTATGCTGCTGCCGTTCAATCTAATGTCGCACATGTCAAAAACTGTGGAAATTTGCCTAAAGAATTTCGCACGTTCTGGCTGCACTTGCCTGCTGCCTGCTGCCTGCTGCCTGCTGCCCGCTGCCCGCTGCCTCTGGCACTTCCTTTTTGGCCCGATTCGTGCCTGTGCGCCTTATCGAGCCAATATCAAGTTGTGCAACTTTTTGGCCATAAGTCTGGCAAAGTTGCTGCAGGACTCAATCTCAATCTCAATTCGAGCTCTTGTTTTTCTGCCATATCAACTTGCATATGTCGAATGACAATTGTTTGCTCTCCCTCTCTCCCTCTCACTCTCTCTCTCTCTCTCTCTCTCGCTCATCTCCATCTATCCAGCTGAAAGGCATTTTAATGCAGCCCTTGGCAAGTAAAAACAATTAAAGTTCTATTAGGCGGCAAATGCGAAATACTTTGCTTCACACTTTAAGCTGTCACACATACAAGCACACACACACGCACACACTCACACATAACTGTCGCTTAACTGTTTTTTGCCAGTTTAGTGCAAAAGCCGTTTTAATTGTTTCGTTACGTTAAATGAGCCAAGCAACAGCAGCAACAGCAGCAGCTGAGGAAGAAAAAAAAAACTTGTAAAACGGATTAAGTGCGTAAAGCTCGACTAGCACATACCCTGTTGCACTGTTGAAGCTTGGTATTCTGATTTAAATTTTAATTATAATAATGAAATACAATGTTTCAATAATATGTAAGAAAAAACTATCCTACCAGGACTCTACCTGCCTCTTAGTTATGCGAGAAATTAACTTAAGAATTTAGTTCTTCAATTTGCAATCAAAACTTTGAATTACATACCAAATCCGAGGGATTGATTCTCTCTCTCTCTCTCTCTCTCTTTCTCTTTCTCTCTCTCTCTCTCTCAATTATTACACCTAATTGCAAGCATTCTCTTTGCTTTTATACTTTTTACATATACATCTAAAGTTGCCAATGCACTCACTAACTGAGTCGACCCCTTTTTGGCCAACTTTTGCACTCAAGCAGTATGCAGAAAGAGGGCTTAAGTATTAAAAGTTGGCGCATAAAAAGTTCTGCATGTTCTTTTATTGGTGCAGATATGAAGGGCTTAAGACTCGAAATGAAACCGAATAAAAATGACTTTTATTTGGCCTTTAACTGAAGTTTATTTAAAAAGTAAGAATTTGGTTTGAGTTGATTTGGGTAAATGGGTTCAAGCAGACGTTGTTTATATTCAAATATAATATAGAATAAAATATGTAATAGATTATAATATAATATATAATATATAAATTATCTGAAATTATTTAGTGCACATTTTATGCAATTTTAACTAAAATAATAAATATTTATAATAATTCATAATATATTATAAACTAATATCGAAGCTCAGACATTTATAATAGTTCAAGTTAACCATTTTGACTATGTTGATAAAAATTATCTTATTATTGAGTATTATTTATTATTGTCACATACTCAATATTTTGATATTTTCTAAAGCTAAACATGTAAAATTCTATCGCCCTTATTATAATTCTGAGAATAATCTCAGAATCTAAATTAGAATCCTTAAACTTTGACTTCAATGTACAATGCTGAACTAATTGCGCCTTCGCTTCGAATTGTCCATGCTCAACAGATTCAGATATTCAATATACCGAAATCAATATCAATTTATGATTATTGAGTTGCTAGACTCGTATCTGGCTTTAAATGTGATTTGATTATAATTTCTTCTAGTTCATTTGACCAACATATGAGCTTTCGTGTGCATATACTGACAACTCTCACTGTCTGTATTATTTTCTTGATAAGCGCAGCGACTGTGCTCAAGTGATTGGCACTTGTGAACTGTGAGTTCTCGAACAACTTTTGACCATTGTCGACACAAGTTCTTCTTTTCGCCCACACAATAAAAAAAGAAAAGAAAAAAGTTTTTATATATGTATAAAAGAAATTTGTTTAAAGTTCAATGCGAATGAATGTTTGTCAATATGTTTTATCAAATGCCGACAATATTTGCACATGCATAAATTTGTCTACACACAAAAGAGTGAGCAATAGAGAGAGAAATAGAGAGAGAGGGAGAGAGGGAGGAAGGGAGTGAGACAGACAATGTCCATTTGGGAGTTTTATGTTTGTGTCAATAAAGTTTTATTTTATTATTTGCTCGAGTCGTGGGGGAGGGGGATCAGAAGGGAGCTTTGACAACGGGAGTCGCATGTTTGCGACTATTGAATTTATGCTTTCCACTACACATACATTCACACACACACACCCACACAAATGCATTCACACTATTTATTTTTTTGTACGCACGTCGCTTGGGCAAATAAAACATGTTGAGCTCTCTCTGGCCTCTCTCTCTGTCTCTCTCTCTTCCGCTCTCGCCCCCTCTCTCATTCTTTCGCTCTGTTGCCCGAATTCAAAGTTATCGAATTTATGTTTGACTGTGTATTGAATTTTAATGCTGGAATTGTGCGACCATCCTTTTGCCCTATTACGCCCCGGCAGTGCTCCGCTGCATAGCTATCAGCTGGAACTGCTTGAGGGAATTCGCCTGAAAAACTACTTAAAATAAACTCATCCTCGGGCTGGCGCTCAAATTGGATTCTGTATTACGAAAAAATCTATATCAACTGTATATATATAGAAATAAAATGAAATGGAGAAAAACTTGTTGCCAGGCAAATGCGTGGCAATAGTAAATATATAAAAATATATTTTGTAAAAAATATGTTGACAAAACTCTTTCACTTTTTTCTTCTTTTTTTCTGTTGCCAGCTGCAACCGCAATCAAAACACGCTGCCAGAGCTGATAGCTGGGATTTTGTGCTAGATGCTTGACGGCGGAATTGTTGTAATTGTTGTTGTTGTTGTTGTTGTTGTTGTTGTTGTTGTTGTTGTTGTTGTTGTTGTTGTTGTTGTTGTTGTCCTGTTGCAATCATTGCAAAGTTTTGCCTTGGTGACATTTACATGAAAGAGGAAGCATCAACTGCGACCACGCCTTTGCTTCTCTAACAGGCAGCGCATTGCCATTAATGCAAGAATTTATGGATGGCAACTAACAACAGCAGCAGCAGCAGCAGCAACAACAACAACAACAACAATTCACAATGTTAACGCCAGCGTACGTTGTTAGCAGTTTCAAGTGTCTGCGAAGCGCTGGCAAGAGGAGAACGGAAGCAGCAGCAGCAGCAACAACAATGCAACAACAAGGCAGCAACTGTGCTGATAACCATAACACTGAGTGATATACGGATGCACCCAGGCGGACTTGAATACATGAAAAGCATACAGATAATAGCATGTGACAATTATATGGCTATACTACTGCTATGTGTTAGTTCTACGTTAAATAATAAACTCACTTTTGTTTCCTTTTCTTGTTTCTCTCCGCGTGCGTGCGCTCTTTTTCTATTCTCTTTTCACTTAACTCAAGTTCGACCGGCCGGCTTCGCTCTTCGCGATCGAACCTCTCAGCGCATCAGCGCGCTTCTCTTGTTCGCGACCAACTAGCGCCTACGCTCAAGCCGCCCTTTCTCCCCCCCCCCCTTGCTACGCGATTCCCGTTGGCATTGACAATGCAACTTCACCACGTCGTGTGCTCTCTGCTCTCTTTAGAGCTTTCACCACACTGGCCAAGGTTGCATTGCCGATCGTCAGGATTGCGCGCGCTCGTTACAATTTAAATGCTTAATCTACTCATCTTCTATTTTCAATTTCAATTAATTCATTTCAATCTATTTAATTTTTTAATTAAAAAGTGACGCATAGCCCTAAGAAAAATGTGTTGAAATAGATTTTTTGTACTTGCTTAAAAACTGTTCCCTTATAAATTTTACTTTTTAGATCAGTTCAGCTTATAATATTTTCTTAACTTTTGCTTCAGGTAAATCATTTTCATTTCAACTCATGTTCAAGTTTTCTATTCTTTAGTTACTTTTGCTAGCGAAAGGAGTCTTCTCCTTCATTTATTTATATACAATCATTCTTCGCTAACACACGCATTTTTCCATTCCAATTTATGTTCACGTCTCACTGAAGAATCATCTAGTTGCACTTTTCCATTTTCAAGCTCATTTCGTGCCCTTTAATGCATTCTCTTGGTAACCAGATGACTTTGCTCTGCCCACATTCACGTGCTGCTGGGTATCTATGTATGTGAGTGCAGCTCTTCAAGTGCGTAACTGTCTTTATGTGTGTGTGTGTGTGTGTGTGTGAGTGTGTGTATGCCCGTGCATGTGTGTGTGTGTGCGTTTGCTGCCTTATTGCTTAACGCAGCAAAAGCTTCGGCGCAGGCATTGCAGCGTAACAAGAGACGCGTCCCTACTAATTTCTGCAGCACATGCAATTTTTTTCGTCTGTTGTCGCCCAAGCACTTGCTCTCTCTCCTCTCTCTCTCTCTCTCTGTCCCGCTCTCACTCTCACACACTTTCTCTCTTTCACACGCACATCAACGCTCAACGCATATCAGGGCACCTAGATCTCCTGGTTGCCTGCACTTGTGACAGATTTTTAATACGCTTTCCGGCTCATAGGAAGCACTGGAATTACGTTGGCCAAGGCTTGCGGCAAAATTGTCTGCGAATCGGTAGAGAATGGAAGACTTTGAACAGGTCACATTGTATGCACAATTGGCTGAGAACTGTAATGAAAAAAAACTCATATTGAAGACATGAAAATGTTGCGAAAAAAAAAAGTGATATACATAAAAATTAATGAATATAATTCAATAAAAAACATTCTGCATTGTTGAATTAAAAATATTTAAAATATTTACAATTCAAATAAAGAAAAATGTATTATAAATAGTTTTTAATTAATTAAATAATATATATATTTCTTAAAACAATTAAATTTATTTTACATATTTTTTAATTATTTAAATAATATACATATGTACATAAAATTCTAAAAAAAAAAAATAATAAATAAATAAATAACTAAAGAGAAACAAATACAAAATTAAATAATAGACATATATTTCTAAAAAATAAATAAATAAATCAAATAAAAATTTGAAGAGAATGAAAACACAAAAGTGAATTAAAATTGAAAATATATTTTTATATAAAATATATATTATTGTCTATACTATATATTTTTAAAAAATATATGATTAATTATATATATTTGTTTGCAAACTAAAAGAATATAAGGAAAATAAATATTTAAAAAAATGTAATTAAATTAAATAAAAAAGAAAAATATGAGATAATTTAGAGTGAAACTCAATAAAATTAAAAACTATTTAAAAACCTGTTTCATAAACAGTAAATGACCAAAAAATTTAAACAAAAGCTGTGCTAGGGAGAGGAAGGGAAATAGACACGTTTGGAGCATGCCGAGCATTAACTAACATCGAATTCGATGCTCGGATTATAGAAACAGGGCAAAGGCGTCTGTGGATCGGGGCACGTGTCCCGAAAAATGGCAAATTTTATAAACAATCCCTCGCAGCAGAACTACTACTTCAAGAGGGGCATCGCCTACACCGAGGATCACATTGTGGTGAAGAAGTTGTTCCTCTACAATGTGGCTGCCGAGGCAAGTGCGTGTGACCTTTGCTTGTGGTTAATGTTGTTTGTGACTAGAGCCTCACCTCTTTCCCCCCCAACCCCTCCCACTCCTCTTCCCCTAGCAGCTGATGCAGCAGGAGGTGCTCACGTATTTCGAGGGGTTTGGCCGCGTGCAGTGGCTGCAGCTGTTCTCCAACCCAGCTAGCCGCAATCAGCAGCCGCACGACTACTGCCGCAAGACCAAAACGGGCTATGTGCACTTTATCAATGCACGGGATGCGGCCAGGGCGTTGCGCCGGACGCTACACACGATCAACGGACGGCGTCTGTCGGTGCAGGCCAACGATAGTTGGCATCAGCCCGATGCCTATGGCAACAACACGGATGAGCCAGCAGCAGCGGCAGCGGAATCAACTCCTTTATCATCGGATATATTGAATCTGAATGATCATTGCCTGGAGCATATAATCCGTCTGCTCTCGCTGCCCGATCGCATACACTTTGCACGGACCTGCACACGCTTTCGCTCCGTCTATAAGCAGGTGTCGGCGGCGCTGAATCGCAGCATCGCCTTCGACGTGTTCGACGCGATGACCGTGTGGGATATGCGCGACTTCTTCGTGCTCTCGGGACGACATGTGCAGCATATCGAGGGCATCATTCCGCCCGGACGTTGTCAGCGGCTCTGCGAGTTCTTCGGGCAGCACTGCATCAATCTGCGCACGATGCGTGTCACGGCGAGCAAGCTGAGTGTGCGCAACATGCACAAGCTCTTTGCCCGGCTGGAGCGTCTGGAGGAGCTGCAGCTGCGCGCCTGCACACTGAACAACTCCAGCCTGCTGGCATTGAAGCATCTGCTGCAGCTGAAGAGACTGGATCTCTCGGACAACCATCAGCTGACCGGAGTCAACATGAACTATCTGCCCGCGAGCATTGAGTACCTCAGCCTGACCAGCTGCAATGGGCTGCAGTCCAAGTACTTGCCCAAGTTGTGCAAGGCTTTGACGCGGCTGCGGGAGCTCAACCTGAAGGCTGTCTACACAATAACCAAGGGCTTCCAGCAGATGGTCAGCGGCAGGTGCTGCCTGGCGCTGGAGGTGCTCACCCTGAGCAGTGGGCCGGCCAACGAGTACGAGCACATAGCCAAGCTGCCGGCCCTGAAGAAGCTGATCCTGTACAGCTACGAGCAGGGCACCACGCTGCGGCCGGAGCTGCTCAGCTGGCTGGTGGAGCACAAGGCCCAGCAGCTGCTGCACTTCGAGGCACGTGGCCAGAACTCCATAAATGCCGAGATGCTGGCGCAGATTGCGCAGCTGCAGGCGCTGCAGACGCTCTGCCTGCCACACCACAACACTGTGGGCGATCGCGAGCTGGAGTCGTTCCAGCTGCCGCAGCTGGAGCAGATCAACCTCAAGTACTGGCCAAACTTGAGCAACAATGCGGTGCTGCGCCTGCTGCTCGCCTGCCCCAAGCTGCACGAGCTGCACCTGGAGGAGTGTCCGCGCCTCACCGAGAAGCTGCTGCACGACATCATCTTCAAGCTGCGCCTGCAGCTGCGCGACAAGACCAACCAGCGCCATCTGCCCATCCGCATGCACGTCTACGGCAGCAAGATAAGCGAGTTCAGTCTGCAGCACGCGGACGTTGCTGCCAAGGACATTGTCGACGCCTGCCTGACGCCGCCCTCCTCCTCGGATCTGTGCCTGGTGCGCATGTCGAATCTGCTGGAGTTTGACTTTTACTCGGATGACTACGACAGCTTTGGCTCCGACGACGAGCTGGACCCGGACTACGATCGCTACATGGTCAACGAGGGTTTCCTCAGCGACGAGGAGTACAACCAGTACCAGGACATGGTCTTCCACGATGATGATCTCTTTGTGCTAAACATGGACAATGTCGCCGAGCTGTTCAACAACTGGAATGCGAACGCCAACAGAAACATGAATCTCAATCCAAATGCGAATCCCAATCTCAATATCAATGCGAATCGCAACAACGGGTAAACCAACCAACGGCTGAATAGATGATATAGTATAGGGTATCTGTATTTGGGCTTTCCTAGTACTCTTAGTAGCTCGTAGCATCGTAGACTAGACGCAGTAAATGTGATTTAATAATCATTGTTGTATTCTTGAGTAGTCCAAAATATTTAACGCAGCTAAATAAATGTGAAAGTTGAATGGAAAGACTTTAAGCTATGCAGCAGCCAACTCAACATTGGAGACTCTTATTCATATCTCTCTATATATATATATATATATATATATATATATATATATATATATATATATATATATATATATATACTTGCATTGGCAATCAATATATTTAAATGTAGGTTAGATATCTTTAACAAGAATCCATGAGAAAATTTGAACGAAAATTCAGTTGTGCGTAGCATAAATTATTAATAATCAATTAGTTTAATAGGGAAATGCAAACAAATTTATATATATATATATATTACATATATCAAAATTATATGGGTCGTACACACATAAGAAATGAGTTTTGACCACATTTAATACTTAATCAGGCATATAACATTTTTTTAAAATATTTTTCCAGCTGAAATTTAGACTTCACCTGGCAAACATATTGAATATATAATATAATTTTAATTTTGAATTAATTAATTACATTTTTTTCAGAAGTGAGCATTCTAAGCATATATATTATATTTTTTTCCAGCTGAAACTTAGACTTGACTTGACTCGAGAAATACACTTTAAAAAAACAAAATATTCTAGCCACTCCATTAAGCGTATTTGCTTAGTGCTCTATTCCCATATTATATCTATCTATTCCTTAAGCATGATTTATGTACACATTTTCGTTCATGTCGGCATTAAACAAGTGCGCTGAAAGCGTCTGAAAACGTGCTTTAAAAAAAAGTATAGTAAACATTTTATTTTGATGTCTTCCACTTCGCATTGGAGCTCAATAAAAATTGATATTGCCCGCCTGCGTCTGCGTCTGCGTCTGCGTCTGCGTCGCTGTCGTCGGAGCACAACAAGCAGCACGAGTACGGAGTGAATGTGGGGATATACTTGTATATAGAGCTGTATATAGATATATAGAGATGGATGTAGGTAATGTGTGTTCAATTTTTATGCCTGGTACGTACACACACGTAACTGTTTGTTATTTTGTATTTTGTATTGCTTTTGGCCTTGTGGCTTTGCCGGCTGCAACTGCCAAATGTCTGCCAAGAATGTCTATATATATATATATATATATGTATGTGTGGAAGTCTATTAAGTTAATGTCGCGTAATTTAACAAACTGTCAAAATGGCTTGGCGAAAAGTAACGGCAAATGCACACGCTATGTACAGTTGGCTCAGACCTTTGCCATTCGCTTCTTTCCCTTCGGTTTTCCTTGCATTGACGACGGCGGCAAAGCCAAATTGTATGCCGCACACTTTTCTTTCAATTGTTGCCGAATTGCCGAATTGTGTTCGCAGTTTCTTCTTCTTCTTCTTCTCTGCACACGACAAACTGCATTAAACTTGAAGCCCAGCTTAAAGTTGAGCTCCATCTCTCTCCCTCTCTCTCTCTCTCTCTCACTCTCTTCAACTAGCTTGGCCGGCACACATTTTCGACCAGGCCGCCAACATGCCACAAAATGTCAGCCACAGCGCGAAAACTTGCAACCGGAAAATGCGACACGACTTTCTGCTGTTATTATATTCGCATTTAGCTCGACAAACTTTGGCGCGCCAGTTTCAACGTTGCGTGAATTATATAAATAGCAACAATTCCATACAAATAGCCCACACACACACACATATATATATATATATATATATATGTTAATGTGTGGGTTCACCTAGATGCATGTGATGATTGCTCTGGCCCAACAGTTTTAATTGGCCTTAAAAGCTTGCACTTCATTATATACCTTATGAAACATGCAGACTTGTACAAGTTTTCAATATATAAAAAATATATATGAAATTTTAAAAATATTAAAGGAAAATGTATACAAATAAATAATAAAGTATGCAAAGCATTTTCTTACTAATGAATAAATATTTAATATTTTGTATAGTAATTTATATGATGTATAATTTATTTGATAAAAAAAAAAAAAAAATATTTAAAAAAATAACAAATAATGCATCAAAGTACAAGTATTTAAAAATTAATTTATAAGCAAATATAAGCATGAATATAAAAATATAAATAATATTCGTTATATTCTCTTCTAAAGATCATTGAAATGCATATAGGAATACCCAGCTATAATGACCATATTCCCACTATCAATATTTAAAAAAGTTAAAAAATTTATCAATATTCTTGAAATATATATTGAGAATTCTCATTTAACATATAACGCTCTATATTAGTAAAAGGTAATTTTAAAATTTATTTTAATTTTATTTCTTTATTAATTTGTACCACCGATAATTCTATTTTTGATAATTCTTGCATAAACCCTGATGTAATTTATCATATCTAATATAATAATATATATCATCTCTAGTAAAGAAAACGAAAGAAATATTGTTTTACCGTTATTGGTTTCTATCCCTTAAATCATGTGAAACTCTTGCGAGCCCAACAGATCTTTCTGTTCTGCAATAGAGTGAGATGGCAATAACTTATAGCAAACACTGTATTAGCATTGAGCGTGGAATGTGTCGACTTTAATTTAGTAAAGAGGAAGAGGGGCATTAATGTTGAGAACTCTAAAGAAGAAGATTGCATTGTGTCCGATTTGAGAAAACGCAAGGCACGCGCTGCTGAAGAAACAATATTGGAACTGAACGCGTATGAAACTCGGACAAATATATACATATATATTTTTAGTTACATTATTTTCTTCTTTTGACCACAACTTTGACTAGCTAAGCTATGCAAAAAAAATTCAAAATTAATTTAAAAAATATTATAAAAATTATATAAACATAAACAAATACAAAGCATAAACACAAATAATACAACATTTCAAATTAGTTTAAAATACATACAAAATATATATAAAAAAAATCTTAATGAACAATCATTTCAATGCTTATTCAACTATATAATACACACCTGTGTATATGCCAGATTCCACTGCCTTAATCAACAAACAAACAAATATAAATAGCTGCAAATGTATGCAAAACATTTAAATTATTTACCAACAAAAATGAAAATCATTTTGAAAAGCAAAATAAAAATATGAGTAAATGCGAAAATACTTTTGTGCATTACGTTTTTTTTTCGCAAAAACTTTGCTTATTTTTTGGTACTTTGTTTCAGCAACGCTCGATTGCCGTTGATGCGTTTAAAGTCGTCGAAGCGCTGCAGCTATACAAATTTCATAGCATACTTTTACGGGCACTTCCGTTTTGTAAACAAGCGGCAAATGGAGGGGGGTGGGGGGTGGTAGGAGGAAGGATGGGGTACAAGCAACGGCACGTAAAACTTGAAAAAATATAAAATTGAATTTATGCATTGGCAAATGGGCATAACAGACGCCGCAATCTCTATATGAAGTTATATCTCACGCTTTAGTTGCGCGCACTCTGAATATGCATTGCGAATTGCTTGTTTGCCAATTGCAGTTGCAGTGTAGCAAATTTGTGCACATTTGGCAACTTATTTGACCCAAATATACATGTGCATATATATATATAGATACATATATATATATATATATATAATATGTGAATGTGCATTTTGCTTAATTGTCAATGGAATGCGCGGTTGAAATTTATGCCGCATGCCCCAAACTGCTGTAAATTATTTATGCATTTTGCGTGTACTGCCAAATTCGCAATATATATATATTTATATCTATGTCTAGATATATGTATCTATATATATATATTTCTAAATTATCCCTCAATTGGCAGTTGCATTAATTCGCTTTTCAAATTATGCTAATGGAATAAATGTAAATTTTGATATTTTGATATTTTGATATTTTGATTATTATTCATGGCATTTGGTCACAAATATGGCATATTATTTAATAATGCTTAGCTAATTTTGTTTATTCAGCAAAGAGAAACAGTGAAAGAGAGAGGGAGAGTGAGAGAGAGAGAGAGAGAGAGACAATCATGTAAATTTGTTACATTTAAATTGTGTTTATAACTTGAATAAATATTCAAGTGTTATAAATAAAGATATTAATTAAAGTATCAATATAGAAATGCAAATAATAATTATTAAACATTAATTAAACGTTCAATTAAATTTAGTAGTAAAATGCTTTAGTAGAAAATAACAGGAATTTCAAGTTATTGCAGTTTTCAGATATACTCCGACATGAGCTCTGACTGTAACATTTAAATGTAAAAATGCTGTTAAAGTCAGCATAATGAGTTGAGGGCATAAAAAAAAGGTGTGAAAATAAATTGAAATAAATGCATAACAATTTAATTTGATAAATTTAAAGCCTGCTTAAAGCGCCTTTGATAAATGTACATGTACATGTAAATGCAAGATATATATGAATCTATATATAAAATTTTTTTTCAGTCACTCTAAGATCACAACAAAAATGATTAAAAAATGTCAAAATTTCTAAAGAAATATATATCTTATAGAAAATAATGAATGCCATATCAAGTATTATATATGTCGTAGCGTTATAATTATTATTCTCGCTTTCCATTATATGTTTGCTTGACAACGAATTCTCGGTGTTGCCGACTTCTATTTCCAGAACCTTTTTCTCATTGAACCGTCTCTGATTAAGTGCCCTATTTCGACTCTCTTGTAAAACTGCCTCTTGGTTCATCAATATCATAACAACTCTGTGTGAAGGACAGAGAAGGTAAGAGAGAAAATATATTCAGCTAGTCACAGCTCACCTCTCTCATTCATCTCTCATAGAGAAATATATCAATTACTTTCTAATTATATTAATAAAGAATATCGAAATTAAATAATTGCAATTCTCTTAAACTGCATGCACACATCATATTGAAAATTGGCATACAAATTCACTTTCGTTTCTTTAATTTATGCATAGATTTCGATGGAATGGCTGGAGTGTAACAGATGCAGCTGCAGGCGCTGCTATAATGCAGATTTCTAGTTGCAAGTGAAGTTCGATGCGATGCTTTGTTCCGGAGCACTACTTAGCCGTCACGTGTCCTTTGTGCTGGCAGCTGGTCATGCGTTAATTCTGAGCCAATTTCATGCGCTTCGTCGAGCTCACGATGCATATAAAAAGTAAGGAAAAAGAAAATTTAAAGCAAAGCTCAGGAGAGAAAAAATGTCTGATGATTCAATTTACGCGCTAATGAAGTGTTTAAGTATGGCATGCGTATTACACATACGCCGAGTGTGCCGGCTGTGCGTAAGCCAAAAACTCTCTAAATAAACATTTGCATATCGCCAAGCACGGCATAGGCTGGGATTTTGTTTATCTTTCATGCCGAGCAGCTCGAACTGGAGGATAAGAAAGGAAACGCTGCAGCAAAAGAAAAATTGAAATGGGGCAAAAACAAGTTAACGCTGATTGCACAAAGCCAAGCGGATTTGTAGACCGCTGCACAGTGCTGAAAAAGTTAAGCAAAACACGAAATTAAGGAATGCTTGTGTGTGTGTGTGTGTGCACAGGATACATTAACAAAATTAGCGCAGCAAGGCATTCAAGGCAACATCTAAAAAGAGAGAGCGAGAGAGAGAGGGAGAGAGAGAGAGAGAGAGCACGTGTAGCCGGCGGCAAATCAACAACAAATCGACTCAAGCAGCTGGAAGCAGCCAAATCCGAATTCAGGGCTCCACTCAACACTCTTTTGCCAAATTGCCGGAAGTTTTGTGCGATTAAAGCGCCATTATCGATGTGAATTATTTTAACATACACACAAACACACACACACACACACACACACACACACACACACACACACACACACACACACACACAGACAGAGGCACCTTTTGAATGGCATTCAATTTGTTGCGAGCTTTAAAAAGTAATTGCCGCGCATTTGTCGCAGCGGCAAGTGTGAAAAAGCGAGACAGCGAGCATGAGAGACAGAGCGAGAGAGCGTAAGAGTTGAAGAAAACTTTGCCTCAACTTGCAAATTCAAATTAAACTTAAGCTAGTGTTTTTTTTTTTTTCATGATTTGTTGCCCTGCGGTTCGCACTTACATTTATCATAAGGCAGTCAAAAGTTTTGCGTTTGACTTCTCAGCCACAGCTAATGAAGTCAGAATCGGCTGGCGCTGTTGCTGCTGCTTGTTTGGTCTATGGTAAATATTTCATTAGTTCAATTTACCTGCCAGCCACAAAATTTATCGACCATTAAACGAATTGTCTCGCAATCAACTCGGCAACTGTTGCCAATGCAGTTGCAGCTGCTCAATAACTGTTGCATTGCTTAGTTGGTCTCTGTCTAACTCTCGCTCTCTATCTCTTTCGACCAATTAGCATAAGCCCACAGATAATACTTGCTTCGATGACTGCCAGTCTCAAGTTGGTGGGCGTGGCATTACTTGGCATACAACGACGGCATTTGGTGTGCTCGCAGCTAAGCAACAGCTGGCTGGAGTCTGTTAAGCTAAGCAGCTTTAGATATGCTTAAAATAGAGCAGCAGCTAGTTTAAGCTACGAGGCATAGATTGACATAGTTTAAGCAAATAAGCAGGCTATAAATATACTCGTACACGATAGGTAGCGGGGCCTGTAATGAGTTAAAGACTTTGATTGGGTTGCAAGTCATAGATAGAAATCTTTGCTATATACAATAGCTGTGTGCATGTATAACAATGATGATCTATGTTGATCTATATCTTATAATAATATTTGTATATTGCTAAGGAATGTGTCCTGCATATCATACTTATGCAAAGGCATCATCTCTGCTCTGGATAGAGACGCATAGAAACCTTGACTTAAATATTTCAGTTTGGCTTAGCTGAGTGCTGAATGTTCAGCTGTGCAGCATTTACAGGGAACTCATGGGATTTAGTCCTCTGGGGCCACTTTCTTAATTACACAGGAAAATGCAACTGAGACGGAGACGGAGACGGAGACGGAGTCGAAGACTGAAGCAAGTGCAATCCAGCCAGCGCATGACAATCAATTGCTTAATTTAGCTGAAAGGTCGTCCTTTCAGCTCGGCTCGCCGGCAATTAGGTAATTGAGAGCTGCATAAATCAAGTCAAATGAATTGTATATATCTATATCCGTATACATATATATATAAACGAATATCTATATAAAGCTAGTCAAAATCAATATCAATATTGTGTTTGGCAAGTGGTCGGCGATAATGCAAATTTCATAATTGAAAACTAAGTGCGGAACAAAAAGTTTGCCATAAAGCACTTTCGGCTATAGACGGCGCCTTTGTAGAGGCCACTCTCCCTCTCTCTCTCTCTCTCTCTCTCTCTCTCTCTTTCTCTCTCTCTCTGCCTCTCTCTTTTAGCAGAAATTATAATTTGGCCCATTGGCGTGAAAAAATGAAAATACGCTCAACTTTTGTGCTGAGCAAAAACTTTGCTACACACACACACACACACACACACACACACACACACACACACACACACACACACACACACACACACACACACACACAAAGAGAAACACTCCCACACAAACACACAAACAATTGACTTTGAAAGCATTCGAATTGGGGCTTAGAGACGGGGCAGCTTGGTTCATTTGGGTTGGAGGGGGAGGTGGGGGTGCGGGAGTTGCCCCTTGAAAAACCTTTGGCGCAGCCATTCAATTAAACTGAGTGTAGTTTTCAATAAACTGCACGCTGTTTGAAAAATGGCAAATAAATGCGAGCGTAACGAACGCAAGTCGAGAAAAAAAATAAGAAAATCGCAATAGAAATGATTTAAGTGAATAGCTGAAAGATACCCTGTAATAGGTAGGTTAATAGAGCAATCAAATGTAAGGTAAAAATAAATTATTGGGCAGAGTATTTTATAGAGTTATGAATGAGAGCTGAAAAGTAGGTAGATTTAAAGAATATATAGAACTGCGTAAAATATATGAATTTATGTCAAATAAATTTTTTATTTCTTTTTATATTTATTTAAAAATATATGAATAATTGAATATGAATAATTTATTATTATATTTATTTACAAATATATGAATCTATGTAAAATAAATTTTTAATTTATTTTAATATTATTATTATTATTATTTATTTATAAATAAATATAAATAAATATAAAATCTATGAATCTATGTAAAATACATTTTGAATTTATTTTTATATTTATTTAAATTTGGTATTACAATAATTATTTATTTATTTATTTTGTTTAATTTGTTATATATTTTATTTTTAATATTAGTAATCCTATTTTATTTATGTTGCTTTTATATATTTATTATTATATTTTAATTAATTTATTTGAATTTGCTTAAATTGGTCATTTTTACTCGTATTTATTTATTTATTATTCTTTTATTTATTTTTTTTCATTAATAATATATTTTGTATTTATTTTTCTGTTAATATTACTCATAATTTATTTGATTTAAATTCACTTTTCAGCACATTTATTCATTTATTACGACCATGCCTCCCTTAAGCATACCCTTTAACAAATTTATGTAGCAAACAGCGTAAACTTAAGTAGCTAAGACTTGATAAGCAAAGGGATAAGTATAGCAATAGAGAGCGAGAGCAAGACGACAGTGCCAAAGAGAAAGAGTGAGTGAGAGGGAGGGTGAGGTGGAGGTGGAGGTGGAGGTGGAGGGCAACGCTCAGTTGATGCTACTAAATGCAATTTGTGCTCAAGTTACAGTTAAGCGGATTGCAAAGCACTAAAGCACCGGGCACATATCGAATATTTATGTACACATACATATACATATATAAATGTGTGTGCGTGTGTGTGTGTGTGCTGGAGCTTATAGCTGAACAACAAACTGCACAATGGACAACGCACTGCCGACTGCCGACTGCCCACAGTGGACAGTAGAAAATGAAAACAAGTTTCATTTTTGTAACAACAAACGGCCTAAGCGTAAGTATTTTCAAATATTGTTCAGCTGAGAGTACACTGAGAAAAGAAAAGAGAGGAGAAAAGTGAATATGAATTTAATTATGTAACGTAATTTGGCATGAATTGAAAGAAAGGTAAATGATTGTAATATTGATGTTTCTAAAGTAAGAAAGAAAAGCCAGAACTATGTGATTAACATAGTGATGCTAATAGCATAGCCGAGCACTGTTAACACTCTTACTCAATCGTGATGCCGAGTGTGGAGCTATGTTATTAACAGAAAGATGTTAATAACATAGCCGGGCTATGCGGGCAGCTCTTGTTAATAAAACCTGACATTAACATTAAGATTTTCGTATTTGTTGACATATTCATTTTCATAATTTGTTGTAATAAAATTCAGATTTCTGTAAATTTAATAAATGCTCCAAAATCAGATAATGAAAGCCCTCACAATTTGCATACCTACTGCACTTAGCAGAATTGTTTTCCATTTCTTTTACTAGTTTCTAAATTCAACATTTCATGTAAAATTTCTTCGAGTGTAATTTGCCGCTTAGGGCTAAGCTCTTTTATTTATATTCATACCTTTATTTAATGGCCAACCGATCCGTTGTCTGGCTTTAACTTACTTTTGGCTCTGTTTAATGCAGCTCTCTCTTCTCCTCTCTCTTCTCCCCTCTCTCACTCTATATAGTTGTATCTGTAAATAAATTTCGATTTGTTGCCGTTTGCTCGCCTCGCCTTTGTTTTTATCTGCACTTTTTGCTGCCCTCGCTCTCTCTCTCTCTCTCTCTCTCTCGCCTCTGCCATTTATCCAATTTTTGTCTTTTGTATCTGTCTTACATGTGTTTTGTACGTTTATCTAGTTGGCAACAACGGGATTGGCTGCGAGGCGGCATGTGCGTGGCACGCTGTCGTTTTTAGCTGACCCACGTCCATGAAGAAAAAAAAAAGAAAACTTCGATGTCAGCCAATGTTGAGCTAAGCGATAAGCAGCTACAACAGCCACAACGGCAACAGGAAGGAAAAAACGAAACTTTGGCTGCAAAACTTTGTTAAAAACTGCAACTAATTGTTTTGGCCAAGTTAGCGGCGGCACGTGACTAAAATAAAGCTGCTGGCTAAATCAATTATGCACGCGCAATGAGCCGGCTAACGAAACTTCTTACAGTCACGCACAAAAGTATGCAACAGTGAGTGCAACAGCGGCAACTGCAGCGTTCGCTCGTCACACATCATCAATAAAAGATTTGTGAGCCAAAACGCAAACCCAAAAATTGTGGCCAATTGCTGAAGAGCTGAAGTGTATGTGTGTGTGTGTGTGTGTGTGTGTGTGTGTGTGTGTGTGTGTGTGTGTGTGTATGCAGCATAAATCAATCACTTCCGCTAGCTGGAGCAATTGGCCACGCCTCATGTCGCAACGGCTGCAGCCTGTTGCCTGCTGGATCGGTGACTGTTCAATTTTATTTATGGCTAGCCAAAACACACACACACACACACAGTGACATTTGGCCAATTGTTTTTGGTTTTCAATTATTTTGTTGACGATTTGTGTGGCCCTTCGCTTGGTGCGCTCTAATAACTGTGATTTATGAATGCCTACCGAAACGGAAGCGGATGCCCCGACAAGGCCTGCCACAGTCGCAACAGCAGATTTGACGCCCGCGTTTGTAATGAGGCAGCTGCAATATTTTTAATGAAAACTAATGGAAATTTTATGGACCCAAACAACAGCAGCAACAAGAACAACAACAGCAATGTACTAGGGCGTGAATGGCTTTCAACTTTTTGGCTGCTCACTTTTATTTCACTTGTTTGTTGATAGACTTAAGAGAGCTGATTGATGGCCGGCTGCTGCATAGACATTGATTTATGGCCATAGAAGCCGTGGACGACACGTTGCGTATACGACGTGTGGCGCTTAACAATTTGAGAATTTACATTATTTTTTAGACACATTTTAATGTATTTTAAATTAGCAAATAAATTTAAGATATGTATATAAGAATAAGAGAATTTGAATAGTAGTAAATTATTAAATTAATAAAAATCAGTGAATTTACAATTTTATGTATTGTCCTATATAATAAAACAATTTTTTTTTTTAATATAAAAAATTCATTTTAAAATTTACTGCATTTAAATTTGTATTTTAAAAATTTTTAAAGGAATTTATCATTTTATTTGAATATTAATGCATTAAAATTCTTAAATCTATTTTTATATAATTTAAATTTAATAATTTTAACAATAAGTAAATATTAGTATAACAAAAAAAAAAAGAAAATAAATAATAAAAAAATATATATTTATGTAAACATTGAGAATATATAATTATTAATATATTTTTATCAGATCTCGCCTGCAGCTGCTGACAGTTTCTGTCTGTCTACAACTGTCTACAACTGTCGGTTCGTCTACGAGCTCGTGCACGATCAGACAGAAACTGTTTTCTCTCGCTCTGACTGGCCATTGAGTGACCTAAGTCATCTGTATTGGTATATGTGTGAGGGAGATGCCTGCTGAGCGCATCAAGAGCGTACGTGAGTGTAGAGATGTGCATGTGTATGTGAAAGAGAAGATCGTTTGCATAGACGCTTTATCTGCTCACTTGCTGTACTTCGTATAATGTGTTACGAGCGTCAATCGTATCGCTGCCTGAACGATGTTCGGGAAAAGAGCATCACACGAAGAGGTCAACGAAGCTCGCAGCGCTCAACCGAAAACAGAAACGAAGAGAAGGAAGAGAACGAAAGACTCAGATTTGCATGAGCGAGCATGATTTATGTTCAATTGATCTCGTAAGCGCTCAAACGATTAACAGTTATTTGAGAGCTAAGATTTGTAATTTTGAATATTTAAAGTTGAATATTTCTAATTATTTTGCTGCGAGGCTTCATGTCAATGGCAAATGTGTTTAATTAGTATGCAAAAAACTTTTTATTGTATTTATTGTATTTTCATAATATATTATGTATTTTTTATATAATTATAAAAGCTCTCAGCTCAATTTTATTTGATTTAATATACATTTAAATATATATTTTATTGTATTTTTAAAAAAGTCAAAATAAATATCGATTTCTATTTGCTGTAAAAGCACACTCAATGCTCAATCCATTTGTTATTTCATTGTGTAACTTTTGCCATTGATTTAAAGCGTATTTAAGACTTGTTACCCTTGGAGTTGATATCTTTTTATTTAAGACCCACACAGGCCACCCAGCCCACCCAGCCACACCCATCATACATCACATAGAACTGCTGTGGGGCGTCGCTCACTCCGCCGCAGTGCCTGCCACGTTTTACTACATTATGCACTTTCAACACTCGGCAGCTCATTCATTTTATTTATTCTGCACTTCAAAGCCGTGTGTTCTCTGCTCTCTATGCTCACCTGTCCAAACAGCGGACCGAACAGCTCAGCTCAGCTCACCTGAGTTGGGGTGAGCTGAGCAGAGCCGAGACGAGACGCGACGAGCTACACAAAATTTGCATAAAACACAAGCGTGCAAAAACTTGGCACTATTTCATTTCACTTGTTGTCACTCACCGTAAAACAATGCAGGTAGCTGTGCTATGTCTCGCTGCTTGCTAAGTAGATATAAGATAACAAACTATATATGAAAATCAAAAGTGCAAATATTTACATGTCACGAAGATTATGTATATAAGCAATGGGACTTAAGATGCAGTCCAGAAGAAACGGTTTATAATATCATGTGTAGACTTGAGGGCAGACAAATTTTATACATATATAAAAATATTCTTTTTCTTTGAAGAGGCCAAAAACACCTTTGAGAATGCACTCATCATCAAGGCATCATCCTACAAAGTTTGACCTTACAGCCTGCGTCTACTTTTAGCTTCCTCTAGAATTTTTCCATAGAGAGTATTTGAGTAGAGCCTACTCCATCAGCTCGTATCATTAATGTGTTTGTTGCTGTCGCAGGTTTTATGCACCTGCCCGTATTTGGAGCGTATACGTGTGTGTGTGTGTGTTTGTTTATTTATTTTGACATCAGTTCTTCATTACGTTTATCACGAATGCGCATCAGCCAAAGAGCAGCTCAAATTGTGGCTTCAAATTGTATTTAACAGCTTCAAGCTGCAGCAAACGTTGCGCTGCATTTAAACGGAAATTTAATTTGATTTTCCAGCCAGTTCTAGCTCACAAACAGCCACACTCTCTCCCTCTCTCTCCCTCTCTCTCGCCCTCTTTTGGCACCGCAAAGTCGCTTTTCGGCCAGCACGTTGCAACGTTTCTAGTTCATTTCCGGCTAAAAATGAGCTGCTGTCCGGTTGGGTTGCTTTTATGTGTGCCTAGTCGCAGCGCCGGCTCGTTGTGGCTCACATATCGTGTCTTGGCCAACTGTGGCACTGCCAGCTGCATAATTTTCCAATTAGCATCAATGAATTGAGGAAGCATTTTTGTGGGGAGGGTAGATAAAAATTAATTGAGAAATTATTACGCGCCACTTGGCGTTGCATCCAGTTGCTAGTGTTCGAACAGTTTGCACTTTAATTACCGTTTAGCATATTTGCATTTTGGCCAACTTTCTATTTTTTATAAGATTTTTTTTTTTTTGCAATTTTTATGTGCAGCACAGCATTGCCAGACATTGCATAAATTCCCCGGCAATGGCCAATAAAATGCCCCATGGAATGGCAATCATTTCCGCTCTCTCTCCCTCTCTTTCTGTCTGCTTCTTTTGACTTGGCCATAAGCCAGTGGCCCTCAACTCAGCCATCCCGCAATTTTTTGAATTGTGGAATTATGCGAGGGGGCGAGCTGCAGCGCTGAATGTGAACAGCATGCGAAGCACTTGCTGCAGTTTATCTCAAATCACTGACACTTCTTGTCGCATCACATTTGCAATGCGAATCGTCAGTAGAGACAATCTGGGCGAATTGAGAAATATAGATTTCTATCTAAAAGCGAGAATTGATGTGTTGTAAATTGAAAGCTAAAACGAATTGCGAATAGCGAACAGCAGTCAGATTGATGCAGAAGTATCGAGAGATTTATGTTTTTTAAAATCGATTATTTAAGCCAAATATATATTTCTAAATGCCTCAAAATATTAAAGAATAATAATATCAAGCATGAATACTTAATCAATGTTGCTTTACAACTAATAAATGAGACAAAGGTATATGGAAACTAATTTTGAGATTCTCATTTTCACTATAAAAGAAATTGATTGCAAGTGAAGTTAAAGAGCTCAAATCAATTAAATTCAACAGTTATGGTATTTTCGTAAGAACTCTCTATTCTGCAATATCTTTGCTTAAGAAATTCAATTTTCAAGCAGATAATTGATTGATTATTTATATATGTATGGGGATTAACGTTAATATATGTGAAAAGTAGAAGACATTAATCATCCATATTATTTTGATAGTTTATTTTGACTAATTATTTCTAAACGCACTGATGATAAGAAAGACAATCCGCCAAGCTTCTTATGTTAAAAGTTAGTGATGATCAAACTTAAAATTAATGGTGAGAATGTACATTAAAGAGTAGCTTATATACTATCGAATATATCGATACTAATGAGAGTGTTGCCAGATCGCCACATATGTATTGGAGATTTGTCAGTTTCCATGACTTCACGAATTCCCTGCGTTGTTGCGCTCTTATTTTCTTAGAGTCGAATCTCTCAAAGTTTCTCCAAGATATTTTCTAGTCAATACATATAACTGACTACTCGATCTCTCTTAGGAACTGCAGGAACTACGTGCAGCAGCAGCTAAATTCGTTTCACTCTCGTGAAGTGACAATTTGAGTTTATCAGGAAGCGTTCTGTCAACTTGGTTAACAACTTCGATACCTACTTCAACAATATCGCATCACGTTATATTCGTTGTATTCGGATCAAAAAAATCAATTAGACATGCATATCTATATTTCTATACCCCCAACCTGCCGCTACTTGATTACTTTACCTAATAACACTTAACTAATTGTCCCATCAACTCATTCATTTGATGTATTAAATCAGAACGTTAAGGTCTGCCTCTCCGCCTCTGTGTGTGTCGTCGATTAAAAAAGCTTTTAGTCAGTTGATGGCAAATGCTGTAAGCATTTAGCATTTGCCTTGCACAGCTGTCGCTGCAATGAGCTACGTGACATGCAAGCAGGCAGCATTTCCACATTGTTTTCAGCTTCCCACATAAAGAGAGAGGGAGAGGAAGAGAACGACCTGCATAGCATCAAATCACAATCGTCAACAGTAGCTGCAATCCCATGCCGCACAACGCCAGCTGCCTCAGCTCGCTTTGTTTTTTTTTGTTATGCATAGACAAAAGTGCAATATGCATTCGGTTGGCTATGCCAGGCGCATGAAATGAATACACAATGAGCAGTTGAAACATACAGGCACGCATACACCTGCAACACCTGTTGCCAGTTTTGCATTTGAAACTTGCCACAAAATGCCGCCCACTAATTGGCCCTGCCGCACGGCAATTAAACAACTTGCTCGACGCCCTGAAAAGTAGGCAACAAAATATTTTGCTGCAAAAGTCAATAAAAAACACAGCTTAAAACTTAAACAAAAGATGTGAATGCATCAGCTCACTCATCGCACCCCTTTTCTCTCTCTCTCTCTCTCTCTCTCTCTGTCTCTCACTATCTCTTTCTCATTCTTTCTCATTATTTTTAGTTTTCTGTGTTTTTCTCACTCAACTTTTCATCGAAGTTTGACTTGTAGTTAAAGTTTAGCTCTCGGTTCCCTGTGCTGGGCTTACCCTTGTTCACGGCATTATAAATACAGCATGAAGTTGGCAACGCTTTGCCTCTAATCTGAGGATTTGATGTGCTTACAATGCAGTTCAGCTACTATAGAATGAACAAATTACTTAAGCTAAGCATTGCAACTTTTGTGCAACTTACTTTTGCTTTATTCATGAGATAAAATATTACAAATTGCTATTTAAAAAAATATAGTGTTAAGAATTGTTAATTTAAAAATTAAATTTGTATATCTTATAGTCTCTTTTAACTGTTTAGCGTGTAGAGCATATCAATTGCGTTGCCTTGGAGTTGCCTTTGCCATTTCTACTGTTGTCCAAAGGGTTTTTTTTTTTTTTGTCATGTCGTTAGAGCAACAGCAACAGCAGCAGGAGCAACAGCAACTACTACTACAACATCAACTGCTGCAACAACATCAACGAGCTGCATAACAATCGCATTTGCCAACTTCATTTATTGTTTTGTTAAGCTGCTAACTTTTGTTTATTGCAGGCCGTCAGCAGCAGCTACAGGAGCATGAACAGCATGAAGGGAGAAACTCGTTATAGCTACACTATACTGCCACTCTCCCCCCCCCCCCCCCCCCCCCCCCCCCCCGCTAACTCTTCTGCAGTGCTCCTCCTCGTCCATTCACCTGCGCAGTCTGCATATAATTTGTCATATTTTTAATGACTTTCCAAGTGCGCATCGTGTGCACGGTAATTGCAAAGCAAAGCGACAGCAAAACCTAATGCAAGTTAAGTAGAAACAACAAACAGCAAACAACAAACAGCAACAACAACAACAACTGTAACAATGTCACCTTTTAGTCGTTGCTAATCTGTCTATAGGAATATCTCTTTCAGTTGCACGCGGCGTATGCGCAACACGAACTCAAATTACAATTGTTGTTATCGTTGTTGTTCTTATTGTTTCTTATGTGCACTGTAATTTATTTGTTGCCAGCCGCATTGCCTGGCCATTTATTATGCAAATGGCCAACAGTTTTTGGACCACAAACTCAACTCAAAACCTGGCGCACAAATCATTTTCATTATTTAGTTACGTCGCCGCCGAGAGCTTGGGTTAGCAAATTTTGGTCAATCAAGCGCAACGGAGCGTTGGCAGTAATAGAAAGATTAATATTGTTTGTTATATAGAATGCCATAATAATGCTATAAAATGTTACTTCAATTAGTTAAAGTGAACATTGATATTGACTTTCGCTTTGGGCCTGGCGCAATTCGGAATTTATTTACAATTTATTTCGTTTTAATATTATTTATTTTGGTTTTCCTTACACATTTTTTGATATAAGCAAATATTTAAATGAATCATATGCAAATTTTTTCTATTTATAATTGGAATGAGTTTAGCTAGCGTTTGTTGAAATTGCTTGAATTGAAATTGATATTGCAAATAAAAGTAAAATTGTTGGGAAATATTGATATCTCTGAGTGATTAAATAAATGAATGAAATAATAAATAAAAATTAAATTTTTAAAGCAAACAAATATATTTTGTATACATTATTTACATTGGAAATCAATTATGGACAACAAAAAATAAATTTACATATATTTCTATTTATTTCTTCACTAACTTTGTTTTATAGCAACACCATGAGCCAACCAACTAACTGCAATAAAACATATTCTTAATTCCTAAACATTCAAGAGGGCAAACAATCTCAGTCACTGCCCCAGCTCAAGTACAACATTCATTTGGCTTTCTGTCATGATATCTGGCGAGTTAACCAAGCGCAGCCAAACAATTTCTGCGGCAAACACTTTACGTTTGAAATCGGATTTTTTTTTTTTGCATTTATTTCTTTGGCAGACGTAGCACAAGTGTCAACGAATGGTTAGCTGGAATGAAGCCGCAACTGGTGGACGAAGATGCTGACATAGACGGACGGCTATGCGGTCGCATGGCGCTTTTCACTGGCGCCGCAAAGTATGCAACATTCTTTTTCGCGCGCGACCTGGCAACCATTTTGCTCAGCTCTCACGCACATTTCTCTCTGTGTGTGTGTGTGTGAGTGTGTGTGTGTGTACATACATATGCTTAGAACTGTATTTTATGTTTCCTTCTATATATGTGAATCTACGTGTTTCAATTCAATGGCTACAAATCGGATTCTATTCCCGTTTAGAGTCAAGTTTATTTGGACTTTTATATTAATATATTAGATATACATTTCTTATGTTATATATATATATGAGCACTTCATTCTTCCATTATTTAAATTTATTAACCTAATATTTTTTAACCATGTACATTGCTGCATTGCTTGGAGATGCTTTCAATACTTGATAAAGAAACTAAATTGTTTTCCGCTCTGTATAAATATGCAAATCTGTCCCAACACACACCTGCTAAAGTTCGCTTTGCCAAAATCTAATAGCAAAGTCTTAGAAATTGTTATTCAATACTTTTTCAATCATGTTTTGCATACAAATATCGGCTTTCAACTGGCTCAAACCAAATGCTATAGACATATTCAATTAAAACTCAGCAGAGCAACTCATTATGAAGTTCAAGCAGGCATAAAGCTCTAACGATAACACACATACACCTACATATATGCACATGTATATATATATTCATGTATCTTGCGCATATGTAATAATCTTTGAAATTGCGCTCAATTGGTTCTGAGAGTTGAGCCTGGGGCACATTTAGCATGTGCGGCCAAATCTTGTCGTGGGGGCAATTGCTACTCGAAGCACCTTTAGCACTCACATCACTTTATTGATAATATTGTAGCTTGGCAAAGGTGTGTGTGTGTGTGTGTGTGTGTGTGTCTGGCAGTTTTCAATGCATGTCTTTCGAACTTTGTAAAGTTGAAGTTGTTTTTTTTTTATTATTTCTCTGTATTTTGTAATGGGACAAAATCGCAGCAATTTCGTCGTCGAACTTATCGAAATAGTTTTTCCAACATGTCGGCAAACTTGCGTGTCGACACACCCACACACCCACACACACACACACATACTATGAAATGCTTGTAACTGTAGTTTTGATAACCATATTAGTTTCTATGAGCAGCTTAAGTTTCTCTGTCAAATTCATTTTGCCTCAACATAATTGCTAAACGCTTTTATTGCTGATAACGTGCCACGCCTCCTGCTGCATTTTAATATAATTTATGCTAATGGTTTTTTATTCATTCTCTCCTTTTTTATCAGCTCTTCTTTATGGCGCCTCTAAATAAGCATGATAATAATTTTATAGTGTTAAATGGCGCACAATATCAAGAAGGGGAAAAAAAAAAAAAATTATGTGCGAAGAGCAGAGAATCCAAAACCCAAGCGAAAAACCCTTTCAAAGCCGTTACACTACATTAACTTTGCCGGGCGACACATTTCGTACATCGAGCATATTTTCTTATCTAAACCAAACACACACACACACGCATACACATTCGCACACACTCTATCACACTCTTGGGTTCTGGCTGACTTCCTCTAACATATTTCATTAGACAGAACGCATAAATCATCACACAAAAAATGCTAATTAACCAGCGGAACCTCCCTTTAGGAATAGTCACACAGACACACACACAGACACACACACACACACACGCACACTCACACTTTTGAATTGAAATTCGTTTGACTTTAAAATATTTACGTAATTTTATTTTAACTGCAATTGCTGGCAAAGGTCGCACAAATTAATCGTCAAAAATCGTTTTATGTACAATTAATGAAAATGCTATCAAAGCTGTTAAACGCTGCCCAGAGAGCAACTGTTGGCGTAGCTTCAAATGAACAGACAGTTACGTGGCGGCACAGTGTGACAAAATCAGCATATACAGAGAACAAAAAATTAAAAGATATATATATAATTAATTAAATAAAAATTAAAGTATTCTAGATTCAAAAGGCAATAGCTTGCTTGCTCAAAAGGTTTCTTAATAAATAAAATAAAAAAAATATATAATATAAAAATATATTAAAAACCCGACAAGCCTTTACAATTTTATGTAAATTTTGTTAGCATATTAATTTGTAATTTTAATTTTAAAAAATTTAAATCAATTCTTCATTTGTTTAAAATCTTGGCAAATATCCAAATTTCTTATCAAAATATGAAAATCGTGCTTCAGCAAAATGTTTTTTTTTTTTTTTTAAGCACACAGTGCGCGGCACTTAAAAAGGGGCAAACGTTGGCAATCGATGTTGGCCGCCACATCCGCAGAGGCCCGGCCATAACGTTGGCTTATTTAATGGGCAGCCACGTTAGCAGCGATTGCTGTTTGGGTAGCCTCATTAAGAAACCATCAGGGCACCGAAAAATTGTAGCTGGGCATCTTTTGCAGGCGCACAGCTCGCATGTGCATGTGCATGGGCAGGCAGCTCGTGTGTCCAGTCTGTGGCCTGTGCCATATGTCCGTGAGTCTATAAATGAAATCGGTGCATGCAAAAACTGCGAAATGGCATTGGAATTGGAAATGGTAGAGGTAGTGCTAGTGATTGTGGCATTGGAAGTGGAAGTGGAAATGAAAATGGTCATGCGCTTGTGTTTTATGCAAATTCAATTGTTTCCTGTTGCATTGCAAATGCATTTCGCTCCCGGCCAAAGCCAAAGAAAACAAACCTCAATGCCAGCAGCCAGCAATCGACAGCCGACAGCCGACAGCCAGCAGCCAGCAGCCATCAGCCAAATGCCAAATTCATGCCGCCTGTCGAATGGATATGGATAACTGAATATTTGTATGCCAAGTGCTGGAGGCAACAATGCTCAACAACAAGCTGGACGAAGTGCACAAAATGCCAAGTCTTAAGACACAAGTCACAAACAGATGCAAAAATCAAGCACGTGCTGTCAGCTTCAATCTGCCATCCATTTCAATCAAATTAATTAAAATGCAACACGAACTCTCTGCCAAAATCAAAAACCAAAGCTTAAATCCAATGAGACGTGCTGAAAGAGGTTTACTGTTTTTTTTTTTTATCTTTAACTTTATCTAAACAGCTTAAGCTTCAAAGCTCTCAGCTCTGCAGACCTCGATAGAAACTCAAATCGAAATTTAGCACATCTTTAATTAGTTTTGTTTAATTGATTTGATTTGATTAAGCGAAATAGCTGACGAATAAAGCTTGCGTAACTAAATCCAAACAACAAGCTGAAATTTGTTCCTTAACTAATATTGATCTAAATTCACAATTTCAATTTACGCTTTTGTGCACAAATCAGATGCAAGCATCAAAATTGTGCAGCTTGCAAATCAATCTTGGTTTATCTTTAAGATAGAATCAATCTTTAAGTGGGATTTCTCTCACTTCCTCATCTCTTTCTATCTACCTCGCTCTCTCTATCTATCTAACTATCTATCTATCTAGATATCTATCTATCTATCTATCTATCTATCTAGCTATCTATCTATCTACCTCCATCTCTCTCTCTCTCTCTATCTCTCTCTCTCTCTCTCTCTCTCTCTATCTATCTTTCTATCTTTCTATCTATCTAGCTATCTATCCTTATCTCTCTCTCTCTGTCTCTCTTTCTGTCTCTGCCTCTCTCTCTCTCTCTCTCTCTCTCTCTCTCTCTCTCTCTCTCTCTCTCTATCTATCTATCTATCTATCTATATATATATATCTATCAATCTATCAATCAATCTATCTTAATCTCTCACTTTTTCTCTATCTATCTATATATCTATCTATCCAACTCTCTCTCCCTCACCTTACCTTTACCTTTTCATATCTATTCGATATCTTGATCTTCGTTTTTTCCTATTCCTTTGTATCAGAGTTGTAATCTTCCATCTATATCTTCTTCTCCTTTCCTCATCACATGTGAACAACTTCAACATGAACTATCTACTCTCTCCTCTCTCTCTCTCTCTCTCTCTCTCTCTTTCTCTGTCTCTCTCTACCCGCAATTTCTAATCCAGCCGCACATACAAAATATTACTTTCACGAAATGTCATTGCAGCTTTGAGCCTGATAGCTTTTCTCGACAAAATGTCGTCGTTTTCTGAAAGCTGTACTAATTGTTCAGTCGTTACACTCTACAACTCACGCAACCGCAAAATCTGTGACAAGCAACAACAACAACAACAACAACAAGCAGCAACAACAAACAACATCAACATGTGCCGAGCCACACGGCAAACAAAAAGTCAAGCAAACAAATTAAGCATCAATGACATGCAAGTTTAGCAAAGCGCCAACGCCCCACATCCCCACCACAGCGCACCACAAACAACACAGCTCACTCATACTCTTCCCCTTTCCCTTTCCCTCTCTCTCTCTCTCTCTCTCTCTCTCGCACTCTCACTCTTCTGTCAATTTGCATAGAAATGTGCACACAATATAATAATACCTGCCAATAAAAATAATTGACAACTGACAGTAAAAATAAACAAACGCACATACACACACACACACACATACAAACACACACACACACACACACACACTCCCACACACACACACACACACACGCACTATTTGGGTGGCGCTTAGGTAAACAAATATTAAATAAAATATGTGCTTGCCACAACGACTCGCATAATACCTGAAGTAAACTTTAAGCTCCTGCACAGCAGCTGTCAAATGATTAGGGAATTCAAGGTAGAACCGACTGCGCCTCGCACACGGCGTATGCTTAATAAAGTTTACACCTCACCTTGATTTAACGTACGTGTAAGCTTTCAGCTGTGTGCCTACCTCATCCTGTGTGTGTGTGTGTTGTGCTTGGGTGTGTGTTGTCGGCACGTGATTTTCATTTTAAATAGAGCGAAAAGACTCTACATTTACACCGAATAAAAGATACTCTGCGCTCGCTAAGCGTACGAAATGAATGTTATGCAAGCTATAAGTGATACATTATTGAAATTAAAAAAAAAAAGTATGAATAATATAATAATATAATAAAAAAAAAAAAAATATGAATAACTTTAAAAAAAAAACTTGGTTACAAAAATACTTTTATTTTTTATTATCAATTTTTCTTTATTGTTAATTAACTGAGAAAAACAATGTGAAGTTGTAATTTTGCTAAATTTAATTAGTTTTATGGAAAAATGATTTTTGCAATAAAACCAAAATTGCAAAAAATTATCTTCGCAAGGAATTTTTTTTTTTTTTTTTAATATGCTAAATTCTCATAGCAAATCTTGATATTATACACTTGGTCCAATGCTTGTTATTTATTTGTATTTATATTTGTAATTTATTTTATTTTATTTATTTATTTTATTGCAATACTTAAAGCGCTTACAAAAAAATATTTGTTTTTATCTTTAGCATTTGCTCTCAACTATTCTTAGCAGCAAATAAAGTCTGAAAAAACACATTAACTGCAGCATCAATAGCACCTTCATTTTGCCTCAGCAATTTTATACAGATGATTTGCTGTATTTCTCTGAAATTGCAAAAAAAAAAAAAAAAAAAAAAAATCTAAATTTAGGTAAAAAAAAGCTGTCAAAAAGGAACAAAGCATTCAAAGCTCTCTGGATTGCCAGCACAAGTGAGCTGTAGAAGTGCCAACTAATGACAAATAAAATTTGCAAATTCAAAGAGCAGCATACTTATCAATATACGCGCAACTCTTTGAAGACCCCTCGCAGGTCAATAATTTTTTGTAGCAAATTCTGATGGAGCTGCCTTGATGTGAACAAAGCTTTCTGACATGTCACGCCAGTCATGTAAAGGGCTAAATTAAGCTGTTCAAGCGGATTGCAACAAAAAATGAAAATAATAAAAATAAAAATCGAATCAAATTAAACTGTCAAACTGTCAATTTGTCAATAAAAACGCTCGCATGTCAGAGAAACAAGAACGAGGCGTTGTCAAGCTTAAATACTATATTAATTGATTCAATGTGAAAATTTTAGGTACTATAACGCAATTATCAATTATATATAGAGATATCTATATTCATATGTGACTCTGCCATGAATGCAAGAAATCTTTATAGTTATCAATATATAAAATGATGACAATTACAGAGTGTTTCATAGTCAGGCACTCGCACACTTACTTGTTTATAAGAATGAGAAATACATTTGGATGTATTATGGAATCTATATATTGTCTAACTTATATTTAGATATGTGATATATGATATCTCATATATATGACTATCGAAAATGATTAATGATAGCAGTTCAGGATTCAGGACATTCAGGACTTGTCAAACTTATTAGAGTATGGCTATAGTCTATAGAATATTACTTTAGCTATCTATGCATACCTAACTGTACTGTGAATCTATCTAATATGATTGTCAACGCAGCTCTGCTCAGAGCTTACGATATTTTCTAGTCAGATACTTTCACTCTTACTTGATTACAATAATCAAGTTGAGCTATGCATGTAACTTGGCTTGTTGCTTCATCAACTTAAATACGCACTCTATCAAAAAAGTAAAGGCATTTATTCCTTCACTCATAAACCACAGCCCATCAACGTTCATATCTAACGTCCCCATTCACAGCACTTGGAATCAACTATTTCTAATTTCAATCGCAGCTGTTGCACCTTTTTCAGACAGACGCAACGCCCACGCTTTCCATTAGACATGAGGTTAGCCGCATGCCTCATAAACGCTAAGCCAAACAACTATCTCTCTCACTCTCTCTCTCTCTCTCTCTCTTTCGCTCTCTATATATAGTGCTCCCTACATATCTGCATTTATAGCTGGTTCTACAACGACTTCAGTCTAACAAGGAATAATGCGGCATTGCTTGCGCACTTCATTTGCTGTGCACAATCCACAGCCCACATTCACACACACACACACACACACACACACACACACACTGACACACACACACATACACACCCACACACCCTTGGCCACGCCCACTCATATGGCAGTCAGCTCGTACGTTGCCAGCACGCTCGTTTGCTGCGGCATTAAAGTTAACAAATAGAGCTTAAAAACTTGCTGCGTCTACGCGCCAGCCACGCCCCCCTCCCTGCCTGGGGCACGCCCCTTGGTGTGTGCGCGTCAAGCTGCGGCTGTGGCTGTATTGGTTTAATTAGTTTACGCGCTTTATAATTAAAATTATGTATTGCAAATCTGTTTAAGCTGCTCGCATTGCCGCCAAATTGTTTGCTTAATTTTATTAGGCGCGCTTAAAGCGAAACTTGTTTCTCTCTCTTTCTTTATTTCTCTCATTTTCATTGCTATTCTCAGCATTTCGTTTTTCATTTCATATTCAATTATGAACGTGCACTAACCGCATTTTGCGCCACTTGGGTAATTAATTAGCTGCCAGTCCAATCCATTCATCCGTCCGTCCATCCGTCCGTCCGTCCGGCCAAAAAGTGTCACAGTGTCAGCTTTCTAATTGACATGCTATTATTGTAATTAAAATAACTCATACGCAGCGTGCAAAGCCGTTGCTACTCCCACTCTCCCACTCTCCCGCTCTCCCGCTCTCTCACTCTCCCAGTTTCCCAATTCAATATCGAATGCTAGCCGGAATTTGTCTGCATATGAGCACTTCTCTATGGCCATAAATCAAGCTGTGGGCCGCGTGTGTCCCTGTCACATGTAGCATCGCATTTATTTATAAACTCGCTAGAAAAAAGCAAAGAAACAAACAACAACTAAAACTGTTCTAAGCGGGTATGAATGACTACGAAATACTCTGATAATGACTAAAAGTTGTTAGAAGAGAGCGAGAGAAAGAAACAGAGTGAGTGAGAGATAGACAACCAGTTAGACAGACAAACGGAAGGCTGAATGACTAAGAAATACTCTGACAACTGCAAAGAGTCCATAGAAGAGACAGAGAGAGAAGCAGAGTGAGAAAGAGAGAGAGACAGGCAAACAGATATGAAAACAGACAAAGGGATGGCTAGCTCGATTCAGCTGATCAAAAATATATATATATACGTACATGTATATATCAAAATGATTATTCCCAGAAATAGCCTTTTTCACATATCAGGAAGAGATGATAAGCATGAAAATAAGACTAGCAAATACTCAAAAATAATATAAACCAGTAAGAAAGCTGTAGACGAGGCTGCTCGACTACGAAATCTCCTGAGCCTTTCTTCGAACGAATCATATTTCAAGAATGCTTCGTTACGATTCTCCACGCGTAAGAAACTATACATGCAAAAACACGAGGACACACACACGCTGAGCTACGTTTGTACGCATGTATGTGTGTAAGCTTGCTGTCTCGCTGCCTTGCTTGCTGCGTCACATGGGGTTTGCTACGAAAACTTTATTGATTAATAAATTCTGTTTCTAGACGGACAATCGTATTCATCTCTTCAGATAATGGATATGATCTATCTATATCTATATCTAAACCTGCATGTCTCTAGTATTTGAAATGCATTTTTTACACATTTGAGGACCGGAATCCCAGATCTGACAAAAACCGAAATTGTAATAAATTAGTATTTATACATATATGCAGCAGACTTTGAGACTCTAACTCTAAAGATGAATTAGCTAGAATTTTATAACAGGTTCCCGATAAGTTCGTTTATCGATAACTTTGCAAATATAAAAGTTATCGAATTTCTGAAACAAACTCGTACTGCGCGTGCAATATACGAACCTAACATAAAAAGAATGAACTCTCTAGCGTTTGTATCTTCGGAAATCGACGCGTTCATACATACGGACGGACAGGGCTAGATCAACTTTTGTCGTCACCCTGATCAAGAATATATATACTTTATGGGGTCTGCCACGCCTCCTTCTGCCTGTTACATATATTTAACAAAACCATTATACCCTGATTTCCCATTTTCAATGAGCTCAGGGTATAAAAAGATTCACTTTTATATATCTTTTTCAAGAGACTCGATAGGTTACATATTACATGTTATATGCATTATTATATGGTGCAGGGTATTCATTTGTCTTTCATATAGAGTATTTGTATTCATTTCAATTCTATAGTATCTCTCGTACACTAACATCAATTTAATGCCACCCATAACATACTCAATCACAATGCTAAACATACCCCATGCTCCGCTGGAGCAACTCTCTCTAGGGTATTTGATAAAATGACAATGTTGTTGTCTGTTGCTGGCGCTGTCATTTGTTCGAGTCTCGTTTTGATTTTTGCGGCAAAATAATTGTCGTTTAGGTAATAAAATTTGATTTATGGCTTTCGGCGCTTCACACACACAGAGAGACGAACACTTTCACTTTTTGCAATGCCCTTTGATTTTAATGACGCCCCGGCACGCCCACTTTTGTGGGCAACATAACATACGTACATATATATGTATATATATATATATATAAATCACACTTTTATGGCTAACAAAATATAAAACGTTTCCCCCACAGTCAAATGCGCAACTGTCCACAAATGCTCCCACAACAACAATAACATTTAGGACAACAACAACAGCAACAACTCGTTTAATAAAGTGCGAGTTTCATTTCTTTTGTTAGCCACCTGTCTGCAGTGTATTTTAATTATGACCGTCGAGACGTCTAATTGCCATTCAAATAAATGAACTGACCAACGCGGCAATTTCAACTGATTAATCCATACGCTGCCCATGGCGTATACGTAATGTCGTGCTCGCATTACGTATACGTAATATTTGATTTACATTTGATTGACCGAACGACCTTTGCTTTGCATGCATTGATTTTTAATTAAAATAGAGCCCGAAATGGGTGTGGAAATTAAACGTACTTGGCATATTTTTATACCCCGTGAAGGACTCGACGAAACTTTGGGTTGTGGCAAGAGTAGCTCGCATGGGAAGTTGCTTGACACGAGTGAAGTTCTTAGAGCTAATAATAGAACATAGTTATAGTTATGCTATTTTTATGCAAGTAAACTAGTCCATGAAACTTGGAGACTAAGGTCGTAGTTCACTTTATTTATAAATAAATCGAACTTTTAATGGATTAATGTAGACACAAAGAAAAATATTCACATATTCCAAGTTCTATTTTCCAATCTGATTAATAAAAGCAAAAGTCTCAAGAGAAATTTTATATTATATATAATAAACGAATCCTTTAACACCTCTAACAAATATGCCCACCCATAACCTGCTTTGCGTTTTTCACAGGGTATTCGAAAAGTTCTCTCTACTTGATGGTTCGCACTTTGCAAAAGTGTCAAATACAAATGTTGCCCAATGGCAATGCAAAAGTTGTTTGCACTCGAGTGTGTGTGTGTGTGTGCGCGTGTGTGCGCGTGTGTGCGCGTGTGTGTGTGTAACCACTTGTGGAGCAAGTGCTTGTGGTTGAAAATGAGATCTGAGCAATTGAAATGAATTTAGCAAAGCGCAAATAAATTAAATTTATTTTATCAACTGCCAGTCGAGCTGATTGCCACTTTATCTTGGTTGATTTTAAATTGCAATATCTCTTATACTAGATTTGCTATCTTCTATTTAATAAATGCTCGCACATAAGTAGTTTCAATTAAACAAACAGCAAACGTGGCTAATGCGCTACAAACTGTTGGCCAGCAACAAACTTGGCCTCAAAACAAATTGGCGAAGCAAAGCGATGCACGGATTGCAGCTAACTGATCGAAAAAAAAAGCTGAGCTGAAAGCCGCCTAGCAACAGCTGCACTAACAAAAATACAAAGTGCAGCCAAGCCAAGCAGCCATCCACCCAACCACTCAGCCAACCACTGTACCACCCAACGCCACAATGACAACATTTTCCGCGTCGCACAATTTTTCACTTAGCTTGCAGAAAATGCACTTTTCTAGCTTTTTGTGTATTTTTCTCTCTACTTCTCTCTCTCTCTCTCTCTCTCACTCTCTCCCACCCGCTCGCTCTGCTTTGTCCGGCTTCTCGCGGCTCTGGCCAATCACGCATTTGTCCACGGCCAACAGAGCGGCACAAAGACAAAAGATAACGATTGATGGGCTAGGCAAACAAAAGGGGAAAGCAGGGCACGAAGGCAGGGGGCCACAGTGAAGGGGGCGTGGCAGAAATGCGGATTTAAGAATAGCTGTAAAAAAAAAAAGCGTAACAGAACAGCCGAAAAATGCTGAGAGCGCTAGAGAAGAAAAAAAATTAACAGCAAAAACCAGCTTAAAAACAAAAATATGAAACGAGTTAACAGAAGACTAGCAGATACCCTATAAATAATATACTTTACTGAAAATGAGTTAGGAATAAGTTTTTAATATATAATAAAAAAATAAATAAATAAAAATATATATCATTTTAAATATATATATAAAACGTATTCATAAATAAAAATAATTTCAAGCTACAAAAAAAATTTTTTTTAATTAAATATATTTTATATTTTTCCAAAAACAATTTCTTTTAAATATTTTAAATTCTTTTTAAATACAATTTCCTTTTCAAATTAACTAAAATTAAAGAAGAAGAAAAAACATAATATACATAACACATACCCTATAAACACATTTATAGATCAATTGAGAACTGAACCCAATGCAATCGAAGTTAAGCTATTTATTTATTATTTATGTTTTCGTGGATTTCTCAATTACATTTCATAAAACCGTACAAAAATAAATCCCATAAGCTGTAAGCTCTTTAGAAATTGGGCAGACCCGCTAAGCTCTTCGGCTGCAGGGCATCAAAATGTGAGAAAAACAAAATCGAATGCAATTTATTTTCTAGTTACTGTTAAGCTGATTGCAACTGGCGATGCCAACTCTGGCCCATGTCGCCGCTGCTGGCAATGGTATAAACCTTTGAGCTCCAAGTTCCAACGAACCTCAAACCCAAACCCAACCTCAAGCCCAAGCCCATTCGCCGCCCCCTTCTGACATGCCATAGCGAAAGAAAAATAAATAAAAGCATTTGCCCAGCCGCGAGTTCTGCTTCAGTTAAAGAGAAGCACAACAAAAAAAAAAAAAAAGATGCTTAAAAACCTATCAACAGAGCAAAACTTTGATTGTATTTGCTGTTATTGCTGCTATGACAGTTGTGGAAGGGCGCGAGGGTGGCAATACTGTGGGGGGGTAGAGTGTAAATTGTACAGCTGAAAAATGGCAATTTGAGAGGCGCGTCAAAATTGCAAATCAAAGTTTAGCGTCGGCAATTTGAGTGTTTCGAGTGTTTTGTATGAGTGGCTTGATTGAATGCCTGATTGACAGACAGTCAGTCAATCAATGAGGGAAAGGCACGAAGATTGCTTGACAAGCGGCGGACAATTGACAAATTGTCAGTGCTCGAAATGGGCTCGGTTAATTTGAGGCAATCACAAACCAAATCGAGCCTGCGGACAACAGCGCTCACATCGATTTCGCAACTGAGTTCTGTGAATCGCCGCAGTTGCTGCTGCTGGCCATTGTCGTTCATGTTATTCTCCTTGTTGTTGTTATTTTGCTAACCTTTGCAGCCATGGCCAGAAAGGGTGTTTTGTGCTTTGGCAAGGATCAATCAAAGTGTTGTGCCTGGTCATCATCAGCGGGCTCAGTGTGCCACCCTCAAAATGAGCTTTTGAGTGTTGACTACAATTGCCCCAGTGGCCAGCAACAAATGTGTAGGGCTCATAAATGGGGTTTTACAATACTCGTTTAGTCCTCGCATAGAAAAGGCACACTCTGCTCTCCTCTGCCTCTGTTGAAAAGTTGCAAACAAATAAGTGCGAATTGGAGTTAAGTGCTCAAAAGTTTCAAGCTTAACTCCATCGTCAAATCAGTTAAGTATATATTTATGGGTTAATAACAAGTAAAGCAAGGCAATCAATATTACAATTTGTATAATATTATAATATTTGATATTAATAACATTAATTGCATTATCATTATTTCTAGATTCCAGATAAGTGAAATTGTTAAAAAAAAAACGTCCACTCGATACTGTTAATTGCATAAGCATTATCATAAGCATAAGCATAAGCATAAGCATTAGCATTAGCATTAGCAGTAGCATATGAAATATCATAAGCATTCGCACTCTCATTAACATTAATATTTCCATTATCATCAGCATAAGTATTAGCATTGTCATTAGCATTAGCATTAGCATAACTATTATCATTAGCATACTTATTATATGCTTATGTCATCAACATAATAGCTTATGTCATCAAGATAATAGTATTGTCATTAGCATTAGCATTAGCATTAGCATTAACATTAGCATTAACATTAGCATTAGCATTAGCATTAGCATTAGCATTAGCATTAGCATTAGCATTAGCATTAGCATTAGCATTAGCATTAGCATTAGCATTAGCATAAGCATAAGCAATTATTATTATCATTCTTATTAACATTGCCACTATCATTTGCATTTACATTAAGAATACCATTAGCATAAAATTATACTTTGTATTAGTATTAGCATTAGAATCAGTGTTAATATTGTGCACGACCATTAGCATTATCTTCATTATCTTTATCATTATAATTTTCAACATAACTCTTCACTATGACTAACAAATACATAGATCAAGTAGTATTTATATATCTACATTTTATACTCACACGATATTCCTTACGTAAGCTCCGCTCTCACCATAAGCACTGACAATAAACGTGTCTTTAGGTTGCAACACACAACCCCAACAAAATCTGGGACTAGCTAATACATCTGCTCTCTGGAGGGACACACAAATTGTTTGCTAATTTTGAAACCAATCAACGGCCGCAATTGCACAACCTACCACAGCAACGACAAAAATAACAACAACAGGAACAGGCAAGAAAACAGTAAGCGACCAAAAGTCCAAAACGTCTACAAACCACATCTACAGCAACCAGCCAGGGCGACCCTCTACCTCCCGATGATGCTGGAGCAGTTGCCAATCCACCAAAAAAACTGCCCATTAGCACGTGCTGTCCATGTCAATGGCTAAGCCGGAAAGAGGAAGTGGCAAGTGGATGGAGGAGGAGGAGGAGGCGGAGTGGAAACGAGGGAAGGCAAAATGCTCGTAACGTGCATGTAATTGTGTCACCAGGGATGGGGCCTAAGCCGGAAAGTTAAGCCCGTAGCTGGCCCATGGCCACTTTTGCTGCTGCCACTTAAAAATCCACTTAATCCCGCCGTCTTAAAAAAAGACGCAAAGCAAGCACGGAAGTTGGCGAACGTTGCTCGCACCCCTCGCTGCTAACCTCGCTGCTTGGGCATTTCTGTGATGTATTCAAACTGCAAGTCGATTGTTATTTTTACGCCCGTAGCGGAAATAGACGTTCCCCCCGCCCGCCCAACGCTCGCAAGCCCTTCGGCAACTCCAGCAAAAACTTCCAAGACAACTTTGTCGAAAGCATTGGGGGTAAGTCAAAGTCCTAGCTGAAGTCTCAAGGCATAAGTACCAGATGATGAAAACAAAAAAAAAAAACAAAAAAATGTGAAAAGAGTACGAAGTAAAAGTTTTGCCGCCTAAAAGTCTGTTAAGACCTGCAACTAGAGGTCATCAGGTAGGGGCGGTACGAGTCGCGAATCGGCGGAGGGATGGGCCAGAGGGATGGTAGTGAGGTAGTGCCTGCTATTATTGAAAGTGGCCGTTGAGTAATTTAAAAGTTAATCAAAGAGGCAGTAGATGTTCGTGCCCTCATTTAGCCAAAAGTTGTAATGTATTGAGGTCGAATTGATTCTATATAATAAGTATGGATTGTAGGCGACTTTAAATCACTTTTATTATAATACCCCAATGACCTGCTGCGCCCAACTGCTCCTCGATGCATGCAATTGATTGGCTCAAGTACAAAATTCTTCAATAATTTTGCCAGTTTTCCTTTTTCTTTTTTTCTTGTGCTCGAAACTCCAAAGTTTAGCAAGCAACTTTTCATTGTTTTCTTTCTTTTTCACTTTATTTTTTTTTTGGTTGCTGCTCGTTCATTTCTTTGCTTTTCATACTTCATAAAAGAGCAGCGAGCTCTGCACATGTTTTGCCACACCCACCCACAAACCGCCCACAAATTGAGTCCAAACAAGATTTGTGAGCTGAGCCCAAAAGAAATCCGCTTTTATTACCCAACGAGCAGCGCATTAAATATTCTTGCCTCATTTCACAGTAACAGCCAATACACTGGGAGACGAAGAAATTTGAGTTGACTTTTTACAGTTGCAGCTGCAATTCTTCGTACAGGCATCATTTCTAGGTGTATTTGGAAAGCGGAATTAATAAAAAATAAAAATAATTTTAATAATTAATATAATGCAATCTATGCATAATTCAAAGAAATCGCATATCTTTTCACTCAGTGTATTATTGAGGCAATTTTTTTTGTTTTAGTAGTCGCATGGCAGCGCCTTCTTTCGGGATTTGTTTTACAATTTAGTCACGCGCTGCGTTTCGTTTTTTACCCCACTGCCTCTCGTCTTCTCTGCTGCTTTTCCAATTTTTGTTCACCTTTTTTAATTAATTTTATTTTGCTTGAGAGCGTGCGGCGTTTATGCGCTTCAAAGGATGCTAAGCAGCAGCAGCAGCAACAATAACAAGTAACGGCATTCGCTAATGGTAATGGCCATGGCAAATCAAAATGGCGACACGCGCGCTTCCGTTTCCGCTCAACTGCAAAATTTGTCGCTTGCCTGTTGAATTTATATATTTATTTAGGCTTTCGCTAGCATTTCTAGTTAATTAGCCTAATGACTCTTGTTCAGCTGCTTCTGCCTCTATATCGACGTCTGCCAACTTCGTTTAACAGCCTAAAACTATTCGAGCTGACATCAATTCAAATGTACTTTAACTTTCGCCCTTCCCCATCATACCATGGCCAGAATATGCAAATGATTCCATTATCTAAGTGCTCCACTGCAAATGGGTTGAATTTTACTCCCAGCAAAGGCATCAAACTCATAATATTTGATACGCTCAATTGCTCTCGGCTATTTCCATATTTAATTGATTTAGCATTTCGATTAAATTTAATTTTCATTTTAACTAATTGTAACACTTTACATTTCAATGGGCTCTTGTAATTGCAGCTTCATTATATATTATGATCTTTATAATAAACAGTATTTTTTTGCAATATTTATTATATTGTTGTGCATAAATAATATAATTAATATCTACTTGGATAGAGGGGCTGCTTGCCTCTGCTCTGGCAACAAAGAGTGAAGGGGACCGACAGCCTCGAGCTTTAAACTTAATATGATTCCATTATATCTCTACTATACATATTAACTCTCATTTCAATTTCTAATTACATAATCTATTTCTGATTTGGTTTAACTTGTTCATCAATTTCATCATTCCAAGAGCTTTGGCGTGCAGTCAATCAGATTTGTTAATTCATCAAATATGATTATGTAAAACTTTTTTGTTTAAACGCAACTGCATCGAGCTGAAAATCGAGCAAACTTTTCAAGTAAATGCTTTCACACATAAACTTCAGAAATTTATGTGCCAAAGTTATGGAAAATCTTGTAACTCTTTCACAAGCGGCCACAAAATTTGAAACCTCGAGTCGAGCTTTGCTCAGTGCGCTGCATGGATAGGGAAACTGGGGCACATCTTCAATTAGAGTTGCATAGAACTTGGGCGAAAGTTCAAGAGCAATTTGTATAAAGTTCTGGCAAAAGGATTTCATTAATATTAAAAAGACAACAAATAATATGTTTTTATTCTTCTTTTGGGGTAGTAAAGTAAATGGAAAGTTTGACTGCGATGCAGCCAGCTGTGCAATTTGCTCGAGTTGTGTTGGACTCCAGCTGCGAGAGTCCTTTTGCCCAAAGTCCTTTTGGCCAAGTGCAATTGAAGTGCCACTAAAACTTTCAATGTCCGTCTGATTGATGGCGAGTGTGTGTGTCTATTGCTCAAGGTATTTCGCCCTCTTCCAGACTCTCGGATTCATCATCATCGACTATGCGGATCAGTGGGACGCGTCGCCTGCGCCAACGACTTACGGCAAGTGGCGTCGGCGAACGGGGCAGTTGAAAGGGCTTTGGCCAGTTTGTATACTGCTTGCATTTATCCACATCCATGTTGTCACTCGTTAAATCGATAATGGGCAACTCCTGGTCATCGACCGAGCGCGCCCTCAGAACAGTTTGCTGCATATTGCGCTTTTCCGGCAGCCAGAGGCGCGTGCTCACATCGCTGCTGGCGAACATGTTGCGCTGCGGATTGAATTGCAGGCAATGCACCGACTGGTTGCACTTGCTGTGCAACACGGTTATCAACTGCCCGCTGGTGGCATGCCACACATGAACGCGTCCCCGATCCGAGCCGACCAGCACGTGCTGCGAGTCGGGCGTGTAGCACGCCTGCAGCGGCAGCTGATCCCGATTCGCATAGCCCGCAAATGTCTGCCTCAGGCGACCGTTGAACGCATCTACGCTGAAGCACCAGCCGTAGTCGGTGTTGACCAGCAGGCTCTTGCCGTCGGGCGCGAACTGCAGCTGTGTCCACTTGGCCCGCTCGTTCAGCTGGTAGACGAATTGCTGGCACGGCTTGCTGCCCATTTTGCGTACGTCGTAAATCTCAATGCACTGCGTACTGCGGCACGTGGCAAAGACCAAGCCGGACGGATCGAAGGCAACGAGCGGGCGATGCAAGTGCTTCAATTTCTGCGTATATCTCTCGCAGCGCAGATCCCAAATCAATACACGATCATCCCAGCCAGAGCTCAAGAAATGATGTGCACTGCCCGGCTGAAAGCATAAGCCACGCAGCGCCATCTTGTGGCCCTTGAAGGAACTCACATGCTGATGCCGGCTCAAATCCAAGCAGCGTATGAAATAGTCATCCTAGAGAGATAAGGTAAGCCAAGGGAGTATGATTAATGGCGTCATTGAATTTTTCTCTCATATTTCCCTCCAGTTTCTCTCTTCAGTCTAGAGAGAGAGAGAGAAAATAGCTCGCTATTTATCTGTCGCATCTGAATTGATATGCTGCCCAAATTTTCTTCCTAAACTTCTTAACTCATCTTTAAATTCTCACCTACTTCCGTCGTCCATCTTCTTGCTCTTTTCTTAACTCTTGCCAATTCTTAGCTTCTACATAGGATCCTCTCTAACTTCTATCTAAATTGTCTGTCGCTGTTTTTGAGCTTACCTCTAGCTGTTCTTCTTCTTCTCTTCTTCTCTCTTCTACTTTTCCTTTCATCTCATCTTAGCTTTAGCTTATCTCTAGTTTCTCTCCAACTTTTATCTAGTTTATTTTGCTTCTATTTCACTTCATTCTAACTGATTCCCAGATTCTCTCTAGCTGCTCTACGTCACTCTAACTTCTCTATTCCCCTCTACTTCGCTTCTCTCTTGTTTTTCAGTAGCTTCTAAGTTTATTACTAGCATATTCCTCTCTTCAGATCTCTCTCTCTCTCTCTCTCTCTCTCTCTCTCTTTCTCTCTCTCTCTCTCTCTCTCTCGCTCTCGCTGTTACCTTCTCTATCTTCTCCCTTACCTTCGTCGAGTTATGCAGTATTCGATCATTTTGCTGTGTAAAGCAAGCCAGTTCGGGATGATAATGCGTTAAGTGAACCCAGCACAACTGCTGTCGGCTGTTGCAATCGATAACATGTAAGTTGTCGTGATCGCAGGCTATGAGATGATGTCCATCCTGGGAAAAGCACATGGAATGCTTTAGTTTACTCGCATCCTCAAAAGTCTTGACTACACGAAATCCTCGCAATGTTTCAGCTTTCAGTTTATTGCTCATTTGGCAGACAAATTCAAATTTCAGACAATATCAAAATGAGTTTTGACTCAATACCAGCTGCTCGAGTCGAGAAGAAGGAGTTTGGGCAAGCGCTACGCCTACTTTGACTTAATTAAATCAAATCGTGCCAAGCAGAGCGACACGCCTCCCTCTTGTTTGCAGCTGGTCGCTGTTGCATTCGACTTAATTTCCATTTTGTGGCTCCCATTGCGTCTCATTAAGGCGCTCTTATGGGAGTGGCAAGGGGGCTCAGCGAGTCTGTGGAAAAACGGCTGTCGAGTTGGCAACACAATTGGCATTGGCTCGACTGCCACGCCCACTCTCCTCCTCTGGCCATTTAGGCCGATTCGCGTCATTAGTGCTGCAACAGCATTCAACCAAATGTTGCCATCGGCTGCTCCCTAGATGCCAGCATCCACAAGATGAACTAAATTAGACAGCAGTAGAGAAAACTTCCAACAGCAGCAGCAGCAGCAGCTGTCGACTTGCGAGTAAATAATGAAAACTGCAAATTGTTTATTTTCTGCATTCTTATTATAACAATTACTTATAACAATGAACAAAGCTAGGGGTGGGAATATCATCAATGCTAGATTAAGGCGATAGCAAGTAAATGCGAAACGTATTCCAGCTGCAAGCGTTGAATGGGGAATTTTAAATTTAAAAGAGAAAATGAAATTATATAAATGGACTAAAATCTAATTGAATTATTTATTATATATACTAATGCCAGGGTTTAAAACAAGAGTGTAAAAACAATAACAACAAGAAGCATCAGTTGCCCTCAGCTGAATGCGAATTTCGAGCAGCATTAGATCAGGTGTTAAGACCTGAACTAAATGCTGGCTGTATCCATGGCAAATACCTGGCCAGGACTCTCGCTGACAAGCTGACTGACTCTCTGGTCTGGTCTGGGCTGGGAAATGAATGTAATTGTAATGTAAGCGGAAATAAGCACGGCTGATGCTGTCGTTGACGTTGCTGTGCGAGCTGTGCGCATTTTAATTAAAATTTATAAGCCTTGGCCGGGGACTACTTGGCTGGCTGGCTGGCTGACTGGCTGGCGATGCCTGTTTGGCTGGGATATCACTTGGTCCTGCGCCAGGACCTCGCGTGGCGTTTTAAGCTTTTAAGTTGCGGTGGATTTGCGTAGCTATGCATTGGATTTTATGTGAAAATCAACTGCGGTGCGCATAAATTAAAAATCAAGCCACACTGAAAACAAACAAAATATAGAAAATCAAAAAAAAAAAAGTTTACAAAAATAAACAAATATATATACGAGGTGTGTGCAAAAAGTAAGAAAATTTTCTTCTTTCTTCCCTACATTTTGTCTATTATGTTTTATTTCTTAATGCATATTCATTATTGTTGCTTCGATTAGATTATAGATATTTTATTAGAAATTTTACTTTTGTTTCTATGTTTTTTTCTACAAACCTCAAAGAACTTTAATCAATCTGTTTACCTTTTCATAAACCTTTTCTGTTTTGGCAAAAGAAAAAAATTCCTTGGTGCTAGATCTAGGAAATGTTTTGTTTACGTCTTCATGAAGGGAATCTTGTTGATAATAAAATTAATACAGATTATTTGCCTTATTTTTAGTGAATAAAACTCAAAATTGAGCTAAAATCAGTTCATGAAAAACAAAAACTGTGAAGATTAACTGAGCATTCAAGACAGGTGAACTTTTCTACATAAGATTAGTTAGAACTAAAAAAATAAATACCTGCAAAATATATATCGAATATATCCGATATATATGAAATTCGCGTGAATCAATAATAAAACATAAACAATATTTTTCAAACAGACCTCGTATAACATACACACACACACACACTCACACACACCAGAGCGCAAGGCAGTCCGTCCTTTGTGTTGTGCATCATTTGTAATTAATTTGCATCATTAGCTTTGGCGTTAAGCATTTCCATTCTATGTGGAAAATCCTGGCCACAATTTACGCATTTTGCGGCTTTGCCAGTCAAATTCAATTATAATGCAGCCACAAAATGAAATGTAAAAAAAAAAAGTAAAAAATTTATTTTTAAAAAATGGAAAACAAACAAATTTGGAATTATTTATTTTAATGGGTTTCTGCGCAATTTATAATTGTTTTTATACAAAATAATAATATTAATAAAATCAATTTGAATTTGTATTTCTAGTTGTTTGAAGAGAGAGAGGTAGAGAGGTAGAGGTAGAGAGAGAGGACACAAAACCTATGGCATATTTAATGTTATTATAAAACATATTCGCATAATCGTTATATTTTAAAGGCGCATACAAATTAAAATTTCATTTTCATTTGTTTACAAAATCGAATTAAATTATTTTTTTCAATTACGTTTTATTTTTATTGTTGTGGCAAATGAAAACAATTCGAGGTGATTATATAAATTATATGATTATAATAATACATTTTTTTGTTGACAACTTTAATATGCATTATGGGTAAATATAACGAAGACAAATAAATTAATTATGAAATTAATTTTACACATTAAAGAATTACGCTGCTTATATAGTACGTATTAGCAAGAGCTATAAACTCATATCTAAATAAATAAAAAATATATATATAAGCATATGTAGATATATGTATGTCATAATTAGCATAATAGGGTATGTTCTGTTAATAACATAAAGATGTAATGTTGTTAGTCAGTCACAATGTTGCAATGCAACATTGCTTCTCTGCGATGTTGTCAAACTTCATACATAGTAGCGTGGCTGTGTCGCTGCCATGTGAGAAGCAAAGACAAAAGAGGAATACGGATTAGCGGTAAATTCTATGCCAAGAACGAGGTTCGAGAGCGATAGCGATGCCTCAGCCGAGTGTGGCGTGATTGATGTTGCTATGTTAAGAGAAAGAGAAGATACATAGGCACGAGCAGTAAAGCTGTGCGTTCGTGACTTCAGTCTAGCAACAAAGTCAGAAGCAGCAACATTGCAATTACGACTCGCTGCATTCAATGCATTATCGCTAGTTGTAAAAAAGGAATAGAAGTCTATCATGGAACGAGGTAACTCAGAGCCATCTCCGTTATGTTTCATTATCGAATACTGTTTTTATTTTTTTACTTTTTCATATCATAAATATATTTATATCTATCATGGCTTAATAATCTCTTGACCCAATATTCACTTGATGCCAGCCACTTACATATATTGAATTGAATATATCATTATATATATGTACATATGTACATATATGTAGATTTCTACATATATATCCTCATGCACATACATTGGAGTTATTGTCGCCTCGTTGGCCAATGGCAAATTGGATTTGTGTTTGCATCTCTGCTGGCCACTTTTGCTTGATTTTGGTACATTTTGGCCGCTTTTGTTTGCCAACTGTTTATTGATATTTTATGCGCCATTTTGCCGAGCAAAATTGCACTAATTGCAATTTTAGGCACGTTCCATGGGACACTCGACATTGCATTTGCATCGCATTCAATTGCCAATTTAATTGTTGCCAGACAACGAGCCATTAAAACAGATTCCAATTTTATGGCATCCAAAAACAACAAACACAATGCAAATTATATAATTCTGTCTGCTATCCAACATGGCCTATTGAAGTGGGCCCGAATGGGGTATATGGAGTGGATATTGGCAAAAGTAAAGTGTTATGAATAGATACCATAAGGGTGAAGATCTAAAATTGATAAAAAAAAATAATAGAAAGGCAGGAATATATAGGAGTTATGGATAGAAAGATAGCTATACATATATAGATCATATGAATAAAGTATATAAAACTTAATAGGAATTATAGATGAATTGATTTATAGATAGACATAAATGTATCTGATAGATTGATCGATAAATATGCAATATATATAAATATATAAAGAAAAATTGTCAGATTTGTAGAGAGACCGCAAGATATCTACCTATACATATATAAATGTATATAGATAAAAATATATATTACAGATACTAAATAATAAATAGATAGATGAATGGAAAAAAAGTAAGAAATCCATTAAAAAATATATATAACGATTGTATCGTTACAGATTCATAGATTCAAGGCATAGAGTATTGATGGTAATGTCTACCATTGACATTTTTACCTCCTATATATATATATATATGCTAATATGATGTCTTAAATTATATATATATTTAATATTTACGCGATATTTCCTAGTCGTTCAATTCAATCAATTCAATTCAATTTTGTTGTCATGGCAGAGGCATTTTAATTGAAACTTGTAAAGCTCATATCGATTGCTCTGGATTTATGTCAAATATTTTTTCGAAAATTTTCCATATCAATATCCAGAACAGGCAACAGATTTTTGACTGTCATTTGTTGTTGTTGTTGTTGCTGCAGTTGTTGCTGATGCTGCAGCTGACATTTGAGCCAAAGTGCAATTTGTAGCCAAGTTTTGCATGCATTTCGGAAAAGTGCATAAATTGTAACGAGCCGAGGGATGAGTTGGGAGTATTAAATGCTCGGGTTACCTCGATTGTCAAGTTTATTACGGCAGAGGCAAGAATATGTCAACTTGTCTGCATCTCTGACAGTGGGCGTGGCTAAGGGAGGGGCGGGGCAACTTTAACTGGCAGCCAGATAAAAATTTGTGCAAATTTTTCAATCAGCGTGGCTGACGTTTGCAATAGATTATGTGTGTGTGTGTGTGTGTGTGGGTGAGTGGGTGTCAACAAATCGTAGGTTTTGCGTTTGTCAAGCAGCCAAAGCAACAACAACAACAACAACAATGGCTAACAACAAACAGCAAGCGATTGCAGTTCACACGCCAGCAAAGTGAGTCAAACCAAAGTCAAAGTTCAAACACAATTTCTCAAATATGCAAGAGCATGTGCTAAGTTCCATATATGCAGGTATGTGTATGTCTATGTGTGTGTGTGTGTGTGTGTTTGCATGCTTGGTGCGTTGCTCAGCCAGCTGCCTGGCACCTTTTGAAATTGAATGGGCCGGCGCTCGGCTGCCGTAAAAGAAGATAAATGACACAAGTGAGCCATATCAGCCGCAGTCAGCAGCCGAGTCGGAACCAGCCCAGATGCTGGCTGAGCAGGAGGGAGCACAGAGGGTGGGAAAGTGGATGCTGCACTTGTAGTTGTAGTTGTAGTGGGTGGGCGTTAGACATACTCTGGCTGCCATCTTGAGGCCTGCAGTTGTCAGTCGACAGCGGACAGGACAATTGGAATGGCAACAGGATGGATGCCTGGTCTACAGTGCCGCTTCCTGCTGTACTCCGATTCCCATTCCTACTCTGACTCTATTGCACCTATTCCAGCTGCAATTCCGCTCTCACTCCTACTCTTACACTTCTCCCGCTCCTCTCTGCCTGGTCAACTTTGCATTTGATTAAAAGCGAAAAGTCCTTTACATGTAGCGCAGTTGCGCTTCTCGCTACACTGACTGTGCCTTGCTGCCGTTCACCTTCATCTTTACGACACAGAAAAAAAAATGTAGAAATAGATATAAAGTATATATGTATATAAATATATATACGTATATATTTCAATTTAATATTCATGTGAAAATGTTGCAAAAGTGCCAAAAAGTGACCCAAAGGCCGTCTCGTTATATAAATGAATAAATAAAATGTAACAAAAAACAAATATAAAAGTAATACGACTGCCGAGTAAAGTCGAATAGTAAATACTCTCTTAAGAGCTTGAGCATGTTGTGAATAAATATTTTTTTAATAATACAAAAATTTGTCTAAGAGTATCAAAAATTATATGGTATAAAATACTTTAAAAGAAAGATTTAAAAGACAGTATATATAAGTATTTAATAATTTATAATATTTTAAATATTTTAAAATTAATTAATATATAAGAATTTGTATTTTTTCAATTTTCATTTATCAAATCTTTAAATATTATAAATATTTAAACATTTTACAGTATGGGAATTACTGTAAAAAAATATACTTGAATTATAATACAATATAAAAATTTTAATTTGTGTTTTATAAAATTAAATTTAATAATCTTTTTAGAAATAAAATTTTAAAAAAATTAATTACAGCCTAAACAACTTTTTTCAAAGTTTTTTAATAAATTTTTTCAAATAACTATTAGAATAATATTATATATAAGTAATAATAGATCAAATACCTAATAGTCAAATAACTATGAAAAAAATTTTGAAAAATACATTTTAAAATATATATATTTTTTTACTTTTATTATTATTATTATTATTCATGAAATTTTCTATTTAAATTATTTTCTTAGCTCTGCGAATTTTTAAATCATATTGATATCTGTATATATATTATATTATATATATATATTTTTTTTTTTTTTTTTTCTAAAATATTTTTCATTATATTCTCAATATTTTGCTTATCTCTTACTTTTTATAAATATATTTTTTTTATTTCTATAAAAAATTTCATTATTTGATACACTTTTGAAATGTCATGGATTTGTGGCTCTCTGTAAGATCAGATTGTGATATGATGGCATTGCTACAGATCGCTTTTGCCTCTTATTGGGTTGGTTTGCCTTCACGCCCAAACCTGGCTTCGATGCGATGCGATGCATTGCGCTCGCCCTGACAGTGGGCATGAAAATTTATTACTTTTGTCGGGTGTCGAGTGTCGTGTGTCTGGGTTTTTCGACTGCCGCAGCCGGAGCAGCAGCAGCAGCAACTCACTTTCAAGTGCGATTCCATTGCGCGTTAAATTTGGCGGCGTTGGCGGCAACGTTGCCAACTCGCTGGCATCTACGACCATACAACATAAAACTGACAAAAGTTGCGCCAAGGCAAAAGTTCGCTGCAACAATGTCCAATTCGTAGCCGAGCAAAAGCGAAATGCATAAAAATAAAAAGAAAGCGAAATAAATGCCAACGCATAGCTGAAGTGGATGTGAGAATGGCCCTGGCGCTGCATTCATATATGTATGTATGTGTTCCTGTGCATATGTATATGGTATATGCATATAGTGTGTGACTATATATGTATGTATATAGGTGGGCAAGTGGAAATATATAGTTTTTAATATGCATAAATTGCACTTATTTTTATTATTTTTGGTTTCATTTTTAAGCACACTACAAATGCTTGTAGCTCAAAAAACATTGCTAGCAACTAGTCGACTTTTGTATACGCTGCTAAAGTGCGATGACACGAGCTGATCGGCACATGAGTAAACAGCAGATTTCTGTAGTATGATCAAAAGCTGATTGCCATGAGCTTTTGGTGATTTCAGCTTCACTCATCATAGAATGTCATAAAAGCTTGTCTATAAACTTATTCAGCTTAAGCTACACCTACTTCATTGAATTTGTAACTTTAATCTACTTCACGTAAAACTTGCATAAATCAAGCAAAAACATAAATTTAATATACTTTTCCTAGAAATATATAACGCTTTATAGATCAGTCTTCGTTATCTGTGAGCTTTAGGTTTGCTTAGTATATTCGTTATCTGTGAATCATAAGATAGAAATCAAGAAAAAAGATGAGAGGAAAGCTGTAATAAAAATTATATCAGCAAAAGGTAAATAAAACTAGTAGATGCAAATTTTAGCTTAAATTAGAGATGGTAAACAAAAATATATAAACTTAATCTAAAAAACTTTTTTATGCACTTAAGGCTTCATTTCTATACATATTAGAAAGATTTTTATTTAATAAAAAATATATTTTCTATCGAAAATTAAATGCTTAAAATTTGCTTTGCTCTCTTAAAACTTAACAGAAAAAATTTCATTTAATACAAAAAAAAACTATTTTCTATTAAAAGTGCTTCAATTTGCTTTTCTCTTCACACAAATGTTCTCTCCTTTTCTCTGTCAGCTTGTTCCTAATCTCTTTTGTAATTTTCCATACATATATATATATAATATAATATATATATGTGTATAACTTTGCTCAGCCAAGTTTATTCTGTAATTTAAAAATCACTTCCAGCCAGTGTCATTATATTGCCCTCAGCTTAATGACTTTTACTTGCTGCACTGAGCTGCCACTCGAAGTATATCAAAGAGCACAAGCTGCGGGTGCCAGCTCAAAGCTCACTCTTTGCGAATGCAATACGATTCATATTTAACAAAAAAAAAAAAGGGGGGGGGGGCGGTAAAGAATGAAAGAAAGAGAGAAATCAGACATATATCTTCATGAATTTTCAGCTGTAGCTGAAATGAAAAAGCAAAGCTGACAAAAGTTAAGAAGTAAAGCGGCTTGTGTCCCGAGTCCGAAATGCGATGGCCCCTGGTGACAGGCGCTTGCTAAAGTAAAGTGCCCCCTCAGCTGTCTGACAGCCAACGAGCGACACAGCCACACACACACACACACACAGACATTTTTCAATGTGTGTGTGTGTGTGTGACTGCGATGGCCCCGCAACGTTGACAGTTGTCAATGTTATTAGCGACATGTGAAGCGAGCCCTGAAAACCTCGCAGCATCAACAGCAGCAACAGCCAAAGTCAGTTGGCTTTATATAACTCTGAAAACAAATTGCTTGTAATATTTGCCAAGGAATGCGTCCTAATTGAGCACGGTAAGGTTAACTGTCTGTCGATTCACTTAAAGCCAAACAACATTTTCATTTACAGTCGAGCCAGAGAGAGAGAGAGCGAGAAAGAAATGTGAAACAGCTTCATCTTGGGGCAACGGAGTCTCTGTTCGACTAGTATTGCCTTTGCTATTTGCTGATTGTGTAACAAATATTGACAGGGCCGACAGGGCTCAACTGGCCTAAAAAGTAGCCAACAACGGAACAACGGTACTGGACTTGCCTGTCCAGTGGGACATTTGTGCCATATCATGTTCCATGTTGACGCACCAGCACAAAAAGCTGAAATTATATTTAAAAGTTTGCAGTTTATTTTTTGTCTTCCTCTCCCTCTCCCTCTCTGTGTGTCTCTCCTGCCTATTCTCTAGGCGCAGGAGCCGGTCGTCATGTTATTTACTTTTGCGGTCATTGTGCGACGTTCGGGGACGCACGTCGAGTCCCCAAAGTTATAATTCTTAAAGTTTTTATCTGTCGCACACATCCGGCTTGGCTCTGTCCTGTTTAAACGGCCGTATGCGTAATATTCAAGCTTAACAGATTTAATAGCCGCACAGACCCGCACATATTTATGCATATTAACGATTCGCGCTGTCCCGCTGTCTAATTCCATTTGAAATTCGCTCAATTCTCATTTATTTCGCCCAGCGAAGCGCTAATGAAAATCTTAATGCGCCGCAGTTAATAATAAAATGGAATTAGGCTGCTTCGCCTCCGTCTGTCTGGGGCATTCGTTTGAGCATTGCCAATGACTTTTGGGTATTTTCAATTTTAATTAAGTACCCAGAAGACAATCTGTCCGATTGACTGCCGCCGCCTACTTTTTGGCAATTTATGTGCAACAACAAAATGGCAATTTGTTAGGCTAATGATGCCATTTTTCGCAGCAAATTACCTGGCCATGCTCGACCATGCCCATCTAACAAGCAAATAAACAAACTGCCAACAAACCTATACCCCCACCCCCTCTCTCTCTCTCTCTTGCACACAACCCTAGGCACGTGTGTTGATACGCGACACGTGCTGACTTGATTCAGCGATGTGGCAACGGAACTAGTTCATTTTGAAGTCGACAATTCAGATAAAGGGATCTTAGCCTAAGCTCTAAATGGTAATGCTAATAATAATAATAATAAGACTTTCATTAGAGCTTGATCTTTTCAGTTATGAAAACGGAACTAGTTCATTTGTAATGTCAATAATTAATGCACTTGAATTCTTTCCACAACTGTATTCAATAAAATGTTTAATTCATAATTCGTTTTAGTAATGTGTAACTTTCTCAATAATTATAAATAATATTAAAGTAAAAGTAGCTTCGTATGATTTTCAATCATTTATTTAGAACTAGTTCTTTTCAGCACTATATCAGTTGTACTAGTTTCTTTTGGTACTTTCTCATTATATATATATATATTTATTTATTTTTTTTTTTTTTTTGCATAATTTCTCATTATATAAATTATAAAAGTTCCAGGAAATACATGAGATTCAATTTACCATTTGGCTGGCGATTCTATATAGAATATTCAGCAATAATAGATTACTTGTCTAAGTGACTCAAATTAAAATCGTTCTTCAACATGTTCTACAACATGTTCAATGTACTGACTGCGGAGCCCTCTTTGCCCTTTGATGCAGCCAGTTTACGTAATAGGACTCCTTTCTCTATTTCAAATGCTCAAGTTTCCATAAAGTCATTATTCTTCAAAGTTTCGTTAAATTGAGCCACAAATTGAACTAGTTCCAAGAGATGAGTAGTTAAAGAAAATATTGGTTTCTTAAAAATTAGCTCTTGAGCTATATAGATTCTTTTGATAAAAAGCATAACTCAAAGTGTTTTGCTTTTTAATTCCAAGCACCCCTTCTATGTATAAAGACATTTTATTTTCGTTGGATATACAATTGTCTTGCCATCGGAACTAATGGTTCCCTTAATTGAACAACAAAATCAGGTCCAATTGCAGCACAACTAAAGCAAAAGCCATTCGAAACGTAACTCAAATTAAGGCTAAACAGCTTAAGCAGCCATCAATAGAAAAAAGGGGAAAATAAATGCAACTGCCGATTGAGTTAGTTCGTTCACGTAAATGGGAACCATAATGAGCAGCACTCGCATTACGTATACGTGTAGTGGGTCAACAAGTTTGTGGCGAGTCAGCAGAAATTTGCTTGAGCTGCTGATTTTGGTTTTCTGCTTACACAAATACTTACCTGTCATAAAAGCAAAGCACTTCAATGCCTTTGCACTGCTTTCAGTTTCGGCTTTGGCTGCGACTTTGACTTTGACCACGGCCACCAAATGAAGACCCTCAGGCAGCTGGCCAGCAGTTCCGTCTCCTGCTCTCCGGTTTCGCTGTTTTTGGTGGCGTATTTGCGGTAAGCTGAACAAATTTCTTTTTAATTAGCGCTACGTTGCACTATGCAAGCGATTCGAAATTCGCGCAACTGTTGCCAGCAATAAAAGCCCCAAAGTCTATTAAGCACGGAGCGAAGCCAAAAAGGCAATAGCAAGGAGCCGCCAACGCAGCCCTAATGCCAATAAACGGCGTGTGGCATGCAGACAGATAGATAGCAGCGATGCACACAGACACAGACACAGACACAGTCTCAGCTTACTCGACACTCGACAATGGAGACCAGAAGTAATCACTGAATGCCATAGTTGCTGTTGCTGCTGCAAATCGCAGCTAGAGTCCGAAACCTAATGCCAATGCACATGATGTGTTTAATGGTTAAATTGTTGCTAATTCCATTAGCCCCCACTGCTGGCTGCTGCCTGCTGGCTACACTGCTGTGGCCAAAGTGTTGCAATGCCCGCCAGCCAGCCAGCCAGCCAGCCAGCCAGCCAAACAAGCAGCAACAACAATAGCTGCAACATCAGCAACAGCTCTTCGATTCTATCGAAATCGGAGCCGCCGGCAAATGGAACGTGCGCAAATTAATGTAACGTTGACGCAATGTTAGGCACGAACCAATTTCACCTAAAACCTACAGCCTACAGGCCGCAGTCCACAGCTGACCTTCCATATACTACACCTACTGCCTCCTGCTCCCCCTACCTCCCTCTTTTCTGCAACAACAGCTCCTCCTCCACAAATTGGCACCTTGTTTGCCCTATCAACTGGTTTGTCACTTTGCTCTTTGGCTGAGCGCCTGCGTTTGCTATTTGCATCTGTTTAAATGGTTAATCGAGAAGCTTGATGCAAATGTCTTTAAGAACCATTAAGCAAAGCCATCAACTTACTTTAAAAGAAAATAATAGCAAAAGTCTACATGAAACTATTTAAATAAACTAATAAATACATATATTATATTAGACAAATATTCATAGTCAATAATAAATTTTAAGTTTATAAAACTTTCAGTTTCCAGATTTAGCTATGAAGCTCCAAATTTTGACAATAATACAAGTTTAATTAGATTTAATTGAAATTTAATGAAAAATTACTTGTAATTAAATTTTATTAATTGAATTAAGAATTTTTTAACTTAACTTTTACTTGAATTTAACTTTATTAGAATTTAATTAATTAAATTTATTTATTTAAGAATTAATTTTTTTTTTTTTCATATCATAAACAAATTTTACTTAAGTATTAAAAAAAAAACTAAAATAAAAAAAAAATTCAATGTTTATATATTTTATTTAATTTTTTATAAAGTTAAATTGTTAAAAATATTGTTATTATTATTTATTATTTATTATATTATTATATATGATTTATTTGTAAGTTAAAATAAATGTAAAAATTGAAATTATTAAATTTTTTATAGAGTTTCGGGTAAACTTTTGGCAAAAAAAAATTCAATTTAAAAAATAAAAAATATTTTAACTTCCAATTTTTTTAAATTGTTTTTTTTTTTATTTTAATTAAGTAAAGAAATTAAAAACCCAGAATAACTTATAATGAAAAGACATTTACATATAAATTAAATAATGCTGATGAGATCATAAATTGCAATGATATTCCACGTAGGTGGGGAAGATTTGAACTGGTTTTGGGAAAAGGAATATAAAATTGTGAACTCAAATGGGCGCTCATCTCAAATTTATCGGCACGCATTTCTCCGCATTTCCTTCAATTTCCCCGCATTTCCCATGGCAAACAAATCTGAAGCGGCGTGCAAAACGCATTAAATTTGCTTAGTAAATTTACTAAATATACGCGACGGCATACAGATGAGCATAACCTGCAGCTGCGTGGGCTGAGTGGGCTGAGTGGGCTGAGTGTGCCGACTGTGCGAGGGGGGCGTACGGCAAGGGGGTGTGGCTCATTCAGTTAACGCGCCGTCGCGTCGTAGTTGCCACTTTTCTATTTATTTGGCCATTAACGCTCATTTGTGGTTATCAGGTAAATTGGATAAAAGCCAACGTAGCATGAAGCCAGGCACAAACAGCGAACAGAGGTGACAGGACCTCTGGCTGTGCCGCACACTCACACAAAGTCAGAGAGAAAGAGAGAGAGAGAGAGAGAGAGAGAGAGAGAGAGAGAGAGAGAGAGAGAGAGAGAGAGAGAGAGAGAGAGAGAAGGCAGAGGCTGTTGCTGCTGCTTATCTTCAAGTGTTGCAGCAACATGAAAATGAAGGCTTTAGCTGCAAAGACGCCAGCCGCTAACTGCGCCAGTCATTAACTTTTTATAATCGTGCTGTCGCCCTCACTTCTCTCTCCCTCCCTCTCTCTCTCTCTCTCTCTCTGTGTCTCTCTCTGAATTTATATTCAAATCGAATTCAAATATTTGCGGTTATTTTTATGGGTTTACAGGCAGCCTTTGTTTTTTAGCCACAATTTGCTTTTAGTCTAATAAATAAAAACAGCGACGATGGCGTCATAGAATTTCATTTTCATACACACACACGTACGCAGCAAAAAAAATAAAATAAAATAAATATAAATAAAAAAGCATATTTAAATGCACCATATTGTAAGCTCAAATGAAATTTTGTGGCTTGTTGCAAAACAAGGGCAAAGTGCAAAAAAAAAATGTAAAAAAAAAGGAAAAACATGAAAAAGAACACAAAATGCAACGCAAATAAAATTACATTTCATTTGTGGATGATGCACCACAATTATACCCTGCAAATATATTTTAGTTCATTTAAAATGTATATATTTAAACTTATATGTACAATATATATTAAGCTTAGTCAATTCTAAAGCAGACTGAGCATCTTTTGTTTAAGCTATTTCAATTTTTATCAATTTTTCTAATGCATGCCTGAAAGTATGCAATGATTTTTTTTACAAACATTTCAGTTAACTCGACTTGTTCGTATGTTCAAAAGAATGTTTTATTTATAGCAAATTTAGAGAATAATTGCTTTCTACCTTTCAGACAACTGAAAATAGACAGACATTAATTATGTATATCTTTAAGGCTTTAGAAGATATTGACAGGAAAACGTGTTAAATGTTATCATTAACAAGGATTTATTGGAATAATTTAAAGGTTTAAGGTACAACAGTGTGTAGTGGACACTGCAGTGTAATACATATACATATACATATATAGCATTTATATCTATCTACATTAGGTCTATCTCTAATTTTTTTCTAATTTTTTTAGATAGATTATCCATCATCAATTAAGATTCTCACATCTGAAATGCCCATTTCGAAATTCTAGTTACTGGATATGTTATGAGAGGCAGCGTCTGCACCAGAATAGTAAACCAAACACACACACACATACACACACACACACACACACACACACACACACACACACATACACACACACACACACACACATTGTGTACCCTCATGTATTTGCGAGCACAGTTGCATTGGCGACGCGTCCACTGCACGCGGTCGCTCAATATGAAAATTCTTGTACATGGCATAAAGTCCGGCGGGTTTGCCGCAGTTCAGTTCAGGTTTGCGACAACATTTGAGGCGGGGCTAAAAGGGAGGCGGTAACTTGGTGTCAGTTGGTCTGCGGTCGGTTTGCGCTAAATTAAATTTTCGGTACACAGCGACCCCAAAAGTCCAACAGGGAGCGCGAGGGACACATTTCACATTTCACATTTCATAATGCGCCGAGTGTTGCCCAAAAGATTAACTGCATACAATGGATACATTGGAATTCAAAATTTTATTTGGAAAGTTAAATGCGCGTATATCTCAAATCAACATCCCCATTCAAATACATGCCCAAGCCAGAGTCGGAGGAGAATGACAATTTTGTAGTCTGCTCAACTTTGTATTCAGATAAAATGCGTAGCAAAGCCATTTTCACATTTAGCAAACCAACTCGCATGCCTGCAAAATATAAATTGAGATTTATGAGTTTCTAAATTGTAAAGCTCTTATAGAAAAAAATAAAGTTATAAAATGTAAGAGTAATGGGTAAAGTGCTATCTATGTGGAGCTTCCTATGATAAAAGGTTTTCAGTAAGACGAAGACATTTTCGAAAATAATAAATAGAAAATATATAAATAAATTATAACTGAATGAGATATCTAATTGAATGTTTCTATTGTGCAAACAATGAAGTTTCTATTGTATTAAAAAATAAATAGAATAAAATAAGAATGCCTCTGTACATCATAACTCAGCGCATAAAAAGATATAAAACAAGTCAAAAAATTCTCGACGGGTATGCTCGACTAGATGAATTACCAAATTGACTTCAAATGGACTTTAACTGATTGCATTTTGTAAGTTTTGTATATTGGTCTCAAAATAAAGTCGCTCTCTATCAAATGCTCACCCAGGCAGATACGTGGTCCATCTCCGAAAGCCAAAAGACAGCCGCGCTTGGTGAACTCGTTGGCGACTCCATTGTCAAAGCGTTCGGGACGAAACTCGTCCGGTTGTGGATAATAGGTTTCATCGTGGTGAAAGTGATAGGCGGGTATTGCCACAGTGATGCCTGGCTCGACATTTAAGATCTTATCGTTGTACAATTCTATTTTTGTGGGTCTAGTGCAGATCTTGAGCAGAAAGCCAATCACACTGGTCATACGCATCGATTCTAGGTAATTAATACAAGATTAATATATATTCATGCATAATCATATAATAATTCAAATTGATCATGAATTTATATTTGTTTACATTCACATTCACATTTCACATTTGCATTCATTTTATTATTCATTTTCATTCATATTCATTTTCATGCACTTCACATTCATAATTCATATTTATATTCATCTGCATTCACATTCATACACATTCCCATTCACAATCAGATTCACAATCACATTCACATTCACATTCACATTCACATGCATATTCACATTCATATTCATATTCATATTCATATTCATATTCATATTCATATTCATATTCATATTCATATTCATATTCATATTCATATTCATATTCATATTCATATTCATATTCATATTCATATTCATATTCACATTCACATTCATATTCATATTCATATTCATATTCATATTCATATTCATATTCATATTCATATTCATATTCATATTCATATTCATATCCACATTCACATTCAAATTTACATTTACATTTACATTTACATTCACATTCACATTTACCTTCACATTCACATTCACACTGCCATTCACATGCATATTCATAATCATATTCATTCACATATTGGCGTAAATACTCATTTCACAACAACTTATCAAATATGTGTCCCACATCAAGGCCAATATAGCAAGATGACAAGAAATAGATTAAGAAACAGCAATTAGAAAGTTCCCATACCGTTAACACACTGATCGAGATAGGGTAGAGCATTTAGCTGATCGTAGCTGATATTCTTATCAGCGGCCAAAGCACTCAATAATTCGGAACGTAACTTTTCCTGTTGCTCTGGACAACCGCCCAGCTAATGGGGCAAAATAACAAATTTGTTATGAAATAATGAAATGAGATTACGCAGAGTTTCTACTTGCCGTATAGAGCATATGATAGAGCACAGCGCCCGAGGTCTCGAAGCCATCCATCAACACGGTCAAGGCATGGCCCACCAAATCATCCATGCTGGCGCCCTTCTCCTGCAGCTGCAGCAGATGCGCCAAGTAATCTGTGCGCTCTCCTCCAGCGCCGCTCTGCCTCAGCTTGGCCGCATCCCGGGTGAGCTTCAAATAGAACTCATCCGCCTTCTCGATAAAGAAACGCATGCGAAACCATTTGCGTACAATGGGCGCAATTAGTGTGCGATTGAACCTCGTCATGCCCAGAAATGCATGCGAAACCCATTCCGTGGATATGCGCTGGAAGGAGCTCGTCTCCTTGCTGCTGCCACTCAAAGAGCCAGCATCAATGCCCCAGATGAAGTCGCCCATGGCCTGAGCCGTGAAACGATAGCTGAGCTGTCGGATAAAGAGAGTTATATGTGTGTAGCTATATATATATATATATATATAGGGATTCATGTACTCACATCTCTGGTTTCGATGATATTGCTCTTGCGCTCCTCGATGGATCGGCGCATAAAGTCGATGAGCTTCTCGCCCGTTTGCTCCCAAATGGCATAGGCCTGCTTCAGTTTATTGGGCGTCAGTCCTGCTCCGGCATCTACGCGGCGCTTCTTCCACTCGTCGCCGGCACTGAAGAAGGGATTACGGCTCACATACTTATCGTAGTCCTTCGAGTGAGTTACATAGCTGCTCGTCACTGTATCACGAAAGTCGCTGAAATTTGTGACCAGCACCTCATGCGCCAGCTGCGGATCGAGCACCAGGATTTGCGGCTGCCGTGTCAGAAATGTGCCCACAGCTCGCTCCTTGCCCTTGTACTTACTACAAATAATTTGCATATATATCCATATACATCACTTTATATATTGCTATATTTACTTGTAAATCTTGCCAATGTCTTCGATCATGCTGCTGCCGCCACCAAACAAACCTGGATAGCTGCCCAGCAGAGTCAGCGGCTCGGCTGTCACCAGGCCTCGTTTCTTCCAATAGCCATGGAACCAGGTGAGATACAGGTAAACTGCGGCAAAGCCTACATGCACAATGCCTAAGAGCACTCCAACCAGCGTCCACATTGCGGCAGCTCGTTCGTTTTCCAACTGTTTGCTTAACGCTCCGAGTGAAAATCTATTTGAGCATTACTCGCTGATAATGACTATATGATTACAAATATATGTGTTAGTTCTATAATACTAGGCAGTCATTATCTTTAAACACGCTCTCTTGACCCGGGAGCCGAGAGCCGAGAGCTTCCCGGAGAAGGCATTGACGGCAGCTCACTTAGCCTAGCGCTTATTTACTCTAATATACAATCATGAACTTCAATTGTAGAACAGATGTTATTATTATACCCTGAACCCATTGAAAATGGGAATCGATAATTTGAAAATGAGATGAGTTATCGAAAAAACAAAGTAAACTCGTACTGCGTAACTAACATACGAGTATTCATGTGAAATTTCAGCTCTCTAGCTTTTGCAGTTTCTGAAATCTCTACGGACGGATAGGGCTTAATCAACTTATTTTTTTGCTGATCAAGAATATATATATATATATACTTTGTGGCTGTTACATACATTTTCACAAAATCATTATGCTCTGAATTCCCATTTTCAATGGGTTCATTTAAAATCATTTAACAAATGAAAAGTTTTCACTCTATTAATAATTTTCCACTTTGCATCGTCAAATTCTCCATGAAATTTTCCCCATTTCATTTTTAAAATAAGTAAATAATATATTTTTAAAATAAATATACAAACGTATTTACATCTCTTGAAACATTCCACACTTTATCAGTGAAATTATCAGCCCATGCAGTAAACAGTCTCAGACCTTTGCTTTACCCATCAATCATTGCATGTTCATCAGCCTGTTTATTGTCCTTTTGAAGAGAATGTTCAGTTACTAAGGCTGAGCAAATGTTCATATAATAAACCCTGCTAAAAGGAAATCTATGTATATGAAGGCGTTACCGATATATTTGATTAATTTATATGCGTTTATAGAGCATTCCTAATTTATATACGCAGTCTTTTTTTCCTGCGTCATTTCATCACAGTCATTATCACACAATCTACGGAATTTCATCAAACGGTTTCAGTGCGCTCAAGGCTAGCACACTCACTTGATCTGTTGCGGACTCCTGCCAAGATTATACAGTCTGAATTGGATTGGAACTGGTTTGCCCATTAAGTCAGTCTAACTGCTTGATCTGTGAACTGAATAGAGCCAAAACATAACCTGGGACAATTTATTGTGAATCAATATACCCAACTAGAGCTTTACAAAATTTTGCTGGCACAACGACAGTTGCGTTGAGACACTTCAAAATAGTTAATTATATCTAATCACTTTGTGAGGCTCGCCACATGCGATAGCCTGATTCGATCCACTTATCGCGTAATGCTAGATGAGAACTCAATTCTATCGAACGAAGCGACGATATTCCAAATTGATATCACCTTGCAGTACGACACCGAAACCCGAATCTCCGTCCGTGACTATCTTCTGCTTACTGCGCACAATTTGATAGTTGCTAACGATGTGAAACAGTGCGGATTTGAGTGTAAGCAAAGCCAGACGCATACCTAATAGATGGCACAGCATTAGTATACGAATCGAGATTTAACTAGAGCTCGACTTACCCATGCATATGCGTGGCCCATCGCTGAAGGGCAACAGAGTGCCCTGTTGTATCATCTTGATATGCTCTCCATTATCGAAACGTTCGGGTTTGAATGCCTCTGGCTCAGGAAAGTATTTGGGATCATGATGAAATTGATAATTCGGTATCATAACGGTCATGCCTTTCTCCACCTCAACGACTTTATTCTCGCTCAGCTGTATAATCGTGGTTTCTGTGCAGATTTTTGTGTATTGTGGTATCAAGCTACTCAAGCGCAAGGATTCTGAAAAGAACAATATTTTATATAGATTCACTATAGATTATATATAAACTATATACTTATTTGTACGCACCGTAGACCACTTGATCCAGATAGGGCAACTGGTTTAGCTTGTCATAGTCTAGGGATTTCTCATGCTCGGTATTCTGGCGCAATTCCATGCGCAGCTTTTGCTGAGCCAAGGGAAACTCCGACAGCTGCAAGACTTTTGCATTAGTTTCGATATATTTCGATCATATATAATCAGACCTACATAATACAGCGCATGCAGCAACGCAGATGCGGTGGTATCGTAGCCATCCAGCATCACGGTTAGTGCATGTCCCACTAGATCATCGTGCGAGGCATTCTTCTCCTCGCGCAGCTTTAGCAGATGCGATAGATAATCAACACGCTGCAGCTCTTCACCTCTCTTCAGGCGCAAGTCAATCGATTCCTTGGTCAGGTTCGAGAAGAACTCATCCGTGTCCTTGGGATAGAAGCGCAAGCGCAAGAGCAGACGACTAAACGGAGCCATTATCGATGCCATAAATATGGAGATCATGAAGAAGGCATAGCTGGTCCACTTGCTGGCCATCTGCTGCACCTTGTTGGGCTCATCCGTGTGACGGGTCAAGGTGCCCGCATCGATGCCCCAAATGAAATCACACATCACATCGGCGGTGTATCGAAAACAGAGCTGCAAATGGAGTTGATTAGTTTTTCATTGATAAGAAGAGAAGAAAAGAGAAGAGAGAAACAAAAAGAGTACATGAGATAGAAAGAAATGAGAGAGTATACAAAAGAAGAGAAGAGAGAAGAGATAAGCGAAATGAGAAGAGGGCAGACAGAAACGAAGAGAGAGAAGAGCGTAGAAAGAAATGAGAGAGTACACAAAAGAAGAGAGGAGAGAAGAGATAAGCGAAAAGAGAAGAGGGCACACAGAAAGAAGACAGAAGAAAAGAGAAAAGAGAAATAAAAAGAGTACATAAGAACGAAAGAAATGAGAGAGTACACAAAGGAAAAGAAGAGAGAAGAGATAAGCGAAAAGAGAAGAGGGCAGACAGAAACGAACAGAGAGAAGAGAAAAGCATAAAAGGTAAAGAAAAGAGAGAAGTGATACAAGACAAAATAGAAGTCAGAAAAGAGACAAGAGGAGAGTTGTTGTAAATTTTCTTCTCTTCTTTGAAGCTCTTCTTGAAATAAAACGAGTTAATCAGAAATCTATATTTGACGAATCAGCAAGAGCTATACCTATATATAGTATATTATATATATTGTAAGAGATGGCATAAAGCGGTTGCCAGCACAACCTTTATATACCCTATATAATCATCGAGTATAAATATAGGGTATAGTTCATAGTGACAGTAAAAGACAATCGAGTTTAGCAATCTTTTATTTGATTCTTATGGCAAATGAAATACTGGATATAGAATGCGTAAGAGCACCATTTCATATAGGACTTGATAGGACTTTCACAGATGGAGAAGAAATAAATAAAATAAAAAAATCGAATTTGACAGATTTCTCCATAAAAAGCAACAAATGAATTACCAATGCATACTCACGTCTCTGGTCTCCAGTATATTATTGTTTAAGTGCTCCGACATGTAGTTGGTCAGCTTTTTGCCGCTCTGTTGCCAAATGCCATAGCCGCGCTTTAGACGATTCGCTGATAGACCCGACTGAGCCTCGGAGCGCAGACGTCGCCAAGTATCACCTGATGCCCAGAAGGGATTACGCTTGGCATACTTGTCCCATTTGGCATGTTCCATATAGGAGCTGGTCAGCGAGTCCTTAAAGCAACGGAAATTGCTGACGAGAATCTCATGGGCCAGCTGTGGATCGAGCACCAGGATTTGAGGTTGTCTCGTAACGAAAACGCCCACAGCGCGATGCTTGCCTTTGTATTTACTAGAGAAGGAACAGGTCTATATAGGGTCTATATCATTTGGTATATGTTTACCTACTCGTAGATATTCTGCACCTCCACAACCAGATTGCTCTTGCGCGTGAGCAGACCCGGATAGGTGCCCAGCAAAGTCAGAGGCTTCGCTGTGATCAAGCCCCGCTTGCTCCAGTACTTGTGATACCAAGTGAGGTAGATGTAGAGCGGCAGCAGCAGTATGTGCAAGAGCAAGATTATTAAGGTGATCATTATATAGATGTTGCCACGCCTCGTATTACGACAGCCCCAGCCTCCAGTACTCAACTGAGCCTTCGCCGCTTGCGCATCGGCTTTTGAATAGATCTCGATGCTTGAAGGCAACATTCTCGCTCATCTTCTCAACAAACACACTCAATATAAACACAGAAATCTTCTCAACAAATACACTCAATATGGGAACAGAAATAATTGAAAAGTATATGAGATTATTAAACTATGTAAACGCACATGTCTGTGTGAATATATTTTGTTTAATTTCTTATTATTGACATAAGATTCATAAACAAAACACATTTTAAGACTCAAATAGACGAATAAATTCGATTTGTGATAAGCGCGCGTCTCCCAGAGTTCCGCTTTGATTTATTTACTATGTGGGAATAAAGAAAATTATGCGGCATTGCCCGACTGAATGTTAGAACAAAGAATTTAAAAGTTTTTTAGATATTTATTATTCTTTTTAGTTGAATTTTTGTATTTTAAATATTAAAATTTTATATTATTTACTACAAAAAAAAATATTTTTGACTTATTTTGCATATTTTGTATTTCAAGAAATTTTTTGAGATCTTAACACTCTCATTTTATTGTCTTACAATTACAATTATGAAGAAGATATATTTATTTATTTTAATTAAAATAAAAAGCAAAAAAAAAACTATTTTATAGAGTAAATACTTATCCAAAGTATAGTATTATATTATTTTAAAAAATTTTTTTATTCTGTAGGATAGATCAGAAATAAGAGAAAAAAAAATAAATATAAAAAAAACTGCTGCAAAATATTGAAAAAAAAAATATTTAACTTAATTTTATATTTTTAATAAGTATGTACTTTATTATATAATTTGTATATGCTATTTTCTTTTTAGCATTATCTTAATTAATAGTTTTGTTTTTTTTTTTTTCTAACGTCTGTCTGGTGAATTTGTTTATTATCTTATCAGTGCTTCATAAAAGACTCAACGACTGAGTTTTATATTTTGTCGTGAATTATATTTGCCCAACAAATTCATATATTGCAAGCAACTAAAAGGCATAAATATTTTGTTTAAATTATAATAATAATAAAAAAAAAAAATAAAAAAAATTAAATAAAACAAATTAATTATATATATATAGCTATAGGGCATACATATTAAAAAAAAAAGATAATAAAAATAAATAAAATAAACTTAACTACAAATAAATAATTAAATTAAATTATTAATTTCATATATAACTATAAGGAATACATATTTAAAAAATAATGATAATAATAAAAAAAAAAGTAAAATAAAATAAGCTTAACTACAAATAAATAATAAAAAATTGACAACAACAAATTTATAGAAAAAAATTAATTAAATTTGAAATTTTAAGCAATATAAACTTCCTTTCATATACAATATACAAAATACAAAATGATATAAAGTTTTCAATGATTTGAGCCAAAGTGTGACTGGGCATGCAGCATCTCGAGCAAAGCTTTATCAGTTGACACAATTATTGGAACAAAAGAAGATCTTATCATTATAATAAACAGACAAAAGTGACATATAATATGCTAATTACAATCATTTTAATGGGTTTCATATACACATTTTATCACGTTCCAAATAAACAATTAGTTGCTAGAAAATAAAAAGTTTTTTTGTGTTGATAGTGCTTTGTGTCTTATCGACGTGCGGCTTTAATCCGCCAACATCAACCACTGTGGTTGCTGATATACATATATACATATATATTTTTTTTTTTTTGATGGTGGCATTGCTGTTGGTGCTCGCTTATCAGTTGTCTAATTTATAACCATATGACCGATAAAAAAAATTTAGTGGGAGCTGCGCAGCATGATAAACAAAAGGCATTGTTATTTATATTTTTAATAATTTAAACAAAAATACTCCGTGCGGTTTGTGTCTTGTGTGTAAAATGAGTTTAAAGCTGAGGTTTGCTATAATTGACATTGAAGTGCCTAAAGCTAATCTAGTCAGACTCTATAAACAGAACCGTAAACTAAATAATTCAACAATATTTTAAAATAAATTTTATAAAATTTTTAAAGATTATTAATAAATTTCAAATACTAACTTTAGAAATAAGCAAAAAATTGTTAAATTAAATATTTAAAAAACATTAGAAAAAACAATTTAAAAAAAAAGAAAACAATTATATAAATAAATAAAATAAAAAATGTTAACACAAACAATATAATAAAAATTATTTTGTTATATATAAACAATTTTAAATATATACATATATATATGTATTAAAACAAACAAACACAAATGAAATGCAATAAAATTAAATTTTTATATATTGTTGAAAATTTTCTTTTCAATTTTAAGTATTTAAAAAATTGCAAACAAAACCAAAAAAAAACAAAAATTTGATTTATATAATTTAAAAAAAAAATTATATTTGCAATTTTAAGTTTTACAAAAAATGCCATAATCTAAACAAAAATAATTTAAAGCCAAAAAAGAAATTTTAGTACATATTGGAAGCAAAAGTTAAGTAACTAAAAAAATAAACATGTTTCACATTTAAGCACAATTTTGTTGTTGTAAACATCAGAAAGTTGTACAGCTCTGTTTTATTGAGTGTCCTTTGCATTGGGTTTACAGCTTCATTTCATTGCATGTCCTGGCTCTAAGGGACACGCGCTCTCTAAGCAGTCTTGAATGAACGACAAATCGGAATCTCATAATGTTTCCATCTCAATGTTTGCTTCATCTTCAACTCCTTTCTTTTTTTTTTCGACTTCCAGTTTAAACAATAACAATAATTTGTAAATAAAATAAAAAACAATGCAGAGTATAACAGTAGATGATGGATCCTTTAGCCGAGCACTAGCTGTGCTCGTACTTGCAGATGACCGCAAACATCTTGTCGCCACCCAGATACTTGGCCAGCCAGCGATTCTTGACCACGGCCAGCTTGAGGGTCTCGCAGGCGAACTGGGCATGCAGATTGGTGTGTAGCGCCCGGCCCATGCCCTCGATAACAAGCAGATCAGTCTCATTGGCAGCTATGGCGTCGCACAGTTCCCGGGGCAGTGTGCGCATGTCCAGGCAGGGTCCGCTCTGTCCGTTCGCGTACACCAGCAGGCGACCCGAGCGCCAGGCGCTGTCCAAGACATCACACTGGCAGGCACAATCGTCCAGCAGTTCGCTCAGCTCCCGACTGGTCACATCGTTCAGTGAGGGCTCACTGTTGGCGCAGAGCAGCACCTTGGTGCCACGTCGCAGCAGCTCGCGCACGAAGGGCAGCACTCCGAGCACCACATCCACACCGCTATTGTCCACGAAGACGACGGCGCACTTGTGCGCCGGACTCAGGTGCAAGCGCTGTAACCACGCATCTAGATTGTCGAGCAGCCAAGGCCGCTGCTCGATACGCTCCAGCGCCGCATGCAATCCGAAATTGCTGTCCTGCTCCAGAATGTTGGCTATGGCCTGGGCGCCCCAGTCGAACATGTTGCCTGCCAAAACACCGCGCACCAGCTCTGTCCAGCGCTCATCCTCGTTGACAATGTCGTCGATCTCCTGCAGGCGCTGCTTCAGCCTCGCCTTGGCTGAGGCGTTCTCCTGCTGCTTCTGCCTCAGCCAAGGATCCGTGAAGCCGTAGCGCCTGAGCATCGTCTCGTTTAGCTTGAGCAGTTCGCTGGTGCCAAGCACCATTTTGCCCCGATTGTTGGCTATGTTGTTCTGATGCTCCTCCAGCTGGCGCAGATATGCGGCCTGGAACTGTGCCGCCCGCTGCTCAGCCGTCGCATCGTCCAGCTGACTGTTGGCTGCCTGTTTGGCAAATTTGCCAACCAATTCGCGAAAGCAGGGAAACCAGTAGGCCGCCGCCTTAGCATCTGTGTTGAGATCTAGCGTGTCAGGCTGATAATTTGCGACATCCTGCAGAAGCGTACAGCTGTGCATGTTTCGCGTGAACAGTGAGCGGTTGTAACGTAACAAAATGTTGACGGCCGTCTTGCTGCTGTTTGTGTTGCTGTTGCTGTTGCCGTTCGTTGCTTTCCACTGCGCACTAATATTATAATGCCTATCGAATGTAAATTCGTTTCGTTTCGTTTTCTATCTTCTTTTTTTATCACAACCGTCGCACATTGGACAGCACTGGCAGGGTAACAACAAACGCATTTTGCAGCAAACAGCTGACAAAAAAATGCGTAAACATGTGAATGGCAAGTGCGAAGTAAGCTGTGTGTTTACCAGCTGAAACAATGCCATTTAATTTACTGAAACATATTCATTTGACATTTCGTATTATTTCATATTATTTCTTTTACATATTCTAAGAATATTTTTATTTATCAGTCATTTGTTTACTATTTTCAAATACACAAATCATTGCCGCCTAGGCGCACTTCACAGCATTCAGCTTTATTCTGTCTTCTTCAAGCAAGCGCAGCCTACTTCACGTCATGGCGTTGACAGTCCGTCTCTTTCCTGTTGAATTTTTTGACAAATCAACAACTTAAAAATGGTACGAATTAACAAAAATCGTAAAATTTGCAAGCAATCGTTGATTTTTGTTAACTTAAATTACTGTTGAATGATAAAGCAAACAATGTGGCATTAGTTGACAATGTAATTTGTGTGCTAAAATGCTTCAAATTATTCTAGTGCTTGACTTAATACTAAAGCTGTCTTATCTTATATTCTAAACAGGCCAAGCGCACCAAGAAGGTTGGAATCGTAGGTAAATATGGTACCCGTTATGGTGCCTCGCTGCGTAAGATGGTCAAGAAGATGGAAATCACGCAGCACAGCAAATATACCTGCTCTTTCTGTGGCAAGGTAAGCATGCATTTAATTCGCATTTAATGTTCAAGTTTCGAAATTGAAATTGTTCTCGCCTTCTAGGATTCCATGAAGCGCGCCGTCGTTGGCATCTGGTCATGTAAGCGTTGCAAGCGCACCGTTGCTGGCGGTGCCTGGGTGTACTCCACGACCGCTGCCGCCTCAGTGCGCTCTGCCGTGCGTCGTCTACGTGAGACGAAGGAACAGTAAAACACAACACAACTTAATGCTCCGTTACGTTTAAAAGTTCCCGTAGTTTTATAGACAAAACGCAATTTTTCTGTGGTTTGCGCCGCGCCGGTCGAAAGAAAAGTTTTGCTTTTACCCTGTAAAAGCATAAAGTGAAGAAAAGAAAAAAATAAATAAAAAATGGTTTTTACTTTCGCAGAGTAAAGCAAAAATAGTGTTTTCATTATACCCTGCACTAAAATAGTGAAAGTGGTCGTTGTACTATATGTGGCATTTTACATCATATGATCCTGCTCAGTCTATTTTTATCTATTCTCAAATTTGACAAAATCAGTTTTGGATATCATCTTCAACTTGTATAATTAATCTATTGCAATTCCAAAAGTATTTTCTATACAAAGCAAATGCTTGAATTTGCGAAAGCTTAAACTGTAGTGTAGGGTATTTTCTAGTTCGTCTAAATATATACTTTTAGAGTATTAACTAAATAAAAACAACTCAAAATTATTCATTGTTCGGGAATTAGGCATAGGGCGTTTTCCAGTCGTAGCACCTGGTTTTAACGATAATATCTCAGTATGATTTTAGTCTTATATATGAAGCTTATTGAAATATTTATAAGATTGCCTTTATTTCATTGTATATTCTAGTCGAACATGTATATACTACATAGTTCATGCAGCTTTTATAGAGGCAATAGGAAGTAACTATACTTTAGATATAGATCTTCACCTACACCTGATTGACTCTTGATGCTTATAGGCTTTGTTAGATAAGCTCAAATATGATGTTTTATGTCTGGCTATTCTTTATAAGATTCATATCTTATATACATACACACAAGACGTAGCTACCCTTGCCCAAGAAAGTTCTATAAATACTGAGTAGATAGGCAAACTGCTAGAATTACCATTTTTACTATTTGCAGAAGATTCAGCATTCGACCGCCCAAAGCTAATCATTCTTAGTGTTAGCCAACACTTCCCATAACTTGATTCAGCTAGAATGATTCACAGAGCAAAGCAAAGTTCTGTGTTGGCTAACGCCTAAAAAAACTGAATTCAGCTAAAGGTTTGCTGAACAACCGACTTGAAAAACAATTTAAATTTATTTTGTTTATTTTTTGTTTTATTTTTTTTCTTGTCATTTTTTATTTATAAAATTTAAAAAGTTTCTAATTAAACAAAAAAATTACATCTTACAACTTGGTGGCTTGTTATATAGAGTATATAACTTGTTTTCATTTCTGTTTTGTTGTTGGGAGATTTCACAATTTATAAACAAATTACAAATTATAAATATCTATATATATTTAGCTAAACTAAATAGGAGATTGTGGAGGATGCTGGCCAGCCTGTTGCAACTTGATTGAATCTTGTTTATGCTAAAATTAAAATTGCACCGTCACCAGTTAAACGTATATATATATATAACTGTATATATATACTCTATTTTTTGTTTTGTTAAAAAATTAATTTAGCTAAAGTTTTACTTGGCTTTTATAGGTTTGTATATATGTATACATATATATATGTGTGTGTATGCGGGTGGATAAATTTAATTTTCATATTTGTTTCGATAATGTTTGAATCAGGTTTTTTTTAGTTTTGGAATACTTGATTAAATATTTACACAACAGCAAAAATAGCATAAAATTTGAGCACAATTTGTTGTTACATTTTTAATTAGTTTTTTATAATTAGTTTTTAAGAGCTGTTGGTGTTTTCTTTACTTATTTACTTTCGACTAAGTCTAAAACTCTAAATTCGAACTTAGACAAATATTTTTATAGTACATTTTATTTTATTATTTTTTTAAATTTGCTTTACACACACAATTATATATATATATATATATATTTATATATGTGTATATAAATAATTGTTTTAAATGTATATTTTTTATAGCTACTCTGTACATTAGTTTATATATATATAGGTATGTATACTCATATCATTTTATAAATATATCTGATATATATATATCTGATGTAGGTCTTATTTAAATACTTTTTTACACTGTTTATGATATGCGTGCATTTAATTTTTAAAATTTTAAGAATTTTTGTTTTTTGTGATTATGATCTGAGAAGCTTTCCTTTAAATTTGTCTTTCTTGAAATTTATGATATGCAGCGCAATTTTGTTTTTTTTTTTTTTTTGTGATTTTTTAACAAAGTTTTTCATTTGGTACAAAGCGAAAGAAAATTTCAAAACAAAACAAGAAAGTTGTAACTTAAATATTAAATATATATATCTTTATATTATATTATATAAATATATATATTTATAAAACACAACGCTTGATAGTTTTTTATTAGCTAGGGGAATGTGCGAGCTGCTTCGATTTATATATACTATATACACATATACATATGTGTATATATATGTATATACATATAGCTTACTCCATTGCTGCTATGACACATATTTCATATTTTTATACTCGTTCACGCTCATGAAAAGGGTATACTGGATTTGTGCAATCTTGGCCAATAAGAAAATACAATATCTGCTTTAATAAATGAGCTCTCATATAGGCAAGCAAAAATAAATATATATACTATGCTGGGAGAAAAGTTAATATCTTACAAACTTGCTCTTAGCATTCTTGAACTATTTTTCTGATACATGAACGAGTATTAAGCAGTCGAAATTGCCCGACTGCAACTTGCTTTCTTGCTTTATATTATAATTATTATTATTATTTCTCTTTCTTTTTTTTTTTGTGAAGCACAATGTCATTTAAATGCCAATTTATTGGTACTTGGTCGGGGCTAGTTAAATATATATATATATATACTACAAATCTATGCTTTATATATATACACACACGCACGCACGCATACACATTGATTGGGAAGACATTCGGCACACACACGCATACAACAGAAATAACTATCAACTTAGAGCTACAGAAAACTTAGTTAAAAACACACACACACAAAAATGCTGCTCCATCTGCATGTCCTGCTGCTCCTGCTACGGCTTCTAATTCTGCTCCGACTCCTTCTACTGGCAACTTAGTTAACATACTTTTATAAACACAAATTGGAAGTTCTTCAGTTATTAGTTTTTAGTTGTGGTTTGTAGTTATCTGTTTAGCTATTAGCTAGTGCGCCTGCCACTTGAACTTGGACTCCATCAGCCACTGCTGTCCCTTGGAGTAGTTGCAGGGCCGCAGCAGCGGCGTGCTTGCATCATCTCGTGTGGCACGTTGCAAGCACTGACCCGTATTCGTATGTCTTATCCACTTCTCCTGGAACATAAATCGAATTTAGTATCCATTCTCATGAATATTTATCCAGCACTTACCTCTGCATCGTATACCCATTCCTGATTGCCGCCCATATTGTGACAGCGCACCATATTCACTGGCCCATTCGAGCTGGCCGCATCCAGGCACAGATCGTCGGACATTATCTGCTGCCGCTTCGTATAGGCAAACACCTGATTGCCGCCGAGGCCATGGCAATAGCTGCTGCCCACCTTTTCATTGTATTTACGACCCATAGTGTCTAGGCAGGTTTCAGTCTCTGCATTGCGTATCTATTGAAAAAATATATATTCATTAATATTAATTCAATACTAATAATCAGAATCCCTGAGCTGTAGCACAGTGCAATAGTCAATAAATTAATACTTACCTCGCCCAGGTAATAGTAATCCAATGGCATTAAGCTTTCAGGATAAACGTTCTCCAGATACCAACGGAAGCTTTTGCATTGCAAACGTTCACGCAAAGCTTTACGATCACTAACATCTCCAGCTGAAGCTTTGCGAGCGCCTAAATTGATTCCGAATTGGATGTGGAAGAGAAAGACAGAGACGAGAGAAGAGCAGAATGGGAAGCTATTTAGTAAGCTTTCAGGAGAATAACTGTAAGACATCTATGTTAGTGTGCGTGTGAGTGTTTTTTGAAGCTACAATCGTGTTGGTTAACAGTTACATATATACAGACTAAGTGCGATTCAACAAAAGCAAGCCAAAGTAGAGTACAGAGCAGAGCTTTCTCTTCAAAAAGCTTTAAAAAACGGCAAATATGTGCAAATATACAAATGTAGTTAATATATGTAAATTGATCTATACAAATCATGCAACATAATCGATATATACTATGTACAATAAAATTTATAGTCAACAGCTACGCAGCAATTATAGCCTAAAGCTAACAACACAAGGGATATTTTAATTTAAAAACATTTCACGGAATACCCTTAATCAAATAGAAAATACGAGCTAAAATGCATGAGTGTCGGAGAGCGAGGGCGGGACATTAAACAGGCGTCGTGTGGGTGTGTTTCGAGTTTCTGTTTTTTGGACAAAACAATATACAAACCAAAGATTAGAAAACTATATAGACATAACAGAACCTTCGGGAGTGAGCGAGAATGGGAACAAAACGTAGACATAAAGAAGAAAAGTCAAGAAAAAACAATGGACTTCTACTAAAAAACACAAAAAATAAGTAAGAATGGTGCAGCCGATCGTGACCGACTGCATAATACTCGTTCACAGCCTAAAAAAAAATAATTATATAGGTATAGTTCCACTTATATAGAGTTCTCTTTAATTATTAATGTTCCTGTAATTTGAAATATTTAGTTTACAAAGACAAAGACATAGATAGCCTTAACCCACATATATTTTTATCACTATATAGTTTCAGTCTAGACTTATCTCTTTATGTATTACAAAATTTCAGTTATATAAATATAAATGTAATTCTCATTTAAATCTAAAGACTATAGATTCAATATATCAAGTCCTAGGCTTAAGCCTATTCACACAGGACAGACGAACGGACTTTTTAAAGGCAAATCACACGCAACTAATATTCTCCTTTTCACTTTGTGAACGAGTATACGAAGAAAAACACTCAATTAAACAAATATACAGGGTGATCTTTTAAAGAGGGTTTGTGGGTGGGTGATGGGTGGGTTTTGTTTATTACTTGGCCATGCCATATATCATATATATAGAAAATATATATATGAATAGTAGAATATAATTAAATTATATAATATTTATATATATATATATATATGTGTATAGTATATAGACAGACAATTGCACAATGCAGAGCGTGCTGCTTGCACAAGAAATATATATAAATAAATATATATATATATAGATGAAACAGAAACTATATATATATATATATAATAGGTATAATAGATAGATAGAGAGACAGAAAGAGAGTAAGGCAGAAAAGCAGTTGAGAGAGACAGACAGATAGAGTAAGAAGTTGCATTCAGCGAGAGTTTTGATTTTTGTTAACCTGGATAAAAACTGTAGTAGAACTCTTTCCAGTCGTCCAGCCAAACCTCAACCAGACGCGCATTGTTATGATTAACAATCTCCGTCGTACCGCCCGGGAAGGTATATGGGGTTGATTTACGAAAGACATGACCAACTCGGGAACAGGGCGCTATCTCAAGCAGGCCGCCGCACATCCAAACCTGGACACAGGGCACCAATAATCAGTCAGAGTTCAGTTAGTCGGGTAGTGTTAACATACAAAATTGGGTTAGGGAGAAAGAAAGAAAGAGAGAGAGAGAGAGAAAGTGTGTAAGATAGAGATAAAGAGAGGGAAAGAGATAAGAGTTGTACACATATATATTCAGATATTCAGAGTTGGGCGGACTGATGTAAAGTCTGCATAGAGCCAAGCGCAAATATTGACCTGAGTTGAAGCTGTACCTAGGGAGCTGAAAAAGGGGCGAAACTGTGTGAGAGCGAGGGATGGGTAAGCAGTTGGGGATGAGTAAAAGTTCACTTAATTAGCTTAGGAATTTAAACGAATTGAGTACTCTTGAAATATATATAACATATAATATATATAGATAATATATAGAGTTACAACTCGTTATGTTATAGAATACACGAGTGCAACGCGTTACTCGATATAGCTAGTAACTTGTATTTACCGCTAAAACTTAAGTCGAGTAATCGAAGAAGGATTAAAATGCAACGAGTAACGAGTACCTATATATAGAGTAACGATTAGTTAATCGTATAAGCAGACACATAACGACTAGCTTTAATAAGCAATAGTTGTAACAAACAACTAACGAGTACTTATAGCGAGTAGCTCAACATAAGTAAACAATTTGTAACGGATAGCAATAAGCGAAAAAGCATCATGGCGAGTAAAGCTTAGCGCTAGCGCGAGTAGCTGCATATCGACGAGTGTCTTCCTCGCCTCAACTAGCAATGCAGGCAAAACTCTTTAAGCCGAGTTCAATGCTGCAACTGGAGTGGCCAAAACGTGAGTCCAACAATCCTAGCCCACAACAAGAGAGGGGGAGGGGGACAGATAGAGACGCCTAAGTAAATGTAACGAATAGATATATATATAAATATTAAAAAAAATAGCAATAAATTAAAATTATACTAAACAACTTAAGCATAAAAACTAAGCACTAAAATATTAAATACCAATTCGTGTAAAAAATACATAAATATTAAAATTAAGTTTAGTATAGCTTAAAGGAAAGTAATACTCAGTAATCGATGAGTGTTATCGAGTAATGTATTATTTGTATTATTCAAAATTTTCTGATTTTTTTTTTTTAATTCTTTTTGGGTTAGTTTTTAGTTAATAACAAAAAGTTCGCGCTTGGCTGTTGCCCTTGGCGTCTCTCGATTAGACAACAATTTACGAAACATTTAGAAGTTAAAAGAAAATTTTTAAATTCATATTTATCAATATACTAATTATGTTAAAGAAATAAAAAGTATATATGCCAGATTTTGTTTGTTTGGTTAAGCGGCGACAGAGGCATTAGCTTTTCTGTCTGTTTCTTTTTTTTTTTTAGTATTAGTATTACATATATTCTGTGTGTTACGATACATTACATAATATTAATGTAGTATATATAGTTAGCTAGTTATATATATTATATTTATATGGATATATATTTCGATATATTATTCAAATGTTTTGTTAATTATGCTCAAAGTTATGTTCATGGTTTGTTTCTTGCTTTTTCTGATATTGTTTGGTTGTTGTTGTTGTTTGTGTTTTAGTATATTTTTAGTATTTTGTAGCGCTTCTAAGTTTTGTTTGGAAACTGTTTACAAAATACTCTTGCAGATAATGGGATTTACAGAGAATATATAATACAAATATATATTTCCAATCTTAAGCTTTTGTGGAGATCTCTGCATTCACACGGATAGACGAACGACAAACGAGCATCGTTAAATCAACATTTTCACAAAACCTATATACCCTACTATCACATTTTTATTATGTTCAGGGTATACAGAAATATATAGATATATAACAAAAGCTGTTATTCTTGATGTTAATGATTGAACCGGATATTGCTTAATATATCTCACACTTTCAGTGTATTCAACTTTGTCGATTAGTCATAAACTAGAATCCTATCTATATATATATTTATCTCTATCTGCAAGAGTATTTGAGCAGCGGCAAGCCGAGCTTAACTTTTTGCTCTATGGTTAACTTTGTTTAAAATTCGTAGTATTTTTTTTTTTTAATTTTTAGTAATAAGTGGAAGCCAATTAAAAAATGTATAGAACAAATTCAAGTGTTAGATGCGCATTAATATACTAAAATTATGTAAGAGTTAAGGTTTTGTTATTGTTTTAATTTGAATTGAACTGAATGTGGTTGGTAAAAAGTGTTGTTGTTTGTTGTCAATGTAATTTTGTTTGTTGTTTGGTATTTTCGGTATTTTTTTTTTTTTTTTAGCGAACCTGTGCTCATTGCATAATAGAAATCACGCCACTCGTCCAGCCATACCTCGGCCACCCGCGCCGCATTATGCAGCACAATTTTGGCCACGCCTCCCGGGAAGGTGTACGGCGATTTGTCACGGAACACGTGACCCACATGCGAGCAGGGTATAATTTCTAAAATGCCACCGCATTGCCATATCTGGAGAGTTGTCACAGAATTTGGTATATTTTGAGTGTTTCGTTGTTTGTTTGTTTGTGATTCGATTTTTTTAATTTTTAAAATTATATTAGAAAAAAAAAACATAAATTAAAAATTAAAATCTGACTCAAATCAGGCGCAGAGTAAATGAAAAATGAAAAATAATAATAATCAATATTATTATTAGATGATAAATGTAGGCAAATGGGCAACACTTTTATTTTTGCGGCTTGGCTTGGTAGCTGTAAGAACGAATAGAAAAACGATAGAAGGAAAATATTTAATTATATTTGGCCTTACTCTAAACGACATTTCCAAATTTTCACCACCCCAGATGTCCATGCCCTCGTCATAGGAGCCAATCTCATAGAAGTAATCCTTGTCGATCGAGAACAATCCACCAGCCATTGTCGGCGTCCGCAATGGAGCTGTGCGATCATTATTCCGTCTCGCCATCTCACGCTGTGGCACACGATACCTGAACGAATAGAGAATAGGATTAACATACAAGTTGAATAAAGGAAATCTTAAGAATCTCTAGATCACACCAAGGCTATGCTGGCACGTACCATCTAAAGTTGAGCTTCCAGTTGAAGCCGCCCCACGTTGAATCCGATGCGGTTATATACTCAAACGTATCATCCGAGATGACATCGATGATGGGGCAGACCACAGTGCGACGATTCTGCACGATGCGGGCGAGCAGAGGCTCCAGCCAGCCCTCAGTGCATTCACAATGGGCATCCAGGAAGGTGATCACCTCACCTGTGACATGCTCAGCGCCAAGGAGACGAGCACGTATCAGGCCCGAGCGTTTCTCTGTGCGCAGCACAAATGTACGCACAGGCAATTTGGCCACATAATCCTCCAGCTGTTTGCCAAGGAAATCTGGAACAGTAAAGTAAGATGTTAAAATAGATGAACAGTCATAAAAATACTGAATATACAATATACACATTAAATAAAAGCAAATGCAACAGGTTCAATTCGAATACGCTAAGCGCCAGTGCGAGAGAGATGGAGCGTTGCTTTTACTATTTCAACAGACAGCAAGACTTACGCATGCACACACTCTAGAGCCCGCCTGTACATGCATAAGCAATAATGTGCTTGTATTGCTTAAGTATGCACAGACGGATTCAAGTGTGTGTGAGTGCTCAAGAGAGGTACATATATTGCACAAACGTACCAACGCTTGCATACTCTATCTAAAAATAATCGTGCAAGAAGTGAACATCTTATACGAGCGTATCAAACGGTTTAACACTCTAAAGCGACGCAAGCAGAGAAGAGTACATATATTGCACAAACGCACCAACGCTTGCATACTCTATCTAAAAATAATCGTGCAAGAAGAGAACATCTTATACGAGCGTAGCAAACGGTTTAACACTCTGAAGCGACGCAAGCAGAGAAGAGTAGGTAAAAACAAAGTAATATAGCGGGACCATATAAGAGAGAGAGAGAGAAAGGCAGCGAGCTGGCTCGCTCACACTACGTCCCAATGGCACTCAGGTTCCGTTGTGCATTAGGAGCGAACGAATACACCATGAGAAGCAAATACAAACTTTTGGTGAGGGGGGATGAAGATAAGTTTGTTCTAGCTGTTTCAGCTGCATATGTATGCAACGCTGAATGTTTAGTTACTTACCTCGCTCACTGGCATCGTCCACAAGTATGATTTCCTTTAGCAGAGAACGCGGCGATCGATTGATTACGCTCCACACAGTGCGTAGTAGGGTGGTCCACGCCTCATTATGGAAGACAATAACAATTGAAGTAGTAGGCAGCTTTGAGGGATAGTGTTTGTGGCGACAGCTAGAAAAAGTATAATGATAAGGATTATTATAATGAAAATAATTATTATTATAGCAAGCTTAAGTGACTGTACTCTGCTTTTAAATATATTTCAACTATGAAATTCAATACAGTTTCGTTTATATACATTTGCACTTCAATATCTATAGGGTATTCTCCCTCCTCTTTTCTCACTTACTTTTCGTGTCGTACATCTGTTAGCGAGCGATTCAATGAGATCATATCGCTGGCCAATAGATTGAATTGATTCTCCTTGAACTTCTCCTTCATGAGATCCTTCATATCTGCGGGTATTTTAACGGGTTTGCCCATTTCACCGGGCTTACCCCGCGCCTCTCGCACTGTGGGCGCTTGGAACCACTTCTTCAGGACAACACTGCGATAGGTCATCGAAATGCCACCCGAGACAAAGCCCTGACCCATTATGGGTGCTGGACCTCCACCATTATCCTCACCATCCAATGACTTTTCGGTATTTATTTCATTATCATTAACGAGCTGATTGTCGTCCGCCAAACGCTCAGCGTTGGGTAGCTAGAAAGAAATAGACAAAGACATCAGTTTAAAACAGATTCTATATATACGATATATATGTAGCTTACCTCAACATCATATTCGCCGGCTCGCCTGCAACGCCAGCCATCCTTACCAATGCAATCCGAATAACGGGCAATGAGCACAAAGTCAAATATCACCCAGACCAGTGAGGTGAGCAGGACAATGCGACAGGTGTTTGAGCGCATGCGTCCGCGCATCTTACGTGTGAATGTTTGCAACGTCATGTTATCTATATATATGTATGTAAGTGTGAATGCTGCACGCTTGTCAAACTGTTAACTGTCAAAATTTAATATTGCAAGACAAATTTAATTTCTTTGCTGTCAGTCGTTCGGTTTAGCAGCAATCAGCTTTTGTCTGTTTCGGGCGTAGCTCAACTCAATGCTCGCTCATGTTAACTTATTGCAGCAAACTGCTTTTGTCTGTCTGGCAAAGGCTACTCTCAATGCTCACTCATGTTAAAGCACTGTTAAGTTGAGTGTTTAGGATATGTGAATGTTGCTGTTGCTGCTTCTGCCGCTGCCGTTAGTCGTAAATGTTAACAGTATAGAACTTTTCTTATCAGACTTTTAGTTTAAGATGCGCTGCACTTCCCATGAATTGCTTTTAATTTGTTGTTGCTGCTATTGTTGCTGTTGCTGCTGCTGTGGTTGTTGTTGTTGTTGTTGTTGTTGTTGATTTGGCACATTTGTGTAGCAGTCGCTCTCTCTCTCTCTCTCTCTCTTTCCCGATGCCTCCTTCTCATGCTACGCAGAGTCAAGCGGCTGCTGCTGTTGTTGTTGCTGTTGCTTAACTAGTTGCCCCTCTTGTGGCATCCTCTCCGATACGCTCCTGTCGCTCCCGTCGACTCCCGCTGCCAGCTCATAGCCCCCCAATAACCTGTTTGTTGTTCGCCCCTTCCTCTTCCTTTTATAAGTCTCTGAAAGACCTTGAGAAACAAGTCAACTGTAAAGAAAGCAAAAGAAAAAAAAATCAACATTAATAAATATTCGACGAGACAAACAACAAAAAAATACCATAAAATTATAATTTACGTATGTATGTAAATATATGTCTAAAGCGAAAATGAAAGTTATATTCGTTGAGATTACGAGTTTTGGTCAAACAATAAATTGTTAACGCTCTGTTCAATGACGAACTCTACTTGAAAAATGACTTGCAATTATTTTCGAATTCAAGTCAAACTTCAATTCAAAAATTTTTATTGTTTTTAAAAGAAAAGAAATTGTTTCATATATATTTGTTAAATACCAATAAATCATATAAGACCTTTCCAATTATAGAGGAGTAACGAAAACTTTAAATAAGAAATATGCAATACGTAAAGATGTTGAAAACGTATTCTGCTGTTAACTAACAGTACGCTTTTATCTTATAAGATCCAACTAATTGCAAAATATTTAGCAATAAGAATTATCCCTCTGATATTAACAATTCCCCAATAATAAGTTGCAAAGTCAACTTTCTGTTAATTTGTTAAGGTGTTTACTCAGCTGTTTGCTAACAGTGCACATTCATCTTATAAGACTGTGTGAAGTACACAAATTCCAACTAGCTGTAAAATGCAAAAGCAATAGGAATTTCTCCCTTAAGCTTATCGCAACAATTTCCTACTGAGATTTCTTGGAATTTTTCACAACTGCAAAATTTTTGTCAATAAATTGAATACAATGGAGCAAAACGAAACATTCAAATGGCATTTTCTCTAATGTCAACCCAAGCCACAAAATCCTCAGAAGCATTTTACAAAAAAAGGAAGAAGTAAAAGAAGACACAAATTGGTACCCAAATTCCATTGACAAAGGTCATAGTCGCAGCGCTCCTAAAAATACCACAATACAACAGCAGCAGCAAAAAAATGGTTAAAACAGACTAACGGAAACCGGCACCAAAACGAGATGTCAGAGGCGACTCGAATCATGTGAAAATGTTACAACGTTGACTTATTGACTACAAATATACCCTATAAGAACATGAAGCAAATGATTACAGCTGCTTCATTCACTAATGTCAGAAAATGTCTGACATTCTAAACATAAAACAATTCAAAAATATCTATTAAAGTTTCATTCACTGATGTAATTAACAGACATTCTAAACAGAAATCAATTCGAAGAAATCTATTTAAATTTCCATATATCCAATAGGCACTGCAATGCATCAATGGGTATCACGAAAAAGCGCAACAACTCTTAACGGTATTTTTTTCGTCTTCTTTTTGCGCACATAACATGCATTTGAATCATTCATAAGGCATGCGACGAGTGCCAAAGCTGCGCCTAGATATCATGATACGGCAGCGCAAGCGAGAGAGATTGATGCATAGAGTGAAGGATGAGAGAGAGAGAGCGGGTATGCATAAGCGCATACCAAACCAGTTTCCTATACATACATACATAGCACGATGCACGCACACGTCAAGCGCTTGTTGAGGGAGCTAGAGAGAGCAGAGTGAGGAGAGAACAGTTAGTTGAAAGGGCAAAGCTGTTAAAATATGCAGTTGCATGTGCAGAGCAGCGAATGATGAAGAGCGCGGCGAAGTGGGCAGAGCAAAATAACGAAGTGGCAAATGACAGGCAGACCTAGCAGCGTTGCCAGAGTGTCCTTCAGTATGAGCCACAGGACAAGTTGTCAATAATGCACTCAATAACAAAGATACAAAACGAGTTTCGAGCTCCACACTGAGAAAAAATAAATCAATTTTAATTAATACAAAAAAATACAATAAAATAGAAAGTATAATTTAAAATGTGATTATTAATAATTTATTTAAGGTTTTTTTTTTTTTTTTTTTTTTTTTTTTTTTTTTTTTTTTTGTATAATGTTTTAAACTTTTTTTTGAAACCCATTTTTTGTAGTGTAGTGTACGTTCATATGTACATTCAGATGTCTGCCTGAACGTTTTAATAATTTTTGCAAAAGCTTTTTGTGTAATGCTGCTGTCACATTTCGTTTAATATATTATTTACAAAGTCCTTTAAAAAAACTGCATTTAAATTATTTATAACAATATAAAACCACGTATTCCAATTAATCAATCTGTTTTTTTTTTTTCGTTGCTCTTTAATTTATGAATAATTTATGCAACAATTTTACGCAATTGTGAATCAAACAAAATAAATTATTCATATTCATATTTGTATAGCTAACGGTGATATGATAATTTAAATTCAAATTAATTGAAATGTCAAAATTTGCTAATTCTATTGCTGTGCTGTGCAACAATTAGCACATTCACTGTAAAAGGCGTTTCATGAAAGTAAGAAGTCTTCAAAAAGTCTTCTTCCTAAACAATGCCTGTTAATTGGACTGTTAATCAACAGCTAATCACTGTTAACAGGCGTGGGCAAAAGATAAATATCTAATGCTCTACTGTAATCAATGCAAACAGCTTATTGGTTCTTACACTATTAACGTTAACAATATTAATAAAGACCCATTTATCACCTAATTATAATTCAATTCAAATCAATTGAGGCACAGCAGCAGAACACAAAAACGACAAATCAGCAAATGCTCTACACACAGCGAGAACAACAATATTAACAGCCTCAATGTAAACAGCCGCAGTGTAACAGACAGAGAGAGAAAAAGCAAACGTGCAGTAATAACAATTGACGAGCTATGTGTGTGTGTGTGTGTGTATTTCTGCATGGGTGTATGCGTGTGGGCGCCGTTTGTGAACTGCCGCTGCCGCTGTTATTGTTGCTGCTTTGATTTGTATTTATCGCGTTTTCTCCTTTTCACTTTGATTTCGTGTTGGTGTGAGTGCCTTGTGCTGATAAGCTCTTGTTGTGTTCAGCCTTCAATTTTAGTAACAAAGTTTTGCTAGCAATGCTGCACAACGCGCGTAAATTAAATTTTGTATTTTAATTAAAAGTCGGACAGCGCGTCGCACAGTGTTTCGGAAAGCTGTCAAAGTGTAATAAATTGAAACGACGTCGTGCTGCTGCTCACTACACACACACACACACACTCAGTCTAACGCCAACATCTCACCCATAGACTCTCACTGCCTGACCCGTCACACTCTCTCACACTCTCTTTCTCTTCCTCTCGCGTACACACTGTGCGCGGCGGAAGCAAAGTTTTTTTTTTTTTTAAGAGAGCAGCGACTGTTGCTAGAGCTGTTTATGGCTACTGATAAGCGTGTCTACTGTAGGCGTGGTACACTGTACACGTGTGCATGAGTGTGTGTGTATGAATGCGTGGCACTTGTAGCACACTTTGACATGTTTTTGCTTGTGGAGTGCTCAGCGGCGTTCACTTTAAACGCCCCACAACAATTAATTTGATGAAAATCTGTGTCAATTTCATGTGAAAAGCTTTGACGCCAAAGATAACAGCACATTAAAGGAAATACAGTTGTTTATTGAAAGGGAAATAAATAAAAATAACTGATATGGTCTTCTTGAATTTTTATTGTTGGGTTATTTAATCATGATCAAAATAGCTATTTTTTCCGCATTTTATGTCTGCTATTTAGGAAACGGCTTGATTTTCTTTGAAAAAGTAGCGAAAAAATAGCTAGATTACATTTTAGCTGCATCATCAGTCATTTAAAGCTGTTAGCGACATTCCAGCCACATGGGCAACACTGACACATGGCTATGACAACTGAGCAGCCAATAACGGTTTAAAAAAAGCTGTTTGAGCAATTTATTAATGAATTGGCGAGCTGGCATGTTGGCAAAGGTCGCGTCAAGTGGCTGGCGGCTTGTTTTACAAATACACCAACAACAATAACAACAATTACAAATGAAATTGTAACAGAAAATGCAATTAAGCAACGGCAAAACAAAAAGCACAGTGAAACACAACCATTCGCAAATGTCAGCAATTAAGCTCAATTAATGAAATTGTCAAATTGTGTAATTTGAAAAAAAAAAAAAAAAAAAAAAAAAAAAAATTAATAAATAGTTACGGCGACTAGAGACCCCTGAACGACGATTATGATGATGGTCAACTGTTTCCCATGGTACAAATAAAATTAAATTATGTGAAATGAACATGAAATCAGTAAAGAAATTATGCTGTTCATTGTATAAAATCGATTTACAACACTGATTAAAATGTCCAAAAATTATTCCCAAATGATCCACGTAATGGAAACGGAGAGCACAAATAATTAATAAATTTTGCTATATAGTTGCCTTAGAGAATCCACATGCCACATGTGTAAAACCGGCATTACAATCCACATTCCTTACATTCCACATTTATAAATATCCTGCAGTAGTTTAGCATCATAAATCCAAACTAAATTTCCCACATGCTTAATATCACCTTACCCACAATTTATTATTGGAACAACAAATGCAACACATTTATTTGCACACACACACACACACATACTCCAACATACTTTCCACATGCCAAACGCATTCACACACAAATAAATTCATCATTCGAATGCTGACGCCGCCGCCAGCGAGCTACCAAAATAAATCACTGGGCTGTTAAGCCGAGCGCAAAACACATTTTGTATAATTAAGCACGCGCTGAGAAATACAAACACCAGCAGAAGCACAAGCACAAGCACAAGCGCAAACAACACCACGAATGGGGAACAAAAAAAATCCCACATAAAAAAAAAACCGCTTTTTTTTTTGGGTGAGAGCAAAAACACATCAAAAGCCGCACCCGCATGCATTCAGTACCCAACAGAGCACAAGTGAGAGAGAGAGGGCGAGAGTGGGGGAGAGAGTTTTGCTGTATAGGCTGGCCATGCACTTGATGCGTTTCAATGATCCGTGATGGCCAAACGCCAGATGAGAACATACTGAGCCGCTTATTGTAGGAGTAGAGAAAAGCGAAGCGGAGCGGGAGCAGAGATCACGCACACAAATAAAATTTATTTCAAGTAACATGCTGGCAATACACAGTGTTACAAATTAGGTCTATAAATACACGCAGAGAGTCGCAAAGACACACACACACACTCGCACACACTCGCACACATGCATATGACAGCTCAGACACGTTCCACTTTAAGCGACGCATCGTCTTTGGCGCACACAATACAAAAACAAATGCACAACGAACGGGTTAATGAACTGCGTTTTGATAATAATAATAATAAAATGTTAATTCGCCAACCGGCTCTTATCGAATGTTGATTAACTCAACATCTAAACGCTGTCAGAGTGTGAGCGCACAAGCTAATCGATCAGCTGTGCGATCAAAATTAAATATGGGTTAGAGAGAGTGAGAAAGCAACACTAGGAATTTGAAGCTTATTTTTTTCGTAACAACGAGCATTTGACAGTAGAAGGAAGAGGTAATTTTTCCATGCACATATACAAATAAAGTTAACATATACATATTTATAAATATAACAAGATAGATAGAAAAAATTCTTTGAATAATAAGTAAAACTTATTCCCTCTGTAAGTAAAGTGTCTATTAATTCTTCAGTCTGTTTAACTAAAACCTGTTTTTTATTTCCCCATTTCTTTTTAGGTTATTAGTTGCTAGTCTCAGTTTAAATAACAATATCAATATCATATTACCAGAAATAATAACGGTATGAATTTAAAGAACAATAATACAAATAAATATGTTCCATATAAATATGGCACAAATAAAAAGCTGTACAAAGTTATTGCAAGTTTATTTACAAAGTAAAACAAATATAAGAAAAAGCTGTTTAAATCGCTGGCTATTTTTATTAATACATATATTTATACAACAAATGGATCCCATTTGTACCAATAAACAAATATATATCTCCTCGCAGCCTGAGCTTAAATTCCTTAAGCTCAAATGATGAAGAGAACACAAAATGAAATAGAATACATTAATAACACTTAGCTAATCTATATAACAGGTAAACACATAAACAGAAGCTTTTAGGAATCAAGCATCTGTCGCGAAATAAGGCTAAAGAAGCTGCTTTCCCCGCCAAATTTAGCTATACTGAATCAAGAACAACTTAATCATCATCCTCATCATCATTATCGTTATCATTATGATTCTCTGGTCATCAGTTATTCAACGCATTTGCCTTGCCTCTCTCTCAGCAGCTCATAAAACGAATCTTTGACACAAAACCCAAAAAAAAAAGGCACAAAAAAGAAAGAAGAAAACATTCCTGACACGCATTTTAATTAAAAGCAAATAGGTTCTGCAACAGAAGCTGCTGCTGTTCAGGGGGGGCTTTGGTTTGAGGGTGGGGGTTGTGGGGCGCGATTGGCGCGCATACAAAAGCTTGCGCTAATTCCAACAATTTGTATGGTAAGTTGCACGAGTTTTTCATTGCAAAAAAAGAGAAAGAATAACTTAACCTGATATGACACGCAGCACATACCCTATATGTGATTCACATATCAAGTTAGAAAAATACTTAAAATTTATTATTTTATATGAAATATATATAAAACTGTCTTACAATACATACATATGACACATACATATACAATGTACCTCAGCCTGAGCTGCTTGCTATAATTAAAATACCCTCTAAAAATATCCCCTCTCTTTCTCTGCTCTCTTTAAAATGTATAACAAAGCCACATACAACTACCCAATGCCCAGTGATGGGATTTTGGTATTTGGTTTTGAATATTCCCTCTGCTGTTAAATGTACCAGACAAGTGGGCGTGGGCAACGGCGTGGGCAGCGTCTGTGCGGTTAGAAAGCAGCAGCAAATATGCTAAGCGCCCAAACCGTTTGCATAGCAATGAGCAATTGCCAGCGAGCAAAAATAAACAACAAAAAATTAAATCCCATTGCAAGGCAAATTATTTTTTTCTCTATTTTTTTTTTTTCGAACATAAAAGTGTTCTAATTTTTTTTCCATTTGTTTTGTAGCATCCCGATTCGGCATGTTTCTTGTGCTTTACTATAAGGCTGTAGAAAATGGAACTCTTAAAATACCCTGTACAGTAAGGGACTAAATATTATGTATTCATTTCTTTTCAAATATATATATGTATGTACATATATATATATATTTTTTTTCGCCCACATTTTCTATTTAATACTGCTTTTAATTGTTCCTTTTATAATTTGTTTGTGGTTTTCATTGCATCTCTGATGGACAACTTTTTCTTGCTGGGTTCAAGCCTTACAAAATGGAACAAATCCGAAAGCTTGAGAAAAGTTTTTCATATTTTATTCTCTCTTCCTTTTTGTTTTTTGCTTTTTTTTTTGTGATTTGACATTTGGTCCATGGCCGTCAACGGACAGCGACGAGTTGACCCGCATCATTAACTTTTTCACCATGCGCTCATTACACTCTTTTGTCGTTTATACGTTGCAGCTAAACGCGTCAGCGAAACATGATTAAAGCATTGACAATGAAACTGTGATGGGCATTCCATAAAAGTTTTATCTACAAAGATATTTAATTACACATTTAATAACTCGTCATTTCTCTTTACAGTTTTTTAATGAATCATTATTAAAATAACAATATATTCTCTTTAAAAATGTTCAAGCTTTGCATTTCCAATCAGAGTTCATTTCACTGTAATTTCAAGCACTTGCCATAAATCACTTTTAAGCTTGTTCGCAATAATGTGCGCGCATGAACATTAACAGCTGTTGACATCATTCGTATGTCTTGCGGTTTTCCTAGCAACCCTCACGCTCACGCTCACGCACACGCACACACACGCATGCACACATTCCGAAATACTTGTCGTCTCTCTTTAGTTGCCCGCTCATCGCTCTTGCTCTTCTTCTTCTTCTTCTCTCCTTTGTGGTGCCATTAAAATGTTATTTCCTTATTATTATTGCCCTCAGCGCTTAATCGTCCTGCCCAACAGCAGCGGCGCCCATTGGGGAGCACTCAACATGTGAGTTGAATGGCTGTATAAGCGATTGGCTCACTGACTGACTAACTGACAGATTGACTGCAATAACAATACATATATGTATGTATGCTGTACGAGTATGTGGGTATGCATATACACACATACATACATATACATATTGTATGTATGTAGGTATGTCCAGTGCGTGCCGGCGACAATGGCAACACATTTCTATGGCATAAATTTGCGTGAAACGTGGCCACGTAATCTTCAGCTTTTGTCTGTGTGTGGCGCCACGAACGCACTCAAACATGCACACACACAGACACACACACATATATATTGAATATCACCCTCTCTCTCTCTCTCTCACACACACCCATAGACTTTAACTGCTAACTTTGCTATAACAAAATTGCAAGCGTAACAAGTATGGGTTGGGTGCTCCAGTTGTCGCAGTGAAAGTGACTGATTTGATGACTAAGAGATACCCTACAATTGTAATTACTTGAAAGAGGGGCGAAAGCAGAGTACATTGTATTACGAAATTAAAAGACAGATACAAATTTGTATGTATGTATATATGATACAGTGAGTGAAAATTGCAAACTTTGTTTGAATTCAGCGAAATTTTGAGTTGAGAGTAATAAAGAGAGCATAGGGTCTAGGAGAAGATATCACACACCAAGTGATACAAATTAGCATAGGAAGTAATATCATTTGATTTGATTATAGTATGAAAAGTCTTGATTGGGGTTAAGAATTGTCTTTTATGGAATGCAAAATTTCAATTTGGCAGACATGCAAAAATGCTGCAGTAATTGCAATCGCATTACAGGGTATACAAAGACCTTTGCTGCAGCTGTGTATGTCACGTGCATTATGATTACAATAAAGTAAGAGCCCGGGCTTGTAATGCGAATGCAAATGCCAGATCGCTTGAGTAACTAGCTAAAGCAAAAAAATCAATAAGAGTTTTTAATCCGATTATTCTCGTCAGCTCGTCAATATGTTTGACGTGAGGGAACCACCGACTAAAAACATCTGAACTAATTAAAAAGTTGCGTAACTTTTCGATTACCCCTAGCGGGCTTAGTCTGGGCGGGACGGTTGCGACCCTGGGCTAGTGGCCCGCTTAGCAATTAGCCAAAGTGCAGTCGTGCGTTGCTTCGAGCTCCTCTTCCTCCTCCGCTGCCTCCTCTGCATCTTCTTCTTATTATTGCGGCTCTTATCAAAGGCGAGACGACGTTCATTCAATCAATTTAAGATATGAGAACCAGGAACTAGTGAAGCGAACTAGCTCATACAGCTGAGTGCTAAATAATGTTAGAAAAAATTATGTCAAACTTTTTTACCAAGATCTTTAACATATGTATGTATATGCTTTACATTTGGTTTGAATTTTAAGTAATTAAAAAATCAAATGGAATTTTTAGAAGCTTATTATTTTATTTTGGTTTTCGTAGTTCTAGACTGATATTAATAAATTATTTAATATAATATTAAAGGAACTTATAATTGAATAAGCTATTGAGCGAAATGTTGATTGTCAACCCTAAATGAGCTATTGAACTATATTATTCACTAGCTCATTTTATGGAACGAGTTCATATTAACTGAAAATACGTTCTACTATTCAGCTAAATATGTACAATAATTCAAAACTAAACTAAAGTTCCCCTGTTACCCAAAAAATATAAATATTTAGATGATTGATGATGATTTACTATGACTATTTAGTTGAATATATTCACTAGTTCAGTCGAATGAACTAGTAAACTATATCGTTATTTAGTTCATTCGAATGAACCAGTCACATTTTTACTAACAATCTTGAATAACTTATACGTAATGAGTTGTTTCATTATTCAACTGAATATTTTCATTGGTTCATTTTAAATGAACTAGTTCCCTGACACCTAAATATGAATTCCTGGCGCCTCGCTAAGTGAACAATTGCAACATAGTTTCTTCATCAAAACATTGTCACATTGTTAACTTTTATAACGCATGTGGCACACATATTTTAGCATATTAAGTGGAACTAATTACTTAATGAACACCCCTCGGGCACCCGCTGAATATCACTCTCTCTCTCCATCTCGCTCTCACTCACTATCTTCGTGCTATGACTATCAGCAAAGATTTTTCCGCTTGTTAGTTGCGGTGCAGCGTTTCATGCGCTAATAGTTAACAGCAACAGCAGCAGCAGCAACAACAACAACAACAGCGACAACAACAGCGACAGCCGTAGTCGCAGGCATAAAACAAACAACAGTTGATCAACATTTATGGGTTCGCTACTGCTATCTTTGTCTCTCTTATTCTTCCTCTGCTTCATATTGTTGTTGTTGTCATTGCTGCTGCTACTGCAACTCCAACGCTGCCAACCTTGGCAAAAATGCTGCGCTGGCTGCTGCGTTGGCGTTGGCGTTGGCGCTGACTACGCGTCACTGCCATTGCTGTTGTTGTCGTTGTTGTTGTTGCTGTTATAACTCCAGGGCTTTGTCAAGTACAGCTACGTTTGGCCCCAGGGCCGCTGTCGCTGCTTAGGTAGGGGGCGTCGAGCAACGCATGGCTCATAAATTTCTTGCTGCTTTGCAATATGAAATATTTGCAGCATAATTGAATTAGGTATGTATGTGTGTGTGTGTCTCTCTCTATCTCTGTGTGTGCGTTGCGCTGTAAATTTCTAATTTATGCTCATAAATAATCCAGCTTTATTCATTAGACTACATTCGAAAGATATCAAACAGACAAAAAGTTGAACCAACGAAAAGTAAAAACAGAATTTTCTCTCTTTCTATGTGCGCATTACTCAATGTTAATGAGACTCTGTTAAGCAACTATTTTACATCTCTGAGAACATATTAACATATATAATGAAGTAAGTCATGCGAATTGTAAATAGAAACTTGCCTTAACATTGCACATTCATATTTACTTAAACACGAAGTTTTTGATAATGAAAACTTCAGCACTAAACATAAATCCATATAAAATGTTAAGTATATGTCAAGATGTCCTATTAAATATCTATATAAACAAAGTATAACACATTAACAAAATGTGAGACACTTTCAACACTTCTGTTAACTTAACATACCTATCAAATTCCTTTATACGTTCGAATAGCAAGTGTCATAGCTTGTAGCTTTAGTCACTCTGTAAAAGACAATAACAAAAAGAAAGGCAGGCGGCAACGTGTTGTATGAAAATAAAAATAATTATATGGCAATAAAAAATAAAAAGTGTTGTCTTTTATGTGCACTCCACATTAACTACGTTTATACATTTTAATTTAATTTTTTTCTCGTTTGTGAAACTCTTTTTTTTTGTCTTTCTGTGCGCTAAAAATAGAAACTAAAACAGCGCTTGGAAACTTCAAAAGAACGCGAGCATTGGTGATCATTAAAATAGTAAGAGAACGACAAAGAGAGGGGCGAGAGACAGTGAGAGAGCGGGCGGGTGGGGTTGAGTGAGGTTCTCAAGTAACAAAGTGGCTGCTAGTTGAAAATGCTGCGTAATCATTTTTCGGAAGCAAATGGACAGCAAGAACAAAGATTCAACGAAGAAGAGCAAGGGGAGGAGGTAAGAAAGTAAGTCGAGTAAAAGCTGTGCAAATAGATGAAGGCGGCAACGTCAGCTGTAGATAAAAGCGCTTGCAAGAGTGTGCGTGTGCGTGTGGCTGTGGCTGTGCGACTGGCAGACATGGCAAACTGTAAGAACAACAGTAGCAACAGTAGCAACAACAACAACAACAACACAACGAGAATAGCTTAAAAGAAATAAGGCCAATGATGCTTGTAATTGTAGCCAAAGCAGACGTCAACTTGACAACGTATTTGTTGTTGTTGTTGCGGGCGAGCAGCTAAGGCCAAGCTAAACTCCCAAGGCAATAATACCATATTATAAATATGAGAGAGAGAGAGCGAGAAAGAAGTATGCAAAAGCACAAATGAACTCAAATATAAGACAAAAAAATTGAAGAAAAAAAACTGCAATGTGCGAGCTTTGAAAGTGATTAACGTTTTCTGTGAGAGCCTCTGGCAGTTGCTGATGAATAAGATGATGATGATGATGCTGATGATGGCCTTCTCAACGAGAAGTCAATCAAGCAGCAACAACTAGACAAGGTACACAGTGAAGTGAAATAAAAACAGAAAAGGATGAAGAGCACCGCCTGCTGCAACGGTAAAGTGCAAACAGTGTTGGCGTGGTAGCCAAAATCCAGTCAATTTGCAGCCAAAAACAAAAGGCTAGCTTAGATATCAATATTTACTAATATTTAAAGCATTCAACTTTTATTTATTTATTTTAGGATCTTGCAAATATACTTTATTGGAGCAACGCTAGTATAATATTTCTTAGAAAAAAAGCTAAATCTGCCAATCATTAAAATCAACTAGCTAGATTTGGCTTGAATAAAAGTTAAGCGCGCAACTCGAATTGCAAATTCTACTCCTTCCTCCTACTCATAGCTACAAGCTTTTGAATGTTAACATAAATTGTTTTCTCGCCTTTCAATTCTTTTTCTGTTGCTTTTCATTTTTTTAATAACACGCCAAAAGCAATCAATAAATTAATAATTCTCCATGAGCCATTTGTCTAATACCCTAACTTTTAACGGCAAGCTGAAAATTTCAATTTAGTAAAGTTTTCCTTCTTTTTTTTTTTTTATGTGAAAAGTACCAAATGACATTTTCTACACAGTACTGTGAAAGCAGCGACATTTTGACTGTGGGGAAATTTAGACAGCATCCATTTGCTCACATCTTCAATTCACTCTGTGTTCGCTCTGTGCTGCTGTAGCATTAACGGTTATTGCAGGTGCCATGTACTAGCCTCTCTCTCTCTCTCTATATGTGTAAAGTTCATGTGTGTGTGTGTGTGTGTGTGTGTGTGTGTGTGTGTGTGTGTGTGTGTGTGTGTGTGTGTAGTTTTAGTGCCTGGCTCTGGGGGGATTTTTCGCGCTTTTGATAGCTTTCTCTTGTACAACTTTGAACATTGCAACAACGATCGGGGCACATTAAATGTGGCTAGTTATCTGCCTGTGGTCAGTGCGCCATGGCCCACTTTATAGCTTCATTTGGTCAGAAAACAGCATTAGCAAGCAGCAGCAGCAGCAACTGGAGAAACAGGCAAGGTGGCAATCTGGCAATCTGGCAATCCGACCAGCCAGGCAATTAAGTACTTCAGGCTAACTGCTGGCTATAGTCTGAAAATTTCCATACACTAAGCAAAATTCCTGTCTAAACAGTTATGTATATTTGCAGATGTGATAGGGAATTTTCGTATGGAGAATTACCTTAAACATGATAAAGTATTCCAATTAGAAATGTATGCATAGTATAAGAGTAGATAATATCGGAATATTTGCGATATTAAAGATATTTAGATTATTAAGTAAATCTCATAAAATCCAATTGGATTTTTTCTAAAGAGTGCATATTTTCTTATATTATCTAGTCCAATTCGACTTATCCTATCAAATAGGGATATTTGAATTTGAATAAGTGGGAAATTATAGTTCAATATGCATTTGTGCAATATGTAGGAAAATACATTATGACAAAGATTTTTTAATCCTTGTTATCGTCATTCAGTATTTCTCCAAGTGTACCTGCAATAATTCGCAATGCAATCAGCACTTTCAGAACTTGCAAGGGCTCCCACAATACCTGACCAGGCCACCCCATCTCCAGCCCCTTTAATACAGTTCGCTCAGGTGGGCAAGCGTTGGGGGATGAGCACTTAACATTAATTACAGCGGAAAAAAGCGGCCTTAATGCATTTGGTGCCACTGTGCACCGGCCAGTTGGTCAAGTTGATAAAAGGCAAATGGAGAAGAAGCAGAAAAAAAGCAAACAAACACATTTGCAATGTCCCCCAAACGACGATAAAAGCGACTGCAAATGGGTGCAGAGCAGATAAAAGAAAAACCTGCGTCAAGTAAAACACACACAAACACGCTCACACACAGACACTTAGGCGAAAAGCCAACAAAAAGCGGAATTGCAAGCGCCTGAATTAGAGATGAGCATATGGCTGCATAGAGAGCAGAGAGAGCAGAGGGGAGAACAGATCAGCCGCGAACCGGTTTAATTGAGCGACCTCCAATCAGAATCAAGTTCAAGAGACGACAGCAACAACAAAAAATACGCACTCGAAAAGAGATTAGCAATAAAAATGAACTAAAACAACAAATAATGTAAGAAGGAAAGAGTTGGAAAAACTGCTTGGTATTTACCTTAAATGTTGCGCAGTCGGCGTCGCTGTTGGCGTCCGTGTTAGGGGAAATTCCTGTGAAGCACACGAAAATATTAGAAGTTGGGATAGCAGCAGCTGAGCCTGAGCAGGGCTCAAATGTATACACGATTTGCCCGGTTTATTTACGCGCTGCAATTGGATGCGGGAATCCGCCCGACGCACTTTCTTACAACTACAACTACAAACAGTTGCGTGTGTGTGTGTAGTAATTTTTTCTTGCTTATTTCGTGTAGTAGGTATCAAGTGCCTGCGCACTTAAACACACATTCACACACATACGCACACAACAATAGCGGTGTTTATGTATGCGAGTGTGTGTGTGCACTTTGCTTCTTTTCTTTAATTATTTGTCAAATATTCACAATGCAAAATTTCATAAATTTCCCAACATTTTGATTTAACTCACTTTGTAGCACTTTCAATTTTAACAAATTATATTTTTTTTATTTATAATTCTTTTTTATAAACAAACGCGATGCTGTCGGAGCGCCGGCACGACTGCTGCCTTGTATGTGCGTAAGTTGTATTTAAATTATTTTCGGGTGTATTTTTTGTGACGTACACGTCGTACGCGTCGTATTGCAACAAAAACGTTTGTTTCTTTTTTTATTTATTAAATACATACAAAACAGACCACGCCACGCGTCCGCACGGTTTGTTGAATCAGAAAAGAATGAGTGAAAAAACCCAAACTGATTATCGATACATCGATAGAGCAGCTCTTTGCTGAAACAATGCAGTTAGCAACATGTTGATAGCAGCGTAGCCCTGGTATTTTACAATCGGCAACATATGGCCATGGCCAGTCGTATGAATGGAAGAGTAAGAGAGTAATAGCATGCCGTTCCATATGTACATGTTGCGGGACACTATGATTTACGGCACATATGTTTATATGTATTTAGAGATGGTGTAGCCAATACGATATTTTATTGTTTATTGTTTTGCTGGCAACTTAGAGTGATCAATGTAAAGCACAAAGAAACAGAGCTTACCAAAGAAAATAGACAATTATTGTTTGTAGACAATTATTAAATTTAATGTCATTTACCCAGTGAGCTGTGGCAACAAAACCATACCGATGTTCAGCGCCTGTTGACGCAAGAAAGAGCAAAGCCAATCTGTTGGCAACTATCGATATTTATTGTCGGCGCTCTTTTTTAAATGTTTGCTTTTAGCAAACAAGTTAATATTTAGTTTATTGCAAAGTTTTCAAAATAAAAGAGCAAAACATACGTGTAACTAATTTAGCGTTTATTTATTAATAAAATTTTCACTGAAACATGATCAAAACTATATATGACTCTCTGCTTATATACCCAATTTCAACTGGCAAATCGGGCCTATCAAAAACGGATTTACAGTTGCTCTTTCTTTTGCCATTAAAATATTATATTTAAAATATATATTTCGTAATGCACTAAGCATTTGTATAGGACGTACTCGTATCATGCTTAAAAACGAATTCTATAAATTAAAAGATTTTGCTTCGATTTTTGTTTCTCATTTGCTTTTTACAATATTTTTCGTCGTTGTTGCCGCCAAAAAGTAACGGTACGTCTTTAATTATCAAAATTATTTTACATGACAAAATAAAATTGAAAATAAATTCGCGAACTGAACGAGACACAAAACAATGAATTTAGCTGCACTAAAAAAATGTAACATTATTTTGCGAATTCTACAAAGGAATGAGAATTAAATTAAAATCTAAGTTTAATTAAATATATATATACATATGCATATATATCTAGATATATACATATATGTATATATAAGACCATTTACTTTGGCGATCGCGCTTGATTTATCTTCGACTTCTCCTCCTCGGTGAATTCCAAAATGCTCTCAATTGCCTGCAGATGTCCTTGCGAGTTCTCCTTGTCCGTTAGAAAATAGAAAATGGCGCTTTTCAGGAACTGCAGCGTTACCTCCGGATCGACGTGGGTGCGATTCTTTTGCGCCTCCAACAGACGTCGATAGATCGTCTATATAGAGTATTGAGTTAGTCGGTGATGTGTGCGAAACAGAGTGAGAGAGAGCGCGCGAGAGAGAGAGAGAGAGGGGGAGAGAAAGAGCGAGAGAGAGTGCATAAGAAACGTTTTGCATTAGTAAACATTTAAAAGTTTAAGCAAATATATATCAAATGTGAGGTTAGGTTAAAAGAAAAATATATATACTGTTTATATTTACATATAGTTTCATTTATGTTTATTCATCGGTGCTATATATATATATATATTTGATATGATATATGAACATTTAACATAGAATATATATGACGTAGGATTTTGGAGCGGCTGGGAAATGGTTTATAGATGTTGGATCTATAGGAAATATAGTTTATATGAGAAATACATGCTAAATATGTTAAATAATGAATATAGTTCTGGGGTTTGTTTTTCCATAGCTATACTTCTGTAAGTTTTCTGTAAAAGTTGCTGAAGAGCAACGAAATAGCCAACAAAACTAGCGCTCATTACTATTCTAAATTATATAGATATATATATTAAAGAGGGCAGTCTGAAAGATTGCACTAGATTTAAAAGAAATGTTGTAAATTAATTATTGAGATTTTTAAGTAATAATTCTAATTTTTATATTTTTTTAAATGATAATTATTTGTATTAAATTTCGTTTAATATATTAATTTTTTTTTATAAATTGAATTTCATTTAACGGAATAAAATTTTAAAAAAATTTTATAAAATATTATACATTTTTATCATAAGCAATATAAACATTTATAAATATTTCATTTTGATTTTAAACTGGACTTAAATTGTTTTTATCTTAAACTAATTTTTATTTTATTAAATTCTAATGAATTTAATATTTATGTATTTATTTGCTCATTGATTCTGTTTTAGACTACCCTCGCATTTATTTGAAATAATTTTAGATTATATATACATGTGAAGAGAACATACCTCTCGTTACCACTAAAAGAAAACTTAATGCACCAAGATCGAATTGTCGAGTACCAGAGTTCCAGTGGAAACAAGCTAAGTTAAATGTTTCCATTGGAAACAAATTCAAATTCGTAATTGCAATGGAAACAAACAAACTGCTTTCAGTGGAAATATGCTGAATTGCTGAGATCCAGTGGAAACAAAAACTAAATAGAAAGGAATCTGCAACGTTTGCAGTGGAAACAGGCTAAACTGTCAGAGTTTCAGTGAAGCAAGCTACAAATAAACAGCTGTTGCATTTCGCGTTCCATTCCACGCATTCCTCGCCAAAGTCCCACCTTTTACCTTTAACCACGCATGATGAAATGGCGCAAGTATGAATGAGGTTAGGTGTAATATGAATTTGCCAAAATATGTTCCATTAGCCAATGATCAGATGAAAATGAAAAGGTGAAAATGAAAAATAAAAATAAATTTAAATTTTTAAGTTTTCGTTTTTAAATTTTGCAAATAAATTAAAGAAACTAATTGGGATTTTAGGTACAAGTTGTTAAGGGAAAGGGAAATTAATATTTGTTGTTTTTGTTGTTTTTTTTTTTTAGGAATATTACAAACCTTACGCGCGCCAAGTACCCACAATGAAATGGCCTCCTTTGCCGTAAGGAGAGCATGATTACTGCCGCATTCCCTCATTCTACACTCTGAGGCCTACAAAAATAGTTTCGATTTTTTTTTTTTTGGTATCGATATCGATTTTCAATTGTTTTTTTTTTCGATCATACGACAATAATATATATGGATAGATATAGAAAATTAAATTAAATATTTTGTTAACAATTTTTCATTAGACAAAGATTAAGTTTATATATAGAGAGAAAGAGAGAGAAGATTTAACTGTAAAACATGCATTGGAAATCAAATTAAAATTGGAAACTAAAGAATTTTTGCGGCAACTGTACTTCATGCACTCATCCTCTACGTTGTGACTGTACTTAATTCGCTCTACTTGAACACGCAATGGAACGAAACGGAACGGAACGGAATATGGTATTAGATGAAACAAGCGCAAAAAATCAAAGAAACACAAAAACGTCGATTGTGATTGAAACAAAAACAAATGTTGCTCATTTAATGTTTCGACTTTCGAATATTGCAAAAAAAGATGTAATTAATTAATTAATTTATGTTGTTACTTAAGCTTAAATATTGTATTCTTGTAATTAAACTAAATTTAATCAATTAAATTTCGACGCGCATCTCAATTAAATGCAGCTTTTCCAGCCAGGCAAAGCGCCAAATTGAAATGGAACACGTCCTAAAATGGTTCTCAAATGTTTTGTGTTGTTTGTTGATTGTGTGTTGTTGTTGTAGTATGTTGTAAGTTGAGTGTGGATTATGTTGTATGAGTCGCTCAGTTCATGATGCAACAAAATGCAACACACAAAACAAAACCGAAAATAATATTAGAAATATATTGAAGAATCTTACGCGTATATTCTCCAGCTCGTCCTGCGTGCTTTGCAGCTGATGCAGCAGCTCGTTGATCGACACCTTGCTATCGGGCTGTCGCTGTGCCAGTTCCATTGCCTGCGAAACAGTGAAATGAAACATTAGAATATCGTTATATACATTTATATATAAGGTAAATATAAATATTTCTTTAAGTGTAAGTAATATTAAATATTTCTTCAAGTGTACATTTGCAATTCTATCTAAAAAAATATCCCATTTGACAAAAATTTCCCTGCATGGAAATTAAAAGTACATATTTTTCTACCTATATGTAAATTTCCCCACATTTGAGGAAATTATAGCACAAATCCTTCTATTACATTTCCCAATATTCTATTGAGCTTGAGCATTGCAATAGCATTTCCCCATATTAATTGTACCTGATCGGCGCGCGAAATGCGCTCCGCCTCCTGCCCCTGCTGATACATATGCAAATACATTTTGTTCTGCTTCTCCTCGTGCTCGATCAGCTTGCGCTGCAGATCCTCGAGCTGCTTCTCCAGCTCGCGGATGCGTTGCTTGGCATGCTCATAGTCAGGGACAATGTCCGAGTATCGAGTGTTGCATTCGGCCAGCTTCTGGAGCAGTGCCTCGACCTTGTCGTTGTGCGAGCGCTTCAGGTCGCTCGTGGCGCCGTCCTGGGTGCGTATCAGCTCCTCGATGCGGTGCTCGTACATGCGTATCAGCTCCTGTCGCTGCAGTTCGTAGTTCTCCAAGTGGTTGGCTGCTGCCTCTGCCTCTGCCTCTGCCTCCGCCTCGGCCGCCGTCTCGTCGGGCGTGTCGCTTTGCGTTTGCGAGTCCTTCGAGTGCACCGACGACATGGTCAGATCCTCGAAGTGTCCCGAATCGGCATACGAGCTCTGCATCTCCGCGGACATTTGCATCGCTTGCAATTGCTGATGCTGGCGCGCCAGATGCCGTGGACTACACTTGGCCTCATCCACCATGTCCACAATGGGCGAGACGTCCTGGGATGTCTTCAGCTCGGCCTCGCGCACCGTTACCGCATCCGAGGAGGCGGAACGCTCCTCGGGCGAACTGAGCGATGCCTTGAATAGGCGCAGTTCAACCACTTCGCGCGTTAAGCGCAAGATTTCCGTATCCTTTGCCTCCAGATCCTGACGCGCTATGCTCAGCAGCTCCTTGAGCCGGCGTATCTGACGCTGCGCTCGCTGCGTAGGCGTCAAATAATCGGCGCCCACTTGGCCCGCATAGTTCGAACAGTGCACCACGTACTTCATTTTGCGTCCACTAAAGGTGGTACCATTTCTGCAAATTAAAATGGGAAATTTTTAGTAAATCTGTGTTTTAAGAAATGCTTGATTTTAGATTATTTCATTTTTTAATTTCCCTATATTATAGGCCTTTTAAAACATTATTTCCCCATATTTAAATGATTTTGTACATTACTGTTTCTTATGTAACCTAACTCATCTGTTAATTCTCACCTGGCCACATAGGGATGTTCGCAGGACATGGTCGAACGACCCGATGTGGTGGTCGCAAACGAATACATCGAGTCTAGATCATCATCCAGATAGGTGCTGGGCGAATCCGGTGTCACTGGCGGAGTCTTTGGCGAGATCTTTGTCTCGTGAACTGTTGAGAGCTTTCCAATCGCTGCTGATGCTGATGCTGATGCTGGTAGTGTGTCCTGTTTTCGATTGAGTGTCTTGGCCGAGCGGCTGCAATGAATGTGATTGGATGGGATTCCACCGTTGAGCGGCGTTTGCGGCGTCTTTGGCGTGGACGTGGACGTGACCGATGCGTTGGCAGCTGTCTCAGCACTGCCGCCGTTCAGCTTTAAAGACTGCAAATGGAAATAGTTGTTGAAGATACAAACTGCTTAATTTGGCTTTCGCTGCTTTTGCTAATCGCCCGCTGCGGTTGTTCCAAGCTAAATCTCTCAATTGAATGCTCACTCGTGCATAGTTCGCGAAAAAGCGCGTAAAAAAGATCGCGTGAAACTAGCCGCGAGGGAAGCGGCATGCGCATGGGGCAATCTAACAACCATGGACGTAGAGTTGGAGCTGGAGCTGGAGATGGAGCTAGAGTTACCGTAACGCCCCAAAACCAATTTGTTGTTATTATACATTATACTAAACATTTTAAACACCCGTCGGTTTTTTTTGTTTTTTTTTTTTTTTCATTTTGTTTAGTTACTTTCATTGTGGCATTCCTTCCATTCCAAAAACAACAAAAACTATAACAGAGACATCAACCGCTACCCTGCAACATTTTTGTGGTCAATTAGCTGCCTAGTCGCTCGACAGACTTGATTATATAGACTATATACTAGATAAACAGAGACCTACAGCTAAATGACAACAATTTCCCATTATTTCATTTCCTTTTTCTAAGCTGTTGTAGCTTGGCTTTTGGAGAAATGTACACAAAGTTGGGTTTTATGAGAGCTGACATGACGTAGATATAAAGCTAATGAAAGCTGTCAGGAATTATATTTGAATATAGGCTTAATCTCCAATTTACTTTACGAAGACACAGAAATCACTTGAAATAGAAATGTACCAAAAAAAAAAAAGGTACAGTTGATGTTCAGGCAATCTTTATATAACTTCAATACACATTACAGCTTTTCTACTTAGTTTCAAGCTTGAAAATATACCACAGAAATGTACCATATTTTTAAGTACACATATCATTCATAACTCAACAAATGATATAATATAACAAACTTTATCAATATGAAAATCTATTGTAACTAAAAAATATTTAAAATATATATTTGGTAGAGGAATGTCTAGAATAGCTACAGCTAGAGTACGTTTGGTACTTTATACACTAATCATTGGCATATAAAGTACACTAGATATAGAAACAACTTTTGAATACCAATGTCTAAAACAATTCATCACCAAAGAGAAAAAACAAATGATGTTGGTACATTTTACAGTTTTCATAAAAAACTATATATATCTATCTATATATCTTATCAATTTATCTATTTAGCCCTTAAATGTAAATATACAACATTTGCTACATTTACTTATTAAATGAATCCTTAAGTAAAAGATTTACTTAGCCTTAACCACAAATGTACCACAATGTACCAAATGAAGTGCAAAGCGTTTGGTACATTTTAGTTATTTTTAGGGCAATTACGTCATCTGCAGTGAATTATAATGCCAACTGTTAAAGGCAATGTACCACAAAATAGGTACATTTTAAATAGATTATATAAAAATCTTAATATTACTCATCATTGATATCATTCATTACGAGTTCAAATCGATACTGTTTATTTCTAATTCCTAATTGAATTATAAATCAATTTGATCATCGTTCATCATTCATTTCTATTTCAAATAGATCATTATAAATCTGAATTGAATTATTATTCATTTTCATCGTCATTCATATCATTCATTTCTTCAACTTATATGAATACATCATATGAATCAAAAGCAGCTCAATTTTAAATGGAAACGTACTTCTTTGTACATTGTTGTTTTTATTCTTTTTAACAGGCGTCTACGAATGGTATTCTCTTCTGATTTCACTTGCTCGACTAATGTACCAAAGCAAAGGTACATTTGCAATGTGTTAAGCACATGTGATTTATTTAAAAGCTGCTTAATTTAAGCATATTACGTGCATGCAAACTGCGATGATATAATGCAGAAAGTAAAGACTGTTTCCCGCAAAGAGAAAGAGAGAGAGAGAGGGGGAGAGGGAGAGAAAGAGTGAAGAAAACGCTTCAGTTGGCAGTTTGTGAGTGGCCCAAATAGTGAATTGAAATGTGATTTAGAAATGAGTGTCGCCTTCGCCAGCTGGCCGAAACAGTCACTGGGCTAACTTGTCATTGGGCTCTTTCAGCGATTGTCAGCGATAATGGCCAAATGCAATTGCAACTGCAACGGCAACTGCAACAGAAAGTGGCTTGCAAATCGGGCTAGACGCAGTTAGAAAGGGAGGCGCGGAGCAGAGAGCACGTACTTCATGCATATTTCATAATCATCATTAATGAGTTTCTTGCCCTATTTTAATTGTTCAACTACTGGGAAATAACTTCTTTCTTTTTTTTGTGGCACTTCCACAAAAGATTCTCGCAATGAGTTTTACGCACGAGCTAACAGCACACAGCTGCTTTAATAAAACATTAAAAAAGAAGAAGCAGAAGCAGAGACAACATACTGAAAAGTAAAACAAAGCTCAGAGGTGTGAGTACTTGGAATAATAATCATACACAGTGAGAAAAAAACGCTGATTCACGTGCACTGAGAATGCCATTGAAAACGAAGAAGATGAAAATACGATAAAGGCTAGCTTCAGATAAAGTTAGCTAGATAAAACATGTGTAGATAAAGCTGCAGCTAAAGTTCATTAAGTAACGGATGTAGAGGTAGTAAGAGCTGCATACTTAGATATATACGAAAGATACAATTTGAGATGCAGATACGAAAGTAAAGATATAGATCCCTTCAGAGACATGTAGATAGTAATTAAATAAAAATATAGATAAACATATAGATATATATAAGCAGATAAAGATTCTGTAACTGAGTGACTAAAACTTAAAATATATGTATTTATAAATATATAGTTGTATAAATGAAGATACGGAAATAGATCCCGAGATATGGATAATTTAAAATTTGCGAAACTAAAATATTCCATAATATTTATATATAGAATAATAACTAATATTGGATAAAGATATATAAGAGATACAAGTTTTAAAATATTTCTTAAACTGAATCTGTTGATATATTGAAGAGTATTCTATTAATGATATACCTCAATTTTGGCCTTCCTTTCTAAAATTTCAATAAAATTTATACTATATCGAATTCTACCTTTTTTCTCTCAGTGCACTAGCCAGTTCGTTAACTGGGCTAATGTTGTTCTGTTGCTAGAAGTATCAGAGCCCCAAATACTACGCTTACGCACTTCATAACTAACACCCCCCCCCCCCTCCGCTCCCCTCCCCTTACTAGCTAACTCGTCTTGTCCACTAGAGTCACGTCGCAGCAATTCAAACACCATTAAAGCTTGGTCTCATATGGGTTGCATATCATTTCTCCTCTTCTTCTTCCCTAGAAAAATCGATGCTTTTGATTTGAATGCAGCTCAGTGCAGAGCTCAGGGCAGGTGTGCAAAATCTATGTCTGCATTTGTGTCGCTGCAGTTGCCACAATGGTCAAAATAACCCACTTGGCCAAGAGCCAAGATAGCTTTGAAGCTACATATATATATATGTACATATATTTGTATATCTATATCAATATGTAGCTGTGTAGCTATAAAATTTCAATTTTGCAGCATTTTTATGGATGGTTTCATTATTACTTTCGTTGTATCTTTTCTTTTTGGCAAAGCTTTCAGGGTCGCCGCAGAAAGTGAGCAATTTTTGTTCAGTAAAGTAAAAGTTATTATATAAACAGGTGCAGTTAGGGTCTCAAAAGAATAGATATATATATATATATTTATATATATTCTGCAAATATGTTTTATCACAGCAATTACAACAAAAATATATATGATTGTAATAAAAATAAAAATACTAAATATGAAAAATATGTATAAAATTCATAAATTAATTAATTTAAAAAAGCAAAAGTTAAATAAACCATAATATAATTTAGAAAAGAAACAACAAAAATAAAATGATAACAATGTTTAAGGATTCGAAAGCTTTCATACTAATTTCATTTTTGAGCATAAGTAAACTCGCACAAAAACAATTTCCAAAAAAAAAAAAATCACTTTAAATTTATGTAAAAATTATGTTGAATGAGATGAGATTTGTATGTAAATGTCCTGTTACGCATACCCTGTATTCATGCTCTGTTTACATTTTTACCTTAGGCAGCAATTCAAATATTTCCCTGTATTTATGCAAAGCACTAATTGAAAGTAATTTTTAACGTTTGCTTCAAATGCCTTTCAGATTTGGCTTCAGCACACAACTACACACACACACACACAATTGCATACAGCGAAAATTGCAAATATCAATAATGATAATTTATGCAAAAGGGCCAACGAACTGCAATTATAGGCAAATACGAGTGGCTTAATAGAGCCCCTTTCATTTATTATTAACATTTTCGCAGCACAAACGTACGAAAACCTTTCCACCAGCTGCTGTCGCTGAATTACAACTACATACGAGAATGGGCAGCGACGACAGCCATACAAATATAAACATAAACATAACGGTATGCATAGGCCACAACATACTTAGAGACATTCACACGAAAAGTCCGAAATAATTTGCCATGGAACAATAACAAAGCGAAAAGCGCGAAATGGAAATGGAAAGGGAAGAGCGAAGAGCTTTTGGTTTTGCACGCGTTCGCGTTGAGCATAAAAAATCAACTGAAACGCAAATCGCATGGGTCAGACCTAAATGAAGAAGATGCCCAAAAAAAAAAAAATAACACGAAAAGAAATGAAAACAGTTGAAGCCGAGAACGGCAGCAACAACAAACGAAAACAAAACGAACCCTCACAGCAGGCAGCTGAGATTTTAACTAGAGACGAAGTGAAGAGAGAGTGACTGAGAGAGCGAGAGGGTGGTTGAAAGCACATGCATGCATGTATATGTGAGTTGTATGCAAGTGTGTATGTGTGTGTGTGTGTGCTCCTGTCAATATTTGCAAAAGCTGCGCTGCGCTGCGCTGGGGCTCGCACTTGCATTTCCTTGTGGAACGCCCCAGCTCAGCTGTTGTATTTTTGGGCATGAAACTGAGCGGAAATGGAATTGAAACAGCTGCTTAGAGGCTTTTTCCTTTTCGTTTCATTCATTGTTTATGCAAACGGGAACTAAACGAAACACACATAAATAAATACGATAAACAAGCTACTGAGATTGTCAAACTGCAATAGCTTTGAAAGTAACTGCCACAATGCAGTGGCTGTTAAACTGTCCACCACATGTACAGTTTTAATGAGATTGTTGGATAATTGAATGTGTGTGTAAAAGAAATAGATTATTAATTTAAGCAGCTTATAAATGGTACCATAATTAACTGGCCACAAAGTAATTGTAATTGCATTAATAATACGCTAATTATTGTATAATATTTAGGTTGCATTGAATATAAATGTGAATATGAATATGAATATGAATACTAAGCGAGTTCGAATACCCAAGTCAAGGAATATTATTTTTAAGTTATATTATACGAGACTATACATATTTAAGATACTATACGATACTATAGTTACTATGACTTTTACTTTGCAATACTATAATATCTGACTAAATACTATATTCGATTTTGTACGATAGTGCGATAGTTCAGCTGCTAAGCTTGGTGTAAAGCTAGATATGGAAGTATTAAACATCCTTTACATTTTTGCTTGACCTTTTCAAATATTATCCAATATTCCCCATTATATACAGTTTTTGTTTCCTTAAAGAGAAAGCTGCTATTATATGTTAACAGGTCTAATATATAGGTCTTCAAGGATATATATATCAAATGAAATGTAATGAAATGACCTAACCTAACCTTCCATCTCTTCAACTACCCTTAATCCCCTTTTATCCTCTTATAATGCCAACATCACTTAGCAAACTCTTATATATATTCTCCTCATCTGTATTCTCCTCAAAAACCCCCTTTAAGATATTGCTTATATATAAGCAAGAAAGGGATAATATTCTATATATATAGCGCTTGGGCACATGTGAGGCTCAGTTGAAGTGTTTAAATAATTAATGTGCCAACAGTTCCCATCGACCCGCTTTTAAAGCATTTAATATGCAAATGCAGGGCTGTTAAGCAAGCCACACACACACACACACCCTCCCACACATAAACAGGGTTGTCCTCACGTTTCGTAATGAAGAAGAAGAACAATAACGACGTTTGGCGATTGGCGTTGGTTACGTACGCAATTGTTGGGGGCGGGTTTTTTTCCTTTCTTTCTATCTTTCACTCTTCCCTTAAATCGTGTCCAGGTTTTTGTACTTTCTGCGTTACATAGGTCAAGCAGCAGCAGGAAATGCAGGCGTGGGGGGGACATTACGAAAATAATCGATACCGAGAAATGTGTGCCACCCACAAAAGAAATAGAAATAGAAATATTGAATACAATCAAAGTGTACTTACCATATTACGCGACTTGGCTTCCATATTGTCCTGGAATTGCAGCTCAGTTGGCTGCTCGGTTAGAGCCAAACATAATGCATGAAATCGAGTCTCATTAAATTGGGAAGGTGTTGCCGTTGCAGTTGCGTTTGCCTCTTCTTCCGCTTTGCTTGTTTGCCGCTGTCCTAAATTGCTCCAGCTGCGATAATGCGCGAATTTTGCAATTGTTTCGCCGAATAACGGTTTGCTGCTGCCGTCCGTTGTGCTGCCGTCGAGATGAGCGCGCGTACTGTGGCTTACGCCGGCAGCAGCAGCAGCAGCAGCGGCAGCATTGCCTGCGCCTTTTGTGCCGCGCAAGCGCATGGAAGCGGAACGACGAAATGGAACGACAGCGGCAGCGCTGCTCGCTTGCGGTATGCGTGTGGGTGCCGTTATTATTGTGGGTGTTGCTGTAAGTGCATGTGCTGTTGCTCTGCGTGTTATTGGTGTAACTGCAACTGCTGCTGCTGCTGCTGCTGTTGTTGTTGCTATTCTTGGTGTAACTGCTATTGCTGCTGCTGCTGTTGTTGTTGCTGCTGTAACTTCTGCTGCTGCTGCTGTTGTTGTTGTTGCTGTGATTCTTTCGGCTGCAGCGGCTTCAGCATCGGTTGTAACTGTGCCCGCTTCTGCTGCTGCTGCTTCTGTTACTACTCCTGCTACTAATGTTGTTGCAGTAGCTAAAGCTTCTGTTGCTGTTGTTGCTGGCGTATCTGCTTCTACTGCTGCTGCTTCTCCTGCAGTTCTCATTGCAGTCCCTGTTATTGCTGCTGCTTCTGTTGATGCTGCTGCTTCAGCTTCTGTTGCTGTGGTTGTTATTGTTCTAACTACATCTACTAAAGTTGTTGCTGTGCCTGCATCTACTGTTGCTGTTGTTGTTGCCATTATTGTCACAGTTGTTGCTTCAGTTGCTGCTGCTCCTCCTGCTCCTGTTGGCTGCTCCTTTGGCTCCATTGGTGACGTTTGTGGAGGCAGCAGCGACGTCATCGCTAAACGCTGCTACTGTGTGGCTGCAAATAGAAAACAAACAACAACAATAAAGTGCAATTATTCATAATAATGCAAATTAATGCAATTGTTGCTGCTGCTGCACTTTCAAAAATCATGAGCAACCATTTTAAATGGTTCATTATCTTAAACACTCGCGCGTAATTAAAAACTTTCTATGGCTGGAAAACAAATTAATGAGCAAATATGGCCAATTGCCAACCCTCTAAGCAACCCCTCTCCCTCTCTCTCTCTCTCTCTCTCTCTGTCTCTCGAACCCCTTCTCTACATATGCTATCGAAAGTGAAATTGCAGATGCGCTTGCATGTTGCACTCAGCTTTGGCGGCAAATCATGAAATTCCCATTATGTGCTCATCTGGTTGTTGTCTAAGCTATATATATATAATATATATATATATATATGTATCTGTATAGAAACTATGACTATGCAGCTTTGTTCTAGTTACGTCACAGCTCAAGGCCAATGGCTTACGATAGCCAGCTGTGCACACGCATTTGCAGACAGTGTAGAAATCGTTACAGCCTCTCAACTGGGCCTACTCAATTGAAAAATGACTTATCTACTTTTCTTTGAACTTAAAACAAAATAAATATATTTAATTTTACTTAATATTTTATGTAGATGTTTTGAAAACTGATTTCTTCAACTCATTTTTCACCTAACTTCACATAAATGTTGATTAGAAAATCAAAGTTTATTTGGAAATTCGAAAAAGAAACTGTTCTAATTTTCGTTACACTTTTGGAGTTTCTTCTCTGCAAATTATATATCAGATTGAAATGCGATCTGTGTGGGAAACGTTTGTCACACGCTTTGCGATCGCTCAACATTTATTGCAACATTCTGTGGAAACTTTAAGACATTTGATACAAGACTTTTTGACAGTGGCAAAAACAGTGGATAAAACTCAAATTTCACAGAAGAAAGAAAACTTGAAAAATATATTTGAAGTCTCTAATTTTAATTTCAATCCAAAGTAAAGCTTTGAATGTTTAACTTTATTATAAAGTTCAGGGTTCAAATGCCATCTAAAGAAAATTAAATGTTGGAGATATAAGAACTTGAATAATAGATACTATACAATAGATATAGGAATCCGAGGAACTAGATGATACATAAGATGGATGATAGATAATATATAATAAGTACTATATACTAGAAAGTAGATAATGGAGATACTAGATAATAGAAAATAGATTATAATTAATAGATAATATCCCGAAATATTTAATAAATATGATATTCTAGATAATAGAAGCCGATAATATAGAATGGATTGTAAAAGACGGATAGTAACAGACAATAGATAATATATTATATGAAATACTAAATAAATAGATAAAAGACAATGGATAATAATTATTTGTTATTCGATATGATAACAGAAATAGAAAATATACATAAGAATAATAAAAGATAGATAATATATTATGGATGGCTGATAATAGAAAATAAACTCTAGATACAAAATACTATATACTAAATAGTAATAAACATAAGTCTATAGCAACAATAGCACAGACCAACAAGCCAATATACTCTATTCGCTCTCATCACTGAACGAGTATAACTATGATAAAGCGTTAAAAACATCGAAGATGATAAATTAAAAAAAAAGTTTTAAGAATAGGTAAACATCTTGATCTCAAAAACCAATACACTTAAGACTAATTAGTGCAGTCGAGACCATTTGAATCTCTATTAAATGGATTTAGTCTTACGAGTCTGGGATCTATTAGCTGTTGCTCCAGTTCAGCACAGAGCGTTTCTCCAGCGATTATATTTAATTATTTCCGCTTATATCTTTCGCTGACTGACAACTCCAACTACAACAACAACAAGTGAAACACCAACAAGGGCCATAAAAGGTCAATTTCACAGCTGAACAAACGTGTTTTTATCTTTGTTTTGTATGCGCGCCCAAAAAGTGAAGAGAGTATATAATTTTTGGGCAATTTTCATTGCCTTAAATTCAAATCTAAATAATGGGTAATTGAGGTTGATTAATTTTTTAAGATTCGCTTATATGTGGTTTAGATTGGATATATTGTACACTTTAGAGTCTCAGACAGACTTGAGTTTAAATATTGTATACAAGGTTGAAAAGATTAGACTAAGGATTATCGAGCTCGTATATAGACGCCAATTAAGGGCGTGGCAAATCGATCACAAGAAACTGATTTATTTAATTTATCTAGTTTAGATCTAGATCTATCGAGACTAATCTATAATCCATCCGTCTAGATATATATACTTGCCTAGGTAAGTTTTTAGTTTTTGACGAAACCTCTAATTGGTTAAAGTTCTTCAAGTACAGTAGAGTCTCGATAATTCGTAATGGCAAGGGAACAGAATTTCTTACGAAATATTGAGGTTTTCGATTTAGCGGGGTACGAATTATGGAGACTCGACTGTATATAATAAGAAAGACATATTATTTGGAATTTATATAGTATTATAAATAAATTGAGCTGAGCGCGTATTACGTAGCCAGTTACGCTCGATTGCGACGTTTTCACTTGTTTTGTGTTTTCTACAGACAAATTGTAAAGTTTTTAAATTTTAGTTAGCGTTTTCAATGGTTGGTTTGCTGTCATGTTTAAGCTGGTACAGTAGAGAGTGCCTAAGACGAACGCACGCTTTAATCTGATATGAACTAAAATGGACTCTATTTTACTTTATTTATTTAAAATTTCAAAATATCTATACAAATTTGAGCCGTTTAGCGAGTCTCTACTGTATTTGTATTATGTTTTAACCAGCTTTAATGTCGACAGCATTTGATTGCTCTGCAACGCATTTCTTTGAACTCGACGACAAGGTCGTTGTTAGATATCGAGTGCAACGTGTTGGCATCTTGATTGAATCTTTGAAGATAGCGGGTTTTTCGTATTTGCTTCTTCGTCTTACATCAATTTTGAAAAGTCAGGTTTGAGTTTGGGATATGCGAACTGAAGCATATGCTTCAAATACACGCATTCAGCGTTAATTGGAGGAAAAACGCCCACAAAAATATAAAATATAAAAGTATAAAACTAAATACAAAACAATAAATTAATAAAAATACAAATAATCATTAATTATGAGCATGTCAAAAATATATATAAATAAAATAAGCAACAAAATATGAAGCCAATAAACAAAAAACTTTGCTAGCTACGCGGCTCACTCACGACACGCTCACTCTCTCTCTCTCTCTCTCTTTCGCTCTCCCATGTAGCTTTATCAAAAAGTAACAATTTTGTTGCTGCTTCTCTGATAAGAGGCAATCGAGCAAATTGACAGCCTCAGCGAAAAAGTGTAAATAATTTCAACGTGTATTGCAATTTATATATGTTATTTACCTGTTTTAACGCTGATTTGGCAATATTATACAAAGAATTTTCCAAGCAACTAGCGTGTTTAATTATACTAATTGTTAATGGAAAACAAAAGCAAAAGTAATAAAATAAAATAAAAGAAAACAAAGTTTACTTTTGAGCGAAGAGCAACGCGTGTTGCGAACGACTAAATGCAACTGAAAATGTGGAAAATGCTTTTGTTGTAGATGGAAAAACAGTTTAAAGCTGCCGCTGCGGCTGCGGCGGCGGCTGCTGCCACAGCTAGAGCGAGATAGAAAATGGAGTAGCAAATGGTAAAAATGTGTTGCAATCGAGCCAGTGAGCGACGAGCCCAACGGATGGCATTTGAAAATGTTAAACTAGGTGAAAGGCAATTGCTAATTAATTGACCTAAAGTACAATTGTTTTTTTCACTTACCCTATTAAGGCGTTTCACATGGCATTTACAGTTTTTATGGGCTGGCCAAAGAAGTTGGCGCCATAACTAGCGTCCGGCCAAGCGGAACGCATTGCAACGATCTAAAGCAGCGCATGGAGTGGCTTCTTTTGAAAAATGCAATGCTAAAGAGTTAAACTGTAGCCAAATATACTCTAACTCTTTAAATATTTTTTGTTATATATTTTTATTACACTTATTTAAAAAGTACTCAAATTTCTCCACGTTTCAGTTAACTATCGCTATCGTATTCGATAACTACAGCTGGTCACACTACTCAGTCAGCTGTTCGAGCAGTGTTGTCCACCACGTTGTTATCGATAACTCGAGTATTACTTGCACTTTGCCGACGCTGACTGTCAAAAAAACGAAAAGCAAAATCAAGAGCTGCTTTGTGTTTGTTGTTGCTGCCAGCAAAATTCTACATAAAAAACAGGAACTTCACAAACACACGTTTTTAAAATACCAACAAGGTAAGTGGGACTGTTCATACATTACTTTTCTTTATCCTGCTCACAACTAATCAATTTATTTTACAGTTGAACCATGGATCGTTTGCTACGTTTAGGCGGCGCTATGCCACAAGCTGCACCACCAACAGATGCGCCCGTCGTGGACACTGCAGAGCAGGTGTACATATCATCGCTAGCGCTCTTGAAGATGCTTAAGCACGGTCGTGCTGGTGTGCCCATGGAGGTGATGGGTTTGATGCTGGGAGAGTTTGTCGATGACTACACGGTGCAGGTGATCGATGTGTTTGCCATGCCACAAACGGGCACAGGCGTCAGTGTGGAGGCAGTCGATCCTGTCTTTCAGGCCAAGATGTTGGACATGTTGAAGCAGACAGGTCGCCCCGAAATGGTTGTCGGCTGGTACCATTCGCATCCTGGCTTTGGCTGCTGGTTGTCCGGCGTTGACATCAATACGCAGCAATCCTTCGAGGCGCTCTCCGAACGTGCCGTTGCCGTTGTCGTCGATCCCATACAGTCGGTCAAGGGCAAAGTGGTCATCGATGCCTTCCGCCTGATCAACCCGAATATGTTGGTGCTCGGACAAGAGCCCAGGCAGACCACCTCGAATTTGGGCCATTTGCAAAAACCGTCGGTGCAGGCACTGATCCATGGCTTGAATCGTCATTATTATTCCATCAGCATTAACTATCGCAAAAACGAGCTGGAACAGAAAATGCTTTTGAATTTGCACAAAAAGTCTTGGAAGGATGGCCTCACGCTGGCCGACTACAATGAGCACTGCTCCATCAATGAGGATACAGTCGCAGAAATGCTTGATTTGGCCAAGAACTATAATAAGGTGAGCTATATATCTACCATTCGTAAACAATGATTTTTCCAAAAGCGCAATTTGCATACTCTTTCAAAATTCAACATTTTGTTGGCAGCTTTGCACATTTGTTTTATTTTCGCTGGGTGGCAACTCTTGAACAACAACAAATGTTCATTGCAGCCCTTTGAAAGTCCCAAAAGTTCTGAAAGTTGTTCTTCTGAACTAGTTTTTTTTCTTTTTGGTGCACTCAAAGTGAACCAGCGGATTGTTGCTTTTCTTGGTTTGAGTTGCATGCTGTCTCGCTCTAGCAAATGGATTTTCTTTTATATTAAAATCAAAGCTATGAAATTATATTAGGTCCAATCTGAGTCATCAATTTTTAGACTACCTTTAGATTCATATGATCTAATGCACTAAAATATATTTTATTTATCATTTAGCCGGCATATACTCTAAAATTTTGATATAATATATCTTCTATATTTGTTTACTTATATTTTATAAACATACATATATATGTATATATAAGTATGTACATATGTATATTAAATATAATAATTTATAAAATATTCATACAATAATACAAAGTTTAGGAACCCTTTTTTTAAATTTATAGTTTTAAAGGAAGACTTAGAATTAGCATTAAAAATTTGTCTAATTTCGCAAAAGATATAGTACTCTATATGTATCCATTTTTATATCTTTAATATTATCTCATATTCTCGAATTTTCTCCCCTTTTTCTAGTCGCTCGAGGACGAAGAGAAAATGACGCCCGAGCAGCTGGCGATTAAGAATGTGGGCAAACAGGACCCGAAACGACATTTGGAGGAGAAAGTTGATAAGGTCATGCAGAACAATATTGTACAGTGCTTAGGAGCTATGTTGGACACCATTGTCTTTAAATAAAAATTGCATTTGCTATTCTTAGGCATAAAAACAACCCTCAAATATAAATCATACCTACATTGAAAACTCGAGTAAAATAAATGAAAAGAAAAACTGCTTTTAAGTTTTACACAGAAAACAAATATTTTTATTGGAGCGACAAATTTTGCGTAAATTTTTGCGACAAATTACAATTATGGATTACTTATATTTTAAGTATAATAAACTTAATGCTAAGCAGACGCAGCAGCTGCGACGCCGACGTCGACGACTTTGTAGTTGTTTGTAAACAGCAGCAGCTGCTGCTGTTGCGCTTGACAGCGATGTCGACGTTGTCTTTCTTGCTGTTGTTGTTGTTGTTAGTAGTGACAGCAACTGCGCCGCTTTTCTAATTAAAGATGGCGGACATGGCATTTAGGCGCGCTCGCCACGGATGCGTCTTGCCAGCTGAATGTCCTTGGGCATGATAGTGACACGCTTAGCATGAATGGCGCACAAATTGGTGTCCTCGAACAGGCCAACCAAGTAGGCCTCGGATGCTTCCTGCAATGGAAATGTGTCAAAAAATCATTAAATAACGGCACGAAATAGGGCCCACTCATATGCAATACCCCCACTCTACCACACTCCCAACATTTGCAGACGAAATTTTTTTTTTCTTCCCGCCAATTTACCTGCAATGCGCCGATAGCCGCTGACTGGAAACGCAAATCGGTCTTGAAATCCTGTGCAATTTCACGCACCAAGCGTTGGAACGGCAGTTTGCGGATGAGCAGTTCGGTCGACTTTTGGTAACGACGAATTTCTCTCAATGCCACGGTACCAGGGCGATAGCGATGAGGTTTCTTCACACCACCAGTGGAAGGGGCCGATTTGCGGGCCGCCTTGGTGGCCAATTGTTTGCGGGGCGCTTTTCCTCCCGTCGATTTGCGAGCTGTTTGCTTAGTACGTGCCATTTTTGAAAGTGGAAAATTACTTTTTTTTTCACTAGTTTAATGAGTTAGAGCACTTTTTTCACTGGTAAATCGACGTCCGAACTGTACGAAAACTTTTCAATGAATGAAAGGTGAAGGGGTCGGGCGGAGTCGATACTGCTGGATTATTTTCATTATTCGAGGAGTATCGATAGTGATGGAATGACAGAATTAGAAAACTATCGTAACAAATTTATATCTAAGCGTTGTCATTTCTGGACATATAGTATAGATACATATCTGTACGTCAAAAATATGCTTATATAAGGAAAATAAACATTACATCATATCTATTTATAATGATAATGTGCGTTGTTTTATAATATTAGATATAAATATGCATGGATTTCAAAATCCAAAAACGCCTATATAAAAAGTTATTAATTTATAATAGTATATATAAATATAACAATAAATAAATAAAGTATGCATTTATTTGTCTAGTCGTAGAGTTAAGCCCAAATAGATTGAACGCTATCTATTTGAAATGATGATAATAGTAACACAAGAATTTGTTGTTTACTTTATTAGAGCTATAAAGATTGTCTTACAACAGCGATTATTTCAGTCATTGGTGTAACATATTTTATATATACATATGTACATATATACCTACATACATATATCGTATTTGTAGTGTACGTGACTCATAGCAGGGATGACGTCATTAAAGCATTGACATCTGGGCTGGCTGTACCTGGCTTTAATATCAGCACAATCGTGATTTACTCAATTATATCTCATCCCTATTATCGATATCATAATTAACGATCACACTTCTAATATTGCGCCTAAATTCAACACTCATCTCTAAACTCAAAGTAGCGGTACTTTCAATTTTTGGTAAATTGTTTTTCGATTTAATCGTAAATTTGAATTACTTGAACTTTCTATTTGCTATTTAGCATTTAAAATGTGCGATTCGGAATATGCAATTTGTCCATATAATAAATCACATCGTATATTGCGATTTCGAATGCCGCGTCACATAATAAAGTGCGTGCGCAATTACAGGGGACCCCCATTGGAGATTTGCAAATACAATGCGACGCATCGTTTGCCAGCTGAACTAATGGAAAAGCATCTGGAAGAGTGCGCAGATTACATTAAATTCCATCAATACGAAAATTTACAAAAAGCGCTACAAGCACGTAGATCCCCTCCGCGTGCATAAGAACAAGAAAAAATGGATACAAATATGTATAAAAAAAGAATGTAAATATTATTATGAATTTAATAATACAAAATTTTAGTTTGACTGATGTTGTTAAATGCTATCTTATCAATTTAGAGACTGTATTTGATAAAGTGATACTTCTCGTTAATTATATTTAAGTAATAGTAATATCTAGAAAGGAAAGGCCACGTATATACAAGAAATATATTGCACATTTCTCTACTCAACTTTCCGGAAAACAAAAGATACAAATTATTTTATATACAGTTTCTAAACTTTAAACTACTAACGATCTAAAGTTATACGATATCCATTTCCAAGTCGGTATCGCCTTGTTCGTCCAGCAGCTTGCGTCTGTCTTCTATCTCCTTAGTCTTTAATTGAGAGGTGACATCGCTTAGATTTGATAAGGGACGCACCTTGCCGAGATTAACAACCGGACTTTGAGTATACAAATAGATGGCATATGAGACGACGGCAATAGCCAGTGCGGTATTCATATAGATGGGTATTGCGAACAGGAAGTAGCAGAGCACAGCCGTAAAGAGCAGCTCCAGGGCGCTGGCAAATGTCTTAAGTATTGAATTCATGTACTTCAGAAAGAAGCTAGTCACAATGCCAATGGCAGCATTATTGACAATGATAACCATCACACCGAATCGAGCGATGCTGCTCAGATTCTTCGCACTAAAGGCATCCAGCAATTCGCCTCGGAACAGCAATATCAATGCATTGCACACAATCGAGTCCACGTACATGAAGATATTCTGCACGAAAATGTTAACATTGGCGCCCTTGTCCTTTAGGAGGTATTCGTTGTAGACGCCGGCCAAGCAGGAACAGATCGTCTGGGCCAAGATGAAGACGGCGCTTATGCTGAAGTCAAAACCGGCCATATTTTTGCCATTCGCCTTGGAATTCGTATGCGTGGCATTCATAGCGCTCGCCACCTGCAGTGCAGCCGCTTCACTGTCGTCATTTGCATCATTGTAGAAGCTATTCAAGTCCACCTGCTTTAGCATGCAGCCGAGCGTGAGTAGGATTAATGAAATCCACTGGCGTTGCGATAGATACTTCTTGAATATGATCTGGAACAGTATGCCTGTGACAACAACTCGCAACTGCAGCAAAAGGTAATACGTAGTCGGATCAAATGTCGCGAGATTCACAAAAGCTAAATTATTGTATAAACAGTAGAGAAACGCTGGCACCATGTACAGCCCGAAAACGTTGCGATCTTTGTGCACATCGCGTGCAAGCGAACGAAGATTGTTGCTATGGAAGTATCAAAATACGCGTAAGTAATTTATCTAGATAAATTGTCCACAGTCTCTACTCACTCTTTGCAATAAAGGCATGTCGAAACAATTAGTTTAAAGACTTCCGTCAATAACACCACAGTCACTGTATTATAGCTATACGAATTATTCGAGTCCTGCGATGCCGTTACAAAGATGCCTACGATATGATATTGTAATGATTATAAAAATTTACATTGAAATATATGCATTCACCTTGACCAATAAATAATGACATATACAGCAGAAATATAATAAAGGTCAATTTTGTGGGAAACAATTCACGCCAATTCGTCGTCATTTTGTGAGCTGTTGATGGAGACTGACTCTGCTGTTCAGCTCATGCAATCAGTTTTGTGCTTGTTTCCTCTTAAATTCTGACACGTTAAGCAATTTTATTTTTTCTCAGAGATAAACAAAACTTTTTTTCTATTTTGGTCGCTATCGTAGTCGGCTAAACAGCTGTTTAGTGACAGTGTTGCAAAATTGCCCCCTATAGACGAGTATTGTACAACTTTGTTTTTTTTTTCTCGCTGTGTGTACGTGTGCAGCCAACTTCAAGCCTTTTCTTCTTCGTCGTCGTAAAAATGGCAAACCGCGGTGGTCGTCATGCTCGCAATGAGGATTCAGAAAATACAATTAATTACGTGCAGTGCGATGGCCTGGTAAGTTAAATATAAAGTAAAGTGAACGTGGCCTATGTACGCCTGAAGATCGGAGCAGTAGAAACGTATGAAATAGTCGTGGCAATGCCACGCGCTGTGCCTGCTATTTATTTGTGTGTGTGAATATGTTTGTGTGGATATGTGTATGTGTGCATGTGTGACAGTGAGAGAGAGAGAGAGTGCATAGGCAAAGGCAAAGAGACTAAACGCTGCCGCCTTAATTGCTATTTGCAATTGATGGGGAAGAGAGAGAGAGAGAGAGAGCGCCAACTTCCATTTCCATTGCATACATTTTTGAATATACCAAATTTAATTACCAATTTAATTACTTATTTCTTTTAGGCCGTGATGAAAATGATTAAACATTGCCATGAGGAGTCGAGCAATATGGATTTGGCCCAGGGCGCCTTGCTTGGCCTGGTTGTGGACAAGTGCCTAGAAATCACGAACTGCTTCCCCTTCCCCAAGAGCGGAGACGAGACCATGGACGAGGAGATGTACCAGCTGACTGTGATGCGTCGCCTGCGCCGCGTTAACGTCGATCACTTGCACGTTGGCTGGTATCAGAGCTCCGATGTGGGCAACAGCCTGTCTCTGGCCCTGCTTGAATCGCAGTATCATTACCAGACCAGCATCGAGGAATCTGTCGTGGTTGTCTACGACACACAGAAGTCTTCGCGCGGCTTCCTCTGCCTGAAGGCTTATCGCCTGACCCCGCAGGCCATACAAATGTACAAGGATGGCGATTTCACACCCGAAGCATTCCGCACCCTGAAGGTGGGCTACGAGAGTCTGTTTGCTGAGATACCAATCGTCATCAAGAACTCGCCGCTGACTAACATTATGATGAGCGAGCTGAATGAGCTGCTGCCGGAGGACAAGGGACACAACTTCCTGGACCTGGGCACTGCCTCAGTGCTGGAGAACCACATGCGCAGCCTCATCGAACGCGTGGACGAGCTCTACCAGGAGGCTGTGCGCTACAATAAGTACCAGCAGGTGGTCTTCAAGCAGGATACAGTAAGCCGTTGCCTTTGACATTTCTTTAACTGGTATTAAGCTTTCCCCCTCATTCACTAGGAAAAACATCGTGCTCTGGCTAAGCTGGCTGCTGAGAATGCTGTGCGCACCTCAAAGGGTGAGCCCACAGTGCCAGAGGAGGAGGTCATCAAACAATTCCGACCCATGCCTGTGCCGGCTCGGTTAACGGCCACGATTACATCTGGTCAGATCAATACGCATGCCCAGCATATTGCACAATTTTGCTCTCAATCGCTGGCTAAACTTTTCATCACCGAATCGCTGCAGAACGCCAAGGAAACCAAGGAGATCAAATAGTTTAGTTTTTGTTACAAATCGAGTCTTTTCTGTATAAAGGCAACAAACAATAAAGCCCAAACAAATTTCAGCTGTGTGTAGATGCAACAACGCACAGCTGAGCGAACTCTTTATGTCACATACTGAATGCTCTTCTTACTTGTAACGCTCTCTTCGCTGCGATTGGCTGTTGGCAGTTGACAGTGTTGGCAGCTCTCCAGGCTCCGAAAAGGTTAGATAAACATATAAAAAAAAGCTAGGAAGGTTAGCTAGATAAGGCTAAATCCACGATGCAACTATCGATATGAAAGTCAAAGTGTCATCTCTAGTCTTATTATGCTCTCTTTATGTTTAGCTCGGTCTTTGTTCTGATTGGTTGATTGTAAATGCAACAAAGCACAATTAAGCATACTCTCAGCTCTGTTGTATTCTCTTTGCTTTTGGCTCTCCTTCTCGGTTTCGCTCTCGCTCTTTATGCTTGGGGGTGGTAGTTTTTCATCTTTCATTTGGTCAGCTCTGTGGCCTGCCCCGTTGTTTCTTTTCAGTTTCCTTTCGTCTGCTTTTCCGTGCAGTCTTTCCACATTAAATTTGATTTCTATTTACCATTTGCAACCGCTTCGATTGCTTTGTTTGCTATCGCTCTGGACAAATGATAAGATGCTTTCCTACGATCTCAACGAGCGTTTGCTAAGCGCCGTCCACAGCGGCGACTTTGGCCAGGCCTTGGATTGCATTCTGGAAGGCGCTCAAGCCACCTACGTCTCGGCCACATGCGGGCGTACCGCTGTGGGCACTGCCGCTCTGCTGGGCGATGCCGAGCTGCTCGAGCTGCTCGTCCAATCCTGCGAGGAGCCGCAACTAAATATCTACCATCAAAGTAAGTTCAAGCTGCAGACACAAAGCATTTGGCATTCACCGGGCAACAGCTGGTCGCAGAAAATCAATTTAGGGGTAGTTAGTTCACTAACCACATTTTCACATTTCCTAAATACTTTATCCACATGCTTCCAGGCATCAAATATGTTGTATTAGAAATTTGGTTGTTTATATATTTCTCCAAAATAATAAATTATTATTTAAATTATATACTGTATAAATATATTTTAAAATCATTAAATATATATTATATTAATTATATTATTTATATTTACATTATATTATATTAGATTATTTTTCATTTTGTCTTTAATTATCACACCTTAGTTTTCTCGCAGTGCAGGCAATGTCAGTGACCCAAATGCATTTTGGAAAATGAAGAAAAACTAGAACTAGATAAACAACAACGAAAAAGAAATACAACAAAAATGATCAAGAATGGGGAAATAGGCAGAGAGGGGTCTTTGAGGTCAGAGAGAACCGGCTGCAGGTGTAGGTAGCTCTTTATAGATAAGTCAGCTGAAAATTGAATGAACAATTTCTTTTGACTGCATGGGTCTTAGTAGACGAGTGTGAAGTGTCAAAGGTGAGCTACAAAGTGAGAAATTTACTGTTGAATAATATTTTAAAATAAATAAATATAAAGCTGACAGTTTTAAATATGAGATCAATGTTCTTAATACATTCATTAAAATTATTTAAAGAACAGAAAATTATTTATAATTAATGTTGAAATAATGAAATGAAAAATTATAAAAAAAATGGCTTTGTAGATGATAGATAAATGTAAGAGAAAAACTTCGATGACCAATAATTAATAGCTAATAACAATAACTTTAAAAATTTAATATTATTAAATTATTATTTTTTTTTAAATTTGATAAGCTCAAAAAGTAAAAAATCTCTTAATTAAGTATAATTAATCAAGATTTTAAAAATTGCATGATTTAAAATAATTGTTTATCAGTGTTAATTGTTTATATAAAAATAATATAATCTATACAAATCTGATTTTGCCCTTTCAGCTCATGCCGATGCTCTGGAGATAGACATTACGCCCGAGGGTATGGAGAAACTTGAATGGGTGGACGAGTTCGAGGGCGAAAGCTGGAGTTCAGAGAATACAGAAGGAGGCGGCGGTGGTGGAGATGGCGGAGAAGGCGGGGCCGGTGATGATTCGCAATTATATCATTACTATGCGAAGACCTTTGAGAACACCGGAGAGTTCCTGACCCAGTGCTGTGTTAGCTGCCGGCAGCAGGATCCACATATCTATGACTCGGACTTGGTGACGCCGCTGCACTATGCCGCCGCCTGGGGTCACGTAGAGTGCGTCGCTGTGCTGCTCAAGCATCAGGCGCCCATCAATGTGGTCAACAGCGAGGGCTATACGCCGCTGCACGTGGGCGCCGGCAATGTGGAGGTCACGCGCCAGCTGATCCAGCATGGCGCGTTGGTCAACTCGAAGACGCTGAGTGACGGCAAGACGGCTCTGCATCTGGCCATCGAGAATCGATGCAGTGAGGCGGCTCGCCTGCTGCTCCAGACGAACATCAATTTCAATGAGACGGATGACGAGGGCGAGACGCCACTGATGGTGGCCATTGCTTGCAATCAGCTCGAGCTGGCCCAGGAGCTAATCGAGCGCGGAGCACGCGTCAATCTGCAGGATAAGGAGGGATATACGGCGCTCTATTTCGCCGCCACGGGCCGGCATCGGCAGCTGGCGAAGCTGCTGCTGGAGCGCGGCGCTCGACGTCTGCCGGCTCATCATTTGCTGCACCAATGCCTTGGCCCGGATGCCGAGGACCGGGCCATGGTCGAGCTGCTGCTGCAGCACGGCGAGAGCCTCAGTGTCAGGGACTGCGATAATCTGACCCCCATTATGCGTGCCATACACCAGCAGTTGCCGGAGATGCTCGAATTCCTGCTGGATCAAGCGGATCAGCAGCGACTCATTGGTCTCTACACGGACGCCCAGGATGTGGGCCTGCTGCTCTTTGCTGTGCAACAAATCGAGCAGCTGTCTGCATTTCGTCGGATTCTGCGCGTTCTGCTCGCCAAGCTGCCCAGCGCTCGCAGAGATCTCTATAGCTTCCAGGCGCCCACAGTTGTCTGCGGCTTCATCTACAGCGAAACGCCCTTGGCTCGCGCCATCAGCCTGCAGCGCCTGGACATAGCGCAGCTGCTGCTCCGCGAGGGCTGCAATCTCTCTCAGATCTCGGCCGCACATGCTCTCAACGAGCTCAGGTCCAATGGCAATCCGCAGAGCTTGGCATTTGCTGAACTCTTGGGTATGTTCCAATACCATTTATACCATATTTCAACTGTTTCCGCTTTCCTTATTAAACTATATCCCAGTTGTAACACTTCAACTCAACTCAACTCTTCCCGCTTACTAAGTTTAGGCTCTCTAAAACTGTTCCCATTTTAAAATCTTCTCTTCTCCAAGTATCTGCCCATCGATATTAGGTCTTTCCAATTTCTATTTCCTTAAAAAATCTCTACCGCTTCCATTTCATATCTATTCCCACATCCATCTGTTCCCAATTCGATTCTTCCTTTCAGCTCTTCCCATTTTTTAGTCTTCTCTCACATCTAAGCTCTTCCCATTTATATCTTTCCTTCTCTTTCTTGCCTCCAGCTCACGTTGGTTTCAAGTTCTCCCCGCCCACCGAAACGAGTGACAGCTCCCAGTCATCCACGCCCACGCGTCTGGCCTTCGACCAGAACATGCGCCAGCTGAGCACGCAGCCTCGATCGCTGCAGTCGCTCGCCCGGCAGGTGATACGCCAACAGCTGCTGCAAGCGCTGCAGACCGACGCCCAGCTGCATGCGAAGTATCCACCGACTAGCGAGAGCTCCACTCTGGCGCGCATCGTCGACGAGGAGCTGTGCATGCCCCAGACACTGAAGCGATATTTGAGCGAGTTCTCGGACGTGGCGACCATGCGAGGAACTCATTCAACTAGTCATATAATACGATCGGTCGAATCGTGGGATTAACATCGAGTATCTTGTGCAATTTGTAGTATTTATTTAAGTTATTTATATTTATAAATATATAGAATATATGTTTTAGCATAGGTATGTAAACTTTGTATATTGCCCGTTAGTGTAGTGTATGCAATGTAGGGTATTTACTTTTAGTGTGTAGGCACATATAAATTTATATATTATATATATATATATAGAAACACGCGCAATATAGAATTGCGATTAAACACTTTTTGCTCTTTGCATTAACTTTTTAGACACTTTGAAATGTTACAATTGTTGCATATATATCATACATACACGTATGTATATAGTTATATATAAATTTGTGAAAATCATAAAATATGAATCGAGTTCATTACTTTTTGTGCTTACACGTTACAGGAGCGAAATATACATACAAAATACAACTACAGTGAGAACTAACTGTCGTATATATATACACATATGCATATATATATACAGATAGATAGATAGATGGATATATTCCTATAAAAGATATGATAACAATACCATAACAATTTGGGGCACTTATATATAGAGCTACAAAGTTGACTACTCCACCAATTCCACATTGTTCATCAGGCTTCGGGGCTCTGCATGCATTGGGGTTTAGGGCTTTAGCAAAAGCTTAAAGTCGTCGTTGGCATTTTCCATGATATACTCATAGGCGATCTTATCCTTTTTGTCCTGGAGCAGCTTCAGCTGGGGCTGCTGCTGCAACAGGTAGCGACACACCTCCAATTGGCCGCGCAATGCAGCGCGATGCAATGCGCTCTGCCCGCATTCGTCCTGTAGCAAAAGATTCGCCTTTGGCTGTTCGGCCAACAGCTTCACAATGTTCAGATGACCTATCAGATGAAAGGAAATATATTTAGTATATATAAATGTAGTATATATAGATGTGTATGTATTACCCATCATTGCCGCTCGATGCAGCGGCGTGGCACCCGCCTTTGTCACCGCGTTCACATCCGCCTTGCCCTCATCCAACAGCAGCCGGCAAATCTCTTCGTTTCCATTCCGTGCTGCATAGTGTAGGGCAGTGTAGTCGCAATCATCGCGCGCCATCGCCTTACCTTTCCGGATGAACTCCCGCACACGATCCACTTCGTTGTAAATGGCTAAACGGGATGAAGAATAGATGATTAATAAAAATATAAAATACAAATAAAGGGAAATGCAAGCTTATTCCCCATATGAATTAGTGGGAAATTAATAGAGCGAGAATTCCAAGGAATAGATTATACAATTTAACAGTAAAACTCTGAAGCACTAGCTCTTAGCTCTCTTAGCTCTTCTATTAATTATTACAGCGAAGAACCTTCAGCTCTTGTGGCTTATTCAACTTTAAATTCTGGTAATTAAATAATAATGGGTAATCCATTTTACGCTATAAAAGTGTTGCAAAGATTGAAAAGCAATATCAAATGAGCTAGAATGTCTGATAGGTATACATTTGTCTAACACATTTGAAATACTGGGAATTTATTAAAAGGAAATTTGATGGACGCAGAAAGAATATTATAATGGGTTTAATGAGAAATTCAGAAAACTTGATATATACTGTTCTTTGAATGGGGATATTATTCAGATTCATATGACTCGAGCATAATAGAATAAATCAGAATTCACTTTATAGTGAATGCTCACAGAGGTACAATAAATATTGATATTTGATCGATCATTTTAATGATAAAAATAGGGTATGATAAAATCGTCATATGTTTGATAAGATAGTGGGACATATGACAGTAGATGCAGAAAGCTGTAGAAAACGCCTGGACAACATAAATTTTTATGAATTCAATATATTGAATATATTTTCTATCTCGTCTTGCCCTATCTCAGACTCGGTAACTATGAATCAGTTTCATACACAAATCAGATACTCCTTGAATTATAACTATGATTCTGATTTTTATATTTTATCGTACATTTCCTCACTTACGTAATATACTTGAAATGTGAAAAACTTCAACTCACCCGCATTCCAAATGCCCCGATCGAAGTCCATATCGCTGAGCGTCTGCTGTGCCGGCTGCGTATGCTTGTGGCACTTGCAATTGTCTGCGCTATGCTGATCCATAATTCTTGATTTGATAAAGATGATTTGATGATTGGTTGATAGATGATCGATATTTTGACTGAGGTTTCTTTTTTGTTTTTAATGCGTTTCGAATCAAACTTTCCAACTTCGTTAGACCTCGCGCTGCATTGTCCAACAGATTTCCGCTTCGCCGCAGCTACAGACTACCTTATAGCTGAGTTGGGCCAGGGTATTCAGCATAACCATGGGCGGCACTGCGACTAGGACGCCATTAACACAGGGCTTAACGGACAGACGATTCGACAGGGCTTGCACCTCAGCCTGATTCAAGCCAAACACGGTACAGGTGTAATCATGCAGTGAACCCTTCACGGTGACGTAAGCGAAGTTGCCCTCCGATTGTAGAATGGGCACGGGTATGGTCACAACATTGGTCGGGCAACTGGACGGTACAGCGGCACCAGTGGATGTGGTCGATGGCACCGGCTGTGGGCATTCGCAATTGGTTGTCGATTCCTTCGCCACTGGCCCTGCCTGATTATCGGTCATACTTTGCTTTTAAATATATATATATTTATTTTTATATATCTATTGGATAGGCTGTCAGAAAATTGATTTTTTTTTTTTTGGTTTTTTTTTTAGGTTGCTATAGATTTTTTTACACACATATACACACGCTTACACACACACACAAACACACAGAGAGAGGGGGTGGACAGAGTTTCGGTTTACTCTGGTGAATCGACTTTATGATAATTGCCTAAACTGGCCGCCTCTCTGCCTATATTGGATAGATTCTCTCGGACTACGGATACGGTTTCGGATTCAGGTTCGGGCTCGACGAACTCCTTGCGCATCGTCCACATATATTCGTTATAGTCCTGCTTAACGGCCGTCGATGAACTGGCCACAACGCGAAAACCCAATATCTGTAACACAAAATTTTGTTCGTTTCTTTGAACTTTAATGCCAAAAGATGCTACAGTGAAAGCTCTGACTGACTGACTGACTTACAGAATTTAGGCAAATATTTTTAACTGCAAAAATATTAGAATTTTATAGCTAAAAAATGATTGCATTTAGAGATATTTCCACAAAATATATAAATTTAAAAAAAATATATATAAAATAAAGAAATTTATAAATATTTTTTAATCATTACTTTAAAGCTAAGAATAGAATCATTGTTTACCAATTTTTTTAATGATCCATTTTATTTAATATATTTTTATTGTATTATGTCTAGCTCCTCATTTAACGAACTTTATCCTAACCATTTATAGTCGAGCTTTCACTGTAACGTGCGTTTACTGTACCTCTAACGCTGATAATATGCGACACGGATGGACTAGATATACGATTGTGGACTCATCGCTGTAGCCGCCGCAGGAGAACTTGTTTAACTGTTCGATGTCGTCAGCTGAGAAAGTCGAAGCTTATCAGAATGTTGTATACATATACATATATATATATGAATGTACATATGTGTATATATCTATAAACATCTGTATAGGTATATCTTAAAACTGTTTAATTTTGGGGTGTTTATACAGTAGGGCAACATGACAAGCGCTGAACAAAGATAATAACAATAAAAAATGCTTAAAGCGCCAGCGGCATGACGTCAGCAACTGGCCTCCGCTATCTGTGTGTGTGTGTTTGTGTGTGTGTATATATGCCTGTGCGAGTGCTAATTAAGCAAAAACTATGATTCGAATCGAATAGTGCCGTTTTTTATTTCAACTCAACTTTAGCACATATCAGTATTTTCAAAGAACATTCCATAAGTGCATTGACTTTTCCAAAATAAATACTTGTTAAATATAAGCTCTATTAATATAAATTAATCTGTGAGTGCTTGTGTGTGTGTGTGTGTGTGGATATTTGTGCTTGGCTCACCATGCAAGGCGTAACTCAACTGCACTCAGTGCGAAACAAAACGAAACTGACGGCTCGACTGTGCGACAGAAAATACAATTAATGGAGAGCGAGTGCTTGAGCAACGAGTGGGAGAGTGCAAAAGAGAGTGGAGAGCAAGAGATTGGTGAGCACACTTTGTGCTAATAGCTCATGCCAATTCACGAATACTCTAACTATGACTTCATGCTCGTTACCATGTTAAACCTGTTTTCGTTTGAATTGCTAATGCAGCAGCTTTGGCATTTAGCAAGTCCAAAATATAAATTTCAAACTAGTGAATATTAAATTAGTGCTCCATCAAATTTGAAAACTTCAAAACTCAAAATACAAACTTCTTCCATATTGAATCGTGTATACCCTTTCTTAACCATTCGTTATCTAAAGAGTACACACAAACGTGAGTAAACAAGCTTATAAAATGAAATTCATTTTGTACGGGTTGTAGTGCTTACGACTAATACAGTTATGTTTTATTTACAAGGCCATAAATCCGTTCAATACACTTGGGCTAATATAAACATTTTACGTTGAAAAGCGAAAGCAACAAAAACACATCAAGTGATAAGAAAATGTGTAGCAAGCACTAATGCTTGAAGATGCCACTGTAGAGACTGTAAAGATGGACAGCGCACACAACAGCAGACACTCACAGCCAACGGCAGATATATGTATGTACATATAAGCACACTCAGACACTCAAGGACGAGCTCATTCAAAAATTAGTTGCTAGTGTAAAGTGGAATAACCGAATAAAAAAGAAAAAGAAAAAAAAACTAAACCAGACTTGTGGGCGTGAGTTTAATGCACAAGTGCCTGTGTGTGTCGGTGTGAGTGTGTCTGTGCAAACGTGACGAAGCACACTTCATATAATTTGTGTCGCGCAATAAGACAGAAATAATGAAAAAAAAAAGAAAAATAACTAATGAAGACGCAATTCAGCAAATTAAGTTGGCCCACAAATATTGGTTGGCAACAAATATAAGAAATCAACTGTTAAATCTTATAAAAACTAACTGCGAAATGAGAAAAAGAGTAGAAAGAGAGACGGAGAGAGTGAGAGCAGACCATACAGATGATTTACCTTTCAGTCCAGAGACGAGTACACGCCATGGATACTTGTGACTATAGGAGGCTAGATTGCCGCGTATGATAATGTACGGCATTTGGTATATTTTTAAGTTTATTTTTTACGGATTTTTGGTAGCTATTAATTAGCGCGGGCGGGGTCGTTGCGTTGTAAACCGGTTCAAACTGGATAACAAAAAATCAAATAATTATTGCTGCACCACGAAAGCTAACTGCTATGCTGGTCGAAGGTTGGCTTACGACTAAATTTTGTTTGCAAGCTTTCAGGTTTTTCCTAGTTTCTTATTTGCTGTTGTTGTTGTTTGTTTGTTTGCTTTTGTTTGTTATTAATGTGTCTGCCGTTGCGTTGCGTTGCGTTGCTCTCGGGCTCTCTGGCACACTCTCTTTATCTGCAACGGCTAGCAAATTATATTGGATTAACTCATATGAGTGTGAGAAATGAGCAACTGATAGACAAAAAATTCTCCACTCGAGTTGAGCGCGTGTCGTGATTGGTTTTTTGGCGAAGCAAACAGGCACGACTGTGGAATATTATTATGAGCATATGAATATCAAATGCAAATATGTATCTTTAAATAAATACCAAGCAAAAAATAGGAAAAAACTTGGCAATTTAAATAACGTATATTATACATATACAATATTTCGTTCTAATTTTATTCATAATTGCAATAATTTTTGTGACAATAAAATTCTATATTTGCGCGTCTCTAATTTGTAGAGAGAGATAGTGAAAGAGCGCTCTTGGCAAGGATAAGTCTACACGCGCGCACACACACACAGATACACATGAATATAAATTCATTTGTTGACCAGTTGCATGTTTGGTAATTCACAAATTCACGAGCTATAATTACGCTGGCCAAGGCAGTATAGGTGTATATATTTGGTCGCCAACCAAATAATGCCGGTCAACAACTCCTACGCCATAGCCGTATTGCTAATTACACCATTAAAAACATCCATCTACCTCACACAATTCAATCGCACCCTTTCAATTGCTTCGCATTTCTATCCTTTTGCGTGTTTTGCGCGCACACACACAAAATATTAATAAATATATACCCGAGAGTCATAAACATAACTGCCATTAGGGGGCGCTTAAACACAACTAATTTCGTGCTGTCAATGATGTCATTTGAATTTATTTAATGAACTTTTGTTTCCAGGTTCTCGCCCATTCTGGTGCGCCTTTTTACCGACCTATTTATTTTAGCGAACTCACCTCATAGGCATACCACTTATTGTGTGCACTATTTGTCTGACTGTCTGTGTGAAGCTTTTGCACTTTAATTTTTATTTGATTTTATGTTTAATTTATGTTTAGTTTTGCAATACGGTCAAAGTTGGCGAAAAAAATATTATTTTGCAATAACAATAGTTAGTGATGTGCAGTTCTACCGACATGCGATAGTTGCTATTGCCACGAACAGCTGCAGCGATATATCGATAAAACGTTAGCTATGCGATTAGCACCGCTATGATGCTGCGATTGATTTTGACGGAGTTTTGTTAGAAGTAAATAATGTTTCTTTTAAAATATTTGCAAATACCATTAATTAAAGTGTATATTTAAATCGCTAAGGCAAATAAATGCAGTATTTAATTAAAAATAGTGTGAAACACATTCAATTGTTATGCGAATATGTGTGCATAGGACGAACAGCTGGTAGACTGAAAAATGAAAAATGTTTGTAGTGTATGAATAATATATGTTTATGTACAATTTTGTGTATTTCAGGTTACGCAAAACTCATTGATCGGGTTCATTAGAGTTCATCGAATTGACTTTTTGGCTATTACGTGAGTCGGCGATTGCTTAGAGACTCAAGTGCTCTGTACATAGCAGAAGCAGCTGCCAGCGTGTGTATATGTGTTTGTGTATGTGGTGGTGCGTGTAACGCTCCCAGCCTCCAAGAGCAAGAAGGCAAACAAATAAACTCTCAGTGTGCGGTTGGCGAGCAGGCAAGAAGCAACAGTCGGAGAATCCATTTTTCGATTGTCATATAAACAAATCGTCGCAGCTGCCCGTGTCATTTTCTGTGTGTGTGTAGGGTACATCTCAGCAGAATGCCCCGTTTAACAAGTTTGCCAATGCTGTTGTGCATCATTGGAGCTTTAGCTCTGGTTGGACCCATGCCCGCCAACGGCGCCGTTGCCAACAGTCACAAGCACGAGAAGCATCTGAGCAAGGAACGGATAAAGGACGGCAGCTATGTGCCCAGGGATGCACATCATCACAACGATCTGGGCGAGCACAATGTGGAGTTTGATCATGAGGCTATCATAGGTAAGAAACCGCAATGCTGACTAACGTTTTGTTTATACCACGCACAAAAAGTTGTTTATAGAATGTGTATGTATATACTCTGTATTCATAAGAAAAGTGCGTAGAGTGAGGTATGAGGTATGTTATGGATATATTATATTAATAATATGTATGTTATGGGCAATGGGAGAGCTAATTGCATGACTAAATCTAGTCGGAGATTTTATTATGTTTGTATTAGCTTATATGACAAACATTTGTATATCCTGTAATGATTATAAATATATCGAAAAAGGTAGCTGTCAGTCATAAATTCTGAATAAATGATGTTTAATATGTCTATACCCTGTCAACAATTAACGTCCCTCCCTTACATACTTCATAGATTTATAGGTTAGTTAATCATATTCATTATAAATCGCCCAAAACGGAAGCTAATTCTATTTTGGCATCTTTGAAACCACGAGGAGTTCAGGGTATCGTCTAGCCAGGCACGCCCGTTATATCATTCTCATTTGTTTTTTAATATTTCAGACTTTTTGTGTGCGCACGTTTTATGTGTTTTGTGAATTAATTAGACTGTTTCCTCTAGGCATATACATACATTTCATATATTCATATTTGCAGGCAATACAAAAGAGGCTCAAGAATTTGATACCCTCTCGCCGGAAGAATCGAAGCGACGTCTGGCCATACTGATCAAGATGATGGACTTGAATAGTGATGAATATATCGATCGGCATGAATTGAAAGCATGGATATTAAGGTCCTTTAAGTGAGTGTTGTTTGTTGATTAACCAAACGCTTAAAAGCTAACCCAAAGCTAAAGCCTAAGCATGATATATGTGAAGTAAAAACCTATCCCTAAGAATTGTGTACAAAAAAATTTATATATTTAATTGGTTTAAATAAATTATATTAGTATGAAATTTATTGCATAGGAAACTCTCGGAGGAGGAAGCGGCGGATCGTTTTGAGGAAATCGACCAAGATTTAGATGATAAAATTACATGGAAGGAATACATGCAGGACACCTATTCCATGGAAGACGAGAACTTCAAGAAGGAATTGATTGACTTCGACAGCTATGAGGAGGAGCAAAAGATGATCAAACAGGATAAGGAAATGTTCCATGCAGCCGACACGAACAAGGATGGTGTGCTGAATCAGGAGGAATATGTCCTATTCCAAAATCCTGAAGAGCATCCACAAATGCTGCCCATTCTGTTGGAGCATACGATGCAGGATAAGGATCAGAATCATGATGGCAAAATCGACTTCCAAGAGTTTGTTGGCCAAACAGCCGCGCACCACGACAAGGAGTGGCTAATAACGGAAAAGGAGCGATTCGATAAGGATTACGATACAAATAGTGATGGAGCTCTGACAGGCAATGAGGTGATATGTTTGATAAGGAATGAGGATTAATGAAGATTGATAATGAAGAAGAATATACATAGTTAGAAATGTATAGATTGGAGAGATGAAATCTTGATATATAGAGAAATGCTATGTATATTAATAATGCTCTTCCCAAATGCTTTTAGGTGCTCTCATGGATTGTGCCCAGCAATACGGCCATTGCGGATGATGAGGTCGATCATTTGTTTGTCTCCACCGATGAGGATCACGATGATCGTTTGTCATATCTGGAAATTTTGAATAACTACGATACATTTGTTGGCAGCGAGGCCACCGATTATGGCGATCATTTACAGAACATTCATCATCTCACCGATGAACTGTAAAAAGGCAGACGATTATTTTACGAATTTAACTAGAGAAATATCAGTGCTTAGTATTTTTGTATTTTGTATTTTATTCATTTAGTTAATTAAATTTAAATTGATGTACTAATTCATGTGACATATGTAATGCAGATATACGTGTATACCCTTGTATTTAACAGTTTTCAATTTACTTTACACACGATCGTAGTAATTTATATAGACACCAAAAAAATATTTATATGTATATAAATATACTATATGAGAAGCTACAAATATGAAAATACATAAAAATAATTTTTACTAAATTATTTGTCTGTTTTGTGTTTAAGTACTTAAGCTCTTTAAATTCTATTAATATATATATTTTGTATCTATACATATTTCCATATTTACGCACTTAAGTGGTATTTATATATATCTGGATATATATCTAGATGTATCTATTTATCATATTAAGTGAACTTTTGCACATTTGGACTAGAATTTGTAAAAGTTTGTTTGCAACTGGATTGTTTTTTTTACATTTAATTACTTAATGTATATGTTTTAATTAATTATAAACATTTTCTTAAAACTAATTAGCTGACTAACAATATATACAGCATACTTTGCGTGCAGCTTTTTCTCTTTGACTAGATTTCACACTCGTAGCAAAAAATACTATACATAATTTATAGACTTCGCTTAGATTGAATCACTTATGTTATTTAAACTATATATATCTGCTTTTTAAATTTAGATTTTTATTTTTATTTATTTATTTACGTTTTCTTGCTGCCCTTTGTCTTATATCACAAATATTGCACCTAATTGGCCTATTCATTGGGAAACATTTTAGCTAGGAAACAAAACAAAACAAAAAAAGAAAACAAAAATAAACAAATTTATCGAAAACATATAATAATTGGATAGTTATATATATATATACACATATATATGCCTACATATATATATATTTACATATATATGTATACATATAGTATATACATATAAAAAACTCGTTGACTTTAAAAACTTGAGATTTGCGCATAGAAACAACTTGCATTTGTCCACAACATTTCAAATATCGTACAGCTGTACAGTGAGCCCTCAACTTATGGCACTTATGTTCGAGTTTCACGGCATCGTCATCATTCATTATTCATTCATAAAGTGCAAATCGTATTTAATCATGCACATCTCCTTCTCATCCACCTATGAAACATAGCTTATCATATATGTATATGTATATAGACTATTTGGGTAGACAAAGACCCAGCCACTTATCATCAAACTCCTAGAAACCACATAATATATCATAATTGTCTACCTGACGCAATGGCTCCTTATCATCGATCACCTCGCCCAGGTAATCGCGAATGGACTGCGGCAACTTCAGCTTCTCCACGTTGTCAAATGTGCGCAATCTTTGCATGATCACTGCCCGACAACGATCCTGCAGGTTGACAAACTCCTGGCGAGCACACTTAAGAGTCATCTCCGTTTTGGCCGCAGTGGAGCAAACGATGGGATAGAGTGGTTCGGTAACCTAATAGGAAATATTAAATATATGAATTAAGTTTATTAAGAGGTAAGAATTAGGCTTTAGTGGGGTTAAATCCCTTTTGCATACAGAGTAGAGTTTATGTTTTGGGAAATTACAGATAATTTGTTTGGGTATGTTAAGGGAAATAATATATAATTGATAAAATATCATGAAAAGGAAATTTAGTGTAAAAGAAATATATCAAACAAAGAATAAAGGGGAAATTCGAGACACCTTTTATATATCTCACCTTGTCTAAGTCTCTAAATGCCACACCCAGGCATTTGCCATCCTTATAGTAGGTTAAAGTGCCGTCGATGCCATCGAAGAGTATGCCAATTTGAGTGGGATGATTTTCACGGAAACGTTTTGTATACAGAAGTGCCACGCCTTTGTGCCAGAGAACGCCTTCAAATGAAATAGATATGCTGTATATAAATATATGATATGATATTTTTCCTGTAAGGTAAGCACTCACCCTTATGGGACAGTCCCCAGCCATGCTCGTTCTCGCCAAGCATGTTGCGAAAGGCATTAGCGTGCAGGCGACAATTCTTGGTACCAATGCCGAACATGATGGAGGTGCCGAAGACCCGCTGCGAGACGTGTAGCTCCCAGTAGTAACGGCCGTTATTCAAGGGTCGTTTGCCCTGAATGCCGGCCGTGCCCTTGCTCCAATTGGGATGGAAGTGAACGGTGCGAAAGTTTGGTCCACTGAGCACCACCTCCTTGGAGCGATTTCGCTTGCTCCACGTCCAATCGTCCACGGCGCCATGCCCCAGTGGACCGGACGATAGTTCCGTTAACGGCAGCTGCACCGAGCTCTTTTCCTGCATCAGAATCTCACAGCGCTGCTGATGGTGATGATGCTGTTGGTGATGATGCTGTTGGCGGTGCTGTTGCTGTTGTCGCCGGCGTCGCAGCGGTTGCTGAAGTTGCAGCTGCAATTGCTGTTGCTCCCATTCAAAGTCCGACATTATAATGGATCTTACAACTGGGCGTCAATATTGACAAACGTAAAAGATTCACAGCAAATTTGTAAACAATAGACCCTGAGACACAGCCTACTTGATTCTGAGACTCCTTCACAGACGAGATGACCTATCAAGTTAGTCGGCGCCTTCTACACCTAGTTGCTTTTGTTAGGCTGAAGTAGTTTCTACTTCGACTGAGTGTGTTCGGGTTGACAATCAGCCACTGCAGTATCTTAAGTTACCTGAAGAGCATGCTCCAGCGAGGTGCATGACAGAGAGCGGTGGAGAGAATGGAGTAGAGGTTGCTCGGAAGGAAGTCCTCTTTCAGAATAGATTAACCTCTTCTTCTATGAGAATCGAACCCTTATCCAAAGGCGGTCAAGTGAGTGCTCTCCTCCTTCTCTTCCAATGCTGCTTTTTTACTGAAGAGATCTTATTGAATTGAAGCTGCTCTAGAGATGACTTGTTATCAAGTGATTAATCGATTGCTGCTCTCGCTCCTGCTCCTGCTCCTGCTGCTGCTCCTGCTCAACCTGCTGCCGCTCTTCCTGCAACTGTTCTGGCTCCTCCTCCTCCTGCAGATAACTATAAGTATCCTCTTGCAAATTGGATGCCAACGAGCCGTAGCCGCTGCTTAAGGAACTGGTGCTACCTCGACTATATTGTCTATAGTTGATGGGATAAGTGCTCTTTGGCTCCAAACTGCGTTTCAGCTCCCTGCGTATGCGGCGCTGCTGCTTGTAGTCCTGCTCGTTGCCACGGCGTTGCGTATGTAACTGCAAGTGGAAATGGTGCCGACAATAGCCTTGAGGACTGTGGGCACAAAAGCGACAAGCCTCCAGATTGAGACCAGCTCCGAGTGGCAAAATTGGCTCCAGGAGGCGACGCTTTTGCTTACGCTTCGTCTGCTCCAGCTCCTGGTTCTCGAGATGCTGCAGTGCCTTACGATCGCCCACCGTTTCGGCCAACTCCTGGATCACACGGACGTTCCGGGGAAAGCATCGGTCGTGAATGCGGAGCACCAAACGTTGGCAAAAGAGGCACAGCGATTGGAAGAGCAATAGCAAAACGATAATCATATAGACTGAGGTTTTTATTGGGGGGTTGTCTGCCTCTATCTATCTCTCTCTCTCCCACTCACTCACTCCCTTATGTACTCTGTGCGTAGGAGTTACTAGCTTGCCCGCTCTTTGTCAAGGACTTCTCTCATGCTTGCTCGGTCTCTCTCAGACTTCCGGGACTTTCTTACAGCTCTGTCAGCTCCAATTGGAACTTTAGGTTTTTACACTTTCTTAACTTTTATCACTTGTCTTACATTTTAGTTAGATTAGAGTTAGACTTTGCACTTTTTTATCTGCATTTTCTATCCACCTCTTGGTTTCTTCTTTAGTTTTGTGTGTTCCTTCTCCAGCTGTTTGGCTGTAATTCCCAACTGCTCTCGCCGAGGCCTTTTGCTGTTCTGCTCGATTTTCCAATTTGAATTTGTAAAAGCTACCCCTATTTCCACACAGCTGGAACGTTTCTATACGCGTTCTTTCTTCTTCTTCCTTTTCCACCACCAATTGGAATTTTGTAGAGTATGCAGGGTACATTTATGTAGCTGGCCGACAGCTGAAAACATAGAGATATGATTCATTGGAGAATCCAAATTAATGTTCTGAACCAATCTTCATACTGATAAGATTAGATTTTCAGACCTGCCGAGTTTAGGGCTTAACTAAGGGTTAGGAATATAAAATAATAAGCTCATATAATTCTAATTGGCACTGGATGCTGAGCTGTAAAAGCTTAAGATTTCTGTGCAAATATCCGACTTATATATAAATATATATTTTTATAAATATATAAAATATGAAAATAAATTAGGGTATCTCTAGGCTCTACTTGCCTCTCAGTGTTATTATATGAGTGTGTATGTGTGTCTGCAGGCATATCATTATCATATGGTAACACGCGCCACCCTCTACCGCTGCTCCCTGTCTTTTAACTGTTATCGGGTAAACCCACCCCCCCACAATAGGCCGAGCCCCAACCCCTGCTTCAGCCATGCAGAGCTCGTCATGCGCACTTGTGCCCGAGTCGAAAGACCAAGTGGTGAGTTTTTATCGAACATCGTGAAGTTTGAATAATAATTCGCGTCTTCAAAACGTTCTCTTCGCCTTCTTTTTATGCTTTCATTTTTTTTGTTTAGCCACAAATCAACCCCAACCACATACACACACACACCTCCATTATCAGGTGATGTGAATCATCCCCTAGCGCATTGATATGCAGTTAAACGTTGACTGTCGAATATGAGATTGCTTGAACTGATTGATTGACAGACTGAATGATGAGTTACTGATTGAATTGACCGATTGATATGGCCGAAATGATAAATGAAAAGATCATTTAACTGTGACTGATTGACTAACTGAATTGGGTGATAAATTAATAGATGGACTTAACTATTGACTGATTAACGAGGTGATGCAATGATGGACTGATTGATTGACTGTCTAGCTGCATATGTCATCAACTGGTTGTTTATAAAATTGACTGACTGATTGACAGATCAAATCAGAACAAATCAATGTATAATTCTTGATTACAATACTATACATATAAAGCTTCCATAAAAAATTAGATATATATTTTGCTAGACTAAAAATAGAGACGTTTTTATACCATTTTGCTAAATGAAGCTCCAAATAGTAAACTAAATGATCGCTTTACTATGCAATTCTCATAAACTGATGAAGCGTCGTTTGAAGGTATGTAAATATGATTAAAATATAATATAAATAAAAATTAATATATTTATATATATATGGAAATTCGAAGAATTTGGAAAAATGTATTTATTTATTTGAAGCATTTTTTGTTGTTTCAATTAGTGTTTCGTTTTAGGCTCTAGCACAATTTTGAGTAGGCAATAATATAATTCTTGATCGATTGTACATCAGGTTGTATATCGTATCATGTAATTCTTTCATATCTCTGCAACATATGGAAGATACAGATAAAGGAAACAAATGTGGGTGTATTATTATTCGTTGTTTTCTTGTTTTACATATTACCAGGCTAGTTTATTTGTTGTTGTTGATTTACTTAACTTACTCGTAACTAAGAAGCAGTTTACATTGGTTTTCATTTCTTTTTGTTTTTCTTTAAAAAAATGGCAGATACAAAAAAATGGCAAATGCGCTCCACCCTAAATGGAGTGGGCCTACACATACATATAGTTATATATATATTTCTTCTTTGGGTACTTTTTGTATATATTTGGTTAGTTGTTTGTTTTTAAGGAATTTGGTAGCAGTGTTGGTTCTAGTGTGTGTGCGTGTGTATGTGTGTGTGTGTGTGTGTATGCGTGTATGCGTGTGTGTTTGTTTGTTGTTTTTTGTTCGTTGGTATAGTTAAGGCATTACATTTAGATTAAAATTATTGGTGTGCGCTTTATGACGAGTTCTTCACACAGACTTGACACCTGGATACACGTGAGAGCAAATTGCCTGCTTTGATCGTTTGCTGTTCGGGTTTCTGGAACTGATCGCTATCCTCTAGGGTAACCATCCAGAAGCTGGTCATTGTCTCATAGAAATGGCAGTGTCCCTTAGCTCCGTTGCACTCAATGAAGGGCGTGGCACGGAAGTCCTCCAAGCATGAGCCAGGCGATTGCAGAGCCTGACCACCGCCTCCATTGCCCACAGCCGTGTGCTAAAGCATTGCATGAAGAACGATCAGTTCATGTTTTGAGAATGTTATGTCATAAGTAGTTCGGACTTACCATGAGGAAGCTGTAGCCAATCCATAGTCCTTCCCAGCCATTGGGGCAGTTGGGTATCGCCAGCGACTGGCTGTGCACGGCGATGACATTCGCTGGTGCCTCGCAGACGACGCACCTTGAAATGTATTTGCTAATCTCCTGGTTATTGACAGGCATCATTGGTATGGGCGCTGATGTGGATAGCCAGAAGCTCTTATCGTTGCGCGATGCATAGTTGCAGACGTTGTTTTGTCCACAGGACATCACGGGCAGTGTGGAAAAGCGTGGCACACAGGAGCCAGGTGAGCCTAAGTCTTGATTGTGTGCATAGTCATTGCCATCAACGTAGAGCAATGAGTAACCCGTCCAGAGCTCAACATGTCCGGGTGCACACTGTGGCACCTGATCGTTTTGGCTATGACGCGTTAGCAGAATGCCAGTTAGATAATCCTGTGCTCCAGAGCAGGGCAGACCGGGTTCACCCTTGAAGCCCATGGGACCGATCTCACCTTCCAGACCAATCAAACCTTGTTCGCCACGCTCGCCCTTCTGGCCGGGTCGGCCAGCGGGACCAGTCAAACCAATTAAGCCGCGTTCACCCTTCTCGCCACGCTCACCCTGAATACCAATAAGTCCGCGTTCACCTTGCGGTCCGCGGTCGCCCTTTTCTCCATCACGTCCGGGGCGACCCGGCTCGCCCTTGGGGCCGGATGGAGGGATCTTGCCAGGCTCGCCCTTCTCGCCACGCAGACCAGGAATGCCATCGCGACCATCACGACCCTTGGGTCCGGTAAAGCCCTTCTCGCCCGGTGCTCCAACTGGACCTGGGTGGCCCGGCAAACCAGGTGCGCCAATATCGCCCTTAAGACCAGCCAGGCCGCTTAGGCCAGGAGGACCGGCAGGTCCAGTGTTACCCTTGTCACCCTTTTGACCTTCCAAACCAGGATAGCCGCGATCACCCTTTATTCCAGGATAACCAATGTCACCCTTCTCGCCTGTCTCGCCATCCAAGCCAGCGATGCCGTCAATGCCAGGAGGACCAGTTAAACCTCGCTCACCCTTGGGGCCCATGGGGCCAATTGGGCCGGGCAAGCCGACTAGACCAGCATTACCTGGTAAACCGGCTAAGCCACGCTCACCCTTCATGCCAGGCAAGCCTGGAATACCTGTAACACAACAAAATAGTTAATTTGGTATGAAGTTGCTTCAATCATGGCATTTACCTGGGCGTCCATTTTTGCCCGCACGTCCAGGCAGACCCTTTTCTCCCCGCACAACAGGACCTGGAGAGCCGCGCTCACCGGGCAAGCCCATATCGCCTTTAGGTCCAGGTTCTCCAGCTAAGCCAGGAATGCCGGCTGGTCCGGTTAACCCGCGGTCTCCCTTCTCACCAGGGTATCCAGCTGGGCCTTGGTTGCCCTTGATACCTTGAAGTCCGGGCAAACCAGTCAAGCCTGGACTGCCAGGCACACCCTTTTCTCCTCTTAATGCAAATAGATCAACTTCAGCAGCTGGACCTCTGAGACCCTTCTCGCCCTTGTCGCCCTTCAAGCCAGGAGCTCCTTGATAGCCTGGCCTACCTGGTAGACCCATTGCGCCCTTTAGCCCATCAACGCCACCTGGACCACGTTCTCCCTTGATGCCTTTTGCACCAGGATAGCCAATCGGTCCGGGACTGCCTTGGGGTCCAGGCAGACCATCTCGGCCAGGAATACCAGGATTGCCAGGAAGTCCAGCATTGCCCTTGTCACCCTTTGCACCGGGCGGTCCGCTGAAGCCGCGGTCGCCTTTTTCACCGGGCAGACCATCTTGTCCGTAGAGTCCATCACGTCCTGTATCACCCTTCTCGCCCTGTGGGCCTGGTCGACCGTGTACAGCAATTCCAGGCAAACCTTTTTCACCGGGCAGTCCAGGGGGACCGGGTAAACCGTCTTGACCACGCAGTCCGGAGACACCGGGCTCACCCTTCTGCCCCTTCTCGGAAGCATCGCCAGGTTCTCCCTGAGGTCCATCAAAACCAGGAAGACCTTGGTTACCCTTCTCTCCGGGCAGTCCGTTTAGGCCATCTTGCCCAGGCAGACCACGTGGACCTATGTCTCCCTTAACTCCCATTATACCGGGTGGTCCAGCGGGTCCACGAGCACCGGGAAGACCATCGTTGCCAGTCAAGCCACGTGCGCCCTTGTCACCCTTCAGGCCTTCATGGAAAATTGGTAATATGTGAGAATAAGTGCTTGTAATGTTTTTATTGTTTATGAACTTACCAGGAATTCCAGCAGGTCCAATAGGACCACGCTTGCCGGGAGCACCAGCTAAGCCAGTTAAGCCTTTAGGACCATCATTGCCAGGTGCACCGCGTTCACCTTTGCTTCCAGGCATGCCAACCAGACCAATACTGCCAGGCTCTCCCTTGGCACCATCACGACCTTGGACACCAGCAATGCCGGGTATACCTGGTGGGCCAGCGCGACCCTCTGGACCGACTGGACCGGGTTCACCTTTCGGTCCAACAGAGCCAGTGGCGCCAGGTTGACCAGGGAAACCGGAATCGCCCTTATCTCCGGGATAACCAGGATTGCCAATAGGTCCCATCATGCCTGTAGCACCAACTGGTCCGCGATCTCCCTTCTCGCCAGTCAAACCATCACGACCTGCAGGTCCGGGTGGTCCGGCCACAGTAGCGCCTTGTTCACCCTTTTGTCCACGTTCGCCATAACGACCAGGTGGTCCTCGAAGTCCGTCCTTACCATCGTTACCGGGTGCACCATATTGGCCGGGGTTTCCTTTCTCGCCGCGTGGTCCTGTGATACCACGAGGACCAACCAAACCAGGTGGACCCTGTGGACCCGTGTCACCCTTCTCACCGTGTCTGCCAATGTCTCCCTTCTGGCCCATTGGCCCAATTGGTCCAGGCATACCCGTGGGACCACGGTCACCTTTGTTGCCCTTCATGGGTACTTTCAGTTCACTCGCCGCGCAGGTGCCTGGCTCGCCCTTCGGTCCCACAAATCCAGAGGTACCCTTGTCACCTTTAAGACCATCGAAGCCAGGGCGACCAGGTTCTCCCTTGATGCTCTGTCCAGGGAAGCCATCAACGCCATCACGTCCACGACTACCAGGAGCACCGTCAATACCCGGTTGGCCCATGTAACCCTTGTCGCCTTTAACACCCATTTCGCCTTTAATACCTGGCAATCCAGGTATTCCGCTTTCACCTCGTTCGCCCTTAACGCCAGCAGCTCCTGGATATCCAGGCTCTCCCTTGGGACCTTTCTCTGGTACAATTTGACTCCAGTTAACAAACGCCGGATTACCAGGCCTTCCTGTTGCGCCGGGTGCGCCAGGCAGGCCATCGAGTCCTTTTTCACCAGGAGGTCCTGTTTGTCCAATAATGCCATCGTCACCGCGTTCTCCAGCATAACCACGTTCACCTGGTGGGCCTCGAGCACCTGGATTGCCAGGAATGCCATCCACACCACGCTCGCCTTTGTCTCCCTTAGAGCCAGGTGGGCACAGAGAACATTTGCCACCTGCATCACCTTTAGGACCCATGTCACCCTTATCACCGGGTATGCCAGGACGACCAGCATCACCCTGTGGGCCAGGAATACCTGCTTGACCAGGGGCACCAGGTCTGCCCAATTTTGAATCTCCGGGAACACCAGCATTACCCTTGTAGCCTCTTTCACCTTTAGCGCCTTTCAGGCCGGGGATGCTATATATGGAAAGAATCGACAGTAAGTAAAATAGTAAGTCCATTTATTTGGTAGTTTCACATACCCATTGAGGCCATCATCGCCTTTGGGGCCTTGAATGCCATAGCCTGGTAAGCCAGGTTCACCCTTTTGTCCGTCAAGTCCTGGTGGGCCATTTTGACCGATTGGTCCAACGGGACCCTGAGAGCCGACGAATCCAGGAATACCCTTTTCGCCCTTCTGTCCGGGCGGACCTTCATTACCAGGATGTCCAGGCAGGCCAGGACCTCCTTTGGGACCTATGTAGCCTTGTGGTCCTGGAGGACCGTCCATACCATTGAGGCCTTGAGGTCCAGGTTGTCCCGTATAACCACGAGGTCCTTTGGGTCCTGGGGCACCCGGCTGGCCGCGTCCTCCACCAGGAGGTCCTGCCGGACCAACTAAACCACGTTCACCATCTTTACCCGGCCGTCCTGGCTCACCCTTCATGCCAGGCAATCCAGGCAATCCATTTAGACCAGTTTCACCACGATCTCCTTTCTGTCCAGCAGGTCCTGTCGGCCCAAAGTTACCTGGACGACCCTATAAGATTATGGTATTAAATTCGATATTTATTTCATTTTCTACTACTTGAAGGACTTACGCGATCTCCCACGAATCCAGGCACACCCTTTTCGCCCTTCGGTCCATCAAGTCCTGGCTCACCGGCAGGTCCCAATCCACCTTTCTCGCCCATAGGGCCCATTTCACCTTTCTGGCCAACATCGCCGCGCTGTCCCATTACCGTATCGGAGCCGTGTACAGGCAACTTTGGAGCTGGATCTCCTTTCTCGCCTTTGTCACCTTTCTCGCCGGGCATAGCTGTGGCAAAGCACGCTGCACCCTTCTCACCCTTGATACCGCGATCACCTCGAGGTCCGGGTGGTCCATATGGTCCTGTGTCACCGCGTATGCCTTTCTCGCCGCGTTGTCCTTCGGGTCCAGGGGCACCAGAGCGTCCGGCAAAGCCGGGCTCACCCTTCTCTCCCTTAGCATAATCACCATTCTCCTTGGCTGGTTCACCTTTTTCGCCCTTGGGACCTGGTCCGCCGGAATAACCACGAGGACCAACCATACCGGAGAGACCTGGAAGACCTGGCAAACCAGCGGTGCCATCACAGCCATCTTTGCCATTGAGACCCGGTGCACCAGGATTTCCAGCTGGCCCTTGGACGCCAGCAACACCTGGCAAACCGGGGATACCGCGTGATCCTCGCTCTCCCTTTTGACCTCTTGCTCCAAATGGACCCGGATCACCCTTCTGACCCTTGTCGCCGGGTGGACCCTCTGGTCCCGCAAAACCTTGCAGACCCTTAGGGCCTGTCTGACCCTCGGGTCCAGGCAGACCACGATTACCTTTCTCCGCAATACACTTGGGCACACAGCCCGCATACCCAGCCGTACAATTCTTTGGCAAAGGCTCGCCACGCTGAATGCTTGCCGAATCTACAATATCATAACTTTCATCTATGCTAAACGTATCTTTGGGATCGTCTCGTGAATGGTGACGCAGCGACTCATGGATAGAGCCAGTCGCACCGGGATTCGTCCAAAATTGCTAACAAAAAATATAATAGTTACGCAAAATAAACATAATTAAATTGTTTAACGCTTGCTTACAGCATTTGTACCAACTAATGCTCCAGCAATTACAGCGGCGAACAGCAGCCTGAAAAATTCAAGAGATTTACTTATAATTGATACAATATTAAATTTAATAATATGAAAATTATTAGATGTAATCAAGTCAAGAAACTTCTAATCAATGACAGCCGAGTTCATAATACCATAATCCCAAAAGGAATGCTTATTTTGTATCTTTTATAAAATTATTATATTGCTTTTATATGTTGGTATCTTAAGAAAAAAATTTGAGTATGATAGCCATTATCAATATTTTCGGATTTCCTACGTTCCAATATTTATAGCTCTATCAAAAGAGATATCTCTAACTTTAAAGTATAAGTATATGTCCGTGTAGACGTGAATATACATATAATAGTTGGACAATATTTATAATTAATATATATTCACTTGGCTGACAAACTTTGAATTCTCAGACCTAAACGGAAAGACGAAGAGACGGATGGAAGAGCGTGCGAACAACGGATGGATTGACATGGATTCACTTTTGTGAATCAAGAAGTTATATAAAAGCTAAAAAAAAAAAATAATAATAATAAGTTGTTGTATGCATTTTAATTATTTTTTGTATCCCATTAAAAAAAGAGAACTAAATAAATAAATTGCCAAGTCCTATGTTCCATTTGATAACGTTCCGTTTCATACAAAAAATTTATTGTCAAGTCGCTTATCTTGCAGAAGAGCGTGTGCCTACATATGTATATGTGTGTGTGAGTGCGCGTGTCAAAGAGAGCGCATGCAGCGTTAAGAGCAACGCTTCTTAAGAGAGCGGCAACGATAAACGTTTCGTCTCGTCGTCAAGTGTGCGGTTGTGTGCGTAAGCTGTGCTAAGCGGCACGAGCAGATCACAGTTTGAAAGCCACTGGTAGCTCATAGATGTTTGCAAGCATTTCGAAATGAATTTTATGTGAATTTGACTTTTTCTAATATTTTTCTTTTCGTTTGATTTTTGTATTACAGTTACTTACCGCTTCCAATAGGGCAACATGATGCCCTTTGCACTCTGGCTGCACAGTTATTTCCTGCTGTCCTTAATCGATCTAAAATTATGTTTTGCCGTCGCTTGGCCTGCAAGGGGCAGAAAAGTAGGCACTATAAAATTATGTATTTAACAGAAAAATATTTATAAACTTGTTTTCTGCTTAAATATGCTGTGTGCGTAGATAAAACTTTTCTAACAATTTTTTTTTTAATTTGTTGGAATTTTCTTTTCTTTTTTCGTTTAGTTTAAGTTCAAGCAGCGCGGCACAGTTTGTGAGTCACTGCACTTGGCTAAACTGAAGAAACGCTCTAATTAGATATTTAAAATTCTTATTATTCATATATTTAATACGTTTCGATTTTATTTAGCATAGTTAAATATTTTTTTATTGATCTTTTCTTGGTTAAAATTTTTTGGTCTGCTCCTGCTTACAGAAAGAAAAGTGATCCAACCTAATGGATCGACTGGAGCGTACTGAACGAATCACACAGCAGCGAGAGCGCGAGCTACACACAGCACAGCACAGCACAGCCAGCAGACGAGTTAAGACTAAAAGACAGAAGCAAGCAGCCTACTTACTCGAGAAGACGAAACACGACTAATTATAGTATAAGCTTCCATCCAGCCAAAAACCCAATGCACGGCCAATGCACGATCGCCGAGCCGAACGGGTCGGACGAAGAGCGACGAGCGCCAAACGTTGTTCGGCTCACGTACGCTATCCGTGTCGTCTGTGTGAAACGGGCATCGCTGTATGTGAGTGTGTGCGTGTGTGGAGCATGTGGAACGGATGGGTGAAGCAACAAAAGCAACAACAGCAACATTGAAGCGAGCTAGCTAACCGAACTGGAATATGAATATGAATGAAACTGGGCGATAAGTTTGAAACTAAGTCGGCTACTTAACTTAGTTGTTGTTCTTTGTTCTTTGCCATAGCGAATGCTCATTGAAAATGGATTGCATACAAAAGGGGTATACGGGAAGTGGAAGTGGAAGTGGCTATGGGAAATTAATTCAGAATAGGCAAAGCAAATAATGGGAAATTAGATACACAACATTACTCTTTCATAGTCAAGCTCACTATTAACAAATAATAATTTTAGCCACAATTCCAATTGAATATCTATACATCTTATTTGACTTTTAGTTGAAAGGGCATTTTCCAGTCAGTCATTTCCATCTATGCTGTTTCCCTCTGTTGCTGTTGCTGTTGTTGAGTGGATCGACATGAGCTATGCTTCCACTTACAGCATTGCCAGCTGAAGCTGCTTGCTTGACTCTGCCTCTACTTCCCCCTTTGGAGCACCTACTGCGACGACGACAACTTGAATCACATTTGGGGCTGATAGCCCAATTGGAAAGATCGGGTACATGAGTTCCGCTATTGCTATTGCCATTGAAGTTCTGATTAGGGCGCGATCCGGCATGACTTGAGCATCGCGTGCTAAATTCGAAGTCCTGCTTCGGATTACACTGAGAGAAATCGATGCATGCCAAATTTATAAAATATTCACTTTGGATTTTATATAATTTAAATTTTTATTTATAATTTGTTAGATATATACATTTTTTTCATTAATCAATTAATTAATTCTACATTAATATCGCACAGTGTTTGATTGTTATTCAGGTCTTTCGGTCAAAGCAGCTGTCAACTAAATTTTGAAAAACTTCTGATAAGAGGGGAATCGTTTTGTAGTTGATTTTTTTTTTTTTAATACTGATTCGTGTTTTATAAATAGAACATAGTGTACGTAAAATCTTTTGTGTGTATAATTTATTTTAAATTAAAAAGTTGTTAAATACACTTTTACATGTATGGTCTATATTCTATATTGAAAAGCAAATTAGAAATATTTGACTCAAAAAAGTTTTAATAAATTTTGAGTTTTGTTTTCTTATTTTTATAATACTTATACTTTAATACAAAATTCTTCGATTAATAATAAGTAATCCCGCATGTGAACTAAAATAGAAATTTCCCTTAGATATCTCAGCTTATTAAGTAAATGTTCTAGGAAGTTATGTAAAACAGCTTTATTGAAAACTGTCGATTGAGACCAGTGGGTCAACGTACACTCTTACTCCCCTCACCCAACATAGTCTTAATCCCATACATGCCACATCTAACAATCGAATCTTACACAACGCACAAAAGCCTTGATTGTGTTTTGTGCGTTTCAAAACTGACCTCAAATATGTGTACAACAAATATCAATTTCGTAAAGTTCTATTTTTGTTAAATCTGCGTACTAATTAATTCGAAAGAATGAAGAAGAGAAAAGCGAGCTGACTTTTCATGAGTCGAACAGGAAGTACGCAACCTTATAGCGCGCGCTCTTATCAGACCGTTGTACTAAATGTAAAATAGCCTTTGCCTAATCGGACGGCTGCTGCGACGACGAGAATAACAAGAAACTAAATAGCTAAGTAGGGAAATTATAATATGGAGGGAAATTGTTGCTGTTGTTGCTGTTTTTGTTGATGTCGTCGTTTCCTCATTTCAAGGCAACAAAGTGCTAAATTCAACAGGCTGTGCACCAATACCCCCACGACCCGCCCACAAGTGCCCCTGCCCGACTCAGCCTACCGCTCCAAAGCGAACAAACGCTTCAAACGAAACGCATCAACACTAACGAAACGCCAGCTGAGCGTGTGTGCGTGCGCCGAACAGCAGCCGATCGTTAGCCGAACGCCGAGGCTGTGGACAAACGAATTGAAATTTCTTTTGTGCCGGGCGATTTTAGTAGCATTTTGAACGCTTGACGATCGCCACATGTGGGGAGTGTGTCGTGCTCGACGAACGCAGCAGCAGCACACAACAGCAAATCAAGTGGCGAACCCACACGCAGAAGCAGCATTTTGTGTTAGTTTGCCAACAAAAATTCAAATTTCAATTCAAATGCAAAATATCAAAATAAATCCCAAATACCAATTGTATATTTAATTGCAAACCAATCAGACTCTAACAAATTGTATATACAAAAATTTCTCAAAAAAAAAAAGAAGAAGAAAAGTAACAGGAAAAAAAACAACGGTTTCTTATTCACTGTTCCAATGTTTTGATCTTTCGCAGTTTCGTGTGTGTTTATCGCAGTGACATTTTAAGTTCGTCCCCATTTCCAGTTGCAGTTCGAGTTTTCGAATTCCAATTCGATTTGTGGTCAGGCTGAGGACCATGATGTTGTTGCCCAGAGATCTAGCGGGTCTCTCGGGTGTGATTGGCGCAGTCTGGCTGTTGGCCAGCGTTGTGTCCTTTGCTAATGCGGCAAAGGTAAGTAAAACAATTTAAATTAAACCAATTTTATATTTAATTATTAGTCATACAACATAAATTATTATTATTATTTATTAGACTAAAAATAACATAATATCTGTTCATATATCAATACATATCATCAATACCTTTCAAACCCCGCTTAAATTTGTCATTCCTGAAATCTCTTCTCAGACGATAACAGTTCATGTCAAACCGTTTCTGAATACATTTGTAGCACATTAGAGCTTTACAGTTATATCGCAGTCTCTAGCAGTTCCGCTCAAACTGTTTGACTCTCATATGCCAAACATATTTTGCATATATAATAACGTCTGTCAGTGCTGCTCAAACTGTACAGAATCAGTTGCTTAAAGCTGCTTGTTAACTAATGCTCGCTCACAGCTATTTAATCTGTTCACGAGCAGTGACTGTAAAACTGTTGCATGGCAATTACTTTAAGAGAGAGAGAGAGAGAAAGAGTAAGAGAGAGAAAGAGAAAAAGAAAGAGGAGAGACTTGCTTTACTGATGTATAATATTTCTATGTATTGCTCACTCAATGCTTTTCAAACTAGGCCAAAGCAGTGACTTTCAAACTGCACAACACACAAAAGCTGAGTTACATTGTAACTGATTCATAATACATATATATATATATATATATATATATATTTAGTATATATCTGGCTATATGTAAGAAGAAATTAGGTCAGCTGTGTAACATTTAATCAGCCAAAACAAAAGCCCCTCGATATATACTCACATACATGTATATATATTTTTTTTTTCCTCGAGTCTATTGCACATTATATTTCCGGTAATTGAGCTTGATAAACCCTTTCGGGTTGGTTTCGTTGTTGTAGAGGCTTTTCCTCTTCTTTGGCTGCATGCGAGGCAGTTCAATGGATTCGAGTTCTAGTTTCAATTATGTCATCGCAGATTAAATTCAGATTGAGATTTGGCAATCGGCGAAAGGTTAACGCGTGCTCTTATCACTCCATGATAACCCCAATGGGTCCTCTTCCTTCTTCCAAAAGTAATTATGCTTCGTAAACATTCTATGACAAAACAAAAAAACTGAATTCGTTTGCCATTGAATATTTCCGGTTAGCAATTCGAACTTAAAATCAAATCGCATTTTCTTTAAGAGAGGCATATTTTATTTGTTTATTTGAATTATTTATTTAGTTAACTCTTTACTCAAAACAAAATATAAATTGAAAAACATTAAAAAATTAAAATTTATAATATAAAAGAAAACTTTGATGTTCTATTTAGTTATGTATATAAATCATAAATAAATAAAATATAAACATTTTATAAAATAAATAATTTTCATAATTTTTTTAACTCAATTTGTTTTGGGTTAGCTAATTTTAAAAAATTGTTCAACCTTTATTTTTAGCTTTTCTTTTTTATCAGCTTAGTTATATATCTAAACCTTTTATGTAAAGAAATATTTGTTGTACAAAAGACTTTTAAAATTCATTGCCCCTGGAATTATGCAACATTTTTTGTACAACGATTTTGAAGCAGTTAAATTATATTTAGGCTAAAAGCTTGAACTCCAATTGAGGCTTTCACATAAATTTATTTTGAAGCGAGCATTAAGCCGTCAGGCAATCTCGCTTAGTTCAAGCTTAGCCACATAGATTAGTTCCATTCGAGACACGATTTCATCATTTGAGTATTTTCGGGTCCTATGCTAAGGCCAAATCTCTTATGTTGCTCTGATTTCAGTCGCTTATCAAGCGAGACAGAAAAAATAAATAAATAAAAAGGAAGCAGAGAGAGAGAGAGAGAGAGAGAGAGAGACTGAAAAGAAGAAGAAGTGAAACTAAATCAAAATCGTTGAAATTTAATTAGGTTTATTGCTATGTTGGCGGCATTGACGATTGATAGCATGTGTAGCCGACTTCGGTTCGCTGATTGCGACACTTTGAATCAGATCGAATCGGACTCAAAATAGAATTTGTATTCTAAAGTGTCGCCAACGAGCAGAGCCACAGACACAGACACACAGCCAGAGCCAGAGCCAGAGCCAGAGACAGAGGCTATCGCCTAAGCATGACATTTGCCAGAGCAACATGCTAAAAGCAGCAGAGTAATCTATAGATTATATTTATAAATATATATGTATATATATAATTTATTCTGATTGACTGATTGACTAAATGATTGAAGCTAAGAGCGTCATCAGCTAGAATCAAATTATATGCGTGAGCATAAGAATGTCGAAGAATCGTAGTAAATAATTTCCATTTCATTCAGCATCAATCAAAGTACATCAAATTATGTGGCTGCTTGACTGATTGATCAGTATTTTGATACATTCATTTGTGCCATTCTCTTCAAGAGAAAAATGAATACTTGATTGATTGATGCACTGATTGATTGATTAAAATTTTAAGAGCTACTTCTATCATGTCACAAAATATATATATTAAAAGACTATTTGATAGATTGATTGATTGATAGATTGATTGACTGATAGACTAACTGATCAGTCGATCAGTCAAGCTGTCGCAACTCAAAAACTAAAATTACTGAAGAAAATGAACTCAGCTTATTTCAAGGCAATTTCGAAATATTCTCACACAGACTGGAAAAGTGATATCTGAAATTTTCAAGTCTCGCAGAATTAACACTCGAAAAGTCAAATATGCAAAAGAAAGGCAAACAGAAGGCATAAGAAATAAATAAATTACACTTTAAGCCAGTTTTTCTGCTTCTTTGGTGTTGTTGTTGCCAACTCACGTGTTTTGCGGGAGCCGCATTTGATGGCATTTGTAATTTGATCTCAACTTTTTTTCGCACTCGGTTACGTGGTCAATGCCATGGTACTTCGCAAAGAACTCCAATTGCAATTGCATTTGTTGCGATTGCTGCAAATGTTGCAACTGTTGAAGTGAGAGCGTCAAAGTCTTGCGGCTAAGGCAATGGAAAAAACCGCAAAAACGTTAAAACTTGATTATTTTTCCAATATATTTATTAATAAGCGTTTATTTGCTTTTGCTACTGTTTGACTAGCGTAGCGCAGTGGTTGTCGAACTGTGGCCCAACTGGTTTTCACATTTGTCAATAGAGTTAATTTTTTTTGCGCGCTAAATTTAACACAAATGTGATTTCCTTTTCCGTCTCACACACACACACACAGACATATTGCAAGTGAAGAGCGCACAGCGCAGAAGAGAGCCAATCGCTGCGCACTTAAGAGCGCGCGCGCACACTGAGCGCAACAAGTGTGCGTGTGTGTGTGTGTGTGTACGTACGCTACGTAGCGATTGCACTTAGCTTGCTGTCATTGCCGGTGCGGATGCCGAGCCAGACGCCAACGTTGATGTCGACTGCGACTGCGACTGCGACTGCGCCTTTTCTATGAATGAATTTTGATAAATGTACTTTATCAGCAGCGACAGCGACTGCAGCATCTGCCTATAAAAATCCAGCAACAACAACAATAAACGAAATCATTTGAAGCCCATTTTTATAGGGAAATTTCTTGTGCACTGTTTGTGTGTGTGTGAGTTCTTTTCTGCTGCCGACAATTAGCAGCTCAAGTGATTGGTAAATTTAGGTAGGGTGGGGGAGGATGAGTGAGAGAAAGAGAGATAGACACAGGGAGAGCGCGCAGAGGGCAGTGACAGTGTAAAGAGCTCAGCGTTCGGTTACGCAGCTGCGGCTGTCTTTGACGCGCTGCCTCATTTCATATTGGAATTGAAAGTTGTTGTTGTAGGTTCGATGAAGCTGCCAAAGGTACTATGGGAAATTAAGACCATTTGATATGAAAATTAAAAAGTAAAATCTTAAAAATAAAAGAATATAAAAAGAAAATTAATCCAAATTAAATTAAATTAATAAATTAACTAACGTTTTACATTTTGTTAACTCGCTTGGCTTTAACATTTTATTTGTCGACTTTAAAACTGTAAAAGCTGCAACTGTAAAAATTCCAATACAGTTTTTTTCGAATGAATTCTTAATCACTGCATATTTGTCAAACTTTGCCCATAGTACAGCACTCTCTCCCTCTCTCTCACTCTCTCTCACTCACTCTGCTGTTCCATTTCCATTTGCCTGCGCTTTGTTTATGGCAAATGGCAGGCTCAGTCCTTAGGCTGACCCCTAAGCGCATAAATCACTGACCAGCTGCAGACATAACGGGGCCCCCCAAGAAACAACAACAACAAAAACAACAAGGCGATGAAGAATAAGCAGAAGAAGTGTAAGCAGAGGAAGATGAAGTAGAACTAAGACAACAACAAGACACGCCTTTCATTATGACTGAAGTTTATTTGCGTGCTGCAATTTGTTGAAAATTGTTTGGCGCGCTGCATTTCAATTTGACTCAATTATTTATTTATCTGCAACTGAATGCGGAAATTATGCGAGCGACTAAAAGATATGAGCAACATGTCGTATGAGTGATAGACGACACATATATATGTATGTACATATGTATATGAATATATAATACATATATATATATATATTGTATGTCTGGGGCACAGCAACAGTGTAAATTACTTTGTAACTTTGTAAATTAAAGCGATTATTTGATTGTTGTGCTCGCTGCGCTTAAAAAGAGCCTCAAGAAATTGGGTTATCAGGCATCTCACACACATAGAGAGAGCGAGAGCGAGAGCGGGAGCGAGAGAGAGAGAGAGAGACAGGGACACTTTGTTGTTGTTGTTATCAGTTTGATTTAGTTGCAGCTTCTGAAATTGAAATTCATTAGAACTCATAAATGTTATATGTACATACATATATGCATATCTCTCTATATGTATATATATTCATGTTTCTGTCTAGCGTCATTGCTAAAAATATCAACTGAAGCTTGAAAATTTCTGCTTGCCTTTTAAATTTATTTCAATCTCAAATAGTTTCTTTTGTTTTTATTTATTGCAAAAACATTTGGAAAGTCAATAAGAAGGTTAACAATGCTTCTGATAAGGCAAAGAGCAAACATAGCTCCGAGAGCGCGAATATAAAACTGAATGGAAACACTAATAGAACGCGATAGTGATCTTGACAATATGATTTTTATATAATAATAAATCAATTCATTTAAGGGAAGATTCTTTACATACATATGTATGTATCATATGTAACAAAATATGTATTCTGTAGTTATTTATTCGCTTTAATACACATGAATATTTCAAATGCATCGAGTTGTTTTTATTAAAAACAATTAAATTCTTTTATTCACAAATATCTCGTTTGAAGCCTTTAAAGCATACCCCATCACATATTAAATACATTCCATTTCCATTTTATGTGATCGTGAATCTATGGAATATTTCAAAATTTGTAGAAATTAGATAAAGATCAAATGAAAATATAAAATATGAATTGTAAAATATATCAAATTAAATTAATAACTACACTGAAAAATATGAACAGCAAATGTAGCTTACAATACGAAAAGCGGTTCTTTCCCATTTTAAAGCAAAACCTATTCAGAATACGCAATAATTGCCATATGCCGTAGCTTACAGTGCTTACAGTTTGAGCACTTGAGCGCTATCAGTGCACAGTTTGACAGTCACTGTGACTGTCTATTACATGTAATTCGAGTGCGCGGCAATTAGTTAACATCTGTCAAGCATTTTGTCTAAACAATTAGGCAAACTATTAAAAGGAAGCTGCATAATAAAACGGCATGAAGAACGACGACATTGGCTGACTGTGAACATATATGCATATATATAGATTATAGTATGTGTGTGTGTATGTATATGTATGCATGAATATGTTTCGCTTTGAGGCTTCATGTGCATGTACAGATTTCTTTAGACGCTTCTTAATGATGTCAAGCAAAATGATGTCATGCTGCAAGAGCGCAACAACAAACAGCATTACAACAACAACAACAACAACAACAACAACAACAATAGCATTTAACAACAACAATAACAAATACTAATAATAATATACACACACATAGTGGGAGCAGGCAGCGAGTCAGACCCAGGTCCGAATCGCAGTCGAGTTGTCCAGATGTGCATTCATTATGTTCTCTGTGTACATGTGTGTGTGTGTGTGTGTGTGTGTGTGTGTGTGTGTGTGTGTGTGTGTGGGCATGAGTTTTCATGTCAATCACACGTTGCACATATGTTTGTTCCACATCTACTATTTTATACACATACCCTGTACACATTACACTGCTGAGCTTTGATAGTTCTCTTAGAAATGTATCTGAAAGATACATTATTGAGAAATATGTTGTAGATACATTAGCTTAAATTTATATTTTAGCACATAGTTTTGAGTTTAAATAACAATTTATTTTATTTACTTTTTGAATAGTAACTGAAAGACACATCGTGTTGAATCGTGAGCAATGTAAATGATATATGATAAAGTAAATGTTAATGAAGGATATACAAAGTATTTTAAAGAGGTATCTCATATGATATATATACAAGAGACATATTCTGTCTAATTATTTATTTTTTTGTAAACATTTTTCTTTAATATATCTGAAAGTATCTGAAGAGAGTTTGGTGATTTGAGTTCATTTATGTTAATAAGTTGTACATTTCTACATCCACTTGTTAACATTCATATTAAATCGTGCAATCAGTTATCTTTTCTAATATCAATACAGTTTAATGATAAATTGCTTAACTAACTATAAAATAGCTGGCAAATAAAATTAACTTGTAGTTCTTCAATTAACAAAATTGTTGTTCAGCTTTTCAATAGTAATTTAATCAATTTCATAAACCAAATGTTAATTCTTAACATGCATGTCAAAAATACCAAATAAAATTCTTCTATTTAAACCGATTTTTTCGCTTTGGCTAAATATACTTTTAGCTTGAGTCAGCACTACAAACTAGCTGACAATCTACATGGTTTCGTTTAACATGCATGTTAAATCTTGAATATTTTCTACTCAAATCCAATTTGCAGCTTGGATCATATATCTTGATGACTGTTGCTATAGCTTTACTGAGAGCTCTTAACATGCATGTTAAATATAACAGCAGGGTAACTCTGCATCGCAATGTTGTAGCTTTCTATTAAAAGCTGCAGCTCGCTGCAAAATTCGCCTGTAGTTCAGTAAATATTTGATTGATGGCGCGTGTTGCTGCCTGAATTGGGTCAATTGCTAGGCGAATCGAGGCACACACAAGACTCAAGATCCATGACTCAAGACTCAAGACCCAATGACAGGACATCGCTTCAAGAAGTTGTTCAAGTTGGCAACAAAGAGTTCGCATTGACATCGACACGACACACAGATAACCCCTTTGTACACACAGCACACATGTCAATCTAAATACTTATATATACTATATAATATTATATTATATGTTATATATGTAAGTGCTTGTCGCATAATTTAATGCCAAATTAAAACGTTTTAATTAAAATGCCCAAAGAAAAAAGAAAAAACTGTCAGCTGTCGGAGCAATGTGTTATCAGCCATGATTTATATATATATATATATATATGTATGACAGTTGTATATATATATTTTTTTTTGTATTCTGTGCCACATCCGTTCCGCCATCTTAGTGCTCGACTATATAGCGATATAGCAGATTGCGAGTCTCTCGCGCTCTAACTAAATACAATTGCGTCTAACTTTGCCTTAAGTTAGCCTAAGTTCATGTGAAGAGTTATAAATTTGATTACAATGCGTTTTATATACACACGATATATATATATATATATATCTGAATTTTGTTTTTATAATTATTTTTCAACGGAACTTGACTTGTGAATTCCAGTTGGCGACATTAGATACCCCCACAGGCCAGGCCAAGCCAGGCCAATGTACTCGGCGCTTACACGTGCAACGATCTCAGCATATGCATATATATCAAATATATAAAGATATACATATATCATGTATAGCTTATATATGTGTATATATCTGTGCTCGTGTCTATGGGTCTAGTTAAGCGTGGGTGGGTGTGCCAATTGTCGCTGTGATAGAGCTGTGGAGGCCTGACAACTTTGACCTTAAACTGCAGCGCAAATGCAGCTGAGAGTGTGAGAGAGAGGGAGGGGGGGAGAGAGAGAATGTGAGAGAGCGAGCGAGTTAGTTGCGCTGACAATTGGACTTAACATGTGTAAATGCTCTTAACTAAGCCACTGACACATATCATGTGGATCATATATATCTGTATCATATATATATATATCTCTTTTTCACATATATATTTACCTATACACGAACATCACTAATACGCATAGTGAATGGTGCATAGACCACGTGCTAAAAGCAGCTCTGCCCTGACACTTGTCATAGCAGGCAGCTTTTGTCTGTTTAGTGTTTCGCAAGGCAATCGGAAGTAGAGTTAATTAACAGCAGAATATACTAATGCATGCGATCAGTGATCGATATATGTAACATATGTTCATAACGTAGTTCAATGGGTCATGAACGGCGCTCTTAGCTCAGTTAACTCAATTGCTCTTAAACGACTTAACAGCTAATCGAATATGTATTCAATTGAATAAAGTTCATGAGTGTTATTCAATAGACAATAGGAATTTTCAATTCATTCAAGACTGACTTATAGAATTAACTTTTGATAGACATTTATATTTCTAAATACTTAATTATATTTCTTATTCAAATTTGTATTTTTATTCCAACCAATTACATAATTCATGTATTATTTATATTTATATAGGAAATTGTATAGCTTTATATACCATAAATTTGAACTGGCTTAAGCACATTTGATTGTCGCTCTCTGAAATTTTGTGCTACCTAAGCTATACGTATTTATATGCCAAGTGCTTCGACCAACCTAACCTGCTCAATTCACAAAGTAAATGAAACCCTCAAACAGGGTCCACACGCGTGCCCCACTATATATGTATATATACCTTTTATGATGCATATAAATATATCTATAACTTATATATATATCTGATATATATATAATTTTATAGCACATTTAGGTTCCCAACACATTTTTTTGTTTTGTGCTCTGTCTCTGTCTGTTTTGCTGACGTTAACAATCTGAACTGTATACAAGTTTGTAGAACATTATGCAGCTCATAAATTGGTCAAGTCTTGCTCTATATATATATTTTTTTAATACTCATTTACATTTGCCAAATGGGCATATTGGTTGATGTCAAGTGCCAGTGGAGATGAAATACCTCTATGGATAGAGATCTATCAAATCAAAAGAATCGCCTTTGGGAATATAACTATTTTCGGTTCTTGATCGTGAGCATGTATTATGCAGTCTGTAATGCCCCACTGCAACGATCTCATTCGTCTCTTTTTTATTATTTTTCACATAAAACAACGCCACTTGTCGCATTGTCTGCGACCGAGCTAAATGCGCTCCATGTTGCTGTGCAGCCCATCAAAATACACACACATATATATAGTATATATAATATATATAATATCTGGGTATATGTTGAGTGTCAAGTTCAAGGGAACTGCAGCGCTGTCTGTTTTGCAAACCTGTAAAAAAAAAAAATGCATTTGGAATTTTTCGTGAGTTTCGTTCGGGTTGGGCAATTGATTGAATGAACTTTGGGGTTTTCAATTGCTGTATTTTCAATGGAAAGAATGTGTGAAAACGTTCGTCTCGATCGAGCAGGTCGATCAGGTAGATAAATCATATTACTAACCAGATATGGGATATGGGTTCGACAAGAAATATCAGACGAGAGAGACACTTGTTTTCACATTTTTTCATTGTTATATGGAAATGCGTGCAATTCGAGTCCAGCCTTACAGGCAATTCAATATGGGGCATTACATTTAGCAATTGGGCATATACAAAAATGTATTATATCTATATACTTAAATATTACAGAAACACATTTATTGTTGCCATAAGCGAAATTGATTATAAAATATTTTTAGAAATTTATTACTGCGAAAAACTTTAATTCTCTTAAATAAAGAAATTTTTTTGAAAAAGTTGAATAACAAGTGAACGCGAGTGCTTCAAAATCGTAAAATACATAAATAAATTAATCAAGGAATATAAAAAAAATAAATAAATAAAATAAAAATAAAATTGAAATGAAAATATGAATTATAAATTAAATAAATTAGATTTTTTTGCAATAAAAATAAAATATTAGTAAAAAATAAATAATACAAAAAAAATTGTAAAATAAAGTTGTATTTCATAATCTTTTATTAATTTCTCTTTCTATTTTAAATATATATTATACTATATACCCATTTACCAACGAAATACCTAAGTCATTCATTCCTTAATAGATAAATCCAAAGCAATCTCAACTATATATATCATATATGCTCAACAACTCATCAGCAAAAATAGTTTATGCCAACAATTGTAATTTATTTTTCTCCTCTTTTATTTTTTTTTTTGCGGTTCACTTGGGATTTGTTGTTGTTTTTATCGAGCTGCATGAACAAGTCGTACATATTCCAGAAATTGAGTGCAATTGCTTGGCGTGTTAACTATGCCACACACACACACACACTCACACACACACACACAATTGCAGCATACACCTGCCATATGCATTGTGAATTTATATTTTTGGTCTTTAGCGTCTGCATTTTCTCTTCTCTTCTCGTCTCTCTTTCTCTCTTTTTTTAATGGAAGCCAAACACACGAAATCTTCTGGTTTACCACACAGGGAAAAACAGTTTTTCATAGTTTTCTGCTGTTTCTTGTGCTGCTGCAAGTTTTCTCAGTGTTTTATTTGAATTGTTTATGTTACGATTTTGTGATTTTTTGATTTACACGTCATCTGCATATTTGGTTAACAGATGGTTTGATCTCGCACCGAGGCCTAAATTCTCGGAAGTTTTTGCGTTTGAACTCTTTGAATTGAATTCTCGTCGAGTGCAGCTGGAAAATGTGTGTGGAAAATACACTGCACTCAATAATTATTTTTATTAGCCAACAGTTTTTCAATTTGGGTGAACGATTTTTGCAAAGCAAAAAAACTGAACAAAATTTGACACTAATTTTTCTTGAAACTCAATTTTTGTTTTTTGGAACATGCGTTCGACATGTGTTTCGATTCGTTGCTCTCTTTTCTGGGTTTTGTTTCATCTGGGCAATATGTCGTGTCATAAATCTCAACTAAAAGGCCGAAAGTTATGTCAATTCTATTAATAATCGCGAAAATTGCTAAACAAATTAAGGATGTTTATAACGATGCAAATGTCGCCCAAGAAGTTTTCCGAGAAGAAGCAGACAAATAAAATAGATGAATAAAAAAAATATATATATATGTATATATATATATACAATCTGAAATGCAATTTTAATAGGCACTCAAAGTGCCTGGAGGTCGCACGCAAGCATTACGAAATATGTTTATGTGAACTGGAATATTTTGTAGACGCATTCAGATCTGAGCATGGAGCATAATAATTGCAGCATGACTATAAACTACTCGATACGATATTATGCTTGACTGCGCATAGATTTTCAAAGCTAATATTTGTTTTGGAAATTCTTTGGTGTTTCTACATGCATATGTTGAGGATGTGGAATTGCGAGATTGCAATTGATATATAATTGATTGCAAATACTAATATAATATTATGTGTACTAATATCAATTGAAATATCATAGTTCCTCTTAGTAAAGTGTTCAAGTAAATTTGAAGATATTATAGATTTTGCTAAAAATCGATCGATCGGCTAAGTCTTATCGGAAGATAAATCCATAGAGTTTATTTGAAATTGCTTATTGAATCTAATGTAAAATTATTATTAACAATAAATTATGTACTTTGACAGTATTTTTAAAGTACCTGAACTACATATATACATAGTATTTAGTTAATACAATTTCTGAGAGAGTTTCCCTAGTAAGTATTCATATAGTATTTATGTGTTTAGTATTTGGTAGTATTTATAAAATACCATATCTATGAAATATGTCTTAGCACGATTAGATACATGTGTTTTATATTGTTGCTTGTGTTTAGTATTTTTAAAATATCACATATCTCTTTCTCTCAAAATAGTATTTTTTCATAAACAATCCAATACTGCGCTATCGTCCGCCTCAATGACCACGTTTAATAGACTTTGCGGCGGTAAAGAAAAAACATTTGCAGCTGCAAACAATGAAACAATATATGTATGCATATATATATATATGAATATGTATATATTAATGAAGGATTATCTCATTGCTGACGGCAATTGTATAATTAAAGCAAACAGATTTCAGATTTCGCCCAGTTCGCCAAAGTTGCAAGTGTTGAACATTTAGCATGGCCCATGGGGCACATGCCGCAAGTTGCAAAGCGCATTTGCTGTTATTATTGTTATTGTTATGGTTAAATCGGCACAAAAATATCTAAAGTGCATAAAGCATAGAACGCTGAAAGCATTAAGTGTGTAATATGATTGCTCTTAATTGAAGACTGCCTCTAAATATAGTCGTTGCACAAACGGCAATTAACACTGCCCATTTGTAATACAAACCAGGCCGATCTCCTCTTCCCTGCCACCTCTCTCTCACTCTCTCTCTCTTTCTCTCTATCCCATATGCCGGAATCCTTGAAATTCTTTGCGCATTACGATGCATATCTATCAATTTAGTCTTTGTTTGAGAAATATTCTAGAATATAGGTGATATAGCATAGTCATAGTTATTACATTCGAGCTACTTCTTCTATCTCCTAGTTGATATTCCAAAGATTTTATCTAATCTCCAAAAATGAACTCTCTCTTTCAAGTTGAAAGACAAACGGACGGACAAGAATACAAACAAACATGAATCAAATAAACTCTAGACAGACCTTAGTTCAAGCATATTTGATTCCAGATTATTTCATATCAAACTTATATTCTTCAAAATATTTGCTCTACTTTAGTTCTGTCATTCTCACTTAATCAATCACCCAGCGGAGAACTAAGCCCATCGAAACTAACACATGATATGTCCGTGCATTGAAGTAAATCTATGGAGCTCAATTAAAATTGATGACTGCTAATCAATCAAGGCAATCAAAGCGCGTTATCTAGTGCGAAATTCATTTACCTATTATACTATATACATATATTCTCTTCTCTTCAATTTTGATATAGTTCCACAAAAATATATATAAGAATGAAATCAAATGAATAAAAATTTGTTTTGTTTCGACTTTTTAGGAATGCAATACAACGCTATGCGACTGCAAAGGCATCAAAGGACGCATGGGCGGCTTTGGGTTAAAGGGCGTGCCCGGTCGTGAGGGCTCACCCGGTGACGAGGGTCCGCCTGGCCCGCCCGGACGTGTCGGCGAAAAAGGCGATTTCGGTGAATACGGTGAAACGGGCGAGAAAGGACATCGCGTAAGTTACTAACTGATCTTGTATTCAATTGAAGTATTACGAGTATTTACATTACCTTTTCTAGGGTGATATTGGCTATCAAGGCGCGGATGGCTTACCAGGTGCTCACGTAAGTCTCTCTTGAAAGCAAAACCTTAGAATATCGGGTAATATCTCTATGTTATAGGGATTTCCTGGTGATGACGGAACTCCCGGGCCACGTGGTATCGATGGCTGCGACGGTCGTCCCGGTGCTCAGGGTATACCTGGTATTCCTGGTGAGAACGGTGCACGTGGACCAATGGGCAAAACAGGCCCACCTGGTGAAACTGGTGATGCTGGCGAGGGCGGCATCAACTCCAAAGGTACCAAGGGTAATAGCGGTGTGCGGGGACAGGATGGCGTCGACGGTCCGCCTGGTTTTCCTGGCCCCGCCGGCTACAAAGGCGACATAGGTTACCCTGGCGCTGAGGGCCGCAAGGGTGAGCAGGGACCACAGGGCTATAAAGGTGAGATGGGCATGCCGGAAAGCTATCCAATGCTGCAAGGCGTCGTGGGCGACAAAGGTGAACCCGGAGAGGGCGAGCCTGGAGCTTTGCGCTATGACGAAACTCTTAAGGGCTACAAAGGCTTTGCTGGCCCACGCGGTGAGCGAGGTCCGCCCGGCATGCGAGGCGAGCCAGGACCAGTTGGACGCAACGGCTTGCCAGGCGCCCGAGGCGACAGGGGTGAACGTGGAGACCGTGGCAAGCCCGGCCATGATGGCATACAAGGCAAACCCGGTGAGAAAGGCATGAAAGGCTCGCCTGGCTACAGTGGCGAGAATGGTGAAGATGGTCGGCCAGGTGAGCGCGGTGAGGACGGCTTTGATGGCACGCCCGGTGTTCAAGGATACGCGGGTCCACCAGGTATCTACGATCCCACCTTGGATAAATCGTTGCCCGGTCCAATTGGACCACAAGGTGATATTGGACCAGTTGGTAATCCTGGCTTAAATGGCATACCCGGTAAGCCAGGTCGTCGCGGCCCACATGGACCACCAGGTCCACCTGGTGACGAGGGTCTGAGTGGAAATCGTGGTCCACCGGGACGCAGCGAGAAAGGCGAGCAAGGTGACTACGGTTTGATGGGTCCGCCCGGCCCACAAGGGCCACCAGGTGTGGCTGGACCACCCGGCCGCACTGGCTTCCCTGGCAACCCAGGACTTGACCTCTACGGACCGAAAGGTCATGCTGGTCAGAACGGAATTCCCGGCGTTAATGGATATCGCGGAGATCGTGGAGAAGTCGGCTTGCCTGGTGACAAGGGCTTGCCCGGTGAGGGTTTAAATATCGTTGGACCACCCGGCTCGCAGGGTCCACCAGGCAAACGTGGCAGACCTGGAATAGATGGTGCCCCCGGATTCCGTGGGTATCCTGGTGACAAAGGTATACGAGGTGATGACTGTGGCATTTGCCATGCCGGACCACGGGGTATTAAGGGCGTTATAGGTGATGCTGGCTATCCAGGCGAACACGGTGCACGCGGCATGGCTGGCATCACGGGCGCTAGAGGACCCAAGGGTGCCCGTGGTAACCCTGGTGTGCCTGGCTACAGAGGTATCAAAGGTTCAGCTGGTATTCCTGGTGAAGTGGGTCGCCCTGGCAAGCCAGGTGCACCCGGCCGTATTGAGTATACCGGAAGCTTGAGGGAGACGGAAAAGGGCGATGATGGCGATAATGGAATACGCGGTGAGCAAGGTCCGCAGGGTGATCGGGGAGAAGACGGTTGGCATGGCTTGCCCGGAGCTAAAGGTGAGCCCGGACTCCGAGGCGACATCGGTGATGCAGGACGTCCCGGCTTAGACGGATTACCTGGTATTGATGGACGCGATGGTAAGCCAGGTACTCCACCATCCACACCAAAGTTTTATTTAACTGGCGAACCAGGCTACAATGGTAAAAAGTAAGTTATATCGTCAATAATACCGGAAATGTAAAATTATAAATTGTCTTTTTGAAGGGGCGAACGCGGTGATAATGGAAGCATCGGCTTTAAGGGTGACAAAGGTGAGCCGCATCCCGGTGAAATAATTGAGAATCGTGGCGAGCCTGGTGATGTTGGCTTTCCGGGAGAGCCTGGCTTTCGCGGACCCAAAGGAGAGACTGGAGAGCCGGGTCTGAAAGGCATAATGGGTGACATGGGATTACCTGGTGAAGTCTTGGTTGGATTACCTGGAGCCAAGGGCTACAAGGGCGAGAATGGTGACTATGGTCCACATGGTATGCCTGGTAAGCCTGGTAGAGATGGTGAGCCTGGCTTGCCAGGCTTGAATGGCCCAAAAGGTTTCCGCGGTGAGCCTGGCCAATATATCCTTCCCGGAGAAATCGGTATACCCGGCCGACCAGGAGTAAAAGGCATCATTGGCGACGAGGGACCCATAGGTTATCCTGGCCCAAGGGGCCCGCCCGGCACAAAAGGTGTCAAGGGAGTTATTGGTGACAATGGCCTCGAAGGACTCAAAGGTTTGCCCGGTAACAAGGGACAGCGAGGTGACATTATCATCGGACCCCCAGGTCGAAAGGGAGAACCTGGTCGCCCAGGTAGTATTGCCCCACATGGCATTAAGGGCCAAAAGGGTGAGGTCGGCTATCGGGGACAAGTTGGCCAGAACGGAGCCAAGGGAAGCATTGGCTATCCAGGTCGGCGCGGTCCTATTGGCGATGCAGGTGTGCCTGGAGTGCCTGGTGAGCCAGGACCCGCCGGCTTAGCTGGCATACCTGGCGAGCCGGGTGACCGTGGAGATATTGGATTTGATGGCCGCATTGGAAATTTGGGTCCACGAGGTCCTGTCGGCGATTTCGGACCTAAAGGTTAACATACCTAATCCTAAAATTTTTTTTAAGTATCTAACGTATCTAACGATATTATGCAGGTCTTCAAGGAGAGATTGGCCCCTTCGGTTATCCGGGAATTCCGGGAGTGCCCGGCCAAAAGGGCATGCAAGGTGATCAAGGTGTATCAGGGCGCCGTGGCGCTAAGGGTGTCTCCGCTTACAGCGGTATCAAGGGAGATCAAGGTGACGCCGGGTGGAATGGGCCACCAGGCTACAATGGACCCATCGGCTTTAAAGGAAAACGTGGTGAGCCAGGCGATTCACTGCCGGCTTTTGATGGTTTGCCAGGCATAAAAGGCGAGGTTGGTGCTCCTGGTCGCAATGGATTACCTGGCTTGCATGGCCTAAAAGGTCAACGTGGAGAAATTGGATTTATTGGCGAGCCAGGAATTGTTGGTGATCAAGGCAGTGATGGATTAAACGGCTATCCCGGACGCAATGGCATTGATGGTCTCAAGGGTGAGGCTGGAGAAATAGGCCCCCCTGGTTCACCTGGAGAATTTGGAGATATTGGCGAGGTTGGCTATCCAGGCGCACCCGGAATACAGGGTGATGAAGGACTGCCAGGTGAATATGGTCAAGTTGGTAACAGAGGCGAAATCGGTGATCGTGGTGATATCGGCGATGTTGGTGAAGTCTTATACCTTGGCTCCCTAACTGATATGCGTGGTGAGCCTGGAGATAATGGATTGAGGGGCGAGCAAGGTCCGACAGGCGCGCCTGGCATGATCGGTGCTATTGGTTATCCTGGTCCACGTGGAGAGCGGGGCGATATTGGATTCGCGGGTCCTTCTGGTTTTGATGGTCTACCAGGACCGAAAGGTGTTCAGGGAGACAAGGGCTTGAGAGGCTTGCCCGGCGAAAGACTCATCGCTGAACGTGGTGAAGAGGGTGACATTGGCTACGATGGCTTACCGGGACGTCCAGGTAACGCTGGCCAGAAGGGTGCACCTGGTGAACAGGGTGAATACGGCTTGAATGGAGAGCAAGGACCACAAGGACCTATGCTCATCGGACCCCAAGGTCCCCCTGGAGATTATGGCTATCAAGGAAGACCTGGACGAAATGGCCAGCATGGAATGAGAGGCAGGAAAGGAGAACGTGGAGACACAGGCCCCAAGGGTGAAATTGGTGAAATTGGTTTTAGCATTTGGGGAAAACAAGGTGACATTGGTGACAGAGGTGTACAAGGTGAGATTGGCTTAGATGGCGTAAAGGGCGAGCAAGGCGCCAGCGGAAGACCAGGCCGCACTGGCTACATTGGTCCACGTGGACCACGTGGCCCACTTGGCGATATAGGCTGGAGTGGCATCGATGGTGTTGATGGTCTACCAGGCGAAAAAGGTGAGCCAGGTGTCACGTATTCGTACACGTACGCTCGACCCGGCGATCGTGGTGAACCCGGTTTTGATGGCTTTAAGGGTGAGCGAGGAGATGTGGGACCACCTGGCTTGTCTGGTGTAGCAGGTCTTCGTGGCATAGTTGGCTATCGTGGTGATGATGGTGAGATGGGTTACCAAGGACCAGATGGCGCTCCAGGTGCACGTGGCGATATGGGTGAAATGGGTCTAAGGGGACGCGTAGGTCTACGCGGCCTGCCCGGCCCACACGGTGACCCAGCTCCGCCGCCACCCCCACCCAAGAGCCGTGGTTTTATCTTCACTCGACACTCGCAATCCGTTAATATACCCGTCTGTCCGGCCAATACGAATATGCTGTGGGAGGGTTACTCACTGTCTGGCAATGTGGGCAGCAGTCGCGCTGTCGGTCAAGATTTAGGACAATCCGGTTCTTGCTTAATGCGCTTTACCACCATGCCCTACATGTTATGTGACTTCAACAATGTTTGCAACTATGCTCAGAACAATGATGACAGCTTGTGGTTATCCACTGCAGAGCCTATGCCCATGACTATGGTGCCTATCCAATCCAGGGACCTCATGAAGTACATTTCACGGTAAGCGGGTACTAGACTACACTTAACTATAATAGACTAACAAATTCTCCAACTCTCTAGCTGCGTCGTTTGCGAAACTTCAACGCGCGTGATTGCCCTGCATTCGCAATCCATGTCCATTCCAGATTGTCCAGGCGGCTGGGAGGAGATGTGGACGGGCTTCAGTTACTATATGGTGAGCGTTGTTTACGCAAATTCGAAACTCAATATTAACGTCTTTTGTATTGCTTAGACTACCTTGGATAATACGGGCGGTGTTGGCCAAAACTTGGTCTCCCCTGGCTCCTGCTTGGAGGAATTCCGTGCTAATCCTGTGATCGAATGCCATGGCCACGGACGTTGCAATTATTATGATGCTTTGGCCTCCTTCTGGCTAGCTGTTATCGAGCCACAAGATCAATTCGTGCAGCCAAGCCAGCAAACCCTAAAGGCTGATCAGACCAGCAAAATTAGCAGGTAGGTAACAATCATAGGAAATTGGGCTATCAACTGTAGCGAATTGTTTTCTTCAGATGTACTGTGTGCCGTCGTCGTGGCGATAGCTTCTATACTGTCAAGCGGACAACCCAGTCGAGCTTCAGCTCCGGCTCCAACACGGGCACCAACTCTGGCTTGAACTCTGGCTCCAGCTGGCGCTCTAATACTGACTTCAACTCCAACTCGGGCGCGGGCTCGAGATCAGGCGGTGCAGGTTACGGTTCGAACTCTGGCTCCGGCACTCCCGGCTTAAGCTCGAGCTGGTCATCATATCCATATGGTGGCAGACAACAAACGTCAAACTCCTGGACGGGTGGATATCCGGCAGCGGAAATTCGTACGCAACAACAATCATTGCGTCAGCCGCAGCCACTGCCACCACCGGGCCAATACAATCGTCAGCAAACTTATCGCAATCCATATCAATATGGCGGAACGCGCCAATATCGTCGCTATCCGCGCGATGACACCTACGCTCCTTAGATTCACAGCTCCGATTACGTACTAAGTAGCAGTAAAATAATAAATAATTATATCTAAGTCGCTAACACTACCCCACATAGAACGAGATAACAAATACCCTGCGCAGTGCCATTTTTTGAAAGTTCGCTGGGTAAAGATCCACAAATCGAATCGATCAAAACAAAAAAAATCTACAAATTATTTGCCCGTCGAGCGGAGGCAAAGCTACTATAACGATCCACTGCCCGAATATGTAATGCATTATTTTTGTCCTTAGGGATTACAGCTAACGCACACACACACACAAACACACATACACAAAGCGAAACAGAACCCAGTTTTTTAAATAATAAAAATTTAAACGTCATAAAAGTAATGTAAACAATTTGTTTCATATCTGAAATGTATTTAATACTGTTAAGCTTCTATGCTTAACCTTACTTGGCAGCAGACTTTGTTTACATAAACTGCAGCCAACAAATCTGCTTATAGAAATCATTTAATAACAGCCTGTTAAGCATTCAGCATGCGTTTTCTGTTAAACGATCTGTTACAGTTGCATAGCTGCTGCTGTTGCTCAAAGAAAGATTTCAAGATTTTCTGAATAAGCAAATTATAGCGCATTCATCATGAGACATCAGGTAAGTGACCTTATTGACCTAATTCAGCTAATTTGACTCTCTTATATTCTTCATTGTATTCTTAGATTTATAAGCACAAATTTGGCTCTCTTACAATTTATTGTATTTTAAAATATATTTCATCTCTCCAGATTCAACTTCTTCAACGAAAAGTCCCCAACATCATTATTCTGGATCGGATATAATCGCATATTGCATAGTTGCAATATTCATCATGTCATGAAGGGTAAGCTTAAGCATTAGCATAAATCAGCCTATTAGGATCTCATACAATCTACTGTGTCCTAAAATATTTGCTATCTTTCTAGATTATAACGCTTCTTCAGCTAAGAGTCAACATAATTATTCTCGATCGCATATTATTTGACAGATATATGAAGATGTAAAGCCAAAACTGATCCAGATTAGTATTTACTATCAGTATCTAGTGATTCCTGTACATAACACACGTTCGTTTAAGAGATTGATATGTATAATATAGATTTAATTCAGATTTCAAAAGTAAATAAATGATTTTTTTTTAAATGTTAAATCAAAATGTTTTTTTCATTTAAAGGGTAGGGTTTCTTTGCCAGCCATTCATTCATATTCAAAAAATCAACGGCTGAAAATACGCACTATATAAAATATCATTGCATAACTTGGGGGGCTGTTAGTTAACAGAATTCTGTATTCTCTGCTAACGAACTGTTAACTACCATTTTTCTCCCTACTGCTCATTTCTGTGCGCCTGGTGCTACACCGAAATTTCCATTGAAGTTGTAGAATCACCAGGAGCACAGAAATGAGCAGTAGGGTGAAAAATGTTAGTTAACAGTTCGTTAGCAGAGCACTGTTAATGTACTGTTGTTTAACATTATTCTGTAAACGAACTGTTAACTAACATTTTTTACTCTGCTACTCATTTCTGTGCGCCTGGTGCTACACCGAAATTTCCATTGAAATTGTAGAATCACCAGGCGCACAGAAATGAGCAGTAGGGTGAAAAATGTTAGTTAACAGTTCGTTAGCAAAGCACTGTTAATGTACTGTTGTTTAACATGATTCTGTAAACAATCTGTTAACTAACATTTTTAACTCTGCTACTCATTTCTGTTCGCCTGGTACTTCTAAGCAGCCCCCTAAATTATGCAATGATATTTTGTATATATTTTCTTTCAGCCGTTGACTTGAAATATTAAATGCCCCGCAGCCCTTTAAATGAAAAAACAGTTTGATTATATATTTAAAAAGAAATCATTTATTTACTGTTGAAATTTACATAGGTTTTATTGAATTAAATATATATTAGTTATATCAAACTCTTAAATTAACATGTGTAAAGTACAGGAACAACTTAATACCAATACTAAATACTATTTATCCATATTGTTTATATATTTATATACATATATATATTATTTAAATTTTATATGCGATCGAGGATAATGATGTTGACTTTTAGCTGAAGAAGCGTTATAATCTGGAAAGATAGCAAAGATTTTAGAACAAAATAGATTGTATGACAGCCTACAGACTGATTTATGTTAATGCTTAAGCTTACCCTTGATGACTTATGATGCGATTACATCCGACCCAGAATATTGATATTGTTGGGGACTCTTCGCAGAAGCAGATTTATAATCTGGAAAAATAAGACAATATATATACAAGTCCTTGATTTCAAGTCAACTTTCTGATTTGAGACCTTAAAAGACAATGCATAAATATTTAATATTTTCTGTTGGATTGAGCGAATCTTCTAGTTGGGTGCTATACAGCTTTATTACTTGTCTATCTTTCCAAGGCGCACAAATGGTCATGTTAAACAACAGCAGCAACAACAGATGTTTAGCAGTAAACTCATACTGAATGCTCAACAGGCTGTTATTACAATATTTCTATAAGCTGGTCTGTTGGCTGCAGCTTATGTAAAGAAAGACTACAGCCAAGTAAGTTTAAGCTTGAAAGCTTTACAGAAACAGCTCTTCTATAACAACTGAAATACCAAGCAGCAGTCACTTCTAATGACTAAGTATTCCTCAATCGTGAACACCAGCTCCAGCTAGTTTCCAGCATATCAACGATAGCTTTTTTAAATTGTCTGTTGTGAATGTGCACTGTTGAACAACAGTTGCTGTTTATGTTAAATGTGTAATGCCGTTACTTGAAGTTATTAAAAAATCTCGATTTCAATACAAATCAAATAGAAATATAAAGGCCTCGCAGATACATATATTTGCTAGCTTCAGCCATTAACAAGTGTTAACTGTTTGTGTGTATTACATAATTTGATAAAAACTATATGAAACAGAGTGCATACACTAATACAGTTTCGAATTATATCATTAATTATATATTTATATATACCAAACTTATTACCCGGATGCCCTTTAAAAACACTTTCACTCATTATCATTATTTATACTATATAGTTTTGTAGATGACACAGATACACATAAGAGCAGTAGTACAGCACATAAATTGGTAGATAAATAAAGATACTATTTTACGTAACGCAGAGACAAGAGTTAAGATTAATTAATAGCTAAATATCCACGCGTCCATTTCTTCTTGGATGTCTTAAATCTTCTCGTCTCTAGTTTTTTGGTGTTGGTGTTCTACTGGACAACAGATGGCGCTTCATCTGTCACGTCTCTGGAATTCGCCGTAAACTACTATTATTTAACGAAGTCGGGATTCTCTTGGACGTTGTCGGTGAACTGCAGTTGATTGTCGATGATTTGGAATAGCACTTCAGGTGCAGGAAAACGGCCTGTTTGTATTTTCGACCAAACAGGCACGTCATTTAATGTTATTTCAAAGGCACCAGAGGAAATCAGCTGTCCTTCGATCATGTTGCCCAGGAAGAAGATCATCATACAGGCATATATTTTGTTTGCTTGCAAATGATTCCACCAGCCAGGCGTGTTCAAGCCCAAACAGGTGAAGGGACTCACCGAAGCTACCACAGATACTATAATAATTATCTTCAAAGCAAATATTAGCTTTGACAGATAATAATTTATGCCGGGAGGATCGTAATTGGCACCCACAATTTCAATCTGTGGATACTTCTTAACCAGTATATTTACATAGTCATCGAACGCCTTGCGATAGCCACATGAATAGCTGAACGAATAGCAAATATAATAAATTAAGCATAATTAATGGTAATTAATTTGCAGCTCACCAATAAAGAAAAGTCATTGTCGGTGCCACCCTCTGACCGAATTTGGTGGCCGGTATTTCCTTGCCCTCAAAAGCCAGCGCGTAACAGGCGCACAGACACAGCACTAGCAGTGCTAAATTTCTACCATTCGATGATTCCATTTCACGTGCTTGAGTTGTAAGATTTTAGTTGAAAAGCAAAATTAGCAGCAACCGAAAAAAAATTTTTTATTTCCTAACTTCTTCTCAGTTTGCCATTCAGTCGTATTTCTAAAAGATAGTAGAAAAATATCGATACTTTGACTTTTGTAAGCGATTGCTATCGGATTAAATATTAGTATGGTGTGCTGGAATTTATATTAATACTGTGTATATTTTAAGGGAATTTAATTTATAAGCATACAGTAAAATCCTTGTTGAGTTGATACACAGTTTTGAATGAAAGTACTATTAAATCGTTCATTATGCTGTTTCAATTTAGCGCCTGTCATGCAGCTTGAACATGCATGGTACCATTTGGCCAAATCAGCTGTTGTGACATAACCTACGCGAATTCCAAAATGCTGCGCCGAGTAAATAACAATAAATAAAATGTAAAAAATTTGTATTAAAACTAATATATATATAATATTTACAGATAATTCCGAGTGCGCGAACAGCGCTGCAGGTGTCAAAGCCAGTGATAATTGCGAGTCGAAGTATGACTTACAGTGTATATGAGCCGGATTACCTCGAGGTTTTTAATGAAATATGAATTTCAATGAATTAATTACAAAATGTAAACTTATTTCTTTAGTCCCTCAAGCCAAAGTTCCCACAATACGAAAGCCTCAATGTACAGATTAAGGGGTACGATTACCCCTTGCTCGAGAGCTATCAACGCTTCCTCCATGGAGTGGCAGAGTACCTCGATTTGGATGTCTCCGATTGCTATGCTTTGCCCCCACAGCAGACGCAAGTGCAACGTCTGCGACCCAACTCGACGGTCATTGAGTCCGAGTACAAGCTGACCACCTATGAGCGTAGCCTGCTGCTTAGCAATGTGGATGCACCTGTTTATCCACAATTTCTTAGGATTGCACAGGCGGCGCTTCCAGAAGGCGTCCATCTGACCGTGTCAGAGCATACAGACGAGCATGATGAACGACGATATGTGCCCGATAAGGATCTACTCGAACTCAAGGCGGAACTAGAGCGCATGGGCGGCGCCACGCCCGCTAAGAAAAAATAGTCTTCACACATCTGTCATTTGGCAAAAACATTTAAAAACTAGTTTTTATTTTATTGAATAAATCTGTAAAAATTGTAGAAGGGAAACATATTTAAAATAGAAACTTTTCCTATTTAAAGCTTTGCACTAACTGGACGGCAGCGTTTACACATGGAAGACGAATTCTTAACTAAACTAATTAAATTGCACTATGTAATAAAAGCTTAGACAACGCCAAAGTGAACAACTTTGATGGAGGTCGAAGAGGTCGACGTCTGTTTGCTGTTGCTGGATGGCTCCTCCTCGCCTCTCCTTCTCGTTGGCGGCTTGCTGACATCTGTATAAAATCTTAAATAAGCTACATGGTACTACATACATGCTTGGTTCTTACTCACTCGTTGTAATGGGATTAAAATCCTTCAAGTACTCATCATTTGGATGACACAGTGGCAAACTGTCCGCCAGTTCCTTACGAGGATTGGTCAAGTGCCTCGGTGCTGGTCGTGAATAACCATTGCGTTTCGGTGGCAAAGGTTTCTCTTTGCGTGGGATCTCCTAGTAAATGAAAAATGAAATCTTTCAAATGGGAGATATTTAGTGTACGTGATTTAGATTTACCGGCACAACAGCCACCTGAATGGTGTCCGAGAATTTGACTTTATTTTTCTCCACCGGCGTGCTCTTCACATTGGGCGTCTCGCCATTGAGGGGCGGTGTCGCTGCTGCTGCATTCGAGAGAATGGAAGCCGTTGGCTTTTTAAGTAACATTCGCTTTTGATGCTCCTCATTACCAAGCGCCGGCAGCATAGCTGGTATGTTGCCAGAGACAAGCGGATGCTGATAGAACTTGGGCTGATGATATGGCAGAGTCAACTGTGAGCCTGGCTGGGAGGCTTGCTGTGAGCCAATATGTGATGAGAGCTGTGAGCTTGGTTGTGGATGCACAGGCGGACTGCTCGGTAGCGACAAGGGCAGAGGCAGGCCGACTGTCTGATCCGGCACATCCTGCGACCAATCTGTGCCTGCAAAAGGGAATTTATTGAGAAAACAAATTCGGTATAAGATCAAGTTAACTACCATTTAAATTTGTTTGCTTAGGTGCTGCCTGTACACCGCCTCTTATCGCTGTATTTGTCGTGGGCCCACTTGGCTTTGGCGTTCGCAGTTCCATCAACGATGGCCGCAGCTCTGGCTTAGGTATATTGATCTTAATCATTTCAGCATTGAAAATCTTGGATTTAAACGAGGGCAAGGGTGGCACATAGTTTTTCAGAGCAGTCTGCTGACCTACTGGCATCGTGTAACTCAGCTGCGAGCAAGCAGAATCGGGGCGCAATTCGCTGGCCAAACTCAAGCTGAGATTGCCCTGATGATCGCCATGAATAATAGCAGCTGCCTGTCCAAAGGCAACCTGAGCAAACTCACTCAAGCTGCCAATGCATTTGGTCAAGTTGTAGAGGTCCATGAATAGATCGTAGTCCGCTATGTCATGGGCTATTTCAAAGGCTTCACTGAACTGATTCTTGCTGTGGAGCAAAGGAAAGCTAATTAGTTGAAATATATTTTGCATTATTCATACTCAGCTGCTACTCACCGCATCAAAAAGAAGCAAAAACGTCGCTTTAGATCATAAACTTGGTCGCTGAACTCATCCTTTGTATCCTCGGAGAGCGTGTCAGCAAACGTGCTCAGGGCTCTGGCCATTAGATCGCAGCGCGGACGACGCTGATCAGATGAAAAGAAAACATAATTCGCAATCTTATGCAGCGTAATCAGACACATGGCTCCATATGTCTCCCAATTGAGAGCGGCAAGCACGTTGACCGCTCGCTCTGGCTGCTGCAGGCACAAATACTTGTCCGCTATGACGTCGGCTGTCAATCCCGAATTGTGAATATCGCCACGCATGCCGGCGCCGCCAAAGAAGCGCAGACAGGCCAACGGTCCTTGCTCGTACAGCAAGAGTAGCAGGCAATCCGTTTGCGCATAATTGTGAGAGAAGTTGGCCAAGTCCGGCTTGCGACTGAAGGCTATGCTAAGTAGCGTCGGTTGCGTGGCAAAATAATGCGAGAGATCCAGCAGATTAGTAGGAGTTACGTTTTCGCTCAACAGCTGATTGCCAATGGGCGACAGAGCCAAGTCGAAGCACTGCAACACGGACCGCTCATTTGAGACACAGAGCAATGCTGAATCGCAATGCCAAGCACATTGCGTTGGCACAATTTCGATTTGCTTAACATATTTGGTTGTCTGCAGCACCAGATCGTGCAGGCATATGTTCCGATCGATGCTGCCCAGAAAGAGTTTCTCCTGATCGGGACTGAAGGCAAAGCAACAGATCTGTGTGCCCATTGCAATTGAGGTGATTGCTGTGCGCTGCATTTTGCCCGTTGCCAGCTCGTAGGAGCAGATCTCAGCGCTAATGTCGCCTTTGCGAGAGACCTTCTGTTCCAGTGTGATAATTTGATTCTCCGAGCTGCGCAAAAAGTCCACGCAAAGCGGATCATTCTCCGACCAACAGTAGGCCAGCGACTCCAGTTGCAAGCTGCAAAGCAATTTGAATCAATTAGAAAGCAGAATAAATTAATCTGAAATTATAGTTACGCCTTCAGCTTGAAGATATGTATATTGGCGCGATCCTGGTCTCGGATGGTGGGTCGCCAGGGATACACTTCGTTCTGGGAGGACTGCGTCCACACTACAAACAAATCTCTGCTGCCATTTACAGTTAGATGACGTGCCAATTTACGCTCAGATGCGAGCCCTGGTATAATAACATGAAATATACGCGGCTCCATATTCGCAATTTTCTCCGGGCCGAGGGGACGAGCATTGGGCCGCTGCAAGTGCACCACTGTCAGCTGGTTGGTATTGTAGGCCAAGACGATGTGGGAGCGTGTAAAAAAGGCTGGCAAAACACAACAAAAAAATAGAGACAAGACAAAGTGCATAAACAAAACATGAGCATTAATTATAAATTACAATAATTGCATGTGGAATGTACAGCTGCTGTAGCTACAGCGACTACGACTACGACTGCGACAGCGACAGCGGCTGCTTTTGTTGTTGCACTGTGAGAAAGTCGTTAAAAATGCAAATTTCTCCAAGCAAAGCACACGCACAGCTACAAAACAACTTCACAACTCACTCACCATCAGTGATCAGCTCCCCGGCCAGCTTGCCAACGAGATATTTGTCAAACACCATGCGCAATATATCGCCCGTATAGATGTCTACACAGATGTGAGCAATGACTCCATTGTCGAAGAGCAGCAACACCTGCGCTGCATCCTGCCACTCGGAGTGCGTTAGCTTGTGTGTGCGCAGCAGATCCTCCAATTTCTTTAGATTGTCCTTTAAGCGACCGCCCGCCTTGCGGCTGTTCTTCAAGACAGCCAGGCCATTGCGACGCTCCGTGTAGTCGCGCTTCGATTGCGCCCTCAGCTCCTGTGAGACTTCGCGCTGCCGCTGATACCGAAAGGCGCCCAAATCGCTGCACTTGATGCGCACTTCGTCGCGCTGCGTTGTCCAGAAGTGCAGCTCGCTGAGCAGCATTGCAGCGCATTTAAAGCATGGCCTCAATTGTCAACGCAAATGGAAATTTACATTCAGATCTGGGGTGTGGACCACAAATGAATGTCAACGATTACACTAACCAGGTCGAAACACAGTTTGAGGCCAAGCGAATGGCGCATGCGCAAGGTGTCGCACCAACTTTTAACAACACTATTTCAACCTTAACTCGGATATCACTTATATTGCAATTTAAAAATTTGTGAATAGTGAAAACTTATATATTGTTGTTGGCAAAAATACGACGCACGCAAACGTAAACACTGAAAATTGGAGTTTTTAGTGATGCGATCACTTGTTGCTGTTTAACATCGATAGATGTTATCGAAGTGCTATCGCTGAGAAGTGTAATCACTTTACATAGGCGAAAGCAATTAACAGCGGCTGTTACCGATCAAATTAACAGAGAAAAGTTAATTGCGCATGCGCAGCGTTTACAATCTTTAACATTAATATATATAATTTTAATATCTATTGTAGATTCGTTAAAAAATGGTTACAAAAATAATAATGTACATTTTCTCTCTATTTATGCCATTTCTGCTCAACAGGAATGCTATAAAGTATTGGATGACCCGAAAATAAGCAAATTTATGCAAGCAAAGACAAACATAAAGCTTTTACATTAATATACAGTATCATGTTAATTAACTAAAATTTGTGTTTCCTTCGTTGTAATCGAACTACAGATTAAGTTAATTTAATTTATTGTCCCCTGGAGCTCGGTGGCTCCCAGACATTGTTGGTCTAGATTAGATTAGGCAAAGCACTTAAACGTATACCCATTTATTAGTTATAAACAATGTTTATTTTTAAACAAAAAATTGTATTTATTGATTTCACCATTCAATGAAGATTGTTATCAAATATTCACAGTACTTTTTATTCGTTCTTTGCTCGATTTTTTGTTTGTTTTTGTTTTGTATCAATTAAATACGATTAAAGGCACTATAAAACATATAGTGGCATTATATATATATATATATAATAATCACTAAATAAACAGCAACGTATCGTTAAGTAACTAAATGTATTGATTAATGATTAACTAAAATATATATCGCATTTGAGAAAACTTAACACAACAAATTACGTATACGCTGCGTGGGGCATACCGATATTTTCCTCTCCATTTCTTTTCGTTCTTCTTTTTTAAATAAGATTAACTTACATATGTGTACATTGTTTTTTTTTTATGTATAGATATATATATATTTATATATGACGGCAGATTTGCGCGCCTAATGACTGCGATCTGTGGTTATTACTACAGATTGTGCTTACTTAAATCTAAAAACTAGGAAGGCAACGAGATAAATTATACATATATTATAAGCAGTTTGTTATATATATATTTAGGTATATATAACGTTTCTCACATTCATCTTTTCTTCAACTATAATGTACAAGATAAATATATGTGTTTATTTTTGTTTGGAAGTACACTAAAATTCTATATACATGCGAATTTATATATCAAAATATCAATCGTTTTTTTTTTTTGTTTTAGGTAATATTAACTTTTAACTAATTAGCCTTTTTTGAACATGAATAACGCTTGCGAATCCTTTTCAACTCAATTGAAGTTATTTACTTAAAATATACTCTTTTTTGTTTATGTTTTTGGCCTTGCTTTGAACATATATAATTCGTGCGTTCAACGTTATTTTTGTTAAGTCTCTAGAGCTCGATGCCTTAGCAGCTAATTAACCAAAACCTTTCAGCTCGTTGGTTAAATCGTCTAGAAAAACATAAACAAGAACCATATTTAAATTACAATTATAGTTAAGTTTGCTGCAGTTCCTACTACATCTATCTACGTGTTTATATATATATATATGTATATACATATATATATGCACAGATTGGGTTTCCTCGCTGTTCACGTAGGCGTGGCATTAAAGGTGTTTCCTTAAAAATCGTAAAACTCATTCGATTTATTGTTAAAGCGTCGCGTCAAAACATAAACCACCGCCTCATAGGTGGCCATCATGATCGCCGTGTTGGGTATCTGCCGCACCAGCTGCGTGGCCAAGCCTCTGCAAAACAAACAAATTAATTAGATATTGCAAACATTGAGCGGCTACGAGTGCGAACGAACTTTAAATACTTAGTATACATATGCGAATATGGAAATATATATATGTATTTAAATATAGCAGGCGAGTGATAATGAATTTAATCGAATTAAAACAAAATGCGACGCAAAAGATATTTTTAAAATATTCTGAATTTATAGCTAGGTCGACCAGAAATTCGTGGGCGATTCGTTATGATAACAAATTAGCAGAAAGCATCGAAAATTTTTCAATTGTCTGAACCTGCTATATCATATGAGGCATATCTATGCATGGCATGTAAACTATAATCAATCTATCAGGAACAGATATAGATATATGTACATATGAAAAAAGAAAACAGAAATTTGATTTATGATTTATGCTAATTTCCAGCCGTGAGCTTCAATTTGTAAATTAATTAATATAAATTAGTTTAATCTATATTTTTTTAATTTTTATTTTAGTAATGGGCATTGGTGGGCACGGCAAGTGTTAATTGCTCTGATGCTATTCTGCAGGTTATGTATAAATAATAATCTATTATCTAACAAATCAAAAATATGTTCACTTATTCCAAAATACAATGACCTTAAGATTATTATAAATCAGTTCTCTATATAACCCCTGTTAATGAAGAGACTTTACGCAGCTGCTGTGAATCTGATAATAGTCTGAGCTTAAGGGAATTTCATAAAGAGATTAACTATTCTGAGAATTGTAAAAAAATCACCGTTTCAAAGAGGTAAAGGTTAACAAGCTGTCTTTGCTAATCGGGTAATTTAAAAGGAAAGGGGGAATTTTATGAAAAGGTAAACAAGTATTTATTGCAGCACACACACCTGTACAGTCCAGCGCGTCCCTCCTCCTTCCACACCGTGTGCAACGTTTGCCAGAAACTATTGTATTTGTTGCCCTCCTCGCGCAAACGCGTTCGTGCCACCTCGTGTGGATAGGCAATGCAGGAGGCAATGGTTTTCGATACGGCGCCAGCCATCATGAACTCGAGGAAATCGCGTGAGGTCTTCGTATCCGAATGCCGCTGATTGCGCTGCTCCAGCTGCGAGAGGACACGGATTATTTTAGAGAGTTTAGAGTATTAATTTACAAGTGAATGCTTACCAGCTTCGACTTGATGAACTCGTAGATGACAAAATGTACCATCGTCTCGCAGATGCCAAAGTAGCTCGCTGTGATGCCCTTGTAAAAGGCAGCAATGCCGCCCTGTGCATAGACCCGCTCGATGCACTGCCTCACCGTCATTTGCACCTTCGCATTGTAGTCCAGCTGCAAACGCGTCTTCACAAACCAAATGGGATTCGTTGCTGTCGATGCGACAAAGCCAGCGCTAGCTGCGCTCATAATGTGAACCAGAGGCGAATCGCGCTCAACCACACTACAAATTGCAAGGAAACTATCCATTAGAATCATATACTATCTAAATCTACACATATGCATATCGCTGATATAGAATTACTTTCCACTTACCCCAAACTGTTGAGCGAGTTCTTTGTCTGTGAATAGGTGCAAAAGTAGATGGCACGCGACGGGGCCACGCCCACCAAGTTGGGTCCAAGACCTTTGAAGAGAGCGCGGGGACCTTCGTTTTGTACAATGTATCTAGAGGACAATGAGATAAATATGCAATTAGGATTGTAGAGCTGCGCGAATTAATTCAAAATAGTACATTTTGTAATCCAGTGCTGGACAATGTGCCAAGCTGAACTAAAACTAGTTCAATTATGTTCAATTAAGTGGTTCCGGTGCGAAATGACTTGAATGCTATGCAAGTGACATAGAGTTATCGATAACATTTTCGATATATTTTCGTTGCCAAATTTAGAACTGAAGTTCAACTGGAAAAACAGTTGAGAGCAAAATGAGAACAGACGAGCGCACCTTGAGAGTGTGCCTGCGCAATCGATAGCAAATGTGATTATCGTTCGATAGTTTTACATACTTTCAGTTTTGCCTAAATTCTTTCTCTCTACTTACCGCAGACACTGCATGATGCTCATGGATTTTGGTGTAGTCGAGGAGATGCCGCAATGTGATATAGCCATAATCTGTAAGATCGATAATCAATTATATATGCGAGTCTATCGATAAGTGGAAAATGGTGATGGTCATGAAGTATTCGAGCATTCGTGAAATGGAGAGGCAAATGAAAATAATAATAAGAATTTGGTACTACCCTACGCACACCCCCAATCACCTGTGGCTGTGATCTGTTACGTAATATCGTTGTGCTTAGCTTACGTCGTTGTTCCGGCCGCAACAGCTCGGAGGCGCCGCCATTCGCCGGACCGCCAGCTGGCTCGACAATGCGCGTCGTCGTCGGCGTCGGCAGAAACGCCGTCGAGCTCTGCAGACGCGTTTTGACCACCTCCAAGGGACATGTGACCACAGCACCAACTGTGCCAGCGGATCTGCAAGGCAAATCAAGATAGAGAAAAGATAAGATTAGATATGTAGGAATACCTCAGTACCCTAGACTGTGCGACATACAAATATAAATATATATGACCTTAAAATCTATTACAAATTCTATTTATAGAAAGCACTGAAAGTCAATAGTAACTGTAATGAAGTAAAATTACTTCTTTAACACTATATAGAAGCTCTATGATTTGGAAATATCCCTGAAGATTATTATATAATAAGAAAACAATTTTCCAAATCCGAAATTCTATTTGCGCAAGACAACTATTCTTTCCGTGTCTATAAATCAAAGAGATCCATCTTAAGCAAATGGAAATCTTATATTTGTGACGCGAATTCTAAAAATACAAAAGAGTCAAATGCAGTGAAAACACCGCTAACGAACAACCATAAACAGACGAAAATAAAATAAAATAAATTATTAATAAATATATAAATAATAAAATAAATATATAATTCCTCTATTCCTTCGAAATATCTATATTTGCATATATCTCAGTTCCGTTCAAGTGAGTTTTCACTGTACAAAAAGTGTTTGACGTTGGGCAAATTGTTGAAATGCGATCAGAACAAATATTAAAACGAATTTCGCCAAATTGAACATTTGTAGCCATATTCTATATATAAATATATATTTATCTATGTATATATTTATATATTTTTGCTGTAAGAAAGCATTTGCCATTATAGTTTGATAGATTTATGGCTACCATACGAAATCGATTTGGTATGGAATGCACTTTGGAATGCATTAAAAATCAAAACTCTCACTCAACAAGTGTGAGATACATGACAAATCGAATATAAACATCTATGATATCATCCCAGCCCTGCCGATTTCACATTGTATTTTAGTGATGCGCAACACTGGAAAGATCTGAATTCTATTATCCTACTGCAGAGGCAGTCAGTTAGGTAAGGTCTAATAATTCTTACAATATTATGTATTGAAATACTGATAAAGAAGAAAAAGAAATTCATGCCTTATCAGTTCAGTAAAAAGTTCGCCGATCGATAGGATCAAGTGGAAAAAAACGTGATTCAATTAAATTAAAACAATTACATAACTCGTATTATTCATTTCGGGTTTCTCATGACAATGAATACAATAAACAAAAACGATTTTACCGCCGTAGACTTTGTCTACGTACAAAGAAAGAAAACCCCTTACTCGCCTTATTTGTATTTGTCAGACTCGTGAATTAATGAGAAATAAAGCAAATCGGAGCGAAAGTTTGATCGATGAAAGGACTGAAGGCAGCGATGTCGACAACAACGAACCAAAATCTTAATGAGTAACAACAAAATTTAAGCATATACATTCTATATACTATACATATATGAAATCAGATAAGCATATATACTAGATGCATGACTATAGTACACTATGCGAATGGGACTGTACTTAAAAGATTCAAGCTACGCCTAACAGCCAGCAGAAGGGGGCGTGACAGACCCAGACTTCGAAAATTTCGTATTTTGAATCGCCTCTAGTATTCTATATATATTATAGGTAAATTGCGTAATCAATCCAAAATTCAAGAGACTTTTGCTTTGACACATACACATAGCACTTATCATGAAAATATTATAATGAAAATGCGTCTAGTACAAAAGTTATTCAACAATGAATTTCCCATAGTAAAGCTCAAAATGCTTATGTGACTCGCGAGTCGAGTACTCTTATTTATTGCATAATAAAGAAAATTCATTCAAGCGTATGTTTTAATTTATCTACAGTTCTATAGTACAGCCGAAATCACCTGATATCTTAGATAGTCTTTGATATATATGTACACATATAGAGAATATGTATTGAAGTTCCATTCTAATAACTGTCCCATATTATTATAGAGGCTTATCTTATCAAGAGTTCAGTGCATTTAGCGCCAATCATGCAACAGATCAGAGCCCTCCCCATGTCAGCTGCCGCTCCAGGCTAGGCCGTATAAAAACTAGTAAACAATTTCACAAATCTATTTGTGATTGCAGCAGGGGCCACATGCGAACCGGTTTCAACCGGCTAAACGTTGACCCCAGCGCTGGCTGATAACCCGGCGAGCCTCAGCCAAATGAATTGTCAATGCCGAGCAAAGCCGCGTGTGCTTATCAGGCATCCAGACATGATTTGACTTGTGTTCTACAAATATACATATGTAGACAATGTGGAATACATATAAAAGAAATCTGAATCTGGAATCTGCCAACGGCCTGTGACATAATTATTGCCCTGCCCGACCAACCGGTGCAAACTCGAACAGACATCGAAACACGCCATATGTTTACGAAGATATTGGAAGATTGACCCCAGAGACATGTAAAAAGCCTAAAGCAATAACGAATAATGAAAGCAGCAATTATTTTGCAAATTGTATCAACTTATTCAAGAGAAATTCCATAACAGATGTCTATTGAATTTCCTCATTAGCAGCAGCGGGTGAGAAATTAAATATAAATCAGCAGACAACTGGACAAACAGATGACTACGTGCCATCATCTATATATATCTATATATATAAATAAAAGTCACTCAACCTCAACTCATAAGTGGAATGCGACAATAGAAATCCGTAAATTGCCACTAAATAACCAGTTGTAATCAAATATATGTTTCTAGATCTAATGAATGGAACGCAATTGACTCGGATTCTCTGTAGTAATGTAAATACATTAATTAATATCTTGTTACAGTTCATTATCTGCTATGCATTTGTAAACTCTGAGTAATAGTTAAATGAGTTCGAATCAATTACAAATTTGAATACTAACTTATTTCTACGATGATTTAATTTAAATATTAATATCTAAATGAAGTCCTATCACTTGTATGCTTGCTAAATTTGAATAAAAAGTTATATATAATATATGTATATAGTACTTCATATATATACATTTATATATATTTTACTTATTAATAGCTATTTCAAGAACTTCCTATATCCATCATTCAAAATCACAGAACAAGTTCATTTAGTTCATTTCAATTGCTCTCCTCCTCCCTCAATGTGGCAATTTACTTTCATTTACTTTCATTACTTGAATTTTTGCCTATTTCATTATCTTAATGTTATTAGTGCTAAGTGCAAGATTCAAATCTATCGCACACCTCAGCTTGACCCATAAACAAAAATTTTCCGTCGATTTCGTAATTTCGCATTAAATTTATTTGTTATCAAACAAAACATTTTAGCGTGTCTGCAAAACGCGCAACAACAAAAATAAATACAAGACTTTTGTGAGAGAGACGACGTCAAAAATGCTGTGATAAGATTGCCCACCAACGGCGCAATTAATGACCATATACTATATGAAATGTGCAGAGGAAGTAGACTACTTCGGGAGTCAAAGTCGCCCGTGACGCATTGGTATATCAGGTAAAAAGTGGCTAGAGCATGGCTCTTATCAGAACATGCTCGACATTCGTGGCTGCCACCTGCAAGGCGCGATTCACGAGGTTCGTTTGCACTCACAATTCGCATTCGAAAATACCTCTGCCAAAAAGAAAAGAATTGAGAAGGAAAAATTTCGACGCTTATCTGGCGCGTGTGGCGTATTACGGCCTCCGCGACGATTCAGTCAAAAAACAGCTAAAACGACCATCAACCGGTTCACGAGTTTTGAATATACATATTTCCCTCTTCTTTCATGCGTGGGGCCATTGAGTTCGAGCTATATGTAGATATCGTAGTCTGCAATGTCCGCATACGAATGCAGTTCAAGACGATGGCGAGGGCTGGATATAGATGTATATATATCTATCAGATATACGGAAATGAAATTGTTCATTTGAACTTGACAATCAAATGAATTAAATGAACTTGTTCTGTGGCCAGTGAAGGAAACTTAGCGATTAATGACAAAAATCTAGTTCAATTGGTCACGAGCATATTCAAATCTCAGTTCATTCGTTCATTTATGAACGACTCAACTCATTAACTTGAATTTGAATTGAATCCAATTGAGTAAGTTTGCTCAAATGAATGGTTCATGAACGATAAACTACTTTAGTTCAGTTACTTAGATGAATCAGTTATTTATACATTAAACTTGAGATGAGAATCTCTTCCATGAGAATAGATATATTGTATATATGTATATAGACTATAGATAGTATGATATTCTACATGGTTCTATAAACATCCTCTCTCTATGCTTTCCTGTTTAGTTATGGATTGTTTATTTTGAAAATGGGGATGTTAGTTTATTGATTTCTAGATCAAATCTATAAATTATATATATAAATTATATATAGATATTCTACTTTGAAACAATCCCTGTTATATATACCACTTGATAATACTCAAGAGTTTGATAATCATTGTGATAATGATAATTGAAAAAAAAAACCTTTATATATGAAGATTATTATTTGTAGTTTTATTTTTTTTTATTTTTATTTATTTATTCTTTTTTTTATGACAATAATAGCAAAAGTTTTAGCCCACTCATACTGTTGCTATTATTATTATAAAAATCATTTGAATCATGACTAAATATAAATAATTATCATCCTAATCTTGATTATTATATTTACAATCATGCATGTTATATTTAATTATCTTTATAGTTATGACTATGATAATGAGTCTACCCGAGTTCTACCATCCGTGCCTGCCTATTCATATATGTATATATATATATATATATATATATATATATATATATATATATGCTTATATATTCGCATATTCACAAGCTCACATATTCATGTTTGTTTGTAAATAAAATTCTCTTCTTCTGCCGCAGAACACACTTTGAATTTGTTTATCTGAAATGCCAAGTATAAATATATATATGTATATATATAGATTGTATATACAATCTTTATATAAGCAAGCTCTTCCTCATTAGTAATAGATATATAAATATGTAATAAAATGTCTAAGGCATTTGCCCTTGACATAATTTTCCGCACATTTTAAATTAGTCAAGGTCGCAGAAGAAAACCTCAAGAAAGAAAAAAAAAAGCATTTCAATTGATTTCTGCTTTGTACATGAATGAAAATGTGATTCATTATAATTATGTACATGATAAAAATTTATAAAACAATTAAAAAACTTGAAATCTATTTAGAAAAAAAACTATTTAGCCCTGATTACTTTTTAATGTAATATAAAACAATAATGTAATATAAAATAAAAAATATTAAGGGAGAGAGAGAGCAAGAGAGCTAATAAATGAGATTACCTCAACATGTTGCGTACGTGCTTTAAGGCACACAAACCCAACTTAACTCGGCCAAAATGAAACATGGCCGAAAAAAAAAATGTAGAAATTTTTGTTCGCCCCACCGAAAATTAAGTTTTGCTAAAAAAGAAACATTCATTTTGAATAGAAAACAATTTGACATGGAAATTTTCCCACATTGGCAAAAAGAAAACTTCTATGCAGCTAGATGAGGTCTAAATCTATCTCTATCTCTATCTTTATCTCTATCTCTCCTCTATCATCTACTATTCTATCTCCTATCCTCTATTCTATATCCACTACTCTTCTATCCAGTATCTTCTATATACTATCCTCTTACCTCTCTATCCACTGTCCCACTATCCTTTATCTTCTATCCAATATCTTTTATCCCATACTCCCTATTCTTTATCCTCTATCTCATTCTCTATCCCAAGCTCTATTCGCCTCTTTCTATCTCTGTCTATCATTGCATCTTATTAGCAATGTTGTTTATTTGGCTGCATTCGCCTTCAACTGAGTCAATGTGCCAGAAAAAGTTTATTTCCCTCCTCACCTGCTTTATAGAGCCGACGACGGTCGACAGAAAACCAAAACAAATCGAATGCCAGGCCGCATTTGACTTTGTTTGTGTCTATGAAAACAAAAGTGGACAATAACACAACAAAATTGAGGCGACAAATTTAGATAGTGACCAGCTCTAAAAATACCCTGTAATAAGACTACATTTACAAACAAACAATAAAATTCTCTAAATATATATAGTCTATATAGAGCATAACTTGAGCCATTTCTCGCACATTATTAGAGATATATTCTGTAAATACATTTATTGAAATATTTTTATTTATCTTTTCTTAACAATGTATATACCCTTTAACACCTCTAGATTAGTCATGAACAAGATAAAAATTATGGGCGCCAGCCAAATAGACAAATATAAATCTGCAGCTAGTATATGCTACATGCGAATATATAACAAATAACAAAAGTATATATATATTATAGAAATATCTATCTATATACACAATCTGATAAGCATGTGTAAATTGCATCTTGAGCAATTTGTATGAGGAAATTGTGAAATGCATTCAAGTTGAAAAGGGTCTATTGTATATAGTATATATGTATGTATATAGCATATAGAGTGTATGCATGCATCCATCATCTATAGTATATAGTAAGTTGATTGTCTGTCACAATTTATTTAGTTTCTTTATATCGATAAAGTGCGCATGATATATTATATATGTATGTATATGCTATCTATATATACTTATGTGTGTGGGTTTGGGGTGGCAAGGTTGTTATTTTGCCATGCAGTTGAGCGTTTGTGACGTGTGTAAACACGAGATACTGCCCCAAAGATAGAAATACTTTGGAATAAATAGATATACATACATACATACATATATACACATATAGTATACAGTATATAGAAATACACACATGACTTAATTTCACTAACCAGACAACAGTTGTATAATCAGCTCAAGTTGCCTAGGGAGCGACAAACACACAGAGAGAGAGAGAGAGAGAGGGAGAGAGAGAGAGAGAGAGAGAGAGGCAAAGAAGCATTTGCAATGTGCAACGTGAATTTTCTTGCTCATTTTTTCTTGGGGTTTTGCTTAGCGTAAAAGCTGTTTACACGGCGTGCACTATAGGCGAGTGCTGACTGTAAATTCTTATACATGATTGCATGACCGGCCGGCATTTTGCATTCTCGTTTGATTTTTGCTATCATAAATTATAAAAGTAATTGAGATATTTGTAAATTATTTATATGCTGATGAACTAGTTCGGCAGTGAACTGCGTTGAATAGGCTTAAGAATTCAAGTTCAATAATAATTCAAGTCTAAACTACATTATTTGATAGAACGAAATATATTTAATTACGTTAAAGAATAATAGTTGAGTTCAGTAATGAACTAAACCGTTCAATTCACTTGCTGTTTGAACTAGATCAGTAGTTCACAATTCAAAATTTTAGTATATATTTTTATTTAGAGCAAAAAGGAAATTCAAATGAACTTAAGGTTTCCGTTATTGTCAATCCTCAAGTTATTTATTGTCGCAGCCTGTTGATTCTTGCCTAAAGTCCACACTTCTGTTTGTTTACCAACAAAGAACAATGACAAATAGATGACGAATGTATTTAGCTGAGGGTAAAGAAACTAAAACGACTTCGCAGTTCAAAAACAAGCCCTCGCCTAATTTATTTACATTTCACGCTCGCAGAGGCTCGACTCGACTCGAGTTGACTCGGCTCGCACAAGTAAACAGAAGCCGCTGCCCCAACTGACAAAAACAAAAAAATAAAGAAAAAATTGAGGAGGAAGACATAACTGAAAACCGGTTGGCAAAACATTTGCCAACTGGATTTCAGCTGTAAATGAGATGTGCGTGAAAATGAATATGCCTCGCCGTGTGGCGTGTGTTCTGTTGTGTGTAGGGTGTGCAATAAAAACACAAAAATAAATTAAGATGCAAATCTAAAAATAGCACACCGCAAACAAGCAACAATAACAGGCCACAATAACAACGTAATTGTTGCTTGTTATGTGAGTTCCCTTTAGCCAATTGGTTTCCCGTTCAATTCAATTTTAGCAAGAAAATGGTTTATCCAAATAAATAATCAAAACGCTCATCTTATATATAGAACATTTTTTATATGCATAATCAGCAAAAGCGTAAAGAAGTTTTACAAACAAACAATATTTTCATTGAATTCTTATTGGACTTCAGTCAAATAAATAAAGTTGGAATGGCAAACGCAGCAATCAGATGCAGTGCGAGAGCGAGAGAGAATGCTAACCTATTGCTTCTACTGCTTAAATTTTCTGAGTGAGGGAGAGGGCACGATAGGCTCTGTACTTTTTAATTGTCTTTAATTGAGTACATTTTGCTTAGCAGTTATAAAGCAATGCACATTATATCATTTTATTCATAATAGATTTTCTAGTTGGAGTCACACTTGGATTATAGTTCAATTTCTCGGGTGAATGGCAAAATGCGGCCATCAAGGCCAAATTTTCCTATGCTTTAATCTATAACTTTTACTGATATGACATTCATTATTATTATGTTTTTATTTATTTATTATTTATTATGAATTATTTTTTGGCAGTGTGGGCCGCAACGTCGGCTGCTGCTGCTGCCAAAAATAACCTAGGCACGTGTACACTGCATGATTTGAACAGATGATTGTGATACACACATACACATATACACACATACACACACATAACATACATATGTATGTATGCGAGCGTGTTTGTGACTGCGTTGTTTTTGTTGCTCGGCGCTTGGCTTTGCTTTGCTTTCTATCTTTCTTTTTATATTGCTGTTTCTTTTTTTTTGTATTTTTTATTTAACTTTTTTTTTCTTTTTTTTGGCGCCTATGCCAACTTTCGCAACTGCAGCAGGTCAAATTGTCTAATTGTTGTTGCTGCTCAACTACTTAAACGCAACTGCGCCGTTGCTGCCTTTGCTTAGATTCCAACTGAAACCGGTTTCTAAGTTTTGCCGATAAGACGCAATTGACAATAACAACAAAAATAACACACAATAATCTTAACATGTTTTTCAACACTTACGCGCCGGCTAGCAAATGTATCAGCGTATCACGGTTTTGGGACATAATCGAGTTTTGATTTTCCCTCAAAATAATATTAACGAGCGCCTGTAGCTCGATGGCCTGTGGGGCCCCGGAGCCGGGGAAACGGCTGTGCTCCCGGCAATGGAATCTCTTTTATATTCGCTCTGCGCTCTTTTGTTTTTGTTTTGCATAAGCGGCAATGAAATTGTTGTTGTATCTAGTGCTGGTTGCGGTCGTTGTTGTTGTTGCCTTCGGGCGTTCTTATTTTGGCGCTTACAATGGTCGCGGGGGTTATGCAACTGCAACAACAACAATTCTCACAGATTTCTTATCAAACACCAAGAAATAATATTTTGATAAATTTATCAACAAATTGAGCACTGTTTTTACTGAGTTACACTGTTTTGCCTTTAGCTGGGTGAATTATATGCGAAATTCATCAAATATATATATATTTCTTTTTTGCTTTGATTTTCGGCGAATTCAACAATTAGATCAAAGATGCGCACGTCTATTCCGTTGGTTTTACAAAGTAGAACTGAAGAGTTTGGGATGAGTGTTATTGCGATAACTTTGTTCTCCATCGATAGGATGGTTCGGTACGATGGTTTGAAATTGTGATCGATACCTGCTACATAGTTTAAGTTGCGTTATTTGCCTTACAAGTATTCGGTCACACTTGAGCTTAATTGCGCCAATTCTTGTTGCATTCAAATTTAAAAAGTTGATTTTCGTTTAAAGTTTTTTTATATGTTTAAATTTAAATTATTGATAATTAATAGTTGACTATTTTTGCTCTTGCTTGAAGGAAAACAAAATCTTAGCTTGACGTTTCTAACGAATTATTTACTTGTAATTTCATGTTAATTAACAGTGGTTGGAAGCTGTTAGTTAACATGATAGTTCAAATAATTTCTGGGGGAAAAAAACGAATGGGAAAATCAATGTTTACGATGCAAATTGTAGATTATAATTACAATTACATTCCAAGCCTTGACACATGCCTCTCTCTCTCTCTCTCTGTCTCTCAGTCTCTCTCTATCTCATGTATATAAATATCAAATGGTCTTTGTTTATATTTTATGCATAGCCCTTGTTTTTGACCATATTGCCGTTAAATAAACATGTCCCCAATCGCAAATGAAAATAACTTTAATTGTCAACTGGCAAGTCAAGGTCAACAATTGTGGTCTCTGGCTGTGTCCCCAAAGCAGCTGTCGACGCTGTCAATTGCTCTTAAATAATGCGGAAAAATGAACAACAATATATATGTATGTCTATAGGATATAATTCCTTGATTTATGTTTATTATGGGCATACGAAATAGAGCTGAGGCTTATCGTTCACAATGCATTAAATTGAATGGTTCATTTAAATGAACTACTAGATCAGTTCAGTGAGTATTGAAATGTAAAAGAGTTAAGTCAATTTATGCGTTATATTTTTGTTAATTTGTTCGTTAACTAAATGATGTATTCAACTGAGGGCTCTAACCTTTTATTTATTTATCTTATCAAATTGAAATTTTGACAAATAAATAAATAAAATAGTTCACTGCTAAATAAAGTAGTGAACTTATTCATTAATCGCTAGAGTTCAACAAATGGAACTAAAGATGCAAGCAACTGAACAAGTGAAATAATTAAAGGATTCGATGAGTTGAATTAGAGCTGCCAGCTCTAATATGAATTGATTAAATAATATAGTCAATTCGATGCATGTCTGCGACCAGGTTGACCCTGACATTAACACAGTCTGTTTTACCCTTTTAGCCGGTTTTGAATGTGCCGTGCCACGTGCCACTCAATGCACGTTTGACCACACGACCACTGCATTGGAGTCGATTGAAACAATGGGCACAAATAGGCGTCGCTTCTGGTGCTCCTTAGCCTTCTCACTCGCTCGCACTCACTCGTACCACGTTACGTATGAGTAATCCGGCTACTGCTGCTGCTGCCACTGCCACTGCTGGCAAAGCTAATTAAAGGCCAGCGTTGTTTAACTCCATGGCCGACCTTGGTTGCCATTTTGACTTGCCATTTGCCAGTTTGTCAACGGAGGTCAATTGTGGCCTCGTAGAATGTCCAAATGGGAATGTGTGTCTATTGTAAAAATTGGCAAAGCATTTAATAAGCAAATACAACCACATAAATTTCAGCCCACTTTTTAGATACACTAAAAGAAAAAGTATTTATTAAGTAAATATTTACAAATATTCACTATTTAAGACGTGCTTCGTGAGTGATCTACATAAAAGGCCATTCGATATGTCATTGCGGTTTCAATATCTGCAACAAAAAAAGTTATCGATATCATATTTGCTGATATTTTTTTTTTTTAATTCTTTTCCTGCAGTGTTGAAAAATTTTAGTTGAAGGACAAAGAGGACCCGCTAGCGCAAATGCAAAAACACCTGATAACAAAGCCGAAGCTAGAACCCCCAACTGCAGAGCTGTATTGTTTTATATGTTAAGTTCCTACTTTTTATGGTCAAAGTTTCCTTGGAAATGAGCGCATCGAATAACAATTCGCGTATCTGTTATAACAACCATACCAAAAGCAGACATACCAATACAAATACACACATACACACACAGGCATCGATCAACACCACGCATGGTGCGAACTGTCAGCAGAAAATTGTTGTGAAACTAGAATAGGAAAGCGGCAGCGGGAGCGGGAACGGGGCGGTGTATGCCACTCGCTGGCGTCATTTTTTCCATTTCTTTTATTTTGCGTGCTGTGGGGCTTGCGTGATTCATGATGCATGGGCTGGCAGGCTAACTTAGTTGCCAACTCCAATGCAACACCCAGAACTTTTGGCGCGTCTATATGCCCATTTTAATTACTGTAACTGTGACTGTAACTGTAACTGGCTGGTTGACTCTGGCTTGAAATAGTTTTAAATGTCGCCACTTGACTCCAATAAGAATGTCAATTCACGCACACACACACACACACACACACAGCTCTGTAGCGACCTTGAAAATAGCTCCCCATCCCTGCTGTGTGTGCAAGTCCATTTGAAACGGCCAAAAAATGGCGATTAAAATGATTTTCGGCTGTCTCACAGCTGTGCGGCATAAACAAAACAAATGAGCATGAGCAGAGCGGAGTAAGAACGAAAGAAACAGAGAGAGTGAGAGAAACAGCAGGGGAAGCATTTAATAGAGAGCACAGGTAGTGGAAGGGGGCATTAGTCTCTCCTGTCTCTCTCTCTCTCCCTATTCCTCTCGCCGGCGACACGTGCACGTCGCGATGGCGACTCTACGTGGCGTATACGTATTGCGCTGACGCCGTGGCCATTTTGGCAAATGTGTTGTGGAAACGCATGCAAAGAGCGGTGTTATTGTTGCTATTATTGCTTTAGCTGCTTGTTGTTATTGCCGTTGCCGTTGCCGTTGCCGCTGCCACTGCTGCTGGTACTGCTCCTGCTGACACTGCTGCTTTGGGGTGTACAGTTGCGCTAAGCAGCGCAGCGTGGCCAGCTTAAAAAGCAAAAAAAGCCAAAAACAAAAGCGCAAAACTCCCTAACCAGCACGATGGAGTCAGAATGGGGGTTAGAGTTGGCGGGCTGACGGCTCGTACACTTATGGCATGTTATTGCATGCAGCATTAATGCCGAACCTTGTGCTTGCTCTCATTCCGGTGAGAGAATGAGAGTGAGCGTAAGAGCACAAACGATAGAGAGAGCAGCTGTGATGCGATGGGCAACATGTGAGCGCAAAAACACAAACACAAATGCAGGCGGCATTTAAGTGTGCTGGTAACATGCATAAACAAGAAACCGCAGCATGACGAACTTTGTATGCGCTCAAAATCTAAAAAATATAACAAAATGTATTATATATAATACATACCCATATTTTAGATTTTCAATTAACTTAATAAATAACAACATTAAGTTCACAAAAAACTTATAGCTTATTTACTAAATTTATTTATTACTATTCAGCATCTTTTATCACACACATCCTTAAATAGACATATTCGCAATTTTTCTGGCACCCGAAAAGTATGCAATGGTAATAGTAGGAAAACAATTTCCTTCAATAAATATCAAAAGATAAGTTTCCACTCAGTTCAGATTTTAGGGGATGGAACATAACAAGCGACAAAGTCATTAGCTCTTGAACGAAGGGTAGAGCAATATACGAGACGAGGACGAGAACGCAGACGAAAGCCGACAGCCGACAGCCGACAGCAGCAGCAACAACAAAATGCGAATAAAAAAGAAAACAACAACAAAGATGTCGGCAACACGACGCTGACGACGTTGCCACGTTGCACTGCCGATTCGGCACACGCATGCACACACACACAGAAGTATAGAAACTTGGGCCAACATCTGGCTCTGCTCCTTGGATTCAGAATCAGTTCGTTGTCGTCAGTCAGTCAGATTAGTTCGATTCCTGCGAATTCCAAACGCCTTCCGAAGCGCAGCGCACAAAGTACACAAAGTCCACAACAAATTTGGAACGCACTGCAAAGGGCAGCAGTAGCAGCAGCAGCAACAACAGCAGCACTGAGTCAGAAGCGTTGCCCACGGCAGAGCCCACAGAGTCTTAATACAACAATTAAATTAGGCGAATTGGATTTCTCTCGAACTGCGAGCTGTGCGTGTGTGTCTGTGTCTCTGAGTGTGTGTGCCGCGCGTGTTTGTGTGTGTGTGTGTGTCCAAGTGGCGCGTCCTTGGGGCTGGGCCTGGCACTAAACAAATAACTGAAGCCAAAAGGCAGGCGCCGCACAAGGATACAACCAAAGCCCACACAGCTGCAGCAGCAACCAGAACCAGGCCAGCAACAACAACAACAACAAAATCACCAACCGAAGAAGCAGCAGCACGGCAGAAAATCAATTTTCGTGAAAATACATAAATCGCAAACCTAAAAAAAACAAGTGAAACAGACAGACGGACAACCAAATACCTTCTAAGCACCAACAAAACCGAAAAAATACCGTACCGTGTGTGCAGTGTGCGTGGGCCGCAACAACAGTTACAACAGCAACAAGAGTAACAACAACAGCAGCGGTAGCAGCAGCAAGCATAAGAAGGAGTAGAAGAACCAAAGAGCGGAAAGAAGAGAAACACAGAGCATTACCATCGCCAACTACTGCACGTCCTCGTCCGTGGCCGCCATGCTGGACTAGCACACGCTTGTTGTTGTATCTGCCGAAGATACACAGAATACAAATACAATAAAAGCAACAATAACAAACGTGGAACAAAAGCAAAAAGAATAACGGGCTTTCCTGGCTGGTTAGGCCTGTCTGTGGAGGAGTCGCAGCAGCAGCAGCAATAACAACAACAACAACAGCCACAATAACAACTACAGTACTTAGAAATTTTTATGCACATATAAAGATAAACGCACATACGTATATATACATACACATATACAAATAATAAATATACATACTCATAAGCATAGTAGCTCTTGCTCTGGGCAGCCTGCCGACATCCTCCATTCATAAAAGGCCTAACCAAACGACATGAGACAACGGTTAAACACAATTTACAAATCTATAAATTGCTAAAAATATATATAAATAATATCAACTACCGGGCAACTAAAACTAGCACTCAACAATTTTAATACCAACCAATTATATTAATAAAGAGCATCTGTGATTCGCATATAAAGAAAAAATTATTTTCATACTGCACTTTTTTCTAAACTGAGAAAAATTCTAAAAAAAAAAAAAATTAACTTAAAAAAAATTTAAAAAATTATTTGCCATCAAATTAATTAATAATTAAGCTGAAGTAAAAACTAATTAATTCGAGCAGCTGGCTTCAGGCTTGGCACAAACGCAATAGCAATCGCTACAACAACAACAGCAACAAGCAGCAACAAATTCATACAAGGTCAACGGATTTAATATTTTTGTAAGTACTTAAATATACATACGCACATACATACATACAGATATGCATAAGTATATATGTGCATGTGCAAATGCACATGTGCATGTCAATTAAAGCAAAGATTTCTGCTCGCCCATGAACATATTTTTATATCGAGTGTCTCCCAGAAATGAAGAAGAGTAAAACAAATACAAAATAAATAGAATTTAGAATACCCTTTTGCTGAATTGAGAATAGCTGCACATAAGGGAATGAAGCAACAGTTGGTTAGGTTAGCTATGTACATATATTTGCCGTAGAATAATGTAGGAAATATCAGTTACTTAATACATAGTTATTATATTGTATATACAAAATTAAATTATGGTACATTATGGTACAAAATATTAGTATGTAATATTTTAAATTCTACATACATATTTACAGCAATTGTTAGGGTATACGAAATTAACGCTTCATAGGCATTTGCAGGGTTGTAATTGGGGCAAAAACAAAATTAATTGGCTGGCAAGTGCGATATGCGCACAGCGGGTGCCGCAGGATCTCAGAGTGGGAAAGAGCATCGATGCTCACACTGTTGGGAATGGCAACGACATGGAACTATCGGGGAATTTGCAAGTCGCCAGTCGCGAGTCGCGCGAATCGTCTGCGGTGTCTGCTACCTGCTGCGACTGCCGCTGCGAAATGTCAACGGTATTTTTAACGGCTAAGTAAACAACAGAAACGGCTGTGTTCTAGCGAGCATCTACCTCGCCCTCTCTACCTACCTACCTCTCTCTATCTCTCTCTCTGTCTCTCTCAGGCACACTGTCTGCATTGGCTGACAACAGATTAGAAATACTTATGATATTGATTTTGTATTTTAAGCTGCATATTTAGTTAGCCGTCTGTTCCCGATTACCGTCTCAGACGGATTTGCAAGAGCGAGAGACGTCTTGCAAGGTCCAGGGCTGCAGACTCAATTAAAAAATGTATTTAATTCAGTTTATAGAACAAATTGCGTAGATCCAGCTAATTATTCGCCAATCATATTTATGTTTATCAATTGTATTAAGAAGGAGACATATTATTAAATATAATTAGAGTTATGCAATATATGAATATCATGATTTTGTGAAAAGCGATATAACAGGCAGAGTCCATAAAGTGTCGACCAGTCGACCACAAGTAAACCTACGAGATTTCCAATTTCTCTATTATCGATAATAATCAATTATCTTACTTAATTTCTTAAGATACCATTAAACAATTAAGAGGAAGAGAGATTCAGTCGAGACTGCCTGACGCGCAGATACACATCAAGATCTCCAAGGCTGGCAATCCCTACTAGTTCTGTCTTACTTGTATCTAAGTCACATAAACTTTGTCTAGCTTGAGCTGCATTTTGTGTGGCCCTTAAGAAATCAAAATGCTGCAGCCTTAGGCACACACCCCAGACACTCGTTCACCTACATCCATAAGCATTATTCAAGAATACGACTAATACAAATACTAATTTCAACAAATCAACCCCGGGGCATTTGCGTCCATCATAGTTGCCCCATGTGAGGGCGTCGATGTTGGCCTCGTGTTGTTGGCTTCGACACACAAATGACCATAATAAACATAGTCATAGTAACCTAGTGAAAACATGTAACGAAGGATATTCGCCACTTGAGCCAATCAATCACAACATCAATCAGTCAAGTAGTCAAACCAGCCAGCATTTTTTCCCTATTTTTTGCCAGTCTGTCAATCAACGAAAATAGAAATTGGGATAAAAAAAAAAACGTTAAAATGAGATGAGCTTGGGTTAAATGTGGCTTATAATGGAATGAGAAGGTTGCACTGACTACATAATACCCGTTCAGGGTCTTAACACGTGGCAACAATTTGAAGGCTCGAAATTTCCAGTGTCCTTACAGACAAACATATATAAGGATGAATAATAAGACGGACATTGCATAGAACTAATATACTCTCTTTGCTTTCTAAACGAGCATAAAAGAAAATATACATATGTATATATATCAATATTATATATATAATAATTTGATTTTGTGATTCATTAAAAAACTATGCAGTTTTCTGTTTCAATATATGATATTTCTTCTATCTAAAATTTATATTATTCTTTCCTTACACATTTTCATGCCATGTGAGGAAATTGCTCGTTACGTTTGTGGTTTATAGCAGCTAATATGGTTTGCTAACATATTCGATACGAAATGCCAAAATCTAAAAGGATATGGTCATAAATTATAGTATATATATATTTTATTAGCCAAAATGACAGCATCATCATCATCAACATCATCATAATCATTATCGTGAAGTTGTGACTGTCAACAGCATTTTCTTGACTCTTTATTTTGCATTCTTGATTTTTCAAATTTTGCCATAAATACCCTGTACTCATTAAAGTGCGGGTAATATGAAGACTTTATAGGTATCATAATATTGATAATGCCAATGCTAATGACAATAATAATATATTTCTGCATATTATTAATGATAAAGATGATTATAGCAGTAGTATGAATATTAATAATAATTATCAAGCCGGATACTCCCCATTGTTGCACATGAGTGCTTTCATAATCCATTCCTTCTGGCCTTGATTGAGGCCAGAACGTGAGGTTTTCATAGAGCGAAAAAGTGGGTGTATTCGATGCAGAAAAGGGGGCACACAGATAACCCATTGCACTCGTGAAAAGCAAACAAATATTTGAGATTATTAAACCCTGCCAAATGTGGCAAGCGACTCATATGCGATGCAGAGAACTAATGGCAGCTGCAGTTGCCATTATGCTTAATAAAATGTGTGCGAAATATAGATACGTACATATATAAAGTATATATACAATATACATATATTCCAGAGCATATCGCACGAGTTGTGGCAGACTATATGCTTATATATATGTAAATGTAAGTATATCTATAAGAGTGAAAGTGAAATTTATGCAGCGTAAGAGGATTTAGTGGCTAGTACAGTAAAGACTTCCTAAATTAAATTTCAAGTTGAATATGGCTCCTCTCTTATTTACAATAGATGGTTGGACTTTTTATGAAGATATAACTACTATTCAGCTGTGCGAATATAACGAGAAGCTAAGAAACTCTATATAGATACTACCAATAAGCTCGGCGCTCTCTATATACTATATGCTTTTCATCTTATGTATATCCACCTCATATAAATACTCTCACTCAATTTCAACTTGTTTCTCATTCATATACTCTCTCTCTCTCTCTCTCTTTCTCTCTATCTATCTCTCTCTCTCTTTCACAGAAATGGAAATCATTCCAGAAGGTAGACACTTTCGTTTGGTGCATGAATCAGAGCTTCCAGAAATTTTGGTAACTTTAGAGCGCTATCTGCCGGAATCATTAAAGGTAAGCCTAGTTCTATACATCTATATACGTATTTCTAAAGAGACCTACAGACCTATTTTCGATAGACCTCCGATTGCCCGCCCACTTAAAATGCACATAAATATTGAAGCAGCCTTTGTTGCATGCCACCGACACGACTCTGTAATATCTGACAGCCACGCCCACTTCTCAGGTAATTTGTAGCAACAATTACCTGGGCGTGGGTGTGCAAGTGTATATGACTGTGTGTAGGTGTGTGTGTGTGAAGCACCTGAAAGAAACAGCAGCTGTTACCAGCCAGCCAGCCACCCAGTCAGGTAGACCGCATAGTCATTCAGAGTCATGCAATCTCGTCGACCCTTCGACTGATGTTGACCTCTTTTTTTTCCAACTGTTTACGAACGATTCATTTCAATTTTTAATGCCGCCCTGCAAACGGCAAGCGGTAAACGGTAAACGGTGAACGGCAAACGCTGAACTGTTCCTCTCAAGTTCGCTTTGTTTGGCAGCGTATGGGGGCTGGCACTGGCACTAGTGCAAGGGGGCGTGTCCAAAAGTAAACTATTTTCGCCTTTCAAGAATTTTTAGAGCTTCGGCGTCAGCCAAAGTTTCGACTTTTATGCAAAATTTCTTCGACATTTTTTCTCTGGGCGCTTAAAAAAACACGTGAATATTTTTATATGCAAATCCTAAGGCTATGTGTAAGCAAATTATAAAGACCTTGTCTATAAGGTCAACATTAACTGAACGAAACGAAAGAGAAAATGCATAGTTTTAAATTAGTAAATTATTGTTGCGATAGCCAATACTTTTAGCAAAAATTAAAAAAAAACTAAGGTAACCTCTTATATATACCTCCCCTATTGCTAAAGCTAACCTTAACTAACGTAATGGGCCTTTAAGGTACTTGGTAGTTCGATAACAAATTCCTTAGCTCCTCCAAAAATAGACCAATCAATTAAGGGACTCTCCCTCTCTGAGATGGGCAATGGCTTTCTTATCCCATCATAAGTATTTCGAAAAAAGTAACAATTATTATATATATATATTATTGAATCTTTTCTTTTGCAGTTTCATCAAACCATTAAAACGTACCTGAATGATCGTATTTGGGACTTTAAGTTTTATGTTGCTAAAGATTGGCCTGAAAAGCCAATAATATTACATTTTCCAGGATGCACGCTAACGGTAAATAGTCCACATCCCAAACCAACTATGTCATCTTAATCTACATCACTCACATGTCGTTTACAGCCGCACAACAACATATACCAGACTTTTGGCATATTTTGTCCATCCGCACAAATCGAGTTCGTCGATCTGATGCGCACCGAAGATGTACTTATAGATTGGCGGAAGCCATTGTACCTGAACTTTACGCACATCGCAATTATGAATCGCCTGGATGAGTTCTATTCGAAGATAGGTGTGATGGAGCGACTGAGCGGTGATATCTACGTGTGCAACAAGCTGAACACGGACCTCGAGCTGGAGCCGCTGCCCGAGGATGCGGAGATGCGCTTGCTAACATTGGAGAACGTTCAAGGCATACACGATCTATATCCGGCCAATGAAATCGAGTGCGTCAAGCTCTTCGATATACTCGTGCGTGTGCTGCCCGGCCTGGGCATCTATCGCAAGGAGACGAACGAGCTGGCTGCATGGATGGTGCACTCATATTACGGCGCTATGTTTTCAATGCAAACACGTCCAGATTATCGGCGCATGGGGTGGGTATACTCCTCTACTATTAATATATTTATATATATAATCCATTTGATCTCGTTTGCAGTTATGGCATTCGCCTGGCCAAGGCATTGACTCAGCTGGTGATCGAGCGCGGCTATACACCGTTCGTTGTCATACGTCCACAGAATGATGCGTCCAGGAATCTATACACCAAGCTGGGCTATGTCAAGGCCTACGAGACATGCCGTGTGCGTATGACACCCGATTGCTACGAGGACAGCACCGTCGGAACCATTATGAACACCTCGTATGCCAAATTTCCGCCATTACCTCAGGACGGCGACGAGTCGTGCGTTGTGCTGCCTGTGCGCAAGCATATACCCGGCGAGAGCCAGGCGGTGGACGACGAGGGCATCGAGGATATGTTGGCTGAAAAATGTGATATCAGCAACGATGAGGCTAGAGAGCGTAAGACAACAACTGACGAGGGCATAGGAGAGGATAAGTAGACAAAGAGACAGAGAGACAGAGAAATAGAGAGAGAGAGAGAAAGAGAGAGGGAAGATGTAGCTCCAAGAGCTTGCATAAGATAAAGAGAATTAGAGAGAGAGAGAGAGAGAGTTACATTAGAGAGAGTTACAGATTGATTGGTATTGAATGATATACATATGTATGTATATGTATGTGTATATGTCTATGTCAAGTCAACTAGAGCTAAAGAACAGTTGCAAATGTCGATTGTACGAATATATATATATATATTCATATGAAAATATAGCAAGTGGCACAAGTGGCATTAATTTTTTAACAATTATATGAAAAACAAAAGAAAACTAAAATGTATATCTATATAGTATATATATATAAATATATATTTATAGATGGTATATGAAGCTTCCTCACAGAAAACGCGCAGAAAACGAAAAAAAAAACGAAATGTTGGTAAATGATTTATTTTATATAATATAACAGAGATGATCAAGAAGAAGAAGAAGTAAAACAGTAATATTTGTAATGAAAAACTCAAGCTCTGATCAAACAGATTTTAGAAATGAAACCAAATTTTTAATTTTTTTGCTAAAAATGCTTTTACAAAAAAAATGTAATTCAAACCAAAGGCGAACATTATTACAAATCTGTATACATATATATATGTATATTTCTATATATATGTATATATATAAGTTCTATATATCAAATTGTTAAAAAGGAACAACTTACACCACTTTCTCTCTGGCTACACGCAACACACTCAGAACAGGTAAACAAAAGCGATATGAATCATTTGTAGTAGAAGAAGAAATTTCAATATTTTATAATGTGAGCCTACACTTTTTCTAAAATATATATATATAGATATATTTGAACTGTCTTTAAAACTAATTTCCTAAATAGCTTTGATTTTGAAAGTATGTTTGAATTTAATAGGCTTTTTTCAAATTTATATATGAGGTCTGTTTAAAAAGTAACGCGAAATTTTAGTTTTTAATGTTGTATTCTAAACATTTCGATTTTTTAAATATATTCTGAATTTATATTCGACTTTCGACACGTAAAAAAATGTTTGATTTTTATTATATTTATTTTTAAGTTAATTTTTTTTATTTAGAGTGAATTTGTGTTATTTTCCTAAATTAATAAATAAATAAATGATAAATAAATAATAATAAATAAATTGAATAATTGAACAAACAAAAAACTAAATAAAAACCCTACAATTCTCAATACTTTTTGAACAGACCAAAAAAAAATATATATTAAAAAAAATAAACAAAAAAATTAAATATATATATTTTATTATTACGAAATTTTATTAAACTATGCAAAAGAGTACTCCATATATATAAACTCCTATATATATATATATATATAACGAAAACAATATTTTTTATCCATACTAAAAAAACACGCCAAAGATGTCTTCTGCTTTATTTGAAAGTATTTTACTTAATGCCTGGCAAAGAGCACACAAAATTAAGTTTTTGTAATCCCAAAATTGTTAAATTGCCAATTGTCTTTTGCCTATTCCAAAACAAAAGTAAACGACACAAATAAAAAACAAATTCAATTTCCATTCTGAACTAACAAAAAAAAAAAAAACAAAAAACAAACAAAAAAATATACGCGAGAAAATCAAATTAAAAGATAAAAAAAAACGTTATATATTACCAACTGCTATAATGTATGTACTCAACTAAAAAATTAAAAAAAAAAAACTGAAAGAAGCAAATTTAAATAAATACAAATATTGAGACAGCAGAAAGTTGAGAATTTGTTTTGCTGCACAGTGGACCGGAAAGATGGACTAACAGGACATATGTAGATACATATAATGGCCCTCGGTTTAATTTCCATGATTTAGTATGTTCTGTCCCACTGTAGGCAATGCTCGCTGCTGATAAGAAATGCGTTCAGATAATGAACAAAATTATCTTATGATGAATTTTACGTGGACAAACAGCAACACGGAGCTTGGCAAACAACAATTGAAACAAGGCGAGGCTCTTAAGTTAAGTAGATTTCTATAAACGTTGTATATGATCTAACATGGTATGTATTTCTGTATATGAAGAAAAATAGGCCTGGAGGTCAAAAGCGCATACATATATTGTATATGAGTATGAAAACTAGTCAACTCCCTCTGATTGCTTGCTCAGCTGCGTTTTCAGATGGGAGGCCACGTAGTGCCAATATTTACGTCGTATAACATCATGTTTGTTGGCCATATCGTCGCACATGGAATAAACCTTTTCGGCAATGCTGTTGTCCTCCTGCTTCGCTTCCAGAGCCTGCTCCTGATAGAGATCGATGAGGAAGGCTAGCAGATAAGGGGAACGATTTCCGGCATTGTACAAGCCTTGACTAAACTCTACAACCTCCGGCAGGCTGTTGAGCTTTCCACTCTCGCTTTGTCGCAGGACTCCAACCAAAAAGTTCCATGGACTTTCATTATTCTTGATGACCCGTATGCGATTCATGGCATAATCGGCTTCCCGTTTGATAACCTCTGGGGTAAACCCGAAATGCTTGAGCACAAAGAATCGCTGGTTCCAGGCCGAATTGTTGCGCGGATCCTCGCAAATCAAGCGATCGACAAAGTCCAGTTCGTCGTCATAGAGGCTAAAAGATAAATAATTATAATTTGTATACGAATTCCGTAATATTTGCAATTTGTGTTTACTTGAATGTGCGTATGGCCCATTGGCGGTGCTGCCAAGCATGATAATTCTTAGCATTGCCATCATTGTCTAAGGCATTCTGTGTCAACTCCAACTCCCACTTGGGACAGTTCATCATCTCGACAATGACCCGCCTATGATGCCACACCTGATAGTTCTTGGCATTCTGTCCAATGACTTCCTCCAGATAGTCCAATTCATCCTGCAAATTGGCCTTCAGTTCCCGCAATATATCACGTCTATATTGCCACACCGTATAATTGGCCGGATTTTGACGCAACGCGTCGGTGGTGAGATCCAAAGCACGTTGCGATTTTTCACCTTTGGCAATAATGGCGCGCATATAATCAAATGTCTCACGGACTGAAAGGTTGAATAACATTCATTTATTTGCGATTCTTATAGTTTATTTGACGTGTATACTCACACTTGGGCGAGTATGCTATGGAAACAACAGGATTGGGACCATCGTCCTGTGGCAACGGCGTCACGTCGGCCCATTCGGGTCGTTCGCTGTATGGCACCCATTCGGTGTGCAGATACTCTTCATCTGAACTATCTGTCATTATTTGTGCTAATAGAGCGCTAGCAAGTGCACAATTGAGCGGAACACAATAGAATGGTGGTCAACCAATTAATTTGCATCAAAAATATTCTCACAGGCACTTTGGCTTTAAAAAAAATGCAACAGCTGACTCATGTACCGTTCACTACGCTACGCTTACTTTGTGCCATTCACAACAAATGAAAACTATCGATAAATTTAATTTAAGACCGAAACCAAAATATGGCAAGAGAAAAATATACTCAAAAATCAGAACATACTATTATATCTACATTTTTAATCTTATTAATTACAGCATTTCAGATAAAAACGATATATTTATTTTCTACAAGTGTCTTAATATGTAAGTCATCGGAAAAATATACTAAAGCAGTTCGCGGTTCGAACTTCGAAATATAACAGCTGATTATTATCTGTTTTGCCATTCACAGTAAACGACGCACAATCGAAATATTTAATGTATGGGAAATACCTCCATAGCATGAAAGCAATTCTAAAACTGGAACTAAAATTAACAAAAAAATATAATTCATTGCATACTCCTTATATTTATTTTCTATAAATAACTAACAATTATATGAAGGAAAATAGTCTTTAGAGCAAAAATAAGTAATTTATATTCAAATACAATTTTTTTTGAAAATAATTACCGTATTGAAGAATGTTGGTGTAAACGGGCGTACAGGGTGAAGTAAGGGAAATGTTATCAGATACGGTTTTCGTAATTTACGTGTAGGCCGTAACACTATAATTTGGATGTAGCCAATAGCATGTGTATAGTTTAAAATCTAGGTATTTATGTGTATGTCCTTATATATATACAGGTAAATTCTTGATCAATCCTCAGTATAGGGGCTCATTCTCGATCTTAACATCACACTCGATCATCGAACTATGAGCTAGAAAAGCGTTTCCATTCATTGAGCCAGTCCCCGCACAGTATTTTGAGGTCTCACTATCGTGATCGTGACTAAAACTGCCCGCGGATGTTGCTGCGATTAGTTTTGGTAAGCTGCCGGTGGCGCCTATGTGCTCCGTCGATTGCATATCCTGCTGATTCATCTCCATTAGCATTCGACTGACCTCCGTACGAAATTTCATGTTGTTCAAACTTGATAACGTTTTCACATGTGGCAGCAGACTGATTAGGAAGTTGTAATCGGGATCATCTTTGGCAGTAGATTCTGCTGTAGCAGGCACTGGCGTCGACTTTCGGTTCGTCGCGTGACCATTTTGATAGACTCCATCTGTGGACGAGGAGGTCTTCCGACGCTTCGCGCGCTTCGCCGCTGGCGCCTTTGGCAGCAAGGGAGATAACAGTCTGGGTGAGGTTTCCACATCTGATCTGTTCTTGGAGGCGTATGAATTCGACATATCAAAGTTTTGTCGCTTGATTAGTGACATATCGGAGCTAGAATCGTGAATTTGTGAGTCGACTGGATCACGTTTGAATATGTCACCCATTATGTCAAAGTCGAACGAGTCGTCATTGTCGACATCAATAACAAAGTCATCCAGTTTATTGTGTTCGTAGTCTGGAAAATCGGTATCGATATCAAAGGGCACAGGTGAGAAAGAAACCAATTTATCCGGATCAAATATATGGCGCAGAAACTCCAAAGCCCGAAAATAAGGCCAATTTGAGTTTGTGATTCGCTTTTGCTGTATTTTCCGTATTTCGGTGCGATAGCTATCACGCAATCCTTTAAAACGCTTTTTACACGCGGCCACTGTACAATACAATTATATATTAACAATAAATCTGACTAAAAACCATAACTTTATCCATTTTGCTCACCATCCAGCTCCATTTTGTTAGCCACCTCCTGCCATTGCATGGCGCAATCCTTGCGTGCACAGAACTGCATTGTTGAGTCCCAGAGAGCACGACGCTGCCGCACCTCGTCGATCAGACGAAAGTTATCCAATTTCATTTTAATCGCTAGATCTTAAACCAGCACAAAACACAAGATTCTCTGGCGTGTAAACAAAAAGCGAATGCGTCAGGGCTACGAAAGACAACGTTTTTAGCAGCACGAGCACCACGCGCTACCGCTTAAGTATGTTGTCAACAATCGTAGACTACCTATCTGTTTAGTTCTTATGCATTTGTTGTTTTGTTTTTTTATACAATTGCATATAAAATTGAAATAACAAAAAAATCAGAACTGCTTCATAATAAACAGGCATCACCTCTCAAGTTTTTCTGAATAGCCGGTTGCCAACCCTGGTAAAGCAGCTGCCGCCTTCTTAATCATATGATCGACTAACGGCAGGAATGAAACAGAACTGCAGAGCTACCACTGTTGGCATTTTTATCAATTCTGATAAGTGTTGAAATTACAGATCTTTAAATAATTAAATTTGAGAAATATATAAAATGTAAATACCAATATTGTGGTTGTTTATTAATGAACCCATATTTTATTTCATCATATTTTACTTTGGCGCTTTCTGAATTTTTGAATATACGTCTGAGACGCTCCTTGCCATCCCTGGCAAATCAGCAACCACTCTGTGAATCATTTGTGAGCGAAAAAGCTAGAACGAAGTGGAACAGAAACGTAGTGAATGAAACCCAACTTTAAGTTTCACTTGCTTTGCTTGTCCGGCTGTTAAAATAAATTACAATTTAATTACAAAAACAGAACGATGCAGCAAAGCGATGATGTCAAGGACGATGATTTGCCTGCGAATACGCTGGAGCACTTTGCCGAACTGGAGCAAGTACTCGGGCTTATAGAAAATATAAAATCAATACAAGCGAACGCCTTCGAACGGGAATTTGAGCAATACACTGAGGTGCTCTCCCGCTACCAAGAGCAGCCACACCTGCTCGATCCCCATCTGGAGCTGCTGCTGACGCGGCTGCTAAACAAGATAAGACAGACGAACTTGGAAGCAGGGGAACGTGATGCAGCATTTAAGTATTTATACGTTATTTGCAAAGTTCGAACTTACAAAGTTTTGGTTAAATTTATGCCCCACGAGCTGAGCGACCTGGAATTCGTGCTGACCCTGCTCAGCGAGCAGGACCCCAAGAAGTTCAGCAACTGGGAGACGCGCTATATGCTGCTCCTCTGGATGTCCATACTGGTGCTAAATCCCTTCCACATGTCCCGGCTGGATGCATATGAGGCAGCTACACCGCCGCTGCCCAACAACTGTAATCACGACGCTCCACTGACTCCCGCTGCCATGCCCAAAATGGAGCGCATTTACGAGCTGTGCAAGCTCTACGTCTCTTCCAATGACACCTGCAGCACCATGGCGGCCTACCTGTCCGCAAAGTATTTTGTGCGCAACGACATCAAGGACTTGTACTTGGAGCGCTTTCTCGACTGGATCATCGAGCAGCATCAGGCGGACACCTTACAGGTGAAGTTTGGGCAACTGGCCGCCGTTGCGTCCATACTGAAGCACGGTAAGCGCGAGGATCTGCTGCCCTATGCAGACAAGCTGCTCCAGTGGATCGTGAGCTGCCAGTATAAGGATGACAACGATTTCCTCAAATATAAATACTATATAAAGATTGTGCAGCGACTGGGCTTGGTGCAGCTCAAGCCACGCATCGCCAGCTGGCGCTACAAGAGAGGTAAACACATTTCCCAATACTCAAACTCTTCCATAACCAAGGCTTTCTCCTCCTTAGGCACTCGTTCGCTGGCCAGCAATTTGGCTTATCAGCCAAACGCCGCGGGCGATTCCTTAACTGGCCAGCCTGAAGCAGAAGAAGATGCAGCTGCCGAAGAGATCGTAGTGCCCGACGCCATTGAGGAGGTCATAGAGGAACTGCTCCAAGCACTGCGCAGTGGCGGCAACGATATTCGCTGGAGTGCAGCCAAGGGATTAGGCCGCGTTACCAATCGCCTGCCCAAGGAGCTGGCAGATGAGGTGATCGGCTCTGTCATAGACATACTCAATCCCCTGGAGCCGCACGAGGCGTGGCACGGCGGCTGCCTGGCCTTAGCAGAGTTGGCCAAGAGAGGTCTACTCCTGCCGTATCGCCTGCACGAGCTCGTGCCGCTGCTAATGCAGGCGCTCTTCTACGACGAAATGAAGGGCTACATGTCCGTCGGACAGCACATTCGGGATGCCGCGTGCTACATGTGCTGGGCCTTTGCGCGCGCCTACAATCCGGACGATCTCAAGCCATTCGTGCAGCAAATCTCATCCGGTCTGCTCACTGTGGCCGTCTTTGACAGGGAAATCAACTGCAGACGCGCTGCCTCGGCTGCTTTCCAGGAGAGCGTCGGTCGCCTGGGCAACTTTCCTTATGGCATTGAGATATCCACCACCACAGATTTTTACTCCGTGGGTATACGACAGAATTCGTATCTGTCCATTAGCGACTTCATTGCACAATTCGAGGAGTATCGCCAGCCGCTCATAGATCACCTGGTGCAGCGCAAAGTGGGCCACTGGGATCCAGCCATAAGAGAGCTCACAGCCAAGGCGCTGCACAAGCTCACCTACCGCGCACCGGAGTATATGGCAGCCGTAGTCCTGCCCCAGCTCTTGGCCAAGACAGAGACGATCGACGTGAATGCTCGGCATGGCTGCGTCTTGGCCATGGGCGAGATAACGTTGGCTCTGCGGGAGCTAGAAAGGTCGCCAGACTCCAAGGGTATTTACCTATCCAATCAGCGCATTGCCGAGCTGAATGATCTTGTCAAGACTTTTGTGGAGCGCAACTTCTATCGAGGCATGAGCGGCGAGTTGATGAAGTTCTGCACAGCCAACTTCATACGCAACTGCAGCGTGGCCCAGCTGCCCGTTAACCAGGAGTGCCTAGGTATGCCTAGATAATGATAATGATATCTTCATTATTAACAATATATCCTTTCTTTGCAGCCAGCTGGCAGCATGTGATTGAGCTGTGCCTCATCACCAAGACGAACAACATTCGGGACGCAACTGTCGAGGCTTTTGCAGAGCTCTGCCTCTCCTTCTACTGCCTGGACTCGCGCTCGGCTGAGAACGAGCGCATCATCCAAGCGTATCTGAGAGGCGCTGATAACGCCCTGGAGGAGCACATCCGCATGGGCTACATTGCTGCATTGGGCGTGCTGCCCGCCTTCATTTTGCGACAACATTTGACACCCATCGTGGATAATCTCGTAAAGCATGCGCTGGTTCCGCCAGGCACTGGCGATGATCACGAATTGGGGCAGACCTACAGGTGGAGCGAGGCGCGCACTCAGAGTGTGCAAGCGCTGAGCAAAGTGGTCAAGACGGTTGGCTACGATTCCTCCGTCTCCTGCTCCTTTGCGAATCGGGTGCACTTTGATAAAGTGGTTTACTGTCTGCTGCGTGCTTTGGATGAATACACGTTGGATAATCGCGGGGATATTGGTGCGTGGGTGCGCGAGGCAGCGATGCAAGCGCTCTATGAACTGGCCACAGAGTGTCCAGTGGAGCTATTGACGCCACACCAAGTGCACCAAATTGTGGTTGGGTTCATGCAGCAGGCAGTGGAGAAAATCGATCGCACACGCGGCTTGGCTGGACGTCTCTGTTGCCAGCTGATCCACAAGGAGCCCGCCATCTCTCACATACGTGACCATCAGCGATTGCTCGAGATCTTCCCGAAGGACGAGAAGTCCGTCTTGTGGCTTTTTGCTGATCAGACATTCCCCTTATTCTGCGAGCTGCTCGCCTTGCCGGCCTACTCGAAGCGCGTTCTGCTCGGACTTTCAGCCAGCATTGGGCAGCTGACCGAATCTCTGGTGAGCATTGGATAACGTACTGTTCCCAGGAGAATATCTATATCGTTATCTTTATTGCAGATAAAGTACTCTTCTGCTGCACTCTTCCAGTTCTTGCGCTCCCACCAAGAGATGGTGCCACGGCTCTGCTCGGAGATTGTGCAGATCTTTGAGAGCCATCTCCTGAACGAGCGTGTGACCTATCCCATGCTCAGTTTCTTGGACATACTTCTCGGCTCGGGCAGCATTGAGTCGGTGCTGCACGATGAGAACAATTCCTTCGCCGAGGACATTTATCGCCTGCTCAATCTGGAAGTCAAGGGCTACAGGAAATTGTACAAGACAGCCACCAGTATTAGCACCTTTTGTCAGTTGCTCCAAGTTCCTCGGCTCAGCAAAAGAATCCTTTCCAAAATGTCCGTATTCCTCGGCCTGCAGCACGTGCACGTGCGCAAGACGGCGGCAACCAAGTTATACGAGGCACTGGCACTGCACGGCGATGTCACTGATATACCCGAGGAGAACATGGATGAGATCTTGACTCTTCTCTCAGAAAAGGACTGGACATTGCCTCTGGTTGAGGTGCGGCCGTTACGGAATGAGCTCTGTAATTTGATGGGTATTAAGCCACCGGTTAGTGGCGCAGCTGCCGCTGCCAACAAAATGGAAATTGTGGCTGATAAATAAAAAAAAAAAGCATAATGTAATCGACGTGATCGTCAATAAATAATTTATTGCCTTGCAGAAAATAATTTAAAACTTGAATTTGAATTGGCGTGGATAAAAGTGGATGGTATATCTATTCCTTGCGATTTATCTATACTGATAGCAACGGACATATTTCGTTCTAAATTAGCTAAAACAGAAACTGATATACATTGACTTAACTGTTCCACATCATATAAAATAAAATCATTTATAGCCAGCAGCACAAAAGTAACGCGTTTTCACAGTTTCTTGAATTGTGAAATGAAACAGAATATTCGCCTGCCCTGGTCGTGGCGGTACGTAAGACAATCGCACAGTGTTGTTAAACGCCAGTACATGGACACGGCGTGCGTGTGTGCAAATGTTTTATTCCGAATGTGTGTGATGTAAATTAAAAGTCTTTCTAATTTCGCATTTAAAATATATGTGCTAATACTCGAGTCATACTTTCACTGAGAATTAATTCACACATCGAACAAAAACACGACGTTTTTTTTTTTTATTTACTAAAACAATAATATATACATTACCGTTTATACTATTGTTACACAAGAAAACCCAAATAGATTTAAAATCTTGTTGTTGTTGCCTTTCCCCGTCGAGACAAACACGAAAACGATACGAATCGAATCGGTATTATGAGCATTTGGAGTGTGAGATGTTTGTGTCAAAAGTTCTGTCGACAGGCGCACATATTAGCCAGCAGACGAATCATACAGCCAGTACATCGACTTCCCCAATTGACAAATGGTAAGTGAAGCAGGTGGATCAGGTGCGGCAGGCGGACCAGTGAGAGTGAGGTTATGCTCGACTGGCGGACCGGCATGCATTCTATTCATATTTACTGAATATTTATTGTATTAAAATGTCTTTATTCTATTGCAGGCGTCAGCCGGCCGGCACACAACAGTTTGTATCAAATGGTAAAAAAACGTACGCTTGAGGCACGCTCTAAATTACAAGCCAATAAGTATCCGAATCAGAATGCCTGCATGAAAGTTGCCCAAAGTGTGGAATTTGTACCCGATATAGATGACGATATGGCAGCAACAGCTGCCTCCAATATGCAGAGTCCCCCCATTGCCTTCACTGCCGCAGCGGCTGCCATGCAAGATCCACAATTTCGCGTGGTATCCATACATTCCATCATTCATTCATTCCACTTGATTATTTGTTCCCCAATATATCTTTTATACCACTCACACACACTCTCTCTCCCTTCCAGGGCTATGCGGACTCACGGCCGTCATCCACAGCCCAGGAGGTGCTGAAGTCTTCGCAGTGCGAGAAGCCGCCAGCGCTGAGTGTGGACAAATCTGAAGACCTATGCAAAGATCCTTGTGAGGAATTCCATCGCCTGCGTCGTGAGACAACTATAGCGCGTGGAGGCAGTGTATGCGGTGGGGATGGTGGCGACGATGACAAAAAGAAGGCGGAGGAGAAGCTGAAACAAATGAAACTGCGCTGCCTGATTGGAGCATTGGCGGCGCTTGTAGCCGGTGGCCTCGTATGTCCCTAGCTTATATAAGTCTCTCATGTATAACAATTGTAATCCATTGTAGTTCGCTTGGCTTTGGTCACGTCACAATAAGGGCGACGGCTCGGGCAATGGCGAGAGCCCAGAGGATGTTTTGCGGCGAGCCAAAATCTCGGGCTTAGTCACAAGTAAATGGCTGATTAGGAGCACTTAATTAGTTAGTCTTGACAGTAATTTATATTTTACCCTCTCAGCACCTTCCAGCTCGGATAAACTTCCTGCGCATGTTCCTTATCTGATTGTGGGTGGCGGCACTGCAGCCTTCTCGGCGTTTCGCGCCATCAAATCCAACGATGCCAAGGCTAAGGTTTTGATGATCAGCAATGAGTTTCGCAAGCCATATATGCGCCCACCTCTATCCAAGGAGCTGTGGTATACGCCCAATCCCAACGAGGATCCCATCAAGGATTACCGCTTTAAGCAGTGGACGGGCTCGGAGCGCAGGTGCGTCATTCTGAGAATGCCCTCTCAATGATATATCTATATATTCCTTGTATACTCCAGCTTGTACTTCGAGCCAGAGGAATTCTTTGTGGACCCGGAGAAGCTGGAGGAAAGCCCAAACGGCGGCATATCCGTGGCTCACGGTTTTGCTGTTAAGAAAGTGGATGCAGAGAATCGTATTGTGACATTGAATGACGGCTATCAAATCAGTTACGATATGTGTTTAATTGCCACCGGCTGCTCGCCCAAAAACCTGCCCATGTTCCGCGACGCCCCGACCAGTGTGCAGGAGAAGATCATGGTCTACCGCACGCCAGACGACTTTGATCGTCTACGTCGCTACGCGCTACAGAAGCGTTCGATCACGATCGTCGGCAACGGATTCGTTGGCAGCGAGCTAGCATGCTCGCTGGCCCACTACTCCAAGCAGAACAACGGCGGCAAGGTCTACCAGGTATTCCAGGAGAAGGGCAACATGTCCAAGGTGCTACCAAACTATCTGAGCGAGTGGACAACCGAGAAGATGAAGGCCCAGGGCGTCTGTGTGATCACCGACGCCAGCATACGCACGGCCACGCGCGATGAGTCCCAGTTGAAGCTGGAGCTGAACAATGGCATGTCTCTGCTCACCGACATCGTGGTTGTCTGCGTGGGCTGTTCACCGAATACGTCTATGGCTGGCGCCTCGAAGCTGGAAGTCGATCGCAGCATGGGCGGATTTGTAGTGAATGCCGAGCTAGAAGCACGTCGCAATTTGTTTGTTGCCGGTGATGCATCCTGTTTCTATGATCCGCTGCTTGGGCGCAGGCGTGTCGAGCATCACGATCATTCCGTGGTCTCCGGGCGGCTAGCTGGCGAGAATATGACAGGAGCAAGTATGTAACAAAAATAATATATATTACATATGAATATATTTTAATGTATGTGCTTTATCGACAGAGAAACCGTATACTCATCAGAGTATGTTCTGGTCCGATTTGGGCCCAGAAATTGGCTATGAAGGTATCGGCCTGGTAGACTCCTCGCTACCCACCGTAGGCGTCTTCGCTTTACCCTCGGGCAACGACAAGCGCTCGGACAGCCATACAGAGGTGCGTGCGGATGCGAATGTTGACGAAAAAGTAAAGACAGTTGGCGACGGACCCGAAATGACATGTGATCCCAGCGAAGAGCCCAATTATGGCAAAGGCGTCATCTTCTATCTGCAGAACGAGAAAATTGTTGGCATCTTATTGTGGAACCTATTCAATCGCATTGGTCTGGCGCGCACGATAATCAATCAGAACAAAAGCTACGATGATCTCAATGAGGTTGCCAAACTATTTGAGATCCACACGTAATACTAGTTAAGGATGCGCTTGCAAGAGACTGTCCAAGCCAAGCGAAGCCAGCTGTATGTATATGTTCAAGAATGGATCCAGAAGCTATCGTTGTCAACGTCGTCTTTGTCGTCGTCGCCTTCGCCGTAATCGTGGCCACCCAACGTTCCATGTCAGCAGTTAAATGCATGTATATAAAAATCTTAAAAGCATATATTTATATATATGTATATACGTACGTATGTATATGCATTGGCAGCACAGACACAATAGGCACAATGCAACAAAAATTTAGTGTTAATTTTATTATTTTGGAATAAATCGTTGATTTTTAGTCAACACCCAATTGAGATGGTGAACTGAGACATCTGAGCTGCTCGATTGGATTCACGGAGGGATAAAATTACAACAAAAAACAACAACAACACAAACAGAAAATAAAACCAAATCAATCTGAATAAATTTGTTTATTAGATTTATCTATTCCTATATTGATATATATATTCATATATATATCGTGTAGTCAAGTTTAATTATTTTTACTTTTCATTTCTGCAGTTTATCTTTTTCTTTACTTATTATGTTAAGAGAAGTCATTGTTATTATTTAATTCATAATTGAACAACTATGTACTTGATATAGTCTATATATACTTAATATTATATGTTCTATTCTAATGAAGCCCATTGATCCTGTTAAATAGCTTAAAACCGACACTTAAAATTTGATTAATTTTAAAGTCTAATTTCTAATTAAAGTTTACAAATAAAAATTTGTGAAACAAGCAAATGCATATCTAGTTTATTGTTGTAAAAAAAATAAAATTTTATTCTAGCTCTGATTACAATTTTAGTCCACATTAAAAAGGGAATTTCAATATAGTCTTTGTACAGAGCAAATATAATAATTCTGAAAAGACAATCTAGTCTCGGCTTTGATCTAAAAATAGAAATATGATTTTGTCATATCTTAGACTATATTATATATAGAATTATATAACAAAAACTAAAATTTGGTTAGAGAAATCTTTCAACAAACTCAAAAATATAATATATTTTGAGAAACTGAAAATGGTGTTTACGATCTTAGCAATGACCATGTATGATATATACATAGGTAGAAGGGATTTATCAGATCTCTTACCTGTCTTGTAATAAGAAATTCAAAGTTCCTTGCGCCAGCTGTCGCGGATTAGTGCACTTATTAGTGGACCCGGACCAATTGGCAGGTAGCCTGGCGCAAATTTACCTAACCTCACCTCACATGGTGGCCAGGTATATCCTTGAGCTTGCATAAAAGAGGCAAGCACAGCTAGGTGGTTAAACAGTTCAACTGCAAACGTCAACATGAAGAGTCGCATGGCATACTTGATCAAGAAGACGGGCAAGCCCTACACTGAGTCCGACAAGCTGCCCTACGTCAACAGCTATGGTGCATTGGAGCTGGAGGCGGCTGCTGCGCTGCTAATGCTGCGCTATCAGTATGAAATCAAGGCAGCCAATGTCAAGCAGACAACGCCACCACAAGCAACTGTCACTGCATCAACAGCTGCAACAACAACAGTAACAGAAGCAGCAGCAGCAGCAGAAGCAACAACAATAGTTGCTTTTGAGCCCATCGTCGAGGAGTCAACGCCGAAGGAACCGATGCGCAGTTCCATGACTGCTGCATCGCAGCCACTGAAGAAACGCAGCATTCCGCCTCATCTGCTACGACGCTCGCTGACGCCGGCCAAGGCGACGCCGCCGCCAACGCCTACGCCCAGTTGCAGCAGCAGCAGCAGCAACAACAGCGTGGCAGCAACTGGAGGGAGCACAATCGTGAAGGCCAAGCAGAAGCTCATCTCCACTGCGGCGTGCAACAAGGCGCTGCTCAAGTCGTGTCGCAACATGATACGCGAATTCCTCGACAATCAGGAGTTTATATAAAGTCAGAAAATTCAGTACATGATCTAAAAGATACTTAGTAATAGAGCTAAAAAGACAATGGCTTGCTTCAAATGCAGCCGAACTAAACTTTAAAAGTAACTAACATACAGTGATCTAAGAGACAACGAAGACAATCAGTCGATGATCTAAAAAGATTAATCAATTGAGCTGAAATGCATAGTGTTTACTGCCTAAAAAACTAACAAAGAGTGATCTAAATAACAATCAGCAGCTGATATAAAAAGTATTTAATAACTAAACGACAACAATCATCAGTTGGACTAAAAACTCACAGCAGTTGATCGAAGCTTACAAAGTAACAAACACATTCAGTGATCTAAAAGGCAATAAATAGCTCATTTATAAGTTAATATAAGCAACATTCAGTAGATGTACTAAAATGCCATCAGCAACTGATCTAAAAGTGTATTCATAAACATTTGCACTTCAGAGTTTTGATTTCATTTATTTATTGCATATATAAATTTGTTTCATTACTTGTTTTTTTTTTCATATATAATATGCTCTATATATATATATATATATTATATATATACTTTTTCTATATATATCATATCGAAATATAAGGTATTTTTTCAATGGAAGAACAGGTATTGTGGCGACACTAAAGTGCTAATTATTAGCTATTGGCGGTGTTTAAACTTAAGCAATTAGACGAATGAAAAAACAAACAAAAATTATATTAATTAAAATTAATTATATATATATATATATAGTTTATATATATATATATCTGTATGTATGCATGTATGTACTTAATAATTAATAATTACAGCTTGTAAAATTTGTATATTAATTATAATTATAATTATGCGTGTGTGCATGTATTTCATAATTAATAAAGTGCCTTTGAAAATGTACAAAAAAATGAATTTGTTTTTACTTTGTTTTTGCTTTTGTTTAAAGATCAATTTATGAACACCTTTTGCTTTCTCTTTAGCTAAAACTAAATACAAGTACATAAATATGCATGTGTATGTGTATATATATATATATATATATATATGTGTGTGTGTGTGTGTTTTGTTTACAAATGGAAGCCAATGTTTTAGAACTAATAGAAATTGCTTTGCCAAATAAAAAAAACAAGCAAACTGAAAAACAAAACTAAACTGTTTCAGTTTTTTAATTACATTTTTTTTATAATTTTTTCTTCTTCTTCAGTTATCACAATTAATTTGTTTGCATTGAAATAAATGGCTACGAATTTTTTCTCTCAGTGTATACATATAAATTTTATAATTAACAAATTTTCTTGTTTGCTTTTATATTTTTTTGTCTCTTTTTTTTAATGTTTTTTTGTGTTTTTGTATATTTTCTAACAATTTTGTTTTTCCATTTTGGGTGAAACCATTTGTTGAGGCAACATTGTAAAGCTCAAAGGTGACAACACTTATAGACTAAGGTGTGTGTGTGTGTGTGTATTTGTATTAAATTTAATAATTGTTTATTTGTTTAATTGTTGTTTAGCATATGTAGAAAAATTGGCACATAACTCTGTAAAACTTTGAAAGGCTGCGCTGCGCCGCTCACATACAAAAGTGAAAAGAAAAAACTACTTAAACTACATTTCTCTCATAGTAAATATAAACAAATTACAATACATGTATGTGTGTGGGTGTGTGGGTGTGTGAGTGTGTGTATTGCATGCGTATGTATGTGTGTAGCTTATGTATATATATATATATCTATTTATATCTATAGATCTTAGGCCTAGAATATATTTTCGTGTTGAATTTCTAACATTTAAGGCTGCAGACTCTAAACTAAGCTTAAAAGCTAATCAACACACACGCACACACACACACGCGTGTTTAAAAGGTGTGTGTGTGTGTGTGTGTGTATGCTTGTATGGTATGTACAACAATTTAATGAGTGTGAGTGTGAGTGTGAGTGTTGGCTGGTCCCCTAAGGCAGCTGCATTCTTGTTGCTCAGGTAAAGTTCTATGTGTGTGTGTGTGTGGCTGATTGTCATAGAGCAGGTGTAGATGTGTGTGCGTGTGTGTGTGTACCTAATGCATATGCCTAAATGCCGAATCCTCGCTGCTATTGCATTCACTATCCATGGGTACAGCTTGTGGCTCTCGCTCCCTTTCACGCTCGCGCTCTCGATCCACTGCATCCATGGGCCTGGGTGAGTTGGCAGCACTGTTGCCGCCAGCTGCTGCTGCAGCAGCCGCCGTCAGCTGCTCACCTGCCTCTGCCTTGTGCTCCGACTGGCGTATCAGCTTAATGGTCGTCAAGCCATCCGCATTGCGTATGAGCCTGCAATAGAGTAGTTGCAGTTGGATTAGGTTAGGCAAGGTTAGCAAGGGCAGCTCGTGGTAGCATCATCTGCTCCTGCACTTACGGATAGCAATCCTCATTCAGATTCGCATTCGCATTTGCATTCGCGTTCGCATTTGCTGTCTTGCTGCTCACGCTCAGGTCCGTGGGCTTCAGATCCTCGCCAGCGCTGTCGTTAGCGCTCTCCAGCTTCAGCGGATGAAATTGGAATTTGTCGCCAGGCGCTGAGGCGCCGACGGCGCCCGGTGTCAGGCAGGACACAGAGCTGGGAGAGTTGGGCGGCGGCGCCGCGGCGGCAGCGGACAGAAAGTGGAAGGCGTGCATGAAGAGCGGCGACGTCGGCTGCGGGCCATAGCCAGCGGCTGCAGCAGCGGCAGCAACAGCTGCTGCTGTGGGCAGAGCCATGGGCGGGCCATTACGCGAAGCGGGACGCTGGGGCGAATGTTGTTGTTGCTGCTGTTGCTGTTGCAGCTGCAACTGTTGCTGCTGCAGCTGCAATTGTTGCTGTTGCTGCGACTGTTGCTGCTGCTGCTGGGATTGCTGCTGCTGCTGCTGCTGTGCCTGCAACTGTTGCTGCTGCTGCTGTTGCTGCTGACTCCAATTGCTGGCCGCCGGGCTGCCCACCTGCTCGCCAGGTGTCGCCGCCGCCGTCGCCGTCTGGCGCAGCTGCGATATGTTCTTGATGTTCTTCAGCTCCGTGGGATTGCGCAGGAACTGATAGCAATGCCGCTCGCCCTGCACCTTGCGCAGGATGTTGACACGGTAATAGTATCGAAGGGCGCGCGACATCTTGTCATAGTTCATCGATAGATGGTTCTTCTGGATGCCCCACAGCTTGGCCAGGCCGGCGGGATCAACGATCTTGAAGACGCCCGTGTCGCGGCACTTCCAGGCAATTAAATCACTGTACTTCTGGTTGCGATCGTTCAGCAGCTGCTGCAGAAAGTCCCACAGGAGACGGCCGTCTATCGAAGCAAAGGGAAAATATCGATTAGTCCGGTTATCGTTGAATAATCATTGCAATTATACGAAATTATAATATAAAATTGTTGATAGAAATGCGCATTAATTACAAATGAAATATGAGGAATATTGTGGAATTGAAATACTAACACGTATTGTTATCGATAGCATCGAAACCTGATTAAATGATCATATTTGCATACTATATTCCATTATTCCATATATTACATTAGCTCTCACACAACAATTTATATCGAATTCTTCACTTCACTCACTTGTATTTGGCTCCGAGTTTTCCGGAAAGAACTCCCGTTTCGCTTTGTACATATAACTGGGCGTGGTTGGGGCAGATATCGAGCCACCGCCAGCAGCCACAATTGCACCCGCCGCATTCTCCAGCGTCAGTTTCTGTTGTTGTTGTTGTTGTTGCTGCTGCTGCTGTGATTGTTGTTGCTGCTGTTGTTGCTGTTGCTGTTGTTGTTGTTGCTGTTGCTGCTGCTGTGACCAGGAGCTGACAAAGCTGTTGGTCAACTGCTGTGTCCAGTTGGGCTTTATGTCCTTGTGAATGGGCGTGCCTGGCGGACTGCCAACGCTGTAGGAGAGCGGCGCCAGAGGCAGAGCCTTGTTGTTGCTGTTGCTGCTGCTGTTGTTGTTGTTGCTGCTGTTACAATTGTTGCTGTTGCTACTGCTGCAATTGTTGCTGCTGCTGTTGTTGTTGTTGTTGTTGTTGCTGCTCTGATTGGCTGACTCAGCGTACTCCTCCTCGGAGTCGGAGTGATTGCTGCTGGCACTGGACTGGATGCCCTTCATCGGCTGCACACAGCCGTTTAATGCGGATCCATTGCTGGTGGTGCTGCTGGCACTGGAGGAGCCGGCAACGGCTGCTGCTGCTGCCGCCGCTGCTGCGGCCGCTGCGGCGACAGCGCTGCTCATGGCTGCGGCCGAGGCGCCGGCGCTCGAGTAGCCCGACGCCGACTCCGGCGGACTACTGGCCTGCGAGTCGACGGAGGGAGGCGGACTGAGGGTGACCGAGTTGGGCGCCATAAAGTGGTGGGCGGCCATATGGGCGGCCACGCTGCTGCTGCTGTGGAAGGGGTTGCTGCTCCCGCCGGTGTCAGCGCCGGGTGGGGCATTCAGGGGCGGCCAGGTGGGCGTCGGCGGGTGGCTGTGCGGCGACAGCGGGTAGCGGCCGGTGGGCGTGACGGGGCTGTTGGGCAGATGCCACTGCATCATGTGCGACTCGATGATCAGCATCTGGAGCACATTGTGCAGGACGTCGCCGGCGCCGGGACAGCGATGGCCGAAGTCTGTGCGGGTCAGCAGGCAAAGAGCTTTGCCGTTCATTTGGAAGAGATCAAAGTCGAGTTTGGGCAAATCGAATTCGCGCACGCAGAAGCGCAGAAAGACGAGCACATCGTCGCGACTCCAGAGGCGCGGATCTGATGGCAAGGATGGGGGCAGTTGTGTTTTCAGCTCAGCCAACTGGCTAGACGGTGGTGGTGGGCAGCGCCACATGACATCGCCCCAGATGCCGGGATTGAGCGGATTCAATGATAGCTGTACTGGAAGCATTTTCATTTTGGACATGCAAACGCCACTAGATTAAAACAATCTGCAAAGAGAAGAAAGAAACAAAATTGAATATTAGTAAAAGCTCAAATGTGAACCCTATATAGGGTATATACAGAATATATCAACACATGCAAAGTCACCCTGTCTGCGTCGGAAGAGATAGCACACAATCGCATTCCAAGCAAATCTGATTTCTTCATAAACAAATCAGCTCAGCAGGCAGCACAACAGGCGCAAAGCAGCTGAGCGAGTGAGAGAGCGACCGAGACAGCACGCTAAGCATGAGTCAGAATCAATACGCCATACACTCATAGTCCCTCAAACACACACACACACACATATGTATGTACAATATATGCGCGCTCAATTACTGTATCAGCAGCGGCATTTGCTCTTATTCTTCTTCTCACATTGAAGAAACACCCCCGCAGGAAATGATCAAGTGAAAGCTTTGCCGCTAAGCAATTGCCTTTGACATCACTCTCTGCACGACGCTCTATGAACTAAAATTCTCTTTTGGGTATTTTTGCCATTTAACAGGACTACCTTTTCTTTACACTCGAGAGAGCTTTCACTAATGTCTATGCATATGTACGTATATAATTAGTACATCTGTATCTGCGTATATACGCATATGAAATTAAGCTTTTTAATTGAAAATTGCTCAATATGGTAATTGCCATAAATATGTGCGTTGGCGTCGTTGCCGCTGGCTTCGACGCTGACGCTGGCTGACGCTGGCTGACGCTACTATTCCGGATGTGTACAAAGCAAACACCGACAAGCAAATACATGTGTGTGTGTGTGCATATACAAATCGACAACACATGGAGCCCAACACTCACACACATACACACACACATACTCATGCATATCTTTAGCGTGATCGCTGTAAGATTTCAACATAAACGAATGTATTGATGCCGCAGCCGTAAAGGTGGGGGTGTCTGCGACGGAAGGTGGGATGGAGGTGCTGCGTGCTTTAAGAAACTTGAAAGCCGTACCCATTTAGGCTTGCCGGGCATATCACTGCAGCAGCAGCAGCAACAACAGAAACAACAGCAACAGCCAGCAGACGAAGGCAGCGGCAACAGCAAACGGAAGTGCACATTCCATACACAAAACCCGTTTTAAAAGCAGCAGCGGGCGCAGTAGCAGCAGCGGGTGAAAGATGTTGGCGCAACGACGACGACGACTACGACGACTAATAAATCCGACAGTGGGTAAAGAGAGCAACAAGCCAATTTTCAAGAAGCAGCTACACTGGCGCACCCTGTATTTCGGTCGCACATTCGTTCAGGCATTGCTCAGTTACATACATACATATACACACGCGCACGCTCATACATTAAAATTTATCTCATCGCGCTCTCAGCAGCAGAACAGAAACTTCCTCATTCTCCGGGAAGCATTTCAACAAGTGAGCAAAGAAATTTACTTAAGCTATAGCTCAAAAGCGTGCAAGCGAGATGCCAATAGGCCAACTGAGAGAGCGCGCGTGAGCAATATATTTTGTTTGCATGTTGTTGTTGTTATTATTATTTTTTTGTGTTGAGCAAGAAACAGGAGAAGACAGGCATAACAGATGAGAAAGATGACGATGATGATGATGTGATGACGATGATCACTGCCCGCACTGTGGGATATACACATGTTTATTTGTATGAACATATCTATGCATATACATATGTATGTATGCATGTTTGTATAAATATATATATTTTATTGTGTACATGTCTTTTACTTAGAGGGGGTCTATTTGTTTTGTTTAAGAGGTGCTGCTGCCCTCTGCTGATTGTGTACACACACACATGGGCATTTATGTATGTATGTATTAATGTGTGTACGCATATTTGTGATTGTATTGTATTGTCTGTATGTATGAGCGATCCTACGTGTTATTTTGGTTGCCGCAAAGAACATATGGTTTAATTTGACTAAAATAAATTCGTATACATATTGTACTACACACATGTTCGCCCGCTCTGAGCAACAGAAACAATAACAACAACAACAACAACAACAACAACAATAATTACAAATAAACATTCAACCAGTCGGTGGCACGTAGTAAAATGACAAATGAATGTTCATCATACCAAAAGGCAGCAGCAACAACAAAAACAGCAACAAAGTGAAAGAAGGCAAGAGCAGAACACAAAACGCGGCGGCGCACGCAATGCGAGAAGAATAAGAATATAAATACACTCAAACACACACACGCACACACATACGTGCATACAGTCGGTCGAATGCGTGTTTGTATGTGTGCGTGTGTGTATTCTAAATCTCAGCCAGCGAAGATGACAGCGAGCGACGGCAACGGCGAAGGAGGCGCGGCTTGGAAGAACGAACACAGCAGGCAGGCAGGCAGACATGCACAAAGGGTAGAGGGAATGGAGACGTGGCGAGGGGGGAGAAGGAGGGGGCAGCAGGCACAGGTAGTTAGGTATGCGGATGATGGCGAACCGGTTTCAACGGAAATTACAAACGAAAAATTATAAAACGATCAGTTTAGAAAAATGCCAGCAGCAGCAGAGATCTCAATACAACAACAACAACAAGAAAGGCGACAGCAAATAAGAAATGTAAAAGGTAAAGCTCGCATAGGAAACTGCAGCGTGGAGAGAGAGAAAGAGAGAAAGATAGCGACACAGAGAGAGAGTGGCCAAAGGAATGTTTGTATACATATCCATGCGTATGTGTGTGTGTGTGTGCAAAAGAATTTTTGCTTATGCAGAGATTTCCGCTTTGAGCGAAATTGTCTGAGTTGTGAGTGGATGAGACGGATGGGTGGAGGTAGGGGATACGCTACGATACGACTGGGCGTGTGGGATCGGAAATGCCAGACAAGGAAAATGGGGTCGTTTTAGCCAAGGAAATTGAACGGCCAGGCAGGCCAGCATCCTGTATACTTGCCGATAATTTATCGATTATTTATACGTGTTGTCGATTTCAAAATAATGACCTTGTTATTTTAATTGGATTTTTGTATATAAAATCTGATCGATAATGGATTGATTTAATGATTTTTTTTAGTGGATTTGTAAATAGAGGATGCATAAAAATAGCCAAACTATTTGCATCTTAACTAAATTATAATTATATGTGGAATATAAACGATTTCTTTTATATGTGTGTATATATATAGCTACATCGATTCATGAATAGATTGTAATTAATTTTCGTTTTACATTTTTATGTATTTTTGAAATTTAAGTTCTCTAAAATTTACAAATTATTATTTTATACATATTATGACTATGTTTTGGAATTTGATACATACATACATACATACATATATTTTAAGTACTTTTTTCCATGTCTCACCCAAAATTCCCAGCTAACTGTTAATTGGATAGTAAACCTCTCGATCTCTGTCAAGTGCGTGCTTAGCAAACACTTTGTTAGTCGTCTTCATGTGTTGAGATTAGAAGAGGAAATACGCTGCAGACATATGATCTATCAAAGGAGCTATTCCCTTCTCTCTATCTTTGCTTATCTATCCTTCTCTCTCTCCTGCAGTGATTCACGCTTAAAGTGCAATCGTGCTGCTGCCTGCCTCTGCTGCTGTTGAGAGTTAAGTTAATGAGTAATTTCCGCAGGCACATCCTACCCCCCGCTGCCAACGCCACTGCCTGCCTGCCTGACTGTGTGCATCAAGTGGCTCTGGCTGATGCTGTTGCTGCTGCGCAGTAGAACGAACGATGAGAAAAATAAGAAAAATCTGATAACATAAAAAGGCAGAAGCGACAGCCGCCACGGCGCATTAAGATTAACGGCCTGTTTGAATGCACAGCTGCAAGGCAAGCAGAGAGAGAGCGAGTGAGAAAGAGTATTGCTTTGCTGCTGCGCTGTTAATGATGGCCGAACGACCCCTCAGCGAGCAGCAGGTAGTCGAAGTGCTCAACAGTTGAGTGGAACGGGAAGCAGCACTGGGAGGGGGGAATGGGCACAAGGAAATGCGTACCTGCGGATGCACTTACATCTTATAGATGCTGCTATGCTGCTTCTTCTTGGAAAACCTCCTCCGGCTCACTGCGGAGCAAAGACTACAAAAGCAATGCGCATGTGTTGCCAGTTGACATTTGATCTCTTTTATGAGGTCTCCTTCTCTCTGCTTTTTCTTCTTTATCAGCTAAACAATGTTCAAGTGCTCTTAGCAGAAAACAACCCTTAAAGTGAATGTACATTCATACACACATATATCATACATATATAGGTGTAGGATCTGCAGGATCCTACGTGAAATTCAATGAGCTTAGGGTTACTCATAAAAAAAAGAAGAAGAAGGAGAAGGGAATAAACAAAGTAAAAGTTGGCTATTGTGTTCGATTAGATTTGATTATGATAATATATAAAAATATAATATTTCCTAACATGTTATACCATATCATTTTCTATATAGACAAGCTTCTTTCTTATTTGGTGAGTATTGTATATTCTATATATTACTCCAGTCTAGCATACCCTACGTCACTCGCTGTCATTAATTAACACTAGAGTACTAACAAGCAATTGTGAATCGTGTTGATGATCGTGTGTTTTGCACGTGTCACCATTATGTTATGACTCTAGACGTATATGCATATATATACCAAAATATGTATAAAATTTACATTTGCTTAGATCGTTTGCCATATTCCGGCATATCGAATACTCAATTAATAAGCACAAAAAAAATATATATGTATATATATACAAAATTTAAAACCAAGTCAACGACCTGCTTTGCTTTATAACTGCTCAAAGTAGACAGAAAAAAAAACAGCGCATATATTATAGAAGAAAAAAAAAAAAACAGACACGTAAAGTAAAGCTCAAAGCCTAACTCCCCCCGTCTAAAAGTGCGACAGCTCAGATATATACTGATATTGATATATATGTATATATATATAGATATGTATAGACGTTGAGCTGATCGTGCATAACAAGCGCGTGAGCGTATGCTATGGCTAAGCATATATAAACTCCATATATATATACTATATACGTAAATACATATATACATGTGTATATAGAGAGAAAAAGACGCCAATTCCGGGTTCTTCTTCGCGCGATCGCGACAACAACAAAACGGCAAGAAGAAGAAGAAGACGAAGCAGCAAAACAATCTTCGCTACAATTTCTGTCTAGATCGTCACAATTTTTTATTGTTGTTGTTGTTGTTGTTGTTGTTGTTGTTTAATGTTAGCTTTAAGCGCCGTAGGCACTTTTTTTGTGGAGCACACACAAGCTACAAGCGAGCGACAAAGAGACAGACAGACATTCTGATCGTCGATCGTCGATTGTCGATCGTCCGCTTGGGCTGATCCAGCAGAAAGCTAGCCAGCCCGCCAGCCAGCCAGCCAGCCAGCAACCAAATCAATCATCGTTACGCACTTCAAGCAGCAGTAGCTGAAGAAAAAGAAGAAGAGGTGGAGGAGGAGGTGAAGATGAAGAAGCAACAACAGCTAAAGAAAGGCTAAAGCTTAAAGCAAAACCTGAACCCAAATGCGATCAATGTACGGCGATCAGCGTTTGGCTCAGCCAGCATTCAACAAGACTTGAAGCGTTTCCATGGAACTCCTCGTCTTCTTCTACACACACATACATACATACATACATATGTATGTATATGATATTTTTGATGTAATTTTATGATCTCTTGGATGGATCTATTCCAACACTTTTAGTTTGGGTTATTAGTTGTTGATCACGCGACAAGATCGCGCCTGAACTGAAATCACAACAACAACAACAACAACAGAAAAGAAACATTTTTTGTATTCAGCTCTTTTCACTTCGTCTTCTTCTTCATCTTCTGCTTGTTGTTCGTTTTTTTTTTGGGTCCATTTCTAGGCGTTACGTGCATGTTTGTTCTAATGTGGAGCTGGGACTTGAGTTGGAGTTGAATTTTGTTTTTTTTTTTTTTTGTTCTTCAGTTTTCAGCTTTCTGCTGTCTCATGGTTCATCTTTTATGCTTTGCGCATATCTTTTTATTGTTATTATTGTTGTATTGTTGTGTTGTCTGTGCGGGGGTTTCTCTGTCGCTCTCTAATGATATGAGTTGTAGATCGCAGACAACAGAAAGCTAAAATAAAATGCTTAATGATATCAAACGTTCGATAACCTTTTTAATATGCAAACCCGCAACTGATGATCATTAGCATAGTCATTAGCGGCGTCGGCACCAGCAACAGCAGCAGCATCATCATTATGATGATGATCATCTACGGTAGCTATTCACCTAAGCCACTTCTAACAAAAAAACACAAAAACTCTGTAATCATATTTCTCAGTTTCTGCTTCTTCTTCATCATCTTTTTCTACTTCTTCTCGATGAGTTCATCAAACGCTCGAGCATTGGCGCTCGTTAAGCTTGCCACGCGTGTGTGCAACATACATAACTGAATGAGGTGGTGGAAGGGGGTAATGGGAAGAGAGGGCCGGGTTGGGGCACACATCCCCCAAGATTCCCTCCACATGCCAATGCTGCATTGGCATGCCTCGGGATGCTAGCTTCAAGCTTGCAACTTAATTTGCCACTTGGAACAGTGGCATCATCGGCCAGCCACATCCACATTCACATCCACATTATAATCAGCATCGTTTGTGCCCATCATATTCAATTAGTAGCAATGGTTATGCATGTATTTTAATATGTGGCATAAATGTAAATATGTATGTATGTAGATAACCTATAACCTACCAACTAGCCTAAGTTAAATGTCATCGGTACTTGCTCTAGTGTTTCTCTCTCCCTTCGTCTCTCTCTCTCTATATCTTTAACTTCCTCTCTCTGCTTCATTATCTCTGTCTCCTTTTGTCTTTCTCTATCGATTTGTCTCCATTCTCTATCTCTATTTCTTTCTCTATCTATATGTCTCATTTCTCTTTCTCTCTCTTTAACTATATCTCTCTTTCGTTCTATATCTATATGTCTCCATTATCTCACTATCTTTCTCTCTATCTAACTGTCTTCAGTTGACGCTCTCTCTCCCTCAATATCATCTATCTATATATTCATCTCTATATATTTACTTTTATCTCTCATTCCCAATAACCAATGTGTCCATCTCACTCTCTCCCTTCCACTCCCTCCAGTACTGCCTTCATCACTCCTTCTCTCTCTTTCTCTCTCTCTCTCTCTCTCCTCACACTCTCCCCCGCCTTCATAATTGACAAATTAACACAGTTTGCAGCCAAGCATCGTCAAGTATTTCTTGTGTTAAGGTCAGGTTAAAGTTCAATTCGCAGTGCAAAACAATTGAAATTGAAGCTTCTTAAGCGTTGCTTCCGCATTTCAGATCAGCATGCGGCAAAAAGTGATCTTGCTGAAAAGAAATTCGACAAAGTTTTTTTTTCCATTTCATAATTGCAAAAGATTTCTGTTTAAAGCGGAAACCTAAGATCGAATCAATCAATTTGATTTGGCAAGAGGAAATGAAAAACGTTACCAAAGATCGTCAACTTTATATAGAGCGTGAGCTTTACATAAATGTATGTAGAATATAACTTCTATATGTAATACTTTTAATGATAATTTGATTTGTATATTATTTGAACATTCGTTCTGCTCTTTATTTCTTTGCTTCTGATCAATATATAGGAAGACTCTCGCTTTGGGTAAACATATGAGAAGATTAGATCAATAGTATTACTATTCTCTCTGCGCTCTACTATTAACTACACTACACTCTATATATAGTGCTATATCATTTACTATACTATGTACTTTTTAATAGGCGTACTATATTTATGTATGAGAAAAGCGCCCCTGAACCTAGTCCATCAAACAGATTTTTGATAAGCTGGCACCCACACACACACACACACACACACACACACACACACACAGGTACACCTTGAGCAAGTGTAGACTTTAACTGTTATATTTGTAAACTAGGATTAGTTGTTGTCGTCTTTGATAGCAGCCTAGATATAGACAAGAAAAACCAACCAACCAGAGAGATAGACAGAGAGAGAGAGACAGAGAGAGATAGTGATCATGAGAGAGTGAGAGAGATACAACATGTTCCGTTGTTGTCATGTGCGTGTGCCTTACTATATATACATGTGTATGTGTATGCCATACTTCCACTATAATGTTTATATGTATTACGAAATGTTTACGATTTGCTTGAGGTGTTTCTCTTCTTCTTTTCCATCTTTTTTTTTTTTGTTTCTTCCAGTAAGTTTATAACAAATATGAACCGATAAGATAAAGCAAAAACTCTTAGATACAGATATACTATATATATATAAATATATGGTCTATATATGTATGTCTGAGTGTGTGTGTAGGTAAGCTTGTGGCAGGAAGGCAACTCTGCTTTGTTTGTTCATAACAAAATGCATATATGTACATATACTTGCCTTTGACATGGAAATCGCAATGATTTTACTCCATTGACTTCCTCCGTCGATCGCCCAACTTCCCTCTCTCTCTCACACACAAACACTCTGCCCGTCTCCCTCTCTCTCTCTTTCTTTCTCTCCTTAAACGAATTGATGTGCACAACAAGTTGACTTCCTTCTTCGTTCACCCTTCCTCTCTCTCTCTCTCTCTCTCGCTCCCTCTCTCTCTCTCTTCCGCTCTCTTTTGCAGCCAATTGATCTTGACAAGCGAGTCAGCTTCCTGTTGCCGCAAATGGGCAATTAGATCAGCGTCCAGCACGGATGTTAGCCATCCAAGCAAGCCACAGTCAAAGCCAAAAGCCAAAAGCCACAATCGCAGACAAGTTGAGCTCGAATCCAAGTCCAAGTCGCGTCCCCGTCCAGCCAACCAACTATATCGAAGATCGGCATCTAAACCGGTAGTTAGTATTTGCGCTGGTAATCAAGCACATTGCTTAGATCTAGGCATGCATGCAGCCCAGCCAACACCAGCTATAGCTATTCTGCTACCGCCCCTCTAATACCCGCTCTACTCTACTCTACTCCGCTCTACTCTGCTCTCTGTCAAGAACTATGGCTTGATCGTTGATCGCGCTGCTCGTTTTGGCCGCAACGATCGCGCCTCGCATCTTAATTACAGAGAGCAATGCAAAAAAAAAAAGTTGAAGTATGAACGAAAAAACTAGTAGAAAATATATGCAAAGAGTGAGCTGTGCTAGCAAATACCCTGTATGGCAGTGAAAGGTTTTCAAAGACAATGCACAGTTAGTCAAAATCAATATGAATATGAATCTAATATTTAGCTAGTAAAAAGTATATTCTAGTTATATATTTCCAATTTTATTATTTATTTTTATTTTTATTTATTTTTAAAATTAAATATTTGTTTTAAATTTTTAAATATTTTAATTAATTAAATTTAATTTGTTATTACATATTATTTTAATTTTTTTTAAATTTATTTTCCAGTTGAAATACAGATTTCTTTTTCATATTTTTTTCAAGCTATTTTCTATTTATATAATTTATTAGTGCATATATATTCCTTAACATGAAGATTAGTTCCCATATCAAAAAGTCAAATGGATTTCCCCGTTAATTGGCTTTTTAGCACTACCTCAAATGCCCTTTCATTGGCCCATCTACAATTACAGGGTATACGTGGAAAAAATATAAATAAAACCAAACAGAAACAAAGCCCCTGCCTGGCTAGCTGGCTCGCTGACTAGCTGGCTGACTGGCTAGATGACTGTCTCTGGCGAAAAAAAAAAAAAAACCTGAATTGTAAAAACGTTCTGGTGGAAAGACACTTAATAAATGCGGAAGCGGATGTACAAAAAGGCAGAAAAAAAAAATAGATATAAAAAGACGGCGAACAAGCAATGTCTATATAATCACAATCAACTCAGTTAGTTAACTAAAGCCATATAATCGAAGGGAACGGAGGAGGAGTTGGGATAGATAGGCGTGACTAAAGACTGAACTGAGCTACTTGCTTGATAGAGAAAGAGATATGGTTAGAGCTACAAATATATATATATAGTTCTATGTCTAAAAAGTAAACAAATGTATATTTATATATGGTTATGGTTATGGTTATACATTGTAGATCAGATATTATGCGTTCATTCACTCATTCGACAAGGTTTTCACATACCTTTGCGCTTCACTTCCTTAGCTCAAAACAAATTGCCAAAAAGTTCTTGAAGCCGCAAAATTTCCTATTTGCATCAAGTGCAGGAAATTGCATGCAAAAAAAATAAATATATATATGTATAAAATATATATATATACTGTATAATATATATACTCGCATTCGCATAGATATCGCCATCAATGGGAAGTAAATTAGCTCGCATTGTCTTGACATGTGATAAGCATTAGACATGGAATTATTGATCAAATGAAAACAGAATCATTACAAGCAAAGCGTCTCTCTTTATCTCTCTCTCTTTCACTCCCACACATTCTGTCTCTATCCAACACTTTGTCACGCTGTGGTTTCGACGTTTGATAAGCAAACATTCAATCGATAGCTGTCTGAAATATGTCTTACAACAGATCAAATTGCGATTCGTCAGAAGCAATTTTTTTACAGGTATTTTATGACATAAACACGATTTCTTGTATCGATAGTTCTATAGCCGAATCAATTCTGTGTTTTCTATTTTGTTTTTTTATAAAGTTTTCTCTTTAGAACTTTAATAATCTTTGTCAAAGTTTATTAAGTATTTTTGAACACAGTTGGACATACATATTTCTTGTTGATCTTCGCTCTATATTAACTCAAGTGTTTTTAATTCTCACTTAATCTTCGATAAGAATTATTATTCTTTTCACATATTAAAGAAGTTTAGCTGCTACAATATTTGTCATTTAGTTTAATGTGATTCTCTTGAGCTAAATTTTCATTTTCTCAGAATTTCGATTTGCATATTTATTATTAGATTCAGCTTTCTCTATAAATTGTTACTTATATTCCTTGTTATTTCCTGAGCTGCTCCACACGATCTTTGATCTCTTTTATATATGCTTCAATTAATCTTTCATGCAAGAAATATACTAACAATTTCTCTCTGTCTCTCTCGCTCTCTCCTGCAATTGTTGAAAACTCATAGTTTAGTCATCCAATTGTCAGCTGAATGGGTATTACGACTATAAAAATGTTGTTTCTTTGCCACTTTAGAGCTAACTCAACATTTTGATGACATTTGTCATAAGTGAATTCCTTCAAGCGAATGTCGCAACATCAATTCCAAGTGTCAAATGATATAAGACAGAAAAAGAAGAAGAAGAAGAAGATGAAGTAGAAGCAACAACAAGCAAAGTGGAGCTCGAGGCGAATTGCTAAGAAGCTGACAACGTGAACGCGGATGGGGAAACGTGTAGGAACCGTTTCTCTTCACATAGAGAGAGAGGGGGGGGGGAGGGGGGGGTAGGGGACAGCTTGTGAAAAGTCCAAGATTATATTATAATTTTCCTAGTAAAACAAACAACATACAAAATTGACACGAAAAGCACGTAGCAAAGCGCTTCTGAAGGAGCGCCAAGGAGGCGAGGCTGCTCATCGAGCCAAGTGTTGACGGTTGATGCAGCTTGATGACGTTGACGCTGACGCTGATGCCAGTTGATGCAACTTGTGGCAAGTTGATGATGCTGTCACTGTTTTGCCACTGCTGTTTCCTATTGTCGCCCAAATTCATAATTAGCAACAGAAACACTTGGCTGCAGGCGCTGCGGCAAATCTTGGCTTGGCTTGACTTGGCTGAGTCCTAGAGTCCATTAGAGACAATAGTGGGGAGTTAGTGTCGTCTAGAATGGCATTTCTTTGGCTCATATTATTCATATATAATAATTTGTTGTTGTTGTTGTTGGTTTTATCTCATTAGCCGTTGTTGGCCACGTTCTGGCATTTGTTGTGGCACTCTTGTCTATCGCTCGCTCTGTGCTTGGTGCTTGGTCCGTGGCATTTCCCTCAAGGCGCTGCGCTTATCAACCGAGAGCTTTTCTTCATTTCCATCTGCCTCTGCCCTCTCTCTCTCTCTTGCTTGTTTTGTTTTATATAATTATCATTATATTATTGTTGTTATGCAGCACAATTGTGCACTCGACTTTAACTGTTAATTATAATGAACTCTCTACACTCTAGATTCTCCCTCCCATCCACTCGCTGCAGAGATAGACGTCGCATAATATTATTATTATTATATTTTCATATGTATTATTAAGTACCAGCTATCAGCTCTTGCTCAAATTGGAAATGCAACAATATATGTATAATAATAATAAATAAAAAGTGCATTGAACAAATCAGAAAACTGACTCCGGCTGCCTGGAAACAGCATCGAGAACACGTCGCCCACAGCTGCAATCGAGCGCTGCATCCGCATATGACGTAGACCCCGTTCTAATGCTTGATAAGGGCCGGGAGAGCTACTTCAGCTTACTTACTTATAGCACACAATCAATCAAGTTTATAAATAACTCGAGAATCAAGTCATATTCAGTTGACATGCATGTTAAAGCTCATGTCATCATCACATCATATTTGATGGCGAAAATAATATTTCAATAAATCATATTTCGATATACCTATGTATCGATATTATTGTATCTTCCTATATATATTTATTTGGTTTATATAATTGTTTAAGCTTCAAATCTGCTTCCCCTTTGGCTTTTCGCTTATAAACAATAATCGAGCAATTCTCCGAAATTCAATTTAAACTGATATGTTTTATTTTTGTTTAGCTTATCTTAAGCGCAAATGAGATAGTTCTTTTCTTCTTCTTCTTCTTCCACTTCTTCTTCTTCTGCTGAGTTAAACCTTTGTCACATGAGTGATAACATTTCGAATGCTATCAAAATCATATACGTATATCCAATTGAACTCCAAAATCCTGACACAATAACATTTTAAAATCCACCAAATCATATCAAATAAAACCCTGACGAAATTGATCAAGAATCATGTCCCACGATTACGTGCATTCGATTTGATAATAATTTGTTGCTGCATGAAAAGTTCTTACGTTTTATTGCTTCTCCTTCCTCTATTTGTTCTGTGTGGTATATGTACCATATATGTTATACATATAAATATATATGCTTATGCCAAGAGAATAAAAATAACAAGTATTAGCTTCACTTGTGCGATATGATTACAAGAATTCTTTTTATACCATGAAGCAATTGAGATTGATACATATAATGGGTATATTGGATTTGTTAAAGTGAGGAGCAGGCGTGTCATAGCTGATATATATGTCTTTGATACTTAAGGGCGGATCTGAGTTGATCTATGATCAACGACAAAGATTAAAGACTTGAAATTCATATACTCATTTACATATTATCGATAATAATCGATTATTTAAATGCCACAAAATTGGAAACCTTTCAAAAACAATCTTAGATCAAGAAATAATTCTGCCCAGGGTAACTCCTAGTCGTGCATACCCGACTGACGCACTCTTACGTTTATTGCTTTTGCTTTCTGCTCGGCTATAAATAAATAATTTAAAAAGTAATAAAAATAATTGAAATTTGCGTGTGGTGCGCAATACTTACTATAAACAATAACAAATCAAAGAGCTTAAAAAGGTAAGAAATAACAACAACAACAGCGAAGAGAAAAACAACAAAATCGAAAGCAAATCCATTTCTGATTACTTCATATCAATTGAGAGACGCGGCCAATATTTGCCAACTGCCGTCATTTCCGGTTACTGTCGAATAGCCCTAATACAACTAAACAGCTATATAGTATATATAAATATATACTATACACCTGTAACCTGCCCCGCGATCGGTGCAATCTACCCTGTGTGCCCTCTCTCTCTCTCTCACTATATGTCTCTCTATTGCGCTCTCTCTCTCTCTCTCTCTCTATCTAATATTCGTTCCGTGTTCTTTTTTCGGGTATTTCGCTGCTCTTCCACTTGACTTTGCTTATCGAAAAATTTCGACGCGATTACGATAGGAACTTACGCACACACGAACACAAGCACAGACACACACATACATATACAGATATATATATATATGTATATATAGCTATTGATAACTGTGTAACGCTTTGTCCTTATCTTTGATATCGTGCGCCGAAATCAAATTGATTTATGAGCGATTTCCCAGTGCCAAAAATACAAATAAAAAGACTTAGCGCCCCGTTTGTCTACAGTATCGACTCGGATATAAGGAACTTCCTGATAATTTCAGTACTTCAGAAATTGGAAGAGAAGAGAGAAGAGTAAATAAATTTGATTTCTTTTGAAATTTCATGAAATATTTGTTCAGGAATCTCTAAAAATGTATGTTGCATTGTCTCAGCTACTTTACTTGCTTGGCGAGTGCTCACTGTAGTTCGTATTTATAATGCTTATAAAAGACTTTTGATATTTAATTTCTTGAGATAGGAATATTACTGCTAAGAAATCTTTAGAGTATGATTAGATAAACTTTCTCTATATTTTTCCATTTCCTTCCCTCTGCTGGACCTCCCGCAGCGCAAGTGAAGAGGCTTCACTGTCGGCGTTGTCAAGGATAATCTTCTCTCGCAGTTTCTTTAAGGTTTCGTACTTAAAACTTCAAGTATTTGTCGCCGCTTCCTTCCGCTCGAACAGCAACAGATTTTCCACGAAAAACTCGACATTTTCATTGTGTCATCTGTGCAGGGGGCGTAACGGAACGGAACGGAACAGTTCATCGAACACTTGAGCTCGAGCCTGAACAATTGAATTGTCCAAGAAGGACCACCAGGAACTCAAGCAGGATTCAAGTATTCAATTGTTAATCAACAGGTAGGCCAGAGCAGCAGTTAGAGGATTTAGGCTTAAGCTGGAGGTCAGCTAGGGCAGACAGGTAAGGCAGGTAGCCTAACTATTACAGTTACTTCATAGCCTACTTAGGCGCAGCGGGAGAGGAGAGCGAAAGCAGGGCAGCGGGGGTGGCAGAGACAGAGAGAGAAAGGGAGAAGACAACTTCCTTTTTGGTGCATTACATCATTTCCATTTTAGTTTCTTTCTTTTTCTTTTTTTTTTTTTTAACAGTTACGTCTAACCACGCAATATGCCCACCCCGGCCGCACGATCAATGGATCTCTCATGCCGCACACTGTTGCAAGTAGAAATAAAATTACCTAATTGTGTTGCATCGACAACAACAACAGCAGCAACAGCAGCAGCAACAACTTCAACAAGCAGCGACTTTTTCTACCCACTTCTTGCTTGGCTAAGCTAACCCTCTCTTAGCCAATCCCCTCTGCCCGTCTGCACCCCTTGCAACTCCACTGTCGTATGTGTGCCACATGCTGCAAAGGAAAATCAAAAATGTGCCACACACAAATAAAACGAAGTTTTTTTCTATCTTCTCCTTACATTTTAGTTAGCTAGTTTAGTTAGTTAGTTGCTCTCTCTCTCTCTCTCTCTCTCTCTCTCTCTCTTTCTCTCTGCAGTTGGCTTTGCTTTTGCCATTTCGTTTCGTTTCTTTCTCTTTGGCATCGTTAGATAATAGACAACAACAACAAGAACAACAACAACAGTTAGTTGTTGCATTTGCCGTGTCGGCGGCATAAGTCAAGCAAGACTTCCTATATTTTGAAACACGTTACGTTCGTAACATAAATTCACACAACAGGTTACAACAATTCGTCTCTCCTCTCTCCCAGCGAATGGCAAAAGCTCACCATATAGCCCTGTCTCACTCACGCTCTCTCTCTCTCTCTTTCGCCCTCTCTTACACACACTCTCTTGCTTGCTCTCAATTGCTTTTGGCGGAGTTCGAGTTCGAATTCGTATGGGAAAATTTTGCGGTGTTGGCTAGAAAATGTGATCGAAGCGCATCGGAAAATGATTAATGTCATTGTCTATTGATGATTTTCCAATTCTCCAATTTTCACAGATCATTCTCAAAAGTAATTAATCTGGAATAACATTACGCACGTGCTAAATCATTAAGAGTATAAAGCTGTTATACTGTTATATTTGATATCTCTGTTTGATTCTTTAGAAAAAGGAAATGTATAACAGAATGAGTGTTATACTGATACACTGTTATATTATCTACTTTAGTACTGGGAACACAAATCTATAGAAGGAATATCAATAATAACAGAATAGGCATTCATTTCTTATTATAAGAAATAAGTAGAAAGTAATAACATTGTATAAACAATTGAGTGTTATATTTTCCATAATATCTTAATATGTATAGTAAAATTCCCAAACATTTGCTATTGCGTATTATATTGTTATATTAGCATAGAAAGCGGGGAGAATAATAAAACTCTCAGACATTTATTAGTCTGTTATCCTATTATATTCCGTATCAAATTATATATATAGTATAACAATTTATCTCTAACAATTAAACAGTCTATAGAAAAGTCTGAGTGTTAACAATTCGATACCACTGTGCAGTCTATAGTGGGTGTATGAAATATTTCAAACAAGTTTGTTTAAAGTTTGGCCAAACATCATATCTAGCTTTCTCCCTCTCGCACTCACTCCCCTCATCTGTCCATCAGCTGTTATATAAACGTTGTTCAATTTTTTATGGAAGCCTTATTAACCGTTTTATGCCTGGCAATATAAGCTAAATACGAAGAAAGAGAGGCAGAGCACAAGAGAGAGAGAGAGAGAAAAGGCGAGTGGGCGGGAGCATGGGTTTGGTTTTCTTTTACTGCCGATTCGCACGATCACACACACTAATGCACTTTCTTCTGCGGCGAATTTGAGACAGCATAAATGGAAGCTGCTAACATTTATGGCAAGGCAAATTCAGGTTAGTGTGATATTTGTGCACTATAAAATGGGTCGTTGTTGTTGTTGTTGTTGCAGCACAAGTGGCTGTCATAATGCTGTGTGTGTATGTGTGTGTTGTGTAGTGTAAAGTGTTCACACAATATGCGTGTGTGTGTGTGTATATACATATATATATTGCAAAACATCAATATAGCACACAGCAACAGCAAAAAACAACACAAACAATGGGCGATAACAGCACGCAGCAAGAAAAAAAACCAACAACAATAACAACAACAGTAAGTAAGCGAGCTAGCCAGCAAATACAATTGCTATGCACAGCTACTTCCGCATGCAAGTTGAAACAACTAAAAGAAACAGAAAAAAAATACAACAGCAACAGCAGCCAAGCGTCGACTACGACTCATTCTCAATGCACTTAGCTTGCGTGCGTGTGTGTGAATGTGACTCAAAGATCATGGCATAGCCTAAGAAGAAGAAGCACAGCAAAGAGCAACAACAAAATGCGCTCATTTGATATATTGAGCCCTTTTATTAAACAGCAGCGAGAGCCGAGCGTCATACAATTGCTTTACTTTTCATTATATTAATGTTGTTTTTGTTGTTGCTATTGCATAGGCATGGGTATATGCTTCCTCTTTCTTATATTGGTGTGCCTAGCATTTGCTTTTGCGCCGCCTCCTTCTACCTGCTGCGCGGTACACTTTTTATACCTGTTTCTGCTCTAGCATGTCATACACTTGTGGGCACACACACACATATGTGTGTGTATGTGTGTCTCCCCAATTGCCATGCTGCTGACCCGACAGATCGGCGTCGTTGGCGTCGTCGTCAACGTTTTGCCGCTCTCTTTGGCTATTTTGCTTCCGTACAATTTTTACGCTCTTGCTCTTACGTTTTAAGGCGTCGCGCGCGTCTCTTACGTGTGCCGCCGTCACACACTCACCCGTTACGTTGCGTCGTCGACGTCGTTTTTGTGTGGAGCAATGCGGAAGTGAATTTAATTTATTGTATTTACGCTGCCCCACAGACACAACAAACAGACAAACGGACAGACGAATGGCTGACTAGAGAGAGAGAACCAGGAAAGTTAACGGCTAGAAATCCATAAAATTTAGTTGCTTCACTTGGAGAGATGTCTGTTGTGTGTTAGTGTATGTGTGTGTGTGCGTGTAGACATATTTCTACGTTTCGCTAATTGGAGAACCGAACATGTTAAGTAAATAAAATGCGCGCACACACACGCATACAACTTACATACATACATATGAGCACACATAATCAAATTTATTGACGAAAATCTGTGCGCAGAGGGAGAGAGGGGGAGAGGGGGAGAAGAGAGGGCATGAGGGAGCATGATCAGGTGCGATGTTTTCTTGAATGTATATGTGTGCCTGTGTGTAGGTGTAGCTGAACCAGAAGCAGGAACTGTTCGCTATTTCGTTTCAACAGCAGCAGCAGCCGCAACAGCAGCGCTGTCGACGTCGACGTCAGCAGCAACGGCAGGCGCACAAATAAACAGATTTCTGCTGTAGCAGCAGCGCGATAAGATTTCGCTGACGTAGAGAGAACAGCGAAGAAAAAAAAATGCGCCAACAGGCAACCAGAACAAGAACAACAAACAAGAAGAACCGTAACATCAATCCAATTGGAGCTTAACGCTCCGCTTTTGTTTCACTTCCATAGAAAAATTGCTGCATGCAACAAGAGACCCGTCGAACCCAAAGCCCGAAACCTACAGCCCAAACCGAAAACCCAGGAAAAAAGCGAACCAAAGCCAGTCGACCGACCGATTGCCGTCAATATGGTTCAACAAGATATGTGTACAGTGGACACACAGATATGAAGAACGTTAGATTTGATAAATATGAGACAAAAAATATAAATAAAATGATTATAAATATACAATATATATATAAACTATAAATAGAACTTGCAATTTTGCCCGATAGGCACAGAAAAACTAGATAATATTACATATAATACAAATAGTAAATTGAGAATGCGTATATTCCTATTAGTGAGCGCACACTGTGCCAAAGCTTTACAAAACAGTTATAGTTCAAGATTGATGGGAACTGAGCAACAAGCAAAACAGTTCATTTAGTACAATCAGCGCATTTGTCATATCATATTGCTTTAATCTTAAATTGAGAGGTGCGAAATCTTGAGTTCCGTATATATATTATATATGTATGTACATACATACATACATATGTATGTGTGTATAAAGAATAAGTAACGATGCGTTTTCTCTCTTAAGCCATAGCAAATCTGAAATATAATAATAGCTCAAAGTCTGCCAGAGAGATAAATAACGGCAGTGCTGTAAAACGCTCAAGCAAACAGGAATACAAAATTGTTGACCTCTCTGAGTGTAGAATCTGTGTAAATTGTTAAATTGTTGTTGGACTGAATGTCTGAACATGAGGAACACAAAGTAAAAAGCGCAGCGTACGAAAGACACTTAAAGCACAGAGATTAGCGATTTAAATTTATCAGCTAGAAGAGCGGGTGACAACATTTGTAGGGGAGTGTGAAAAGCGGGGAGAAAGACGCATCGAAGTGCGATATGAAATAAAACATATGGAAATAAAAGAAGGTCAGAAAGACAAGCAAAACGTGCTCACAAAAAAAATTGAAAGAAAACAAAAATGAAATTGAAATAATAATAAAAAAAAATAAGTAAAAAGAGAAATTAAAATTAATCAGTTATACAAAATTAAAACAAACTGAATTATTAAAATTAAATAGACTGAAAACTCCTTTCCTATATACCAGAAATTTACTTTTTGATTATATCAACTATAAACGAAATTCGAAATCTACTTCCAACAATAATAAATAAATATTTAAATATTGAAATAATAAAACTTTGTTCGTATTATTTTCTTCGTTTAAAAAGAATTTGGTTCAATAGAGCGCTCAATGTACACGCTTAGAAGTGAAGAAAATAAATTGTTTTGCTTACCTGTTTGCCTTTGCTCCACTGTGCCGTGACGTATTTCGTTGTTGTTGTAGTTGTTAGTATTGGTGTAATACCCGTTGTCTCTGTTGTTTGTTGTTTGCCGTTCTTATAAGCTTTCAACGCGGAAGCGGATATGTTTGTCCAGATCCAGAAAACGCGCGATATACTTGTTGTTGCTGTTGCTGTTGCTGTCTACTGGCGCTGCTTCTTCTTTTGCTACTACTGCTACGACGCTCGCTTGAACTACAACTGCAGCAGTACTACGTAACGTAACGTATGGTGAACGTCACGCTACGTAAATGCATGCACTTTGCTGTCGATTTCCTGGTTCTGCTGCGTCGTCGTCGCCGTCGTCGTTCGCTGTTACATCGACGCGACGTCAAGTGGCCATTGTGAAGAGACCGAACAAGAGAGTGAGAGAGAGAGAGAGAGAGTGATACGAGGTACGGGCTGCGTTACGTTAATCCTGTGTTGACCGCTGTTGCTTTCAAAAGTGTTTTGTATATGTTTTCTTATTTGCCATTGCAAAAAGCGAATGTCAGCGCCAAAAGGGAATGGCACACCGAAAAAATAACAAAACACAATAACAAATCGAGCGCAATCTGGAGACGCTTGCTTGTGAAGGAAGAGCACAGCCACAAAGAGAGCACAAAGTACTTCCGTCTCACATACACAAACACACACGCACACGTACACACAAGCACAGCGATGCACTTGTGCAGGTCCCTCTTTTTGTTGTTGTTGTTGCTGGCCCTTTTGCACCCGCGTTTTGCTTAAGTATAAAAAACACACACACAACAATAAATAAACTGCTTCCTTTTCACTTTTGCTTGCACACTACTTGTTGTTGTTGTTTTATTCTTCTTTTTTTGTTGCGCTCTGTTCGCCTAATTTTTGTTTATTTCGTTTTTATTTTGAGAGAACAGCCACAACAGGAAAACTTGGCATACACAGTTATTTAGCTATTCTATGCTTTGTTACTCGATTCTCGACGTCGGCGTCGGCGGCGGCGGTGGCGGCGTCTTTTCTTCCACACTTTTATTTCGCCTCGTTGGCTTTTTGTTATGTTTTGATTTGTCAAGCGATAAATTCAACTTAAAAATTATTATTGCTGCAATTGTTGTTACTGTTACTGCTGCTGTTGTTGGTGCGGCTGCTGCTGTTGCGTGCGCATTGAATCAAATTCAATTAAATTTTATTTAGAATATTTTTGCACAATTACAATTCAGTATTATAATTATTGTACAACAAATTTTGATTTGTGTTTTTTGTCTTGTTCCGCAGCAACACGTCCGCTCACCACGAAAGTTTCTTACGTTGTGACTCAAAACATGCGAGTAAGAAATAAACAAAGCAAACGACGAATAACTGACACCGAGAGCATGCGCAATTGAGTGAGTCGAAGAGCGGGAGAGACCGAGCGAGCGAGTGAGAGAGGCATAGCGAGCGCATTGCATTTAAGAGCGCAGCATTTTTCTGATGGCAAAGAGAATCGAATCGAAATTTAAATTTAATTTATTATTTCTTATTATTGCCGGAGTCTTCTTGTTCTTGTTAACAATATGTATGATTCTTCCGAATATTTGCACGTTGTTTATTTCCTTTAATGTCGAGTGTGTGTACATACATACGTATGCATAAAGAGGTTGTTCAGAAATATCTTGATGTACATACATATGTACATATGTATTTTTAACAGATTTTACAGGTGATCGAGATGGCATTTAAATATATGCATAATTAGTAGGTAATTGTTAATGAACGAAATCGAATCAAATTGAAAATATTTTCAGTAATAAAAAACTTTTATTTCGATAGTTGTGGGCGTTAGGCGTGGGTCGTCGATTGACTTGTTAATCAGCTGCGATAAAAGCTGATTATCGCTTATCGATGAGCTAATAGAATGTGGGCCGTATTCATGTATCACCTTTAATTAACCAACACTACGGCGACATTTCCGTTAAACAAAATCTTTTTTGTTTGCCTGCATACATTAGTAGCCAAGTCAAGCAAGAGCGCCGATGCGTAAGAGCGGAAGAAAGAAAGATAGAGAGAGAGATGAAGACAGAGCGACTGATTGTGAGAAGGAAAGCGGAAAGCGGGGAGGCATTGACAGGTTGCCATAAAAACGTAGCAAAAGATGCGCTCAGTTGCGTTGCATCCGCTTGACATTTTTTGTCTTGTGTTCATTTGCTTTGCTTTTGTTGTTGTTGTTATTGTTGTTGTTGCTTTGTCTTGAGTTGAAAAGTTCGTTAACCAGTTTCCTTCAAACAACGTTAACATTTGAAGTCAAATGCTCATAAACGGTCAGTGATCGGCTCTCCCGCTCTAGCTCATTGGCCCAAATTAGTTTGCCGTTGCTGCTGCTGGGTGCCGTTGGCTTAAGCAAAGAGCGAGATGATTTTAAGAGAGAGAGAGGCGACGTAAGGCGAGGCTAGGGCGAGAGAGCAACCGAGCGAGCAGGATTGCGGTTCAGAGTTCAAATAGTCGTCCAATTGAGCCAATCAACATATTTTCTGCGATCAGTGGCAATCATTTCGTTTCGCATTGCACTGGACGTGTGGGCGAGTGGGCGTGGCGACGGTTGGGTCGTAGGTGGCTGTTAAAGCGGCAGCTACTTAATTTTCAATTTGCTCATGTGTGTTTTGCTGGGTGTGTGTGCTAGTGTGTGTCTGTGTGTGCGTTTGCAACCTGCCGCCGTCAATCTGACAAAAGTTTTCGTCTGTGTGGCACGTTGCAAGTTCGATGCCCAAGTGCAGATAATAATACATTAAAATAGAATGCCGCAATGTCCAGAGTTCGCTCACTCACACACACACACACGCATATATGTATATTGAAACAGACCAGACACAATTTTGTTTAGTGCTCACTCCTCGCCCATCCTCCGCGGAAGAGAGCCAGTGAGCGAGTGAGCGAGTAAGAGCAAGACGTCGGCTCTATAAATAGTTTTTCTTTCTTTCTTGCTCTTGCTCTGCTGTGCAACGACGATCTGTCCCGATGCGGAAGTCTTCCAGACGCTTCACTTTTCACTTTTTGGTCATTTGCCAATCGCACAAATTATTAGCACTAAAAATTTCGAACAGCAGGCGGGGGAGCAGCCATAAGACAACGAATGTCTAACTACATATTTATATGTACATACATACATATTTATCGACTGACTGTGCTCCACATATAGAGTTGGGATTTCCAGGCTGTCTGGCTGCGAATCAATTGGAATGTCATATTAGATCATTGAGATAGATTTAAGATTAAATACGATAGATGATCATTAGCTGAAAATATTATTAAGACTGATATATAGGCATACAAAGATCTATGGACATTTACATAGATAAATAACTTGACTCTGTCAATGTTTTTATATCCTAAACCTATTAAAAATATGGGCTTTATGAAGATGTAATAGGCAGAAGAAGGCTTGGTAGATAACGTAAAGTAAATATGTCCTTAATCAAGGCGAAGAACGGCAAACATGGATATCATAATTCAAAGTTATTATCTTATTGTCCCATTCTTATTAATTGTGTACGTCCTATAAGTTATAGGCTATAACTATTAAATAATAAATTTTTACTTTGATTTTTTAATAGCTTTAATAATTTGAACTTATCTTATCCAAATGCATTTTATTATCCGAATTTTTTAAATTAAAAATTCAATAAAAATATAAATTTGTATATCTATTATATTATATATTGTAAAAGTATATATTGCATTATCATTATCACAATTTATCATGGATTCAGCTTGAGCCCACTTGCATAATTATTCAAAAGTTAATTATTTTTCAATTATGCTCAGTTCATATACAAAATTTGAAATGTGTTTCGAACTGAGAATTAGTGAGGCGTTATCTATGGACCACCTTCACAGAAGCTGGTCTTAACGAAGCAGAAAACTATAGCAGAAACACCGTATCCCTAGGGTCTCGAGTTGCATGCGGTAATTAAAGTGGAAAAAGGATATTAAGTGCAGATCCTGGTTGCCCTAATTGTTACACATTTCCCCCAATTCTCTCTCTCTCCCTCGAGGACAATGACTAATTGTTACGATCCTTTTCGACATTGTTGCCAGGCAGACTCAGAATGAGAATGAGGATCAGGATATATATGTGTATATGGAGTGTATAGAATGTGCAGCCAGCTGAGCTGGAAAGAAGAAACCGTGGGAAAGGTGAACCTGACTCGAACAATGGAAAAACCGATCAAAAATCAAAGACGACCTGTGCAACGGATCGCCCACAAATCGATCCATACACACACACACACACACACACATCGTCTCTGAGTTTCGTCTCTTCTAATTTAGCGCCCTAAATGAAACTCAGCCAAGCAGAACACAAAGCAACAAACGGAATGCTCAACGACTAGGGGTTGTTCGATCCTCGCTCGATCCTCACTCGATCGTCGCTCGATCGCCACAAGTGTTTGGCCTTTGGGCAGGTTTTAGCTTGCCACAGAGACCGGTGAAAGGTTTCAGATTTCATGCAACGAGTGCATTGTGCAACTGCCATGCGATATGACAGACTCGGAGCGCAGCGATCGTGGCGATCGAGGCGATCGATCCTCCAGGCCAGGATAAACGAAGGAGTGTGAGTCGCTGTTGTGGCTTCATCCAACATGTGGAATGTGAAGTTTTATCAATTAAATATCACTGACACACACACACACACGATCGATCAGTTGTAATATAGCTGCTCAGCGTAGATCGTTGCTGGGGAAGTTGGTGTTGGAAGTTGAACAGCGCTGAGCACTCTTTGGCTTCTCAAATAGAGAGAATAAAAGCTGAATAATAAATCTAGCTAGTTTAGCTGGTAAAAACATTAAACCATTCATAAATTCATGAATTGATGTAAAAATAGTTCTGTGGGGAAAAAGGAAAATTCTTTCTCTATAGTATATATATTATATTTTTATAGTATCTAAATTTGTACAACATTTTGACTATATAATTTTGATGATTGTTTTCATATTAAATATAATAGCTATAATTTTTATAACATTTTTGCAGTGTAATATTTTAATTGTATGCATAATTTTTATAGTATCTTATTTTCAATTTAATAGTTAAAATATTTTTTATTGCATCTATAATTTTTACAGAAAATTTGCAATATTTTTAATATTTATAGTATTTTAGAGTATATGTATATAATTTATTATAGTATTTTAACTTAAATATATAATATTTCAAGATTTTAGTTTGTTTTCTTTGAAATATATTATAATATATTAAATTACAGCTGCATTCATATAAATCTAAGTTTGACGGGAAATAAGCTCAATTGACAGCACAAACAGACTCACACACACACACTCACATCTATAAGAGAATTGGAAAATGTGCAGACCACATCCGCTCAGCCGAAGGCTCCGCTGACTGCGGAGCTGATCTCAAACTCGATCTCGATCTCGAACTCGATTTCGATCTCGAAACTCAGCTACGATTTTTGTCTCGGTTCTCGGTTCTCGGTTGTGGGGTCTAGGCCACTGGCTGCAGTTCTTGGAAAACGTTTAAAAGCAGAACAAGCTACAACAACAACAACAACAACAACGACAACAACACGAACAAAGCAAAGCAAAGATGATGAACCCAACACGAATGAAGTGCAAGCGGCACAAAGAGAGCAAGTGCGAGAGGGACAGATAGCTAACGGAGGGGAGAGCTGAGCACACGCACTTGAAAACACGGAAAATGGAAATGGGAAAATGGAAAAAAAATGAAAAATGCTGTGTAATTAATTGCAGCATCAGCAGCAGCATCGTAGAGCAGGTTCGCCTGGGAACATATTCTCAAAAGGAAGTTTATCCTGTATCCTTAACAAAGGAAGAACAAGAAGGAGAAGAAGAGGAGGAATCTGACACACATGTCCTGCGAGAGGGCAAAGTGACAAAAGGAAGTGCCTTGAAATGCACATGAAATGCGACTTTTTATGAGCCAACAATTCGTATTGATGGAAAACTCAGACAATAGTAGCTGATATGTGGATTCCTAGCGCAATTAGAGCTATTCACACATAGAGCAGATCAAAAGATCGTTAAAGTGTGTGCGGGGTGATAGCAGTGCTGTTGTTGAAGAGTAGTATAAAAGAGTAGTATGTATCTTTGTATGTAGTAGAATCTATCTATTCGATAGTATGAGTAGAAGTTGTAGATTGTTGTATATTGTAGTAGAGTAGTAGTAAGTTGTAGAAGAGTAATAGGTTGTTGATAGTAGTAGTAGTAGAAGTAGTAGTAGTAGTAGTAGTAGTAGTAGAAGTAGTAGTAGTAGAAGTAGTAGAAGTAGTAGTAGAAGTAGTAGTAGTAGAAGTAGTAGTAGTAGTAGAAGTAGTAGTAGTAAAAGTAGTAGTAGTAGAAGTAGTAGTAGTAGAAGTAGTAGTAGTAGTAGGAGATAATAGGTAGCAGTAGTAGTAAGTTGTAGTAGAGTAATAGGTTGTTGATAGTAGTAGTAGTAGAAGTAGTAGTAGTAGTAGTAGTAGTAGTAGAAGTAGGAGTAGTAGTAGTAGATAATAGGTAGCAGTAGTAGTAAGTTGTAGTAGAGTAATAGGTTGTTGATAGTAGTAGTAGTAGTAGAAGTTGTAGTAGTAGTAGTAGTAAGTTGTAGTAGAGTAATAGGTTGTTGATAGTAGTAGTAGTAGAAGTAGTAGTAGTAGAAGTAGTAGAAGTAGTAGTAGAAGTAGTAGTAGTAGTAGTAGTAGTAGTAGTAGTAGTAGTAGTAGTAGAAGTAGTAGTAGTAGAAGTAGTAGTAGTAGTAGGAGATAATAGGTAGCAGTAGTAGTAAGTTGTAGTAGAGTAATACTACTATAGTAGTAGTAGTAAGTTGTAGTAGAGTAATACTACTATAGTAGTAGTAGAAGTAGTAGTAGTAGTAGTAGTAGATAATAGGTAGCAGTAGTTGATAGTAGATTAGAAGTTGATATTAGAGCTGTAGCATATATGAAAGTAGTAAATAATAGATTTGGAGTTGTAGATAGTAGTAGTAGAAACGTAGTAGAAAGTAGCTAAATAGCAGAAACGTAGCATATAGAGTAGTAGTAGTAGATACACATCTACATACATATATAGTAGCCTATAGTAAAATAGCGGTCGATAATAGTAGTAGTAGTGGATTGTAGACATATAGAGGAACATAGGAAAGTTAGAGAGAGATGTTAATCTGATGAAAAATGTGATCTTTATTTCTCTTATCATTCTTAGCATAGACTTTAGATGCTCTCTAACTTACTGATTCCAGCATAAACTTTTTGAAAAGATAATTTTTAAAGACCCAAATATCAAACTTCATTCCTCTGCAAAATTGTATAATAGTTTAATAAACTACAAGTATTAATATTTTCAATCAATAGAGTCAATCCTATATTTATACCTATATCTACTTCTAACTATATCAAATTTACTAATACATAATAACTTTCTGTTAAGCATGATATAATACCCATCCTCTGCCTCTACCTCTTGCTATACAACTGCAGCTCTCAGCTTTTCTCACACATATCAAAAAAAAAACCTCACCAATATCTCCCTCGTTTACATCCCCCAAAAATTCCATTGCAAAACTGAGTTGAGGAAGCATTGCGAGCTCTCAGCTGCGACATCGTATGCAATATGCCATATAGCATATATACCATTTACTGCCTACATACCTACATACCCACATACCTATGTATCTACCTATACACCTTCTGCCGTATAGCATATGCACTCGAACGGATCAGTTACATGCTCTTTGGCTCGTACGAGCAACCCACCCACACACACTTACTTACTCCTTCTTCTCTCTTTTGGATATTAACTTTCGAGCTGGTTAGCAAGAGTTATAAATTGATTGAAGTATATACATATGTATATATGTTGCTAGCATATATCTCGCACTGCTGATTATATAACTTCCTCAACAAACACTCCAGACTCAAGTCGACTCAAGTCGAGCCGAGTCGACTCCGAGACCCAGTGCCAGACGTTAACTGTAAAGTGTTACAAACACTGCAAACACGCTACCGTCTAATGACGAAGCCAAGCCAGACGAGGCTGGAAACCAGCCGAAACCGAAAACCCCAACACAGCAAAGCGACATCGACACCAACAACAACAACAACAACAACAGCAGCAGCAGCAGCAGCAGCAACACCAGCAGCGACACCCACTGCCTTACATTCATAATCTATTAAAAAAACAATGCCAAGAGGAGCCAAACAGCATCCGGAATTGTAATGCCAAAAAGATAAAAATAATAAAAGAAACCAGGCAAAATAAAAAGTAGATTGGCTTAGACATAGACGGATCGATTAGCAGATACCCAGCAATGACATTACTATATTAATTGTTCATTTTGATATTCTTCAAAGGTTCATTTCATTATCTGTGGTATTGCTGAGGCTCTTGTCATTGTCATTGTCATTTGGTTTATTATTATCATTGCATTGTATTATTATATTTTATACCAATATCTTTATGATATCATTGATATCATCATTAAAATTGTCAATTTTAATTTTTTTCATTTTCATTATCATTGGTATTAGTCTTATATATTGTCATTGTCATTGTCATTGTCATTGTCATTGTCATTGTCATAATCATTATAATTATAATTAATTATAATTAATCAGTGCCATAGTCAAATCATTGTCATTATCATGATTCCAATTATTATTGTCATTACTGTTAGCATTATTATTACGATTATCATCGAATACAATTGCAAGTTACTTAACCAACTTCAACTTAATCTAAACACCAATATACCCCATTTGATCAATTCGCAATGGGTGCACAAAGGCAAAGAAAAGAAAGAGGAGCAGAAGAATTCAGGTTTACAATGCGGTAATGCACAAGCAACTGAGCAAGCGCGCATTGAGTGGAGCCAGCTTTGCCTAGTGGCTGCCAACTTGTCCGCGAGACTCGAGAGACGAGAAGCTGGGACCCAACAGTGGGTCGCGCATGCGCCATAAATGGGTGGCCAGATGAAGAAGAAGAAGAAGATGTTGATGATGAAGAAGGTGATGGAAGCTGCAGCTAAAGGAGATGACTGAATAGGAGGAGCAGGAGGAGGTGACGGAGGAGGAGGAGAAGCTGTTGATGCCGGCTACTGTGCCAGTGTTCCACATTTCGCATACGGAAATGTGACCAGGTCTTAGGCCGAAGCTGATGCTGAAGCTGTGGCTGAGGCTGAGGCTGCGGCTGCGGCTGAGGCTGAGTCTCTGAGAGTCACCTGAGCTTTGGCTTGCCGACAGGTGGGGGTCCGGTTCAGTTTCTCACCAATCGACTGAGCACCTCTCACCCTCTCTCTCTCTCTCCCTCTCTCTCTCCTTCCCTCTGGTTCTCCCTGACTCTGTTGCGCTGTTTCCTGCTTTGACTTCGCATCTTTTGCGGTTCTCGCACAACTTTCACCTTTCACGTAATCTTTTGGTCAGAGGCTTCGTTTATTGTGCTGTTGCTGTTGCTGTTGCTATTGCTATCGAGGATTGGCTTTTAGGCTAGCACTGTTTATGGTCCAGCATCTAGCGGTACATTGGCCGACTGCCTATTCCTATGTGATTGAAGTTGGCCAAATGATTGGCGCAAATTACATAGCCACATATCTATGCAACCAGTTGAGCGGCTTGATCTCGGATTCTCCGCACTGAGCGGCATCTATATTTATCCCAGAGCCAGCACGGAGCAGGTGAGTTAGCAGAGTGTGGGATTAACTGGCTATAATTGCCGGCTGTCATTATAAATAGGCTTTCAAGAGCTGCCTGCCAGCTAGATAAGAATAGACAGATAGCACTATAATCAGATGTGAGGAATTCAACTAGGATTTCAAAATTGAAAATCCTAATTGGGTATCGTATGTAATAGGATATCCTCGATAGCTCAGACTACAGATATATTCCTCTATTGGGAAGGTTCTTAATATATTGCAGCTCTAGCAACGATTCTTAATATATCCTATGGACTATTCTCTATTAATATCAATGGGAAATCAACACTACAAAACTTGAGCCTCTATTATAAGGAATGAACTTGTTCTCTAGTACATTGCCATTCCTTCTCTCATTCGCTTTCTCATTCTCTTTCTTTTAAATATTCTCCTTCTCATGGTCAATTCAATCTCATGCGCCATTTCCCCATTTCATTCTTCATTCTCTCTCATGCTCATTCTTATTCGCTTTCTCCATCTCTATCTAATTATGATTCGCATATTCATTCAGCATCTCATTTTCCATTTCAATCCTTCTTTCCCTTTCTTATATAACTCGAATAACCAAAAACCTCAAAATATATTAAATATTCTTAATCAAAGAATTAAAGTGCTCGGCTAGGACATTAATATGTGAAACCCTTCTTTTGCTTCCGCTCCCCCTTCATTTCCACTCTTCCGGATAACTTAGCCGCATTCCATCGAACTCCAGCACATATCGAAAACTTGGGCACATATCAAATGACTGCAAAGTGGTTTTTGCTCGCAAGATGCGGAAATAGTCTACGGCATGGATATTGAAAGAGGGATAGCTGGGGGGTGGGAATGGGAGAGGGCGTGATAGTGGCAGGGGGAGTGGGAGTTGCACAAAATTAACTTTGCATGGAATTTAATTTACGTCCACGATGTTGATTTCCTGCCAAAGCAACCGGAGCCGGAGCCGGAGCCGGAGCTCAAGCTGAGGCTGAAGCTGAAGCAGCTTCCGTCATTTCCTCAATGCAAAGGTTTTTTATATTTCTTGCTGTTGTTGTTGTTGCTGTTGGATGTCCCTGAATGCCTTTGCCGGCAGCTAAGAGCCCAGCTCGCTTCCTGCAGGATGTAAAGACGTCATCGTCAGAGTTCTGCCAGCTAGAGTCCTGCCACCGTTTCTCTGTTGTGTACATTTCAACGTCGAAGTCAGTTGTTTACCCACTTTAATCAGCCCACAGGACTGGGCTGGGCTGGGCTGGGCTCGTCCAACTGAATGTTTGCCAGGCAGTTCAGTCACAAGAGAGTCCTTCGAGTCCTGCCTGCCTGCCTGCTTCCTTGCAAATGCTGCAGCTTCCGTTTCCGGGATATAATGTTCATATTTTCGAGGACATTTACAGGAAATAAAGTACGTCGCCCTGCCCTCACTGTGTGTGTTCGTGTGTATTTGTGTGTGCTCTCTATGGGTCTGTATAGCCTGGCACAGGACTTAACCCTGCCCCTACCCATCCACCCACTGCCCAAACACTTCCTCCTATGGGGCTCAGAGCGGCAGTCACAACTTTTGCCGTGCTCGCATTTATGCCAGCCCAGTCAAAACCCGACCGTCAGTCAGCTACAACTACCTTACGCCCTCTTCACATTGCCACGCCCCCCCGTTGGCTTTTCCGTGCTTCCGTAGCAACGGCAGCAGCCGTAGCAGCAGGATGCCCGGCTGCAGAGTACGTTTTGAATTTTGTCGCACTTCCTGTTACGTTTCGCTGTGCAGAGAATGGGCGAGGTGCACTAGAGATGTGCCACAGTAGTTCAGCGCAATGAACTAGTTCAGTTCTGTTCAAATTGTACTGCAAGTATATGTATGTATATATATTTGTTACTTAAAAACAAAGCCCTACATGAACTATAAATTCGTAATCTCGATTTGTTTTTTCTTTAGGAAGACGCAGTTGAGCTTCAAATGAATAACGAAAATCTTTAAATGAATCAGTTCTGCTATAAAGTGAATCAAATGAACAATAATCTAGACGTGCAGTTCGGAAGCATTTTTTAAAAGCACTTTTCTTTTTAAGCTATTCAAATTCATTTGAATCGGAAGATTAATGATTAATAGAATCAGAAAAACAATAAAAATTTACAATAAACACAATCTGCAGCTCAGCAATTAATTCCCGCATGCTTTGCTTAACAATTCACTCCACCATTTCAGGACTTTTAATTAGTGATGCATAATTTTGAAAAGGGAAATTTGCTATTGCTATCTCTAGAATTTCAAATAATTGTCCCAAAATGAACGGCCCAAGCTTCAAATGAATGATCAAATGAACATATATCGAATCCTCAGTTCAGCGATTGGTTCAAACGAGCTAAATGTGAACTTGTTGGTCCAGCGCTTTTAAGCGCAATTCGCCCGCCTCCCATTTTCACGTGGGCGCCGGGTACTGAGTGCTCCCCGTCGGCAAGAGAGCTGCGTGCTCTTCCGCTTTTGCTCTGTCATCAGCAACGTAATTTCCGCTCTTTGTGTCTGCACGTGGGTGGGCAAAACAACAACAACAATAAAAAGGATTAAGAGCTAAGGGAGCGACGCCAAAAAGAGAATGCAAAAAAACGCAAACAAAAAGTTGAAGAAGAAGAGGCAGAGGAAAAACAAAAGCAAAATCAACTGCTGCGATTGACCTGAACGCAAAGTTCATAAACATCAAGTGGCGGGCATATCAAATGGCCACATGGTGAGTGGCCAATGGCCAGTGGCTAAGGCAACAAGTGATCCGCGCCCAGTTGGCAGACAGGTATCAACAGACAGGTAACACAACAACAACAGCAACAACAACATTGTCCGGCTTGGCAGTTCATCAAATTCTCATGTGACCAAAGCCCAAAAGGTTCAATTCGTATGAAATTTGATATGCGCTTCACATATTTAATGACTTCTTTTCACATTTTACATAACACTCGATTCGATGAACTGACGACAGCCACGCCTCCACCCACCCCCCTACTAAAAACTTCAACTCCAACTCCGACTCCAGCTGCAACTCCAGCTCCAAGCCGCGCTGTTGCACCCAGTCACTTGTTGGATTCTAGGGCTTGGCTTCGGAAATTCCCATTCCCGATCATGGCGACCCTTTCCAACCATCTGTATGTGTGTGTGTGTGTGTATGTGTGTAATCCAGGCGCGTGATGGAACGCCGGACAATGGAAGTGCCACTGTGAACGTGGAGTGGGAGTGCATGAGTGTGAGTGTCTCTGTATAGGTGTGCCTGTTGAGCGAACGACTGCATTTGTATGCAGCGTGGCGGATGCGCCGGGCGAAGCGTTTATTTCTTCATTTGACGCAAATGATGTTCGACACAAGCCTGGAATGCACTAAACCGCTAGCTAAGCATAAACCCGAGCCGTGATCCCCCAATCCCAGTAACGAAAACCCAAAACCCAAACTCAAGTGTTGCAACTCGCAATCGAAACCCAACTCGAACTCAACCCAGCGCTGCGCTGACCGCAGCCGGCGAAGGGCAAGGAAAGGAAACGAAAGGGCGTACGCAGGCGGTGGCAACAATAACAACAAGTGCCCAAATACACTGCACGAAAAATGATAGGCAAAGGTCAGAAGAATTCAGATGATTGATGAGGCGTGAAAGCAATTGCCAGTGTGTAAATGAATTAGTTTCGTGAGTACATCATATTTTATTACTATAGATCTTTATTATTATTATATTTAGATAATATGTAGAGATTAAGGAATGTATCTTTTACTGAATTTGTATACCATAAGCTTGTATACCTTCACATTGAAAATGAGTCTTTAAGGATATATTGGCTATGTGTAAGTGTATGAAGAAACAGAAGCATAACATAGTATATATACTCTTGATCAGCAGGACTGAGTTAGTCGAGCTCAGTAAACCTCAATAGCTAGAGATTCTCTAGTATAGAATTAAATTCTTACATCTGGTTTATCGATAAAAATCGATTGATTAATCTATCTTTTTAAGCAGAACTTAAATATTATAAAAGTTTAATTATATATATAATATACCTCACCGATAGATGCTCGCAATATGATATGCATTTTGCCTTATTCAAGCACAAGAAAGAAAAACAACAACCAAGTTTTCTCTCAGTGTACGCTTCTTGTTATTTGAAACCCGGATTTAAACAGAACATGAAAAAGAAAGAACAGCGAGTCACAAATTACTTTTACCGATCACAAAATCTACAACAACAACAGCAACAACCAGAAAAGAAGAAGAGTAAGAAAAATAAGAACAAGAAGAAGCAGCAGAGACATTGTCGAGGATGATGATGACAACGCCAAGTGAAGTGGACGCCAGCTGAATGCAAATGCACAAATTAAGCGACGAAACAAACAAATTTCCTATGTGGACAAAATGCACTTGCCCAAAGGTTGTCCCGATGCCATGCCCGATATATATATATATACGGTATAAACATATATGTACATATATACGAATATATGTGCGTGTTCGATATACAATATCCCAAGTCAAACAAATTGTGAATGCTAAATGAAATTCTTCTTGGCGGCAAATGGACATTATTTTTATACATTTATGTATATTGGAATTTTTTGAAAGGCCGCCAAGCCGGATGAACTTGTATTGTTTATGAAACTTTTTCCCTTTGAGATTGTTAAGCGGAAAACCCGGGTAGAAGGCGTTGACAGTATTTAAAGAAAGAATAGTCTAAGTATACCTTATATGACTCAAATGCATGTTGAGCCTTTCTTATTGTATCATTAAGATCTCTATTATCCTTAGCTTTAATTATCAGCTATATTTTTATTGAAAAGCTAACTCTATATATGTAGATTCAGCTTAGGTGCAATCAGTCCTATTGTACAACTGCCTCTATTATCTATTATCTATCTATTGTACAGAAATCGGAGCAATATAGCAATATATATATAGCATCTGGGGTTAAATATAAACATGGATTTCTATGAAGATTGTAATATAATAGAATCAAAATTTATTTGCTTATACTGTGAAGAATAAATAAATGATTCATATAAATAAATTTTATTGAGAAGAAAAAATGTATTTATAATATATATAAAATATAAAATATTTATAAATAAATTGTATTAGGAAGAAAAATTAACTTATTTTAATTAATTAAAGGCTTTCTTCTGATTCTCAATAAAATTTATTTATTTGAATAAATTATGTATTTTTCATAGTTAAAAAAATCCTTCAGTTATACTGCAATTTCAAATCTTCTTTTCTCTGAAATTTAGTTGTTTCAACTTAATTTTAAATTTAAATAAATTTAGTTTCTTCTATTGGTCAAGCAGAATTTGCCAACTTCATGGGAAATTTATTGAATATTTAAAAAAAACGGTGAATTTATTAAATAAAATTAATAAATTTTAAAAATATATATCTACATAATTTTTAAGTCATTTGAGAATCTTTAGAAGATATTCAATATGTAAATAAAACAAATGCATTTACGTTTCCATTTATATAAAAGTGTTTATATATTGCATATGACTAAAAAACAAACTGAATTAGTTTATATAAATTGACTTTAGATTTCTTAAGAAATCCAAAAGATTATTTTACAGTTTTATTTAATATATATAAAAGACTACATATATATATATATGTGTGTATATAACTAACAGCTACAACAAATGGGAAAAAACAATTAATTCAATTGAAATAGAGTTCAGTAAAATCGAAGCTTGTCAATAGAGGGAGAAAAAAGCTGCTCAAGTGCTTGCAGTTGGCACCGTCAAAGTCTAAGCTAATCGACTACACTACGCTACAAGTTATTTATATGCACACACGCTTGTGTGTGTGTGTATGTGTATCTAATGTGATTGCAAATATATATATATATATATATATATGTATATGCTCTAGCAATTGTCACACTAAGTTCTCAGACACAATCACTGCCCTAACTCTTATACAAAGAAGTGGAAGCTTATAAAAATCTTATAAAAATGTCAGTTAAACATAAAAAAGAACTTATGTACACCAGTGTGGATGGGCATGGGCATGGGTGTGGGTGTGGGTGTGGGTGTGAGGCGCTGCACCTCTCAGAGCAGCAGCAGCAGGCGATCAAAGAGGGTGCCGGCACCGGTCGGCACCTTGTCCAACTCTCAGAGACCCGTGTGGCTCGTCTGCAGCTGCTCAATGGAAATGGAAAGCTGCTCGAGGCGCTGCATCAGCTGCAGCATATTCTCCTGCGCTCGACTCGTGTTGAACTCCTTGCCATGCTCCAGCGAGTCCTCCTCGGCAGCGGCCAGCTCGAAATGCAATTTAGCCAAGCTCTCCTGTTGCTCGCGTATTTTGGTCATCTGATCCATGGTGCAGCCAGAGCCTAGATAAAATATATTTCGTTTAATATATATTTTTATACATTTTGTATTCATGAACGCTACCAAATGCCTTTAGCTTGCCCGAATGAAAGTCGTCCAGCAGGCCAAGCAGTGCTCGCTCCATATGCTTCACATCGGGCACTTCGGAGACAAAGGAATGATGCTTTATTGGACGCTCATCGAACTTGTCGCTGTGTATGCTTGGGTTGGCCATTGGAATATGCAACTGCAAGGGCGGCGGCAACGGCTTTGTCGAGCTATCGTTGTTGTTATTATTATTTAATTTAGAGCAATCATTGTTGTTGTTGTTGTTGTTGGCTGTGGGTGCATCTGGCGTTAGCCACTCGCTGCTGACCAGCGTAATGCTATTCAAGCTATGCTGACTGCTGCTGTGCGTCGGCTCTAAGGGATTTCCATCTGCATTTCGCATTGAGCAACGTTTGCCAAAAACAAAATCAAAATCATACAAATACAAAGAGAAAACAAAAGAAATCAAATAAAATAAAAGTAATGAAACAAAATGATAAACAATTCAATTATAACAGTTACAAATTATAAAGTATTAAATTGAAAATTAAGTTAAAAATAATGAGTATATAAACAATATCAGTTAAAGTCTACAGTTGAGTATAAACTTTAGATAAATGTAAAACTATTTTAGCATCAACCTCTCTATATATATATAGATATATTCTATATATATATAGATATATATTGCTATATTCATAGCAAATCAAATCTATATTCTACCTATAATTTATAGTAGTATACAAATCAGTTTCTCTAAGAGATTTCATTGTGAAATAGATATTAATGTTAGTTAACACAACAACTATAAATACAATTTATATGTCTATAGCCAAGATAAACAAATCCATATATATATAGATTTAGCTACAGTATATAAAGTTTACATCATAGTAAGAGAGTCCATATCTATAGCATATAGAGTATATACTTATCATACACAGAGTCTAAATCTATATTACATTATCATTGTCATACGCCTTCACTACAATTAGTATCTTTATATATGAATATATCTATCTATATCTATATTACATGGTCTTTATCAGTATATATAAATACTGTATTAATATATTTCTAGCTTGACACTTGTTTAAACTGATTCTATTTCCAAACTATTATGAGCACAAATTTAAACTACATTTTTCTTAACTTATTTAAAGCTCACTCTAACATAAATTTCCTTAGCTGCCACAATTTACACAATTTGAAAACATAAAAGTAAAAACTTAAACAAATGAAAAAAACGCTCAAATTCTCAGCAGTAAATTGGCAACTGTCTGCTCCAAACACAAAAAACCAAATGCCAGACGACAAATCCCACGGATTGTGCAGGGAAATCAGCCGGCCCTCGGGCCCAACAAAGGGAGAGCCACTAGGCAAATGGCTTGTTATTGCTATTATTAAAATTTAACAGCTTGTTGAAATGTGCCTCCCTCTGTATTCGAATGGGTGTCTCAGGGCACCCGTGTGTGAAAGTGTTATGTGCCAAACATATGGCTCTTAAAGTGCGTCACAAGGCCATTGCTGCCGCCGCCAACAAACGTTTCAATTCCGTGGGAACTTCCACAGCGACTGGAAGTTTAGAGGAAAACTGAAGCATATATATATACATATATCGGCTTACCCTTCAACAGCTTGCGCGGACGCGTCTTGAACTCGAATCGCTCCTCATGGGCCGCCCCGCTGTTGGGCGCATGTGGGCGTGGCCGGCGCTCATTGACGTACTGCAGCGTAGTTTTGGCAGAGGGCTGTCCCTGTCCCTGTTGTCCTTGGCCCTTCTCTGAGATGGTGCGTTCAATCGAGCATGATGCTGAGTTGCGGCTACGCGTAGTATCGCCGCTCGAAAGACCCTTCATCTGCATAGAGAAAAACGAAATCGTTCTATAAATTTGATCAATTACAAATTGGGCGTGGGTCATGTACATTGATCTTTGGAACGGCAACGGGCGTGGCAGGTGTTTGGGCTGATTTCGCTTCCTCCTCGGTTTCCACGTCGTTTGGCACCAGCTTCTGACGCTCCACAACCTCATCATTGGGCTCCATCCCTTTATTTATTTATATTTTATAACCCGTTTTACAAAGCAAAACTAAATGTATTTTTGTCTTTGTGTGCGTTTAACCATTCACAATTACGCGTGCACAATCAGCTGATTACCAATTAGAGTGACCATCTGTGACAAATGATTGATATCAACTCTGTAGGCTGACTGCACAGGGTGCTAACAACATAAATAATACATTATTGGCGCGAAATTTAAATAAATTTAATTCATTTATATTTTATTTTTGCATGAACTACTTGTTTATATACATATAGTGTACACATTTATGCCTTCTTCTTGGCGAAACCCATTGTGTAGATCAAGTGAGCAATGCTTATTAGACCCACGCCGCACAGAGCTGCCGTAATGCCAAATAGAGCCTTATCGGCGGGTCCGCCCTTAAGGAATACAGGTAAATCATTCACAGCCTGCAAAAAATATAGCTAACTAAAAGATGATATTTAAAATATGTGTGTTTAACTTGCCTGGAAAGTTTTCATTTTGCCAGCCAAACCTTCGGGTAATGCCATTGTTTCTGATAAGTATTATGTAATTTGCTGAAAATCCAACAAGAAGAATAGTTCAAATGAGACAAATCAAAAGAAAAACTAATTAGCACAATTAACATTCAAATTAGCATAAAATACATATTAAATTTTTAAATACATTTTATTTTTAAATTAAAATCAAAGATCTTACCTTTAGTAACAACTCTTTCGACTCAGCAACAATTCTCAATGTTGCGAATGTAACTGTTAAAAATAGAAAATAATTGCACAGATGTTGGTGCAGCTGATAAAAAGGGAATTGCAATTACCAAAGACATCGCCAGTGTTGCCAGCTGCATGCATTTTCCAATTCAAAAATAAATATCCAATCAGAGTGATAGACAGAGACAGAGCGAGACAGTCACACACAGCAACGGCGACTCGCAGCCGAGCATCAATCGCTGCAATTCAAATTAAGCGGCACGCGGAACGACCGAGGGACGTTGTGAACGTCCATTTTTCGATTTGTACGGTTCCGTTCGCGCTATTTTGGCTTTTTGTGAATTTTTCAGCAGGCGCACAGCGAAAGCTGCCAGCGAACGGCGTTTTCTGCACAACACTTTTTCAGCGAGTGCGTGCGAGCGCGCAAGCATGTGCCCTGGCAAAAGCTAAGCACAGCTGTTGTCCCGCTCGCTCGCCCTCACACAGCCGCCAGCGCCAAAAGCACTCCGAAGCATTTGAGTGACGCGGCAAGCTCCACACATCTCTGGGCGCCTGGTGGGGATTACAATAATTCTACACCGAATGAGTTGTGCAATTTCAGCGTCGGCATGTGTGCACACTCAATTTTGTAGACCCAACGAAGTGGGCAGCCGAATTCAACGAGCATCGCGCAGGCTAACGGAAAAAATGGCCAGCCAGCCGACTTTCGAATTGGGGGAATTAAATACATACATATTGTTTACAAAATGTTTCGAAATGGAACCGGGTGCTCTTATGGAACAAACAAAGAAGCAACAATATACGTAATAAGAAATAATGAAACAAAGCAGAAAAAAAGCTAAAGCTGTTTAAGCTCTCGCCGAAATAAACGCTTACGCTTACGCAGCTGGCTCGAATGGCGGCAGATCGCAGCGTCTCGCCCCGCCACGCCCCCTGCGACCCATACTCTCTCTGTCCACACCCCGCCAGCTGTTTTCTAAATAATATACACACAGAAAAGATATCGCCCTGCTAAAGCCTTTGCCGATTTTTAGCTCCCAGTACAAGAACTTTCAAAATCTGTAGCTTCCAAACAAAATTAACTTGCCAAAGTTGCGAAAAGCGATGACGACGCCGATGGCGACGGCGGCGCCGGCAGAGCCGTCGACTGCAACTTTGGTTTTCCGAAACTTGAAAAAAGTTAAATCTGCCAAGTTCACCTCCGACGAGTGCTTTTATTATTGCTGCCGCAGCCGCAGCCGCAGCCGCTGCCGTCGTCATCCATGTGCTGCCCGCGATTCTTCTTTAAGCACACAAACACACACACATACACACGCTCAGAAAGAATGTGCATGCTCTTCCCCACAGTGCCTTCGTTCCACCACCCGCGCTCTGTCTCGCTCCCTCTCTAGCTCGTGCCTTGCTCTACCTCTGCCGTTCCAAAAAGTTCAAGCTTATTTTAAGTTCTAAACTTAAACTTGTTTCGTAAGCTGCTCGAGTTACATTACACACACACACACACACACACACCTATATGAATGTGGTAAAAGTTTTCTGAACGGAAGTTTAACCAAATGCATCATAATGCAAAAGATAATTAAATAGAATTGTTTAATCGATAAAATGTATTTCAGAGCAATGCGATCCTTGCAGAGCCATCAAATTGTTGTTGTAGACAAAATGCAGATTGTAAATAAATAAAATAAATATATCAAAATAAAATATAATAAAAAATATATATACATTTAAAATATATGATTTATATTATAAATATATAAATTATATTCTCATGATTCTCATTCATTAATTCTCTTTTCTTTTGTGTGTTAGTCAAGTCTTGATTTAGAAGATATAATTCAAATATTAATTTTAAAATAAAACCAATTTTTTTTTTTTAATTAAAACAAAAATTCTTTATTTGATTAATAGTAATAATAATAATTACTTACAAATTTTGTTTTAAAATTTTTTTTATTACATATTTAATATTATATATATATTGTTCAAGTGTGGGATTTATCGCTATGCATAATTAAGATATGGAAGTTGCCGCTTCATTAAAAAGCACATCAACATACACCAACGCACACACACACCCACTCAAAGACACCTCTGCGCTGTATAAAAAGCACTGTTAATGCTTTGGCTCAGTGCTTAACGGAATAGAAAGTTTTTTTTATCAAAAAGCCAAAAGTAAAGCATATGGGAACTATTGTACATGGGCTGCAGTGCATGAGCTACATATGCCCGACTCAAAACAAGAGCTTATTTATATGCTAGACTGCGAGAGCGATAAGGAAAGAGAGAGAGAGAGTGTACGGTGCAGGGGGTGGGGTGGATTAGCAGTCATAAAAGTTCTGTGTCAAACGAGCTTAAAAAGCGATTGACAAAAAGAACTTGCATTGAAATCTTATTAGCAAATATATATAAAAGTATATAAAATAAATATATACATCTATATTATTATTAATATACATATATAATGCATATAAATTGTGTGAAGCTTTGGAAACAACACTGTGTCAAAATATAAATTTAGCTTTTAAAACTTTGCCAAAGTCTAAATTTCGATGCGCTTAAAGCTTAAGACATTGCTAGTGCAAAAAAACAAAAGAACAAGCACGCAAAATAAGCATTTTCAAATAAATTATAAAAAATTAAAACCAATTATCAGCAACCATCGATCGACATCAGCACAAAAACTGCAATTGGCCAGCATTTCAATTCCAATTAGCGTAATCGCAAAAATAAACAATCTCGAGCTGCGCGTATTTTCTGTTGCGCTCACTCGCCGGCTGTCTGACTGCGACGGCCTGCGTGTCTCGTCTATCTACTCCTTTTCCTTTTCACAAAACAAAATGGATTGCTCTTTAACTAAAACAGTTAACAGGCGCTCATCGATGTCAGCAAACAGTTACAGCGTCGCCCAGTGAGAGCTGCACACACAGCAAGCGTATGCATGCCCTATGGTTGTCTCGCTCGCACTGGCGCGCGCTATTTTGGTATTCACAGTTGCTTCAACACGTATGCTCGATGTGAATCAATGGTGTATTTCGCAGCTAGCGCTCGCTGCTGCGCGCCTGTTGAAAAATTCACAAAACCGCTACGAATATAACGCATTCACACTATTCACTCACTCACTCGCTCGCTCGTGTACGAGTACGTACTCGCATTCGACTCGCACTCGCACTCGTTTGTGTGTGGCCACACTCTGTCGAGTACCGTTTACCCACTGCTGCTGGCTGCGGCTGCGGCTGCTGCCTGGCTGAGTGGTTATGCGAAAACTTCTTCTTTGACCCCTAATCAAAATAATTCAGTTTTTATTCAAACTCATGAATAATTCAACTAAATACAGATTGTATAAATTTAAATATATATTTTCGTTTTTTATTATTATGGGACAGAGCAAGAGCAAGAGTAAGGTTAATGGCATATTATCTTATTAATATGCAATTCACAATAGATAAGCGATTTATGCTTATTTGCGTGTACACTCATTGAGTACACTCATTGCAATTGCAGATATGACCAAGTACAGTGGGCATAATTGAACATTGCATATTCACTTTGGCTGTCAGTTAAACTCATTCACTGAGTTCGATTCCAACTAACTGCAACTCCAGTGGCGACTGTTTGGGGCGCCAGTGTTGGGCAACTCTGCTGTGAATAGTGAAGAGGCTCAAGTGCTGGTACAGTGAATGCTGCTCGGTTGGCCAAATCCATCTGAGTTGTCGCAACAACGGTAGCAGCCAGCCAGCCACATCATGTTCGGTGCCTGCTGTGGTTGTCGTCGATTTGGCTTTCGAATGGCGAATGTTGCAAAAAATGTTTGAACTGTTTTAAGTTTAAGTTTTAACGGTAACAGTGACGCAGAAGTGAGCAGCAAGTCGCTGAGCGAAATAAACGCCGACCACTGTGACTGTGAGTGCGCACTGCAATTGTTGTATGAGAATGGCGTGTGTGCGTGTGTGAGTGTGAGTGTGAGTGATGTATGCTTGTGTGCGATTACCTTGGCATTGAAATAAGCTGACACATACCGACACATGCTCACACACACACGAATGGCGAATCGGAGAGACCGAAGTTCATTAACTCTTTAACGTTTGCAGCGGTCATGCGCTGCTGAGGTGAATTAGATGTTGTTATTGTTTTTGTTGTGGTGGGCAATGCGTGCGAGTGTGAGTGAGAGCGCACGCTAAAGTGCCGCTGTCTTGCGTTTGCTTTTGTGTGTGCGTTTCGCCTTTTTTTTCGACTAACCGAAAATGCTAATTAGTTGCCCTTGGAATTGAGAGAGCAAGCGCGAGTGTGAGAGCGTAAGAGCGAGAGTAACAGCTAGAACTCACTCAAATGTTTGCGCTGGCAACGAGCTTAGCCGGCCGCCCCTTTTGCTTCCCCTTCAAGTTTGTTTACTAAGTGTGTGTGTGTGTGTGTGTGTGTGTGTGTTAGTATTTGTAGTAGTAGCAGTAGTAGTAGTAGTTGTTGTTGTTGTTATTATTGTTCTGCTGTGATCACGATTTGCTTGCTGACTCTTGCTGCTCTTGTTGTTGCTTTTGCTGTCAAATGTGTTTCAAAGTCATTGCCGTGTGTGCGAGCGAGAGCGAGACAAACGCGCTGACCCAACCCCAATCAAAAGAATCACCTTGTTGTGTGCGTGTGTCTGTATGTGTGTGAGTGTATGCGTGTGATTTGCCTCAATTGCCCCCTGTATGTGTGTGGTTGTTGTTGTTGTTGCTGTTGCTGTTGCTGTTATGTGTGTCGTGTTCTGTTCTGTTCTGTTTTGTTGTGTGCTTTTTTATCATCTAAGTGGCTGTGGTTGTGCCTGCTGTTTGCCTGCCTGGCTGCCTGCGCTGCGCTGCGCTGCCTGCTGCTCCCGTCATCATTTAGAACACTACACATACATATACATATATATATATTTGTGTATATGTATGTACATATATTGTATATATGGGGCGAACACGGAGCTTATATAGAATCATCATTGACGTCGGTGTCGCTGCCAGCAAACGGGGCAGCATACGCCCTACAAATTTGCTGTTCGCCTATTCGAAAATTTCACTAAAAATTGTTTACTCTCTCGTTTGGCACGAAATGAAAGTGTCCTTTGGCCCCACCAATGCTTTGATTCCTATTCTCTTACCCCTGCTGCAGTGCAGCAAATCTTTTCTACGGCGACGCTGTTCCACGCTGTGAGAGAGAAAGATAGAGTGAGGGGAGTAAAAGAGAGAGGGAGAGAGAGAGAGAGGGGCGGGAGGAGGTGAAGGCGGGGGCTGGCACACCTGCTTGACAGATGGGTTGTCGCTTGTCATTTGGGGGATCAGAATTCGGCAAATGCAAATCGCACAAGCTGCAGAGGCGTGCGAACAAAAGGATGCACTCGCAAAGCTCTGAGAAGTGAAGTTAATAAATATGAATTTATTATTGATAGGAACTTTAATGGGCCTTTATTTAGGAAACTTTTGGCTGTCTCAAAAATTTGTTATAAATTTAACTAAAACTTGAATTGGAAGTAGAACTTAATGAATGAACAGTAATGTAATCGTAGTATTAGCCAGGTGATTATTAGTATAACATATTTTTGATATCAGCATCAGCATTAGGCATAAATATTAGCTTAGTATATCATTGACAACATCGAGCATTAGTCTTACTATCACTAAAGTCTATATATTAAGTATATATTCATGTTCAAATTGTTATCAATATTCGTATTTTCATTAGTATTAGTATAATTTGTTTTAGTATTAGTATTTGCATTAGCCTTACTATCTGCATTCGTATCAAAAGTGATATTCTATATCTGCAATCGTTTAATGATTACCTGATATCTTTACACCTGCGCCACTGTCCCATGCACCGGCACTAGAGGCAGAGGCAGTGGCAGCAGCAACCACGACGACGACAAGTGGAAGCCCGGTTGGCAGGGGCGCGCCGTTGGGAGGGGCGATTCGAGCTGCGCGTTGATTGTTTCGTACATTTGAACAGAGTTGAGCTTTTCGGGTTTGCTGTGCGCCTGCTGCGGTAGTCAAGACTTCCCCATGTCGGCGTGTGTGCAGGCTCCAATGTATGTGGAGCGGCTCCCCAGTGCCCCACAAGTGCAGCCTTGAGAAGGTCTCTGGCGGAGAATCCAAATGAGCCAAGGGCCGAGGGCCGTCTGCAGTCATAGACTTTCGGCAGTGGGTCGTTGGGCGTCGACCATGGGGACCCCTCTTTGCAAATGAGTGTTCCCCAATTGTGCTTGTTCCCCACACAGCAACAGCAACAACGACAAGAGCAACAAAAAACGCTTCTGTCTATGTTTTCTGTTAGCCCGCGCTGTTAGTAGCCATCTTTTTCGATTTTTTGCTCAATCACAGCGAAATGGAATTCGCCAAAGGGGATGGGCTGGGGCGGCGGTGGGGAGTGCCGCCGTGGTGTAGTTACCATGGAGCTGCCACCCTGTTTATGTCTAGCTGTGTCTGTGTCTGTGTGTGTGTGTATGTGTGTCATTGTGCCCAGCGCAACTTCTGTTTTCCTGGTGTAATTAAGCAAACGAAATATAATAATAATAAATTATAATTTTAGAAGGCGTGCCCCAAAAAAACGTTTAAGCTCCCCTACCCAAAAAATGAAAGAAAAGGCAATCGTAACTGAAACCAATTTAAATGGGCAAGCAATGTTATATATGTATACATATATACACATATAAAATATAATTATATATTATATTTATTTATACATATACAAACACTTATACGCACTCTCACTCTCTCACACTCTCTCACGTGACAAAGTTTGTGTGGTATTATTATGCGATTATTTCGTTTGTATGTTTAAAATATAAACGAACAGGCTTCAAGAAATCGCACAAGAAACCGCTGCCATTGCCATACACAATAAACATGCTTTCGCCATAAACATTTTCAAAATATATACACAAATTCGAAAGTTTGCGCCTTTTGTTATGTTAATTTTACAGCGAGATCCATCACAAATGTTAAAGTGCATGTGTGTATGTGTGTGTGTGTGCGTGTCGAGTGTTTATGTATTTGTCTCTCTCTGTCTCACATACTCTGCCAACAGCAGCAGCTCAGCCTCTGCAGCTGCAGCTCCACCATCTCCACCAACTCCACCAACTCCAACTCCAACTGCAACTGCAACAACTTCTAGTCTAGGCCCTCGTGCAGCATTTCACCTGGTCGCTGGTTGCGGCCAGTCTTTTGCTATTTCTATGAAAACTTGGTAGCTGCTGCGTTCGTTTCTAACGATTTTCTATGTTAACGCGCCGCCATTTGAGTCGAACCGGTAAATGCGCTGCAGTCGCTGCCGCTGCTCAGTCGCTGCGCGCTGCTCGCCGCCCAGTCGACAGTCGACAGTCGGCATGGCATTCGTGTTAAAACTGTGAAAAATGTACGTTCCGCGAACTTTGCGTCATGCGATGTTAATTCAATAGGCGCACAGCATTGCCGAACAGCTGTTGGAGACGTAACGCCAATGGCCGCGACAGCTGTGCGAGCGAGATGGTTATGTGGAAGGTCGTTTGACTCGTACGCTGTGTGAGGAGAGCACGAGTGTGTGCGTGTGTGTGCGTGCATGCCTGTATCTGTTATCTGTTATCCGTTTACTTGTGAGCGCGGCAGTGTGACCGTTTGTTTCTATGTATGTGTTTGTTTTGCTGTGTGCTTGAGTTTTTGTTTGTGTGAGTGGTTTTGGGGCCAATGTACTCGGAGTACAGTGCATTGCACTCTATGCCAGGGCAATCATGCGCTCGCTCGTGTGTGTGTGTGTAACACTGAGCGCGCTCTTTGTGCAGTGGGCGCATTTGCAAGATATGTGAACAGATTTGTAGGTTATGTATTTTTTTACTATTCATTATGAGAATTTTATTATTGTTGTTATTGCGTGAAAGTTATGAAATAAAATGAAATCATCTCAAATGACCATATACAAGAATTACAATTTAGTTATCATTCACATTCATTTGTACATTCTACTGGCTGTGTTTACAACATTTTTAACAACATTATACAAATGGAATGTCTGTCTGATTCTGCAGTAAAAATATGGTCTATAGCTACAACAATGGCCATAAATCGAATGATTTGACATCGACAGCAATTCGACCAGCACTGGAGAATCTACTTCTGGCAGTGTACCCAAGCTGCAGAGCCTTCCAAAACTCTCCATCTCGAGCGCACCTGGACTGGGTCCTCGACATCATATCACAGACAGCGGTAAAACAAATAGGTCCGCATAATGAGCGGACATAGCGGATGCGGCAAATATCTCCAATATCTCTGGTACTTGTTATCGATGGGCTTTACCTTCAGTCTCAGTCTCCTGCACTTATCCATATGTGAGAAATAGCCAAATGACGCACTTACAATTTTAACTTTATTTAAATTTTTCAAATTTTTAAAACAATTTTCAATGTACTTAATGTAGAAACGTTAACAAAACTAAGAATTTTTTGTAAAGAAAAAAGCTAACACTGACGTCTTTCACGTGGGTCATATATGAAATGGGAATTTCTGTATATAGTAACATGTTTTGTAAAATTCATTTTGTAATCATTGCTGTGCTAGGGAAACATAGCATGCATTTCTTTCGATTTTATTTTTTTTTAAATTTTTTTTTACTTTAAATTAAAATATACAAATTTTCTAAATTTATTATAAATGCCAGAATTAATTTTATTTCGATTTTTTTTCGCTTGGAAATAAAATATAAAATATAAATTAGTTATCAACGCCCAATAAATTTCCTTCGGATATTTTGTTCTCGCAAATAAAGTATAAAATATTACTGTATTCCTGTTCAATGCCAAAGATCTAAGCTGATCTAGGTATGCCTATTGTGTATCATCCTTAGATTGCACATTTGCGCTCAAGTCTTTTCACTCAATGAACTTTGAGTGAAAGCATCTCTAAATAGAGCTCATTGGCTATTCGCCATTTTGAGTGAAACGGATTCGATTGTTGTCTTCAGTCTCGCTGCTCGGCAATAGGGCAGCATTTAATTATGATCATGATTGTTGACTGGTGATGTTAATTGATATAGAATTAATATTTCCACTGTGAATAGGTTTTCAATGTCGATAATTCGAGGGTTATGAATAATAATGAATTAGGTTGACTGTGGTTCGAATAAGATGATGATGATGATGATGACGGTGATGACGATGATGATGATGATGATGACGGTGATGAGGGCGATGCTGATGCAATGAAGGAATGTTTACCTACGACATTTGCAATAATCATCATCATCTTCTTTTTCGTCGTCGTTATCATCATCATCATTTTAGTCCAATCATAGTCAAAATAAGAATTACTATGAATATGTACATATGTAAGTATGTGTATGTATGTATATTATGGTGTCGACATTTCCTAATGCATACATTCATATACACTTATATGCATGTAAATGTATTTCGTAATTGATAATCTTAAATTATATAATAAATGTTCTTTATATAAAGAGTTTTCTCAGTTCTTCTGATCGGGTGCTTGGGTTCTTTATCTTGGGCGCGCAGCGTTGCCAGATGTTTAGCTTTCTGTTGTTGCTAGGGCCCCTCGACTCGATCGCTGTGCATCGACTACGCGATATGCAATTACACACACACACACACACACACAAAATATATAGTAAGTGTAGTAGTTGTAGGCAACAAGTACTTGCTCTTAGGTACTTACTAAATATGCCAATTTATGGGCACCCTCACTCTCCGTCCCTCTCCCTCTCCCTACCTCTATGCCGCTCTTTTGCTCACGCCATTTGCTTGCGTCGAGGTGCAATTACGACGTCGCTTTGTTGCAATTTCTTCTATGTACGCTCGTAGCTGCAGCTATCGCCGCTTCTGCCATCTGCCCTCTCTCTCTCTCTCTCTGTCTCTCTCGCGCTTTGACTATCTCAAGCTCTCTATATATAGAGTCTATGTGTGTGTGTGTGTGTAGCTCCTCCGCCAAGATGTTTGCGTGGAAAATTGTGTGCGCCCAACCCCCGCTGCGCACATTTGAAAAGTGCATCTCCGCTCTGCTTCGATCCGCTCCGTGGGAGGCGGGGCTGGCGAGCCTATGGAGCCTAGTTTGACTGCTTGGAAAAACTTTTGGTTCGACTATTAGAAGGGGCCACCGGCTCACCTAGGCGAGTACAGAGAGCGCAGACAGCATAGACCAACGACCAACGACCAACGACGTCTATTGCTCAAAGAAAATCCTGTGCACGCTTTCCCCCAAATAGGCAAGAGCCGTTGGCCTAGGAGCCCCCACTCCACCACAGTAGCTGCGCAATGCAACTCGCATAGAGTTAGTTAACTTACCAATGCACACACCTACACACACGCACTCATACCTGTGCTCCATTCCACTCACACTCACACACAGTCGCACGCGTACCGATGAAAAATGGTTGAAAAAAAGTTTGAAAAAAAACGTTGTATGATTTTTCTTCGCCAATATTTTGTAACAGAGGCGCAGCATTGAGCAAAGGCGGGCACCGACATTTGTAACAAAAATGCACACAGTCCGAAAGAGAGCACACTCACTCACTTACTCACTCACACTCATACGAAGGCGCGCGCGTGCATCAACAACAAAACTCAATTTGTTTCTTTTTATTTCTTACTATGCGGCCGCTCCAACGATTCCCCTGCTCAATGCTCAATGCACATGGGCCCACTGTTGTTTTTGTTGTTCTTCTCGTTGGCTGCACTCGGCTGCTCGTAGCTGAGCCAATTGGCTGACACGCTTGTTGCTGTAGCTGACTGTGTATGTGAGTATGTGTGTGTGTGTGTGTGTGTGAGTCTCTGTTTGCACATTGCAGCTCTTTACGTTTTTCTGTGCGAGCAAATGAGCAAGTAAGCGAGCGAGCGGGAACGAGAGAGACAGAGAGCGGAGCAGCAAGAGAGTGGGCAAAGCACAATGCAATTGAATATTGCTGCGTTACAGTGACTCAAAAGAGAATTGAATTGTAATGAAAATATAATTTGTTCAATGTATATATTTAATATATAGAAATTGAATTGTTAATTAAAATTTATATTTATTGCCAGATTGACATCAATCAGTTTTAGTGCATATGAGTAAATAATGACAATGCACTTGCATATAGCGTATTTCGCTCGCAGCAAATGAGACTGAACCACTGTGCTCAAGCACTTGCATTCTCCTTTGCTCACTCACGCACACACACACACACATGCAGCAGACCCACTGCAGTTGCGAAAAGCATGGGAGAGGGAGCTGCATATTGAGATAATAGTGGAGACGCAATGCACTTTTTGGATCCAATCACACACACACACATACACACATGCACACACAGACAGCATCGTGCTGGCCCCCATCACACACACAGCGAAAGAGACGTAGGCATTGACAGCGGCGTGCAGCAAATTGAGCACGATGACGTCGCAGCCCCCATCGAGAGATGTTCGTGTTGAATGCCTGTTGAGTGCAGGCGGCTGCACCTGCCCCGCCCAAGTATCGCTCTCTCTCATTCTCTCTAACACGCACACATGTAAGCGGGTATGAAATCCGTTTTGGCTTGTGTTCGAATACCCTGTAGCCATGAAGACTGGCAGAAGGAGTGTTAGCGAGCTAGTGAATCTCTCGAATGCAATAGGCAGATTAGAGAAAGTTAAAATTAATTAAAATAGTGCACTCTATGCATATTTGCTGATTACAATAGAGTATTTTATTGCCAGTAGTGGTCAGCAAATGAAATTGGCTAGACAAATGTCCCGCTCTTCAACTTACAGGGTACCTCTCAGTCGGCTACGCTTGCAGCGTGCATTTCCACTTGTTGCTTTTGCCAAAGTGCAACGTGGCTACGAGTTCTGGGCTCCTTTTCCCAATGTAACACAACCATGCACCATGCGAACCTAGACTGCCCCAGGGCTGCCATTATCAGCATTACGACAGCGATTACGTGGATATGGTTATTACGTGTGTGTGGCTGTGGATAGGGTAAACGGCGCTTTACAGTTTTACAGCAAGCACGTGAACGTCCTCGGAGTGGAAGTGGCGTAAACCCAAGCGGCCGGCCATTACACGTTTCAGCGCCATCGAACGAGTGTGTGGGTAAATTGTATATTGTACGAGTGCTGTTGGGGCGCTGGGGCGTTGCTCCTTATACGGCCGTGGCCACCACACACACAACTCCTGCTCTGTGTGCGGCTGTGCGCAGGCTGCTGCGTGCACAAAAGTAACAAAATGTACTGAATGTCAACAGGCTCGCAGCAGCGAGCAGAGCGTCGATTTTACATTACAATCGCTGTACAATCGACGCTCGGTCTCTGTACACGCTCATTGCGCGCTCGCTTGTTCTGCTCCCCCTCCAACCAACCAGCCAGCCCCAGGCATCTCACTCACTCCTCGCACGACAGTTTGTTTCTGTGTGCGCTCTGTCTCTCTCTCTTTGTGTGCGTGTGTGTTTGTTTGTGTGTATTCGCCGCGTTACTTGCGCGCGTGCTCCTCACTCCACCCAAACCGCACACAGATAAGTAATAACGGCTCCACTCTCCACTCAGCCGCTGTCGACGTCAACGTCAACGTCAACGCAATTTGCCTTCATTTTTTTCTTCTTTTCGTTATGTACTTTTGTTCTCGCTTGCCCCCTCTTGGCGGTGCCTTTGCTCTCGTTTGTTTTATCACTCACGACGCTGTTTTAAAACCGATGCTCACACACACACACTCACACTCTCACCCATACAGAGGTAACTGCACTCCAGTGAGCCGCAAAATTGCAAATGCATCGCCTACAGTCAGTCGACGTTTGAATGTCGTTGAAGTCGCTTGGAGAATTGTGCACTTTAGAATATACATATACATACATATATATATTTACAATGCACCGCTAATGCATTTGCTTAAATGTTGTCCAATATACTCATTATATTATTTTTGTTTAACATTTATTTAAATACTTAACTGGGGAAAGATTTTGTATATATGTATTTGAAAACTGTAGGTAAATGTTGCACATGATATGTTGCTGATATGTAATAGACATATGTATGTATGTCTCAAAGAGCTTAGCCTAGAAAAATGTTAAGAATTGCCCCTGTGGAAGCAATCGCTGATATGTATCGAGTCTAGGAATTACAATTATGCTAAAATTCTGCTATATAGATATGTATGTATATACTTATATAAATATCTAACTTAGAGTAAAATGTGTGCGATTCAATTGATATGTTTGGTTTCATTAAGCCACTGGCCATACAACAACGCTTACAGTTATCCAGCCCAACAAAATAAATGAAAGAGCGCCTTACACAAATGTACTCTTCACTCAATAGGAAACAAATGAGAGCGAAAGTGTAGGCATTAATTACATGCATACACACTCTTACATACTTACATACATTTGAGCAAGCAATTGAAAGTAAGCGAAAGCTGTCCCATATCGTGAGAGAGCATAAGAGTGAGCGATTTGTCATCTCCTTTGATCACACTAGACTTGAGGAAACATTTGAAAGTAAGCAAAGATAGGTATGTGTAAATGAGATTTGCTGTCTCCCTCGTGCGCACTGGGCTTATGAAAAATTAAGAGTAAGCTTAGTTACTATTGTGTAAAGAGGCAGCATAATCGAAAGGAAGTTGCTATCTCCTTCAAGCGTATTAGCAATTGAAAGAGAGCAACGATAAAAGTGTGTTAGTGACAGTTTCCGTCTCCTTCAATCACGTTGCTTGCTGAGAGCGTATTGGGTTTGGAAACTGTAGCATAGATTTCGTTGCTGTTGTTGCGTAACCAGAGGGCTTTTTGTAGTGTTTACATAGTTTCCGCATTTGTTGGATTTTGTCTGAACTATAAATAGATTTAACATAATACTTATCACAGCTGAGAATGGAACCCAGTGCCACTAGAACTCGTTCGCCTTGGCCGACTGTGCAACTGCCGCTGCGCAGGCTTCCTTGAAATTAGTCGCATTCAGCGGGCCGAAGTAGTCCTCGTGCAGGAATCGTATGATGTTCTCGATGGGGCACAGATCGGCCTTGTTTCCGCGACTATCCCGAGTTACGCGCAGACTCTTGCCGCCCTCGCAGAAATCGATCTGCTGCGTCACGTCGCGCCCATTGTAGACGACGCGGAAATAGTAGTCCGTGTGGGCATCGGAGCGATAGACCTCGAAGGCCAGGCGGGAGGCATACGAGATCGTCTTTCCGTCTCGATTGCTAATGATGCCCAGGGCAGCCGTCAGATACTGCATGGTGCAGTCGTGGCCAGAGTAGAGCACGAACTTGGTCCGATCCCCCGATATCATCTTGAGCATGTAGCCAACTATGTGCCGGATCATGCCGTAGGCCCGCAGCAGTCCTGCGCGCTTGTAGTAGACATGTTGGGCAGTGCGCAGGGAGAGCTCGTCGGCGAAGGACATGAGTGCATCCACCTGGGAGGGCTCCACGCAACCACCATTTGGAAGAGCTGCCTCCTCCTCTTCCTCCAGCTGCTGCTGTTCCAGCTCAACTGCTGCCGCTGCTCCTCCTGGCATCAGATTCGCCACATTCGCCTCGTCCTGGTCGATATTGATGACGTCGACCAGCTCCGGATTGTGTGCCCGGGTGCTGGCAGTTCGGCTGCCATTACGCCTGCGGCACGGCAAGGCGGCGTCGTGGCAAAGCACCGTCAGCATGGCATCCACCACCTCGAAGGGATTCGTCACGCCGTTCTCGTTCGCCGTGTGCTGTATCAGAGTGCCGCCGATCCACTGCATCACGGCCAGCACGTCGGAGCGTTTGACCAGCTGCCTGTCCGCTAGCTGCATCAGCCGCTTGCGCAGTACCAGCGACTGTCCGCACGAACAGTCCCCGAAGCAGAAGGCCATGCTGTGCGACTCCCGCACGTTCAGCGCCAGCCACTTGTCCGCCGGCAGCAAGGCGAATAGCAGGGCCAGCGCCGACTGGAAGGTGCGACGGTAGCGCGTGGTGAAGATTACCACCTCGTCCGAGTTGAGCAGCGTGTGTGGCGTCGTGTCCATGCCTAGCTTCAGGGCGTTCGGCTTCAGCAGCAGCCCCAGCGGATGGGCGTAGATCTGGTGCATGATGTCGCCCACGTGCAGCAACTGGGCAATGCCTCTGCGGGATGAGAGAAGGGTTTTAAGTACTACATATATGCATATAGACTGAGAAATGGACAGATTGAGGATGCATCGATTCCTCTTCTCTTTCTCAAATGTTCATCATCTCTATCCCTCTTTCCCTTTGTCTGTCTGCTAATAATCCTCTCCAGCAACTTACTTGTACGTCAGCTGACCCAATGGACAGCCACGCTCCGTGGCGGGCAGCAGAGGAAAGCCATGGAATGGACCCACTTTGCTCCAGTACAAATGATTCGAGCCGGACGCAGAGCTGCTCGAGTTTTGCAGAAAGCTGCGATATCTGTGTATAGAATACATTCAATTGGAATATCGATCTTCTAATTGGAATAGGAATCGGAGCTGCATCTACTCACCTGTTGACCAGACTGTCCCCATCGGCTGGCACGCCACAATTGATGCCATTGGCATGCACGTGAGACATGGCACCACGATCTCCATGTCGTATGACCAGGAGCACTCCCTGTAGCTTCCAACCCTCCAGTATGCCGCCATCATCCAGGCGCGTTATCTGACTTAAAGGCGCACAGCGTTCACGAAATTTGGCAAAACGCTGAGCGCTGCTTATGGCATCGCTACCACCAGCTCCAGGCGCAAGTCCCGAGCTGGCAGTGCCGACGCCAAAGCCACTGCCCGGATTGCCAAAATGCTCAACATTGCCCATATAGCGATACATGCCTGTAGAAAGGGATTGGAGTTGGAATTAAAATAAACTTATTAAAGCTGCAAGGTGAATCCGATTTGAATCCAACTTAAAATCTAGCTGGAATCACTTAGTTTGGAAGTTAGCTATATACTGCTAGTACTTCGTGTGGAAGAAAATGGAATTTGCTACAACTGACTTTGAGGCTGATTGGAGTCTTATTTAAATGTTAACTTGAATCGGATTTAACTACCAGTACCAAGCTAATTGGGAACTAAATAGAACTTGTTAGCTGCAAGTAGGCTTGAAAGCCCTCAAGAAGTTGCCTCGAAAGCCAATTCATATCCGATTTGATATCTGTCTATAGCTAAACCTGGCTTTGAGGCTTGGATTATAGCTTCAAGTGCATCAAGGGTAAGCTGGGAGTATATTTACCTGCAATTAGCAAAAATATCCAAATGCTGAGCAACATGTAGCAATAGAAGGTGCGATGCTGCGTGGTTAAACGCGTCAGCTCCTTGAGCAGCAGCTTCATGATGCCGAGCAAACAAATCGAACACACATAAGTCTCTATCTTTCGCTTGCGCTTTCTATTGCTGCTCAAATGCGGGGCACACTGGAGGGTTCTGCTTCCTTGAAGTTCTTTACAATTATATATCTAATAAATTTTGTATTTATATAGCTTTTACAACTGAAGAAAAAACAATGCTCGTGGTGTTTCGCTTTGCTGAACTGTCAAACAATTACGTGGAGCGTATCGAAAGACAGAAGCATGCGCAGTGGTCATCGCCAAAGACCAACAGCTGATGCTTCGGTGGAGCAGCATTGGTAGCTGAACCACCACAGTGAAGCGTGCGCGTAATGGACAGCGACAGCAATTTTAAATACATTTTGTATGCAATATATTCATATTTGAAATACATTCTTTTTTGGTTAAATATGCATATGAGAGAATTTTGTTTCAATAGCCAGAAGACCTGCTCTTGCATGGCTTTACAATGGGTTAAATGAGGAATATGTTGTGCATTCGATCAGAGATCATACAATAACGTATATATATATGTATATCTAAATTTTGGTTTATGGCCAGTAGAGCTTGTGCTGCTGCTGCTGCCTTACAATTGGTTAAAATAAGTGTAATTATGGTTTATGAATTCGATCGAGGATCGCATAAAAATATTGATGGGACTTCCTCTTACTCTCTCTCTCTCTCTCCCTAATCCTGCGCAGCAGTTAGAGCCAAGACAGTGAAACGCATGTCATCCGGATCACGGGCCATGAACTCCTTGCACACCCTAGCAGCGTCGGGCAAAAAGGTCTCAGCCGAGGTCTTGCCATGATCGATGGGAAACGATTTGCGTCCATCGAGCTCGTAGAGTGTGTTATTTATGTTGACAAACGAAATGAAGTGATGGATGACTGTCTCGTAATTGCCAGCATCGGTTTGACCCTCCTGGGCCAGCGTTTGATGGTCCTCGGTGAAGGCCTTGTCTTTCTCCAAGGCCTGGCCGCGCTCATCGGGCGACATATTGGCGCAGCTCTTCAAAAAGTTCTTCAAGACGCCATCGCCAATGTCAATGCTAAGACAAAAAAGAGATAGAGAGGGAGAGAGAGAGATAATGTTTTTATAGACTTGAAGATGATTTCATTCGGCACCCACTCCTTGTTGTTGGCCACGCTGTGAATGAGGGCAACGGTGCCGCAGGCATTGTGAGTAAACTGGCGCATATAGAAGAGATCACCTGGGGTTTTCGGAGGTTCGGCAGCCGACTTAATGCGCTCATGCTCCTCGGCACGATGCTTTTCGTACTAAAGAGAGTAGACATCAGTAAATGTAAATACAAAATTCGAAATTCAACCTAACTGCATCGCTGATGGGAAACAGCAAAATCAGCGCCTTCACGGGCTGGGGCAGCATTGCCAGGAGCTCCTCATCCAGGCCGATGACGTCAGTGATTGACCAGGATGGCGACACGCCCAGCTTGTGTATGTATTTGGTCAGCACCTGGGAATGGGTTATGAGCAATCAACATGGCGTCTCTTTTAATATGACAAATTGCACATCACTGCACAGAAGCTTCTTTTTGCGTTGCAAAGGCAGATAGCAAAAGCAAATAATTACTAGTCAAGGCTGATAAGTAACTTGTTTACCTCTGGGTTAGATTCCAATGGGGTCCAGGTCGACATTTTGTTTTCAAGAAAATTTGATATATTTGCAGCGCTTTGCTTAGTTACTTCGACTGAATATACTTTGGAAATGTCTGAAAAATGATTACCGGCACTTTTTTGACACTTTGAGTATGAGTGTGTGTGAGCTTACAGGCGCCGATACATATCGATTGTCGAGGTGTCTTTAGCACGAGCACGGCACGGAACCAGTTAGCAGCTAACTAAACCAAAGAACATTTAAAATTATTGTGTATTTTAACTAAATAATAAATAGATATACCAAAATCGGATGTTTTATTATTATTTATTATATTATTTATTATATTTAAAAAAAAAAAGAGTTTTATAATGACTGGTAAGAAGTTCACGTTTATATGTAATTTGAACTGAATTTTCACAATATTTTTTAAATATTTAAACTTAATCGATCATTAGAGATGAACTATCGTCGTGGAACTAGTCGACGAATTTTGTAATCGGCAGCTGCTAAATCGGTTAATCGGCAGATGTCAGCTGATCGGCTTATTATTTATTTCCTTTGATTTTGATTAAATTTTTGGGCATGTATTTATTTGATTCCGAAATTAATTGGTTTAATCAAGCTTTCTATAACATAAATGGACCAATTGAATAAGTCTTTAACGCCAGTGCGTTGTAAGTTGCGAAAACATTAGAAAATGCAACACAACTGATTTGCTCGTTGTTTTTGTTTTTTAGTTGTTGATAGCCAACGCGTGCAGTCACCGGCGACCAAGAACGATGCCAATTTGGCCAGCTGTAAAGCGAAATTGGAAGGACTGGTGGCCGGTCTGCAAAATAATTATGCGAAATGGCAATTGGCTCAACAGCGTGGCACGTCGCTCTGCTACGCTATTGAGGCACGAAAGACGCGTTGCTACGACAATACAGACAACGGTTATTTTCCAGAAGATCTTCATAAGAGCTGTGACAAATTGGCCATTATAACGTCGATATTTGTTGATATATTTACGAATACGCGTGAGATCTTACGACAGCTGCGTGGACTAACTTTGCAAGCGGGCATTACATCGAATGTGATATTTTATAGAACTTGGAAGTTGACAGAATTTGTGACATTCACTGAGGAACTAGTAAAACGTTACAGACAGGAATCGTTGGTAAAACAGCGCGTTATGCGTAAGTGAAGCAAATGCGTCAATCACTAACACTAGTACACTTTTACCACGCTAATGCAAGCATACCACAAGCCCTAGCTCAGCTCTGCATTGATGCTCTCGCGCTCTCTTCCAGTAACGGGATCTGCCAGAAAGAAATCTTGTGCAGCCGAGCGACATAGCTTCACCTTTCTCACATTTTGTGTGTGTGTGTGGGTGGGTGTTTGTATGTATGTACATATGTATGCATGTAATAGCAATGCAAATGTCATTGTCTGCAGAGAGAGCAGTACTGCAATATAAAGATAATTATGAACATACACATGTATGTGCTGGTTTGCGTAGCTCTTATCGTTTTTGGTTTATATGTATAATATTTATAGAATATTATTTATACATATATTTTTTTTTGCATTTAATTTTAGGTAATATAGCCCACTCTACGAGTAGAGCTCAACTAATGGCCCATACTACAGTGTGGGAGTTTCCAGAGCACGTGGATGCCTATGTGAATTTGGTGTTTCTGCTGCTTGCCGAGGAGGTTAAACCATAGAACAGTCAATTTATAATATTTTGTAAACTAAATGCTAATAAATCTCAGAAAATATTTTTGTATATCTAATTATATTATATTGTAACATGTTTTCTTAATACATAAGATCTGCTTAAAACGAGATTCGGGTCTCAGTTTATATACTATATGTAATTTTTGATTTTAACTTTTTTGTTACCATTCAAATTGTGAATCGCTTTCATACTTATTTAATTTAAGAATATATGTTCAACCTCGGACATTTTCAGAATGAGTGTTGTAATATACTAAATAGCTTAACTGTAGGCTAAGAGATTCCAAAGTCATTGAATAGGGCATGCTTGTTAAGTTTAAGCAATTATATATATATCTAAAATTGTGAATAAGAATGGTATTTCGTTTCAACTGGAATAAACTTACAAGCTACAAATTTGGAGTACTTGATGTGCCGCAAAATACAATTCATTAAGGCTAGTCCGCCAACAAGTTGTGCTAAATGCTCTCGTGTATATATCATATATGGAATGTCTTAGATTTTTACTGATATATTGTCTAGATTTGGACTGTGACTGCGTTTCGTCCACCACCAGATCCAGGCGCAAGTCGTGCCCAAGGCAATCGCCGTAAAGTAAAGAAGCTTTAAGTTGCGCTATATAGTGAATAGATATATGAATATGATTAATTTCATGAAGATTGGTTGATTCATGAATCACTTACCTCCTTGGAAGGAGCTTTGCTCGCCTGTTCCTCATTTTGTTTGCAATTCTTAGAGAGTTCCAGCTGCTGCAGTTCGTGCAGATCCTTGTTTATCTCCTCCGAAAGCGCTTGCACGCTGTTCAGAGCCTCCAGTGCAAAGCGACTCGCATAGCGCTTGTCGCCCACTACCAAATCCTCTGGCGGAAGCACCTGCATTTTGTAATTCGTGGCTGCCAGGGCGGAGCGCAGGTACATAATATGATTAGTCGCATTGCCAATAATTTGATTATTATAGTTTTTCGCGTCTCTCGTTTGGCACAAGTGTTCATAGCTGGGATCCTGGTTGGGCATCATTGCGAACATTTTGAGACACTCTTCACGCTCCTTTTTAGCAGCAAAGCCAAACATCTGTAGGTCTTCGTCTGTGAGTGAGGCCAAGTCGCGAAAGTTAATGTGCTCCTCGAGCAGTTTGTCCACGTTGTTGCTGTTCGCATAGTCCTTGTTGGATTTGAGAAACAGAGCCATTATTGCCTCACGTTCCCTGTGAATGTTCGGCTTAGCTTGTGCCTGAATCCACGGCCGCTTTTCATAGCCCAGAAATGCACTATCTAAATCCTGCTGTTCGGTGTGCCTTTGGAACTCCTTGCTAGCACCGAACTGCACCGCAGATGGCCCATTAACGTTTAGCAATGGTATATTGTCAGTGGCCATCGTGTATAACAATTAATTTCCTTTTTTCTATTCTTCAGCTGAATGGCGAAGTGTCGCTGTTTAAACCTATAAATATATCGATAGTGATGCCATTTAAGCCTATTAATATATCGAACCTGAGTATGAAATCTAATATCGATTATTATTATAAATAAAGGTACGATATTATACTGGATTAGTGATGAGCAAAACACAAATGTACCAAAAGTCTCTTATACTCCAGTACATATATGTTTTTAATAATTACATATTGTCAAATTCAATTATTTAAGGTAAGATAACAAAAACATTTTATCTAATTAAAGGTCAAAATGAAGTCAGTTATTTTTCACATACTTATCACTAATATTCAAATGTACCAAAAGTGGTATTTGAAATCTGTTATACTCTGGTAAAAAGTCTCAACTAACTTTCAAAATTGAAATTGTCATTTACCGGGAAACCAATTTAAAATGATTAGCATAATATGAAGTGTAATTCTCGGTTATAAATAGGCTTCAGCGAATATTAAATATTCCATTTCAAACAACATTTTTTGTATAACAATTTAATTAAAAATTATCTTAGTCTAGTTATCTTTTTTATCTGCACTTGCTGTTTGCCGGTATATTGGAGTACTATCTGTCGCCGCTTCCTTTAACTTTTGTAAGAGCAATGCCTTTTTCTGCTGATCCGCATTCAAAGATCCGGATGCTTTAATGCGTTCCAGCTTTTCGGCACTGGGTTCAGTGAGCAGCATCAGGCCATATCCAATGCCGCCAAAGCCAAGCAGCAACAGCACAGACTTAACATAGGGATTGCTAGCCATTGGGAATCAGTAATCAGTTTTCAGTAATCAGTGTATGTAAATTTATTCCTTTTTGAATTGCTCCGCTGTGGCCCTCCAATAAGTAGCATCCGTGTCTCGCACCTTACTGTTGCCAATAATTTCGCCAATTTTATAGTAATAATCAAGTGCGTAGGGATACTTTTCGTTAATGTACCGGCGAAAATCTGTGGGTAAACGATTAGGCGGAAGCTTATATAAATCACAATGTGCCACACTTACCTTGATCTGTGTTCATGCGGTAGTAGAGACCGTAGCTAGCAGCGAAGCAGACGGCTTCGAGCACAAATAATGTCTTGGCGCTATTCTTGATGAATCTCCAAAGCGCAGGCTTAGGCGTCTTCGGCAACATTACAAACTAAAACAAATGTAAAACGTACAATACATAAATATTAAAAAACAATACGGACAATTGCTTACAAAGCAAAAGTATCTAATCGAATTATATCGGTGCTAGTACAACTGCCCAGGTATCGATATGTTCAGTGGATATTTGGTTGGGAAGGTTTCGAAGTTTTGTAATTTGTTGTTGATGACAACAGTATCGGAAAGATTCATTCAAATTTAAAATATTTGTATATTTAATTTATTAATATGTATACAATTTTGCATCAATTTGTATATTTTTCATATTTATTTTATTTTAGCAGATGACTGCAAGCTGTGACGTCACTGCACAGAAAATATGTGCAAAACGTTATCGTCAAGTATTTTCGATAATTCTTTGTTATCAATATCGCTATAACAGTGCAATACGTAACAGACCACAACAGAAAAAAAAGTAAAATCCGAACGTGCGGCTTTCAACGCAACCGCAGCAGCATCAGCTACAAAGTAAAAACGGCAGCGCGCTGTCTCGCCGAGCTATAAAAACAACGAGCCACAGTTTAGTTGCCACAAACGTGCACAAGCTGAGCAAGTGTCAACAACAGTACGACATTCAATTACAACGCAACAACAAAGTCATACACAGTTACCGGTACTTCGAATAACTGTAAATAAGAAGAGATCAAAACTTGAACTTAAAAAAAAAAACAAAAACTATACCAAAATGCAGTCGATGGCAAAACAAACTCTACGCGTAATGCCACAGATGGGCAAACAAGGTGTGTGTGTGTGTGTTCTTGAATTGTGTTTAAATATCAAACATATTTAATTTGTAATATTTATTATTTTTGAAAATAGTGTGTTACCTATCGACAAGCAGCGCCTGCAGAGCCGTCGTTGGCAGCAACGACAGCGTCGTCGAGATCAAGGAGCCGTCGAAGTCAACCTCTGAGAAGTTTATGGCCTTCCAGAAGAAACTGCGTGCTAAGACGCCTCTAGGTAAACTGGATGAATTTTCACGTCATCCCTACCAGGAGAAGGAGCCACTGAAGCCATGGCCCAACCAGACAAATCCCTACACGGGCGAGATTGGCGGACCCGCTGGACCGGAGCCAACGCGCTATGGCGATTGGGAGCGCAAAGGACGCGTATCTGATTTCTAGTCCCAGTGGAGCACAAAAAACTGTTCCTTAGCACGTAGTTAGGTTTTTTTAACAATTGTTTAGAATTAAGATAAAAGAGAAAACCAAAACAAATTGTGTACTCAAAAAAAGAATATTAATATATATAAGTATTAAAAAAATGACTATGACAAAATTAGTCTATTATTATGATGGTTGGTCAAGTAGCTCCTCAATCAGGCGTTCACTGAGCGTCCACAGCTGCTGCTGCAGTGCCTCGCTCCTGGACAGTTTGCTCGGCTCACAGAAATAACAGTTATTAAAATACAGTCCCGACAGCCCGGTCAGCTCGTTGGCCGTAGCACAGTAGATGCTCGTGGCAGCCGCTTGTTGCTGAGGATTGACAAAATGAATTATCAAGTGAAAGTCCCAAGTCCAAATCGAGCTACTCACCAGGGACTTGGTGAAGGGACGCACCACAGCGAATAGCAAACGATAAAACCAATAATTTCGCGACAGCTGTGTAGAAACCATATTGCCAGGATGTACCGAAAAAACCGAAATACCCCGTTGCTTCCACCGCTGCAAAAGAAAGCATTCCATGTACATATGTATTTGTGTGAAATTAGGTCATTGATTACACATCAATTATACAGTAATAGCCAATGACTCACTTGCGCCAACTCCTGGGCGAATAAAACATTGCACAGCTTTGCATTGTTGTAGGCCATCATACTCCAATACTTTTCTGCAGGCGGTGACAAATGCTGCACCGTTAAATTCTCAACTGGCAGATTGGCAAATCTGTGAATGGGAGGAAAACAAGGATAGATACATACATCTCTACATACCTACATACATACATACATATGTACATATGTAAAGGTGTATCTAAATGCAGACACACTAATGGGACAGAGAGATAGGTACATACTAATCTGCATATGTAAGGGGGGAGAGAGATAAATACATACATACATACATATGTACATGCATTTACATATGTACATATGCTTCAACTTCACATGCATATTCGCTAATAAGTAAATTATGCCGTCGGGAGGGAGACGAAGAAAGGCTAAGAAAGGAATTCAAGTTTATTTTTAACGCGCAGTTCTAAAAATTGTTTACTGTTTGTGTCCCGCTTTTTGCACATTTGTTTTGCTTTTGCTGTACATTGCCGGCTCACGTCTATGTATGCATGTATGAGTACAGTGAAGTATCCAGCCTAACGAATAGGCTGAGCATTAAAAGGTGTGCATAAAAACAAATAAAACAACGTTTTACATGGATATGTAAAACATTAAAATCCTGTTTTCTTTTTTGACAACATCGAAGTTCGAATTTGCTCAATCGAGCTTTTACTGTATTTTCTTTCATATATGTACATTGTGGCATCATCCAGTTGAACATACATTCTGGACTTTGCACCCAAAACTTTGCTGGACGCAAACGAGTCTTGATTGGCTTTATCGTTCTTCTTTTTGTTGTTATTCTCGCTGTTGTTGTTGTTGTTGTTGTTGTTATTCTCGCTGTTGTTGTTGCTGCTGTTTGTGCGACGGCGTTCAACGCTCGTTAATGAGATGCAAGTCTCAAGCCACGAACAAAAGTTCAGGCCATGACTGTGACTAAGGCGCCTACACGTGAACGACAACCTAGAACAATGCCAACAAAGCCATTGTACAACAACAATGCACAGTGTGAAATTAAATTTTATTTCATTCTTCTTTCAACCAGAAGTGTGTAGCGCATGTGAAATTCGCAAATGCCGAAATATCAAATGTAACAAAGCGAAGCGCGCAATTTGTGGACTTTGAATTTGTTATTTTGTTATGCCGCCCTAGTAGAGCACACACACATACATACATACATATGTATGTATGTACATATTTACGCAGTTAGATGCATACATACATACATATGTAAATGTGTGCATATTTTCATGTTACTGCAAAAATAAAATGAATGGTTAAACTTAAACAAAAGCCGTACATATGTACATAAAATTTAAACAAAGATTTGTATAATGAATATTTATAATTAATTTAATTTCTTCATTGATTTCTCATTATCAACTGTTTTTTATAGCAATCATTTTAATTAATTTAATTCTATTTCTCAAGCAGCAAACGAATCTCAACGCTCTGGCCATGCAACGGCCGCCTACCATTATCGCTTTGTGTGTTCTGACCCCAATAGAAACTGAGCATTAATCATCAAATACACACATTCGACAGCCCATGCACAGATATGCTCAAAGACACATATTTAACACAACCCATACATAGATATGCTATGCTCGTGGCTGTGTGTGTGTGTGTGTGTGCAATGGCTGGCATACATGACTTTTAGTGAGTACACAATTGGCGCACGCGACTTTTGGTGCATGCTTCCATGAGATACAGACAGAAAAAGATACCCAAAAAGCAGAGCCAGCAAATGTTATACGTGATGGTGGCAACGAACACAGAATCAGCTGAATAAAGACAGCTGCAAAAACTACCTCCAACAACAATGAGCAACTTCACTTCAATTGCTTTTTGTTCGTTGGTTCGTCGCTTCACGCGAGTTTCGTTGATTTATCTGCCCATTCGTATACAGACACAGTGAAGCCAGATGCTGTTATATGCATGCGAACAGTTAAATATGGTGTGCGTACCACTGTGCTTGTGCGCGCAGCACGTGAATTGAACGTATGTGTGGCTTCGGCTGATATGACTACACACTCATGAGCGGACGCTTGTGTGTGTGTGTTTGTATGCATGCATGCGTACATACGAATATGTAAACAATCTTTGGTACTCGCTATCATTTGACCATAATAAGCAATTCGACACCGGAAACAGTTAAAAAAAATTTTTTTTTACAGGTTGTTTGAAAAACTAGTAATATCAAAAGTACTTTTTACAAGATTTTCCTGTTTGCTGGCATACCATTGCTGGGCATATTTATGACGTAGTTTCTATATCAGTGGGTGCGCAGTTGAAAAATGTAAACAAATCAGATTTGAATGCTGCGTTCAATTGCGTTTCACCTTCAAGTCGAGGTTAAGCCATAACAAAAAAATTTTCAGATAAATGCTGCACGGTCATTATTTGAATAAGCACAAGAGATCTTATAAAGCATTTTAGGAAATTTGAAAATATATACAAATATACATATGTACATGTAAATATATACATACATACATATATACACTTTCTATGCTGAGCAGTCTTTAGCATATTTCAATATAAGCAATTTGGGAGTTCACATACATACATATGTATGTACATACAAATGTACATACAATGATGTGATATGAATTGCGTTTATTTATAGTTTGCTCACAAGCTGCATAGACGCCAACGCAAAGAAACAAACAACAAAACAGACTCGAGCCGGACCAAAGTCCAAACGATAAGTGCAATAAACTTACTGCAAACAAATACTGCCAAATGAAGTTGGATTATAAGCAAAACAGTGCCAGTCATTTAAGTTGACCTAGTACCATTTGCGCATAGCGGAATGTATGGGATTCCGTTCAACTACAGTGGTGGCCGTTCGATTATGCATAGTGTAATATGAGTTGATGCACGTGCTGCTTTTACGAACTGCTACAGTGGAGTCAATTTTAAGTACACTGGTGGCTATTGAGTTAAGTCTGCTCGAATGCAAATACAGTGGCGGACATTTAAATGTACCGAGTGTTGTTTAAATACTGATTAGGCATATAAATGGATCCATTTACCTGTGCGATTCAGATGAGAGTACGACAATACGCGTCCGATGATCAAAAAGGGATTCCAATTGAAGCGTTAAATAGAAATGCGATAAATGGCATACTTGGAATGTTGTCTCGAGTCCATCGACTGTTTTCGTATATGGAAGAGCAAAGACTCCGGCGTTCAGTATAAGATAGTCGATGTGACTAAAAAATTAAATATTATTATTAAAATCTGGATAACAGTCGGTAATTGTCGGCCACACCCACCCAACGCTCTGCTTGATTTCCTCTACAAATCGCTGCACGGCGCGCAATGAACTCAAATCCAAGGCGACTGAACGACACCGGGCACGTGCTGCCGGACGCTCCTGTGCAATCCGCTCAATGGCCTCCGCTGTTGAGCTCGGATTTCGACAGGCAAAGATTACATCGCAGCCATGTAGAGCTAAGGAACGTGCTGTCTCAAAGCCGATGCCACAGTTGGCACCCGTTATGAGCGCCACACGGCCATGTAAATCTTTGCCATGCAATATCTGCAACGCGGTGCTACACGAATCGAAGCGCTGTCGCACTTGAGTGATATTGAGTGTCGGCTCCTCCACGGCAAACGCGAGACGTGGATCAATATTTGTGCGCTGTTTTGTTTCTTTGTTGTGGAACATAAAACGTTGACTTTGCTCATCGTAGTATTTCTCCCAGCCCAGAGGCAGATCGCCGGAAATCCGTTTGGATCGTCCAGTTCGCGGATGTGTCCACTGTGTCGTCTTAGCCTGTTGACTGCAAAGTGGAAATCAATTGTTTTATTTGCCGTTCTTTAAGCTGTGAACTTTGAAGACTTACTTGACATAGAAAACGACACCGTCCTCGCTGGCACGTTCTTCCCAGCCAGGCGGCAACTCATCCTCAGAGTCCGAATCGGGTAAAGCCATCATTTTTACTTTAGTATATGTATATAACGAGTCTGGAGGAGATCAAAGAACAATTTGTTTTTGCCAGAAGCGGTAAACAGCTGTTCGTTAGAGCAGACCGAAGCGGTAAATTTTGACATTCACAGTACACGTAAATTTTATCGATAGAAGGTGCATTTTAAAGCTATCGATTGGAAAGCGCGTGATTTGAAATTATTGAAATAATTATTCAATATGATTGTTTCTATTTGATTTTTAAATGCTACTTAAACAGTCCATTTTGTTTTAAAATTCTTTATTTATTTAAGATTGATAGGAGTAACTGTATATGTATATACACAAGGCAGATTGTGGAACATATTGAAATTATAATCTTATTGAAGAATCATCTAACATTAATTACATACACTCATTTATTATTGCTAGCTACTTAAGTTTCTAGTTATGCACTTAGTTTAGTCTCTAATTCTTATACACTGAACTCGCTTTGGCTCTGGGTGGCTCATTGACCATGCCATAGAATAATGGCAGCTTTGTCAGATCGTGGCGTACGAGCAACATGAAGGGTGTTTCCGCCCGGAACAAAATCTCGGGACCGGACTTCTTCAGTATGGCTGCTGTGGCAGCTGCCGCCTCGGTGCCTTGTTCATTGACCGTGAAGTCCACCTTGTGCAGAATATCGGACACGATGAGATCGGAGGGGGGCGTGGGCGATTGACTCGCTTGAGCCAATTGACGTTGCACCACCAAACGTTGCAAACTGTCCAAGCCATCTGAATAACTGCGTCCAGTTGGAGCAGCCTGGGCAGTTGGTTCACTTGTGGCAATCAATGAGAGATCTCTTTGCACCGGGTTGAAGATTCCGCCAATGCCCATAGCTTGCAGCATGCTGTTCAACTTAAAGGACTCTGTGAGATGCATCTTGGGGAATGCTATGATTGTGGATCGCCTTGTCATCTGGCTAATCATGCTCTCAATTGCATCCGCACTCAGTCTTTGCTGCAAATATGCCAGCTGTTCCACAGAGGAGCGCATAGGCTGGATCACATACATTGTGGTCAGATTGCCGTGATAAGGTAATCCAATGATCCGGCAGCCCAGTTGCTGATCCTCGTGGTAGGGAAAGGCGCCTGCACCGACCATCATATCGACGGGTATTGCAGGTTGATTGCCCTCGCCATTGGGATAGAAGTCTTCGACCTTCGTCGCACTGGCTATGAAATCGATCTCCCACATGGCCTTGAAGTACAGGGTATTGGCCAGTATAATTCGCGTATCCTGCGGCAAATCATCTGAGATTATATTCTCGATCTTGCCCTTAGTTTGTTTCTCCACCCATGAGTTTATGTTGTATTTGGCTGTAGCTGGATTATTGGCAAAATCAAGCGTCTGCAGCTCAGATTTATAGATACTAACGACTGCTTGTCTGCAAGAGAGAAATTAACAATATATTATTTATTTTGAATTTTCAATAAATAAAAGTCAATATAATAATAATAATACAAATGATTTGATCTTGTGCAAAATCGATTTGCCTGCCGATAAGAAATAATCGATATCTACAATAATAATGACTATCGAAATATTACACATTTCTAGCAGGCACGATCGCGATTTCCGTTATATTGCAAAGAATCGTAATGCATAACGAGTCAAAGTACTCGAGTGGAGATCTACTCTCGTTTATCACGTTATTAATAAATATTCATAGAAAAAACCGGAACTATTTAATATTGTGAATTGAATTGCTTGGCTCACCTGTAATCTGGATTCCAGCTGTAGCCCTGCTTGATGAACAGCCCATTGGCCACATGCACCTCCTGCGGGGCATGGCGATTGCGGGGATAGTTGCGCAAGCTGCGGCGCAGGCTGTTGCTGTGCCACGCATCCAGCTGACGCAGTGGCGATGTTGTCTGGCTTGTTGGCTGCTGCACATCCTGCAGCATCAAGCCGAATTGCTGGTGAAGCTTAACCATATCCGTTTGCCCAAAGACGGCGACCAACTCCGAATAGCTTCGTCCCTTGGCGCCGAGCAGCAGCAGCGCTAGAGCAGACACAATGCTTAGTGGTGAGAAAATCACTGTCTTGCGATAGTTGGCATTGATCTGATTGGAGAGATTCTGCGCGAATGCGAGTACGTTGCGTGCAATGTCATCTGAGGCGGCCACATCCACATAGCTGGATGTAGAACTGGAAACAGAACTGAAGCCAGCATAGTCGGTGCTCGGATGAGCAGCAACAGGCTGAGCCTGAGCGGCAGGGCCAGGCAAATATTGCTGATACTGCGGCAGTGGCGGCAACGACGTCGGCGACTGCGGTAGCGGTGGCGGTGGCGTTGGTGCTAAATATGCTGGTGCGTTTGTCGAGCGTGCCGCATTCAGTTGCTGCAACATGGCTTGATGCTCCGGCTTGCGCACATCGCGCCACAAGTCCAGATCACAATTGCCGAAGGTAAGCAGGCAGGCGAAGGCCAACAGAAACGATGAACGTAACATTGTGACAATTTATGCTTATCTTCTTTTACGAACTATTTATATATACATATATATATGTATATATATATGTGTGTGTGCCTATGTATAGCAGGTAACGCACGCGATGTTAACGCCTTTAAAGCTGCTGTTAAACTGAGCTTGTCACGCTTTGTGCACAACAGTTTATAAGTTGATGCGAAAAAAATTCAATAAAACTCGTTATCACAAGTGCGATCCAAGCCCAGTCCCATGTTCACCCCTTCCGTTTCACACACACACACGCTCGCGCTCTCTGTGTCTCTCTTTCTCTCTCTCTCTCTCTCCTCAGCATCTGCTCTCTGAGCGCTCTCTCTGATGACAACTTATTGAATTGGGTTTACCCCGTTATTGTTTACATGCTGCTAACATGTACTTCACTTGACACTATTGTGCCTTGCTAAATAGCTGATCCAATTCAGTATCGAGTCTACAAATCGGTCTATATATAGTATATGCTTAAGTTTCAGACTCTCTCTCTCTCTCTCTCTAAAATTAGCGCTTGGTGATGATTCGCTTTAGCGGGCACATCTTATTATTCAATACTCATTAAAAATTGTTGAGTAAGGGTATGCCAAGCTAATCAGTAAAGAGCAACGTACGTGTGTGTGTAATTCGTAACGGTTAATAGAGAACAAGTATTCAAGAATTCATCGCATGACAGCAGAACGATTTATCGATTGGCCGATTGTTTAAATTGAACTAATTACTAGGAGAGCTGAAAAATGTTGCATAGTTCCGCTCATGACTCGAACCAACGAGCAGCATCGAGCTGCCGTAATGAGTCTGTTTTACTAATATTTTATATATATAATATAGAAAAATTCGGTAGAATAAGAGTATACTAAATTTTAAAGACATTACTGTATATCTTTTTAGTTCACAATTGGATTCCAGTTCACTTTAAGGATAGATGATAGTTCACGTAACTTGATGTACTTCTTATTTTGGCCATCAGTGTATGTATGAATTGAAAGAATTTGTTTTGCATAGAGTATGCTCTAGCCGTGCCTTCTCTAGCCCCTTTTTAGCTGATTGTCATGCCCGTCGTTGTTCAACTTCCCATCAATGTGACTAGAATGCTAATGCTTGACTTGACGCTCTCTTTGACGCATCTTTTGACACTAAGTATTTGAGCAAATATTTAGAGATTTCTGTATGCGTATTATCTACACCTATAATATATGCAGAAATTTCGTGTTTGTGACAATATTGAGATTGGCAATGTGCATATTGATTTATTCACTCACAGATTTGTCATGCTCTTGCTTGGGGTTCACTGGGAAAGTTTGTTTCGAGCTGCTTTTTGAGATATTGTGGGTGTTTCCCCCTTCGCCTGAAAGTAGTATAATTCCTTCTTAGCATACGTCGATCGCATTGTATTGATTTGTAATATATAGCTGGTAAGTTTTTCATGTGCGTCAAATCAATTTCCAGTTTTCAATAGAAAATTATTCAAAATATTATTCGATTTCTAAATTGGAAAAAGAGCAGATATGTTGTGTATATTAAAATTATTCAATCAAATATATACTACATTTAATGACTATATGATTTCGTCATTAAATGTATTACTTTCTGATCTTGTTTTTTTTTTTTTGCTCTAATAACAATTAAAAATTAAAGCAAATCAAGATTTTTTTTAGACATGTGAATGAGAGTTAATTAAAGCTTAACTCAATTAAAAACAATGGAAAGTGAATGTGTTGGAAATGCTTGACTAGTAAATACCCTGTTATAAAAATCAATTAATATTATTATAAAAATTAATATAATTTACATAAATTGTTTATGCATTTTATTTAAGTAATGTTTTATTTTTACATTTTTTTAATAATATAAAATTTCGTTTTTTTTTTTTTAATTTACAATTTTAAATCATAATTTTAAAAGATAATCACAAAAGGAATTTGTTCTTTGAATATTGTAGGATTGCCTGGCTTTAAGCATTCTTTGGAGCAGCGCTGTATATAAATTATACGTGTCCCTACCATGTCCAGTAAACGTTATCGATCTTCTCAAAGCCAAGCTTTTCAAACATTTTGCGAGAGGGCGTGTTCTCTGTTATAACAGGTGCCATAACCTCACCTCCGAGCTCTGAAATTTTCTTGGATAAATGGCGAACCAACAAACTGCCTAGACCATGGCGCTTGTGGCTATCCACAACCTGCAGCAGACCCAACGCTCCACTAGGTAATCTATAAAGTAACTCCTTAAGTACACGCACTCATTTATATATTCGATAAGTTATCGATCCCACCTCAGACACCAGGCTATCAATTTGCCTTGCTCATCAAAGGCGCCCACTGAAACATTATGAGTTATCAAGTCCTTCACAAATGCAATAGAACCTTCCGAACGATGCGGCCAGATTTCATTGACGGTCGCGGCGTGTTTCAGCTCCAAGCGACGCAACTCGATTCCAACAGGCGGTCTAAAAACGAAAATCCAAATATTTTTAGAGCTTTCTGTACTCTCTGTAATGTATACAATAAACGTACTCCGCTGTAAAGCTCGCAACTAACTCTTTGCTCGCTCTGTACCAGGCTGTTTGATTCGTTTGCTTCAAAATGCTCTTGCATTTCTCTCGTAAGACATCAACAACTGGTATAAGCCGCTCTCCATAGGCTGTGAGCAAGTAAATATCTTTAGTTTTGTAGAGCAGACAGAGCATTGCATTGGTCAAGCGCTCAAAATTATCGCTCAGAGTATTAAAAGAGAGCTCTTTCATTAGCATGCCATGGTTGACCTATCAAAAAGGTGCAGCAAAAATATAATCTCTCTTACTACTCGACTCTCTTCTCGACTGCACTCTCTTTGTGTACATACAATCATTAGAAAAGTGCCATCGCATTGCCAGTCACCATCAAGCGAATATATCTTTATATCCATTTTCTCGTCTTCAGCTGACCATTTAATATAATTGTTTATTAATCCATATCCATTTGATTCACATGTTTTGTTCTTGTAAAGTTCTAGCAAAGTTTTCCATTCGCTGCGACTTATCTCAACAAGCGAATGCGACTCGTACTGCGTGCACGCCATGTCCAACCGGCTCTAAATTCGACAAGCAACTGAGCGGAGCGAAGTCGTAAGCACTTCTATAAATAGGCGAATTCAAGAGAGAGAGAGAAAGCGAGAGAAGAGTCAGTTGATAACAATCGAGTGCATTTGCTTTATGCATTCGTTTATCCATTTACAGTTTGTAAAAACGAAATACGAGTAAGTATACAAACATATGTATGCACATATGTACATATATAATACATATATAATTGTATACACATACATACATACATATATAATTGTATATGTACACGCACTTTTTTCGCCGGCAAACAATGGCAAATAAGGGCCAATAAAATTAAGCGAATTAATCATACACAGTATATGTATAAGATGATATGAATAATAACAGCTGGCAGCTCTGCCGGCATTGACAATTATTATAGATTAAACAATGAGACACAGAAAATTCGCTTTGTAACTAAGCTGTAAATTCATTGAATAGATTAGATATCTTTGTATGCCTACATAGCATAATAAAACACACAGGCGAACTAACTCGACTTGGAGACAGCCTCAGCTGAAATCTAACAATGATATTCTCTATTTGTATTAAGAGCTGGCCCGATTCAGCTATCTCTGTTACTCTGCCTGTTTGTCACTCTAATAAGTACTTATTGCTGCTGCATGCTTTTCGTAATGCACACAGCTCATTTTCGCTACGACATCGAGTAAAACAACTAACTCAAAATAAAACTCATTCGCTCAGCGCCTATTCTGAGTTTAAGTGAGGCGTCTATAAAATGCTAAACAGCTGATGCTCTTGCACAGTTGTAGCGCTCACCTGTTGCTGATCAGTGCGGAGCAGATCTGCAGACTTGAAGTCGACGATGCGACAGCTTGCAACTGCGGCGAATTACAGTGAAGTAAGAGAGCATTTTTAATTTGATATTAGCATCCGCTACAATTAGAGCGAATTCAGCGCATGAGGGAATTTGTTTATTGAAATAAAGAGAAGCGAATTCAAAAAGGCGTTTCACCAACAATTATTCGCCTCATACTTCAATTCGCTGCTTCCTTGACAATCAGCAGATTTTTGTCGATAATTTGTTGTGTATGTTTAGAAAAGTGCGCGAAGATTCAAATTTTACAAGCAAAAACTCTAAGGCACATATTTTATTAATGATTATTAAGCATGCAATGTTTATATATAACAGAAAGTACTTTTTTCATCTTTGAACTAAGCTTGTCTGTTATATATTTTTGTTAAAACTAGTATTGAGGTATTTAATGTTTGATATATACTATTACTATATGTATATATCATAGTGCAGGCACCATGGTGAAGACTATACTGTCAATCATCTTGAAGCCAAGTTTCTCAAAAAATAGCTGAGAAATTTCATTGCCAAAGGCAATTGTGGCTAAAACCTCAGCTCCAGTTGCGGCGATTTCCCTAGCCATATGATGCACTAGTAAAGAAGCCAGACCCAGACGCCTATAGGAGGGCAACACAAACAAATTGCTGAGACTGCCCTGCACGGCTCTAAGCAATAAGAAGGAAGCATGATTATGGGAGATATAGGATATATATAAGGGAAATGAGGCTACCTCAAACACCAGGCCAAAAGCTGACCATTTCCATCAAAGGCGCCAACGCTGATATGATTCTGGATACGATCTTCAATCAATGCCAGAGAGTCTGTCGAACGATATGGCCAATGTTCATCTACCAATGCAGCGTGCTTAAGGCCCAATGGAGCGAAATTGATATCTGCAATCAAGCTGAAAAATATATATTACGTAAACAAATAAACATCGTGTATTTAAGTAAGTCTCACCGACAATCGAATGATTCTATAGTCGCTTTAGGCAGATAATACACATATGTTTCCATTTGATCCAACTTCTTTAAGCTTAGCCCTCTCTCGAGGCAAAAGTTATTTACAGTTGGCTTCAGTAACTGTTTATAGCCACAAAACCAGGCTCGATCGTTCAGTTGTAGGGAACTGAGCAGATTTTGTAGATCCCTGAGCGAACCATTTAGAGTATTTAGATATATATCTGATTTGTTGACATTCCTGTGCTGTAATACATATGCATATATCTATAATTTGTTTATACTCTCCTCATATATTACTAACAATTAGCACAAAAGTTCCATGCTGCAGCCAATCGTTGTTCGTCGTATAAATTTTCACACGATTCGCTTGATCGTTGCAGTTTATAAAGATATTGATAAGATCGTAGCCCGTTAGATTTGTGCGATCGTCTTGGTATACATCTCGCAGTAGAGTCCAATGATTGCGCATTAGTTCTAGCATTTTTAAGAATTCTTAATTGTTAAACCAAACACTTGAGCTTCCAAATGCGCACTAATTCGAAAATTCGCTTTTTTACCTTTTAAGCAAAAAAAAAAAAAAAAAAAAAAAGCACTTATGTCATTTGTTTGGTACTATATATTCCACAAGCATGCATGCATATATACTTTCCCTTTTTATTTGTCGCAGCAGTAACACGGGAGAGTCCAGAATTTTCATCTCTTTGTCTCTTAGCTCTCGGTCTCGACCTGTGTGACAAAAGTTGTTTGTGCTGCGCAAAGGGAAAGAATATTGAAGCAATTTCTGCAAATCTATTTATAATCCCATTGAGACAGCCAATATATGAATTATGACTAGCATTCGATTATCTCAAGCATTTCAAATACGCGCCAATAACTCAATGGGAATCCAGCAAACAGCTCGACGAGGCTAAAATCGATTTTCTTTTTTATTTAACAAACACATTATGCTATTATAAATACATTTTTTTTTAAATTATATGCATATTTAGATTTATCTACATATTTGACTTGAATAAAAATAATTACTTAAGCTATTTTATATGTGTTGATTTAAAAATGTTTTAATTATCTAAAAGCAAATTTTTAAAAGCCCTATTAAATATCGATACTTCACTATCGGAGTGCCCAGCCGTTACTGAAGTCAGATGGTTAATGAGCAGCATACTTAATATCGATACTTCACTAGTAGATCGCAGCACTTGACAAAGAATCGATACTTTTCTGACACTTATTTATTCAAAGCGCTGAATGTCAGTTAAAAAAAATTTCTGTAAAATGGACATAGCAAAATTGCTTTGGCTGCAAGAGAAAATTTCCTTAGCTTATACATCGCTGCAAAAGGTGGCCAATTGCACAACAAATCGATCACATCCCGTGGGTACATCAAAGCCGACCAAAAAGAGACAAATTGACGAATTGGTAAAGGCCAAAAACAACCAGCCCAGGTTTCGGTCGAGAGTGTTGAATCTTCACATTGATGACCTGCTCACCACAACCCCTTACAAGGTCCGTAACAAAGAGGAGTTCCGCATGCGCACCGGCATGCCGCCTCACGTCTTTAATTTGTTGCTCACATTGGTTGGCGAACAATTGAATGCGAACTGCTTAAGCCGGATGATATCAGCCGATGGCCAGCTCTTTCTAACACTAGTGTGAGTAGAAATGTAACCAGAATCTCTTACCGTTACAAAAATGTACATATATATATTCTTCAGCTATCTTTCCAATGCGGAGCCTGTGGAAAATCTGACAACGGCATGCAAAGTCTGCCCCGCCTTGGTACATAGTATTGTGCAGCAAACGTGCGAAGTGCTGTGGACTAAGCTGGCGCCCGTGTTCATGCCACAGCCCAGTGGCGTGGATTGGGACAAAATTGTTGCGGGATACCAGGAGACGTGGCAGGTTCCGCACGTGCTGGGCGCCCTGGATGCGAAGCTGCTGAAGGTCTCGTGCGTGCGCGAGATTTGTGTTGTCTTGTTGGCAAGCTGCGATGTCCAGCTAAACTTCACTTGGATGAATATGGCCAACGTGGCGCATACTGTGAGCACAGCGTCCCTGTGGGAACACGAGTTCGGCGTTCAGTTACTCGACCACTGCGTAAACCTCGTATTGCCAAAGAAGCCGATGAACTTGGAATATAGCTTCATAGTCAATTCAGACTTTCCTCTGCGCGAGCATCTACGGCCGCCTTGCAAGGGGCCGCAACTGAACGAAGATCAGCTGAATTTCAATCGACATTTGGACAAGGTTCTGGGTGGTAGCATTAACAAAGCATTTGCCATCTTAATGGCGCGCTGGCGTGTCCTCGCCGAGCCACTCTACCCGAAAGCCTTCAATGTGGAGAAAATCGTGCGGGCCGCCTTTGTGCTGCACAATTTTGTCAACCTACACGACAGCAGCTATCGCGCAGTACCATGTGAAGAAGGACCATGTGCCCAAGAAATGGCTTCCCAACTCGCAGCAGCCACGGACTGATCTTTGCGCATGAAATGAAATTTGTAGAGAACTTAAGGCGCTAGTAGAGGATTATGTAAATGCAAGCTGTAGGTGCTGCTCTGTAGCAGCTAACATCACAGCTTGACAGGATGAGTAGAAAATAGGGGATATATAAATGGACTGTTGTTTAAGTGAAAATATCGGGCATGTCGTACATATGGAATTATAAGGTATGTCGATACTTGCTTGACTCAAGTAATTGCTTAATTGATTTTTTTTTATTGCATCAAGCAGCTACTTTTTGATCGATCTCAGGGCTCGCAAGAGACGAGCGCAGGGATTTGGAATGCACTAGCATCGGCTTGAATAATGCTGAAGTTGCTGTCATGGAATCTTTGTTAAGAAATTCCATTCGATTTTCTATCAAGCACTTATTTTGTTTTATCAGATTGGCTTCGCCTGCACCTATATATAGCAATATAACCATATCAGACTTTCAAGCAAATATGCTACTATCTAATCTCTGAATTTCCAATAGACAGTCAATTTGTTTGTTAAGCATTGCATTCTACTCTTACCTTATCCGTGCTCTTCCTCTATCCATATTCAACTTGTTTGGTGTGTTAATTAAATATATATCAAATATATTATAATCATCATCTATATCTAGAATTCCAAAAAAAAAAACTTTGAATAAAAAAACTCGAAAATTAATCTTTTAACTTTTTACTTTAAGGGAGAACTTTTATTGACTTTTATACTTGCATATTAGCAGAAACAATACATGGGTAAGAAATTCATTTTTAAACATAATAAAGATCAAATTAAAATATATAAATATAGACACACATATACATATAAATATATACATATATATATATAGGTGTGAAGAGTGAATCGAAGCATCTATTTAGAGAGGGAGAGACATTTCCTCAAAACATGATCAACAATGAGCATTATTAAGCTGCCGCTTGTATTAGTTAATGACGCCTTCGGCGCGCACGTTCAATGCATCCAGGAGCGAGCCCATGGGCGTGGACGGGCCGAAGCTCTCGATGGTGTTGGCCAACTTGTTCTTCATGTTGCGCAGGCGCAGCGAGGCGTGGATGAAGGTTACCGAGATGGGCAGCAGCAGAGTGAAGGCCGTCAGCAGCACCGCGCTAATCATGTGCAAGAAGAGGTAGCCAGCCAGCAGGGCGCCCGCTAGAATGTACCACTTCTGCTGGGCGTTTTGTTGGGCCAAGATCGGATTGCTGGCGGCCAGGCGACTGGCAATGAAGTTCGTCTTGGACTTGCTGCTAAAGAACTGCCAGATGATGGCGATTAGCAGCGCCTGCACGATTAGCCCGCTGATGATCTTCATGGGATTGCAGGCGATCATGACGACGTAGATGGCCAGAAATACGAGGAAGTAGTTCGTCTGGTAGTACAGCAAGTTCTTGACCACGCGATTGCCCCACTTGTCAAAGTCCTTCAAATTGGGCAGTTGGAAGCGCGCCGAGCCGAGTACAAAGTCATCCAGGGTTCGAAGTGGAGCGAGCTGCAAATTTCCAGAGAGCGCTGCTGCCGCATCGCCAACGGATGAAGTTGATGGTGCAGACATGGTTTTTGAGTATTCGGGATTGTTGAATTTCAGAGGCAACTCCTGACTGAGCTTTTGGTAGTTCACTTGTCGTAGGCCACGCGTTAATTGCTGCACCTCTTCGAGATCAAACAGCTGAGACGCCAGCTGCCTTAACTTGGGCCGCAAGCCAAAACTGTTCGATTCTTTTCCTCTTTTGGGCAATAGACGTGCCCGTTCGTCTGTGCTATGCCAGGTGGAATCTTCCTCGGAGTCACTAAATTTGCTGTCCAGTTTAAGAGATTGTTAGTTTCAACACTTAACACGCAGATTGAGTGTGTGGCTCTTTGATTAAGTGCGACAAATACCTTTAACAAGTTGACTCATGGACTATGCGGGGGTGAGTCACCCTGTGTTGAATATTGCCTGCCTGTCATCGTATCGATAAAGTGAATTTACCAATTACGAATGCATGTATCGATACCTGACTCATTCCAAATCGGTTTCGCCTTGTTAGCTATCAAACTTATTTACGTGTTTCTCGTATCAATAAAGTGTTGCATGTTAATTTGCTTGTTTATTCTCTATAACAATTTCGGCTCGTTTTATTAAACATTTATTACCTAATTAGCATAACATTAGATTGAAATGACGTGCCTGTTAACATATCGATACTTTTTCAAATTGAATTGTGCCGATTCTCTATTTCATTTAACTGCAATTGATTTTATTTAATAAACTAACAATGTTTAAAAACAATTTCGTAAAAGTTGATTGATTAGAAAATGATTGATCTTTTTCGTTTGCTTTTGTCGTATTATTTTATATGTTTACCATCCAATTAAGACTTGTTTCATTTAGTTTTAAGCTTAGTGTACAACTATTAATAAAATTGTTTAAAAATTATTTTACAAACTTGTTTGTATTTTGTCATAAGCAACTGTCTTCATTTCTATTTAATTTTTGATTTCAAATTAAATGATGCAAATGTAAGTACAGCTAAATAAACATTTGTGTAAGAGAAAAAATAAAAATAAAAGCCTAAAATATTAGTGGAAATTGTTTGAAAAATCATTTTGTTGGTGGAAAAATTGGTGTTAGACAAAAATCAACATAAACATTGTTAAACAATTCTGTTTATATATATTCATGATTAAATTAGGAATTATTTGTTGTTGTTTTGTTGTCTATGAGTTTTTCCTCGTTTCTTTCAAACCTCCGACTGAGCCCAACGGATTGGACTCGAGTCGAAGGACTAAGGACTACGACTACTCCAAACTTGGTTCAAGTTATTTGGTAATGCGTTTTCGTTTAGCTGGCAACACAAAGATTTCAGTGTTTGTTCCTTTGCATGTTTCATTTTTGCTTTTTCCTTTTTGCTTTTGTTTTTGTTATTGTTGTTTTGTTTTGATTTGTTATTTGGTGGTAGTGGAGCTTGGTTACGCCTCCAGGTCATTGACGAAGAGCACTTCGCGATGTTTGAGGCCCACATCCTTGAGCGTCTTGCTGTAGGTTTCATTTACGGAGCATTCAGCGGCATCAATGGCCGCTTTGGAATAGAGAACACGCTTGGGGAAATTCGTTGTGATTTCAAACTCATCCGGCGAGGCGGGATGACAGAAGAGGAAATGATAGACGTCCTGGAAGAGAATTAAATAATGAATGGTGCTTAAGTCAGGGATTATTTTTGGTGATATACCAAAATGGAATTTGTTTGCTGAAAGCGTCGTTCGAGACGTGTGCCGTTGGGCAGCTTGAAGACGACAGCAATGGCATCTGCCGCTTCGGATGGCGGCTCTGGCGGCACCAGGTTGGCCAGCTCAATCTTCTGCCTGGCTATCTCCTCCTTACGCAGCTCAATATCTCGGCGAGCGCGCTCCTCCGCCTCAATCACTTGGCGAGCAGCGTCGCGCTCGCGTTGGCGCTGGCGCTCTTTCTCCTCGTCTGCGAGCAGACTCTGCTCGTAAGCCTCATCCTGCTGGCGGCGCAGCGTCTGCGTGAAGTTGCGCTCGAGTCGATCGGCGCGTGCCTGACTCAGCCACACCTCGTTGACGGTGATGACCGCCTGGAGGCGACGCTGCAGCTCCTCGGGCGTGCAATCACCCTCGAAGCGCCCGACGACCATCATGCGATTGGCCCTCAGACTGATCATCACCATCAGGGGATACGTGCGCACCGTGATCGCCTGCATCACGCGATATCCCTCCGGCGTGGACACATCACAGCCCCAGAGCAGGGTGTTCGCGTTAATATAGTCAATGATGGAACGCGAGGAGAGAGTGTCACGACAGAAGGAATCCACGTCTGGGTTCTGTGTGGGATCCTTGTGCAGATAGACGAGCAGAAAGCGCAACTCCTGCTTGGCGTCGTTTAGGGCCTGGGCATACGTGCCCTGGTAGAACACCGGATGCTCCGGATAACGTTCGTGGTACTCTCTGATGAACTTCATCACGTCGGCCAGTGGATCGGAGACAATACGCGGCTCGTTGCCGCCGCCAATGTTAATAAATGCACGCACAATGCCAGAGAGTGTCGAGTAGAAGTATTGGAACACAAAGTTGATCACATAGCCGAGAATGCCCGTGAAGCTGCGTGGCATTGGCCCGATGCTTGGCACCCGGCTAATCGTGCGACCTCCTGGCATATTCGCCGAGAAGACCTGTTGCAGGAAGCGATCGTTGATCACAGCCGGTGCGCGAACATCTGTCGAGGCAGTCAGCATTGTGGGTCGGCCCTCGCGTATGTTCATCTGTTCCTGGAAAGCAACCTATGCAGGTATGGAGATACGTACGTTAATTAAATTCTAAGCACGCGAGCCCCAACACTCACCTCGAGATCCCATTGATGACGTATGAGCACGTCGCGACATATGTTCATGTCCTCTATGCCAGTGAGATCCTGGAATTGTAACACTTTGTCCGTTTGTTCATTTGTTAGACCCTCCGCCTCCATTTTGCAGCAGGTTTTGTAGTTGTTGTTGTAGTAGTCGTTGTCGTTGTTGCTGTTTTTGTTAGTCTTTATTTAAGCTATTGCGTTTTCTATTGGCCTTTGTCTGCTACTGTTGCCTGCTGCCTGCTGCTATTGGCAAAACGAGTGCGCACTTTGGGTTTTGTGTAATTTATATTGGCAAATTTATTTGATATTTGCACGGGCCAAGACTCACTAAATAAACTGAACGAACGGAACCCCTGATTGTCGTTCATCTAACATATGTTTTTTTTTTTTTGGCAACCAAAAACTTAACATTTTGCTGTGCTGTTATTAACAGCGGTCCATCGCCAATTTTGAAAGAGATATGTTCGGCTATCTTGAATAATATATTTTGATAGTTAGTATTAACTATTTGACTAGTAGAAATTTTATTGATTTCTTTAAGAAATAAGTAGCTGTTACATGCCTGTTAAGACTAATCGATAAAACATGCGTTAAAGTTGTTATGTTACACTATCGATTCATGACATTATATAGAATTAGAAAGCCGCATCAAAATGGACTTATGACCAGTTTTCTCTCAGTTCTTCATTATTTATCAAAATCCTGGCCTCATTAACATTTTCATTTCTCTAATACAGCAAAGTCATTGCGATAGACCGATGTTTATGAACTATTTCAACAGTCTCTCATCTCTATGTCTCTATTTGTTTACATGTAATCAACATTTACTTTCACATTATTATGTATGCGATATGTCGATTATAGTTTTCATCTACTCATCTCTATTTAGATTTGAGCATGACAGCTGTTGCTGTTATTGCTGTGTTTACTTTGACTTTGTTTACCCATTTTTTCAGGGTAAAATGAATACACGCGCTCACAAAGCATTTATGCTGAATTTCTTTCTGGACGAAGGTCTGGGACCACAACTGGCCGAGGCGGTTCGACTGGTTACAGCTGAGAGTACATTAAGTGCGCTGCATATTCCAAATAAGGTGGATGACGATGCGGATAAGCAAGAAATTCCGCGATTTCTGGACGATCAATTCAAGGAACAATTTCGCATGAAGCGCAGCAGCTTTGAGGTGCACTCTTGCTCTTGTTGTTTACAAGTACATACGTATTATAAATGTTGTGATTTACAGTTGTTACTGCAGGCTATGGGCAAAGCCATTGCCGGGGCGGAACAGCATCAGCCGATTGCGCGAGTTTCCCTGCCAGAGAAGCTATTGTATACCCTAACCCTGATGAGTGGCAAGTAGGAAAAGCTCTTCATTGTTTCTCTTGTTACATATATATATGTATATTCTCCTTCAGCAAATCATTTCGCGAAGTGGGAGACTCGTTTGCCATATCCAAGAGCTCTGGCCACGAGATATTCAAGTGGGTTACATCGGGCTTTGCAGCATTGATGCCCTGCTATGTAAAGTGGCCAAAGGATAATGCGTGTGGCAGCATCTGTAGTCAACTGCCTGGCGTGGTGGGCGTCATCGACGAGTGCCGCATACCACTAAAGCTGCCCGTGCGGGAGGAACAAGGACATCTAGAATACGCCTCTCTGGCACTCCAGGCAGTCTGCGATGAGCGGAGTCGCTTCCTTAATGTGCACATCGATTTGCCTGAAAATCAGTGCTCTGTGTTGCTGAAAAGTGAACTGTTTGAGAAATTGATTGACATGGAGGAGCCGTTGATGCCGGCAAACAAACATCTCGTTGGTGAAATGACTTACCCCCTGCTGCTCAATTTGATGACACCCTACGCGGACAGCAATGGAGAGCTGACACCGTGCCACCTACGCTACAATCAAGCTATTCATATGTGGAATGCGCCCGTCGAGCGTGCCTTTACGGCGTTGATCTCTCGCTTTAGACGACTGAAGTCTTTGGATGTGGGTACAATGGTAGTGGGTAGCGTTGTGGTCTCGGCTGCGTGCATGCTACATAATTTCATTTTGGATTGCGGTGAACCCATTGAAGATTCCATGTTGGATTTTGGGCTGCTGCCCGAAAATCAAAACTCGATTGTGTTTGAGGAGCATGGATTAGTCAACTGGGATCATACGGCAGCTGCAGAAAAGAAACGCTATGGTCTGGTAGCTGGCTTTTTACATTCATAATATACACATGTACTATTAATATATAATATTGATATAAAATAAATTATACTAGTTTTTAAATTCTAACAGAAGTTTATTATTGTTCTCAGTCTGGCAACTCTCAAGCCGGACGTCAATGAACAAAGCCGCCGAATTTTTCGCATTTTACGAGTTTTTGAATTGAGTTGATTAATTTAAGAATAGTTAATAATTGTTTGCTTAAAATCACAATTTTTTGACCGAAATACATATTTCTGCAACTAACAGCTAATCAGCTAATCAGCAGTTAATTCTGCAACTAACAGCTAATCAAATAAAAATAAAATTTAATATCCTTGCCAGTTGCTATACCTGACGCAGTGTGGCAACTCTTATGCTCTGACTATACAAAACAAAGCCGTCAATTCTTTTTAACGCAGTTGCCGGCTACGAGTATTTGATTTAAATTAGAGATTTGCAAATCTTTGACAAATATGTATTTAATATCCACTTCAAAAAAGACTATTTTATCGGATTTTGCTGATTTGGAAACCAAATCGGTATTTGAGCATGCCAATGGCGAGTCAACAGACTTTCAATTCAATGCCCAGCGACGCGTCTTCGTCGAGGTTGACAAAAAGGCGGGCTTGGCGGTGATGCGCATAAAGGAGAAGCAGCCAAACGGTATAAATAAAGTGCGCAGTATGTGAAGCAATGTGTGTAAATAAAATCTCTTGCAGCTCCTGAAATACAGCGCGTGCGCAAACTGACCATCGACAATGCTTATTCGGTATGCTGTGCCAAAACGGCCTCCAATCAAATTGCCATCGGGCAATCGAGCGGTTTTGTGAAGCTCTTTGACTTTCGCACCGCTGAGATGATTCACCGTTATCCAGCGGACCAATCACGCAGCACAGTGCTCTATGTGGACTACAATTGCACGGATGACTACATAGCTGCTGTGCTGGAGAGCGGCAAAATAAACATCTATGGCACGAAGACCAAGCAGAAAATCGAAACGGTCACCATCGATGATCAGTGAGTAGACCTGAACTGTTGTTTGGGAGAAGTTTTGGAGTAGGTGAGAGCGCAGGTAGAACAGTGACGTCCATGAACAGATGAGTAGCTGAAAGTGGGAATAAAGGCATCTCCTCTTAGTGCAGACGAGGAAGATGATGATGTCCAAGGGTAGATGTGTAGCTGAAAGTGTACTCTCGCTGATAAGAGAGATCGGTGATGAGAGCGCATAAGCAGATGAGTATAGCTTAAGGCATCACTCATTTTCACCCTAAAGTAGGCAGCCCAGTCGTAAAGCCAGAGGCCAAGTCAAGCTCTGTTTGGCAGAGGTATATAAGGGTATACATAACCAGACTCTGCGTTCTCTTATTTTGATCTCTTATGAGACCAAGAACAGGTTTTTTTACAAGTTTTTTTTTCAGTTCTAATGTTGGCCTTTTTTGTATATGTCTTGGATTTAACTAATTAAGACAAGCTAGCTGTAAATCTCATCTATAATCTCTTATTTACAATCCTTCAAATTAATCCACAAAACTTATATATTAATCTCTTCCTTCACCTCTTCCCTTACAGCTCCACTCTGGCACGTTTTCATCCGAGCAAGCGTTTCCACTTGGCCATTGCCAGCTACAAGGGCGCGGTAAGTGTCTACGATGTGCAGTCGAAGCGCAACATCCTCAACATGAGCGAGGCACATGATGCACCTTGCCGGGATGTTAGCATGTGCAGCTCGCAGCCGTCGCTGCTGGTCAGCGTTGGCTACGATTGCAAGATCAATATATTTGATATACGGCGGAATAAGGCGCAGTCGTCGTCGGGTCGCCTGACCTACTCGCATCCGCTGTCGACGGTGGCACTGAGTGAGTGTGGCACGTACTTCTGTGCAGGTAATCTCAAGGGTGAGCTGATTGCCTACGACATGCGCAGCACCAAAGCGCCGCTAGCTGTGCGCTCGGTGCACGAGGGCTGGTGAGTCCATGACAATAAATCAAGATAAAATTTGTTTATAATGGAATGTGTATTGGCAGTGCTGTAACTCGCGTCGCCTTTGTGCCCATGCCCACGGAGGAGCAGCAGAGCAGCAGCTTCACTAGTTCCAACAACGTGACCATGGACGCGGCGAAGCCAATTGCCGCTGCAGTGGAGCCAACGCCCAGCGACGAGCTGCGCAAATCCATTGCAGCTAATCTGCTGCAGACGCAGCAGCAGCTGGCGACGATGAGCAGCAGCCTGGGCTATGGCGGCAAGCAGCGTGACTCGTTCTGTGATTTCCTGGATGCGCAGCGTCCGCGTGGCCTGGATCGCATGTCCACGCGCCTGACAACTGCCACAACCAGACGAGACAGCTTTGACTGGGATGCGCTGCAGGCGAAGCAGAACAACGAGGATCAGCGTCAAAGCATTTGTGCCACTGGCTCAGGTCTTAGCTCCCTGGACAGCGGAGACTCGCTGCAGCGTAAGGCTAAATTAGCTAAACTATGAATTTAAAGACTTCAATTGTTCGAATCTCTTGCAGAAACCCTTAGTGGTCCTTTGCGCGATCGCAGCAACATCTCGGGCGATGCCAAGCTGAAGAAAATCGCCGAGACGGACGAGCACAGCGTGCAGTTGCACGAGCTGCAGTCGGCCAATTGCTCCGCTGCCAGCAGCTGTGCCGGCAGCGACAAAGAGAATCCAAATATGGCGGAGATCGAGCGGAAGCAACGCCTGCGCCTGCTGCCCGCCAGTCGCAATAGCACGCCTCATCACGCAGCTCCGGCAGCAGCAAAGAAGGCAATCGAAATGCAGCCACAGCAGCTGTTGCCAAAGACATCCAGTGGACTGTCCACAGATGACTTGGTGCAGGATGGAACTGGAGTAGAGAGCGTTGCACTGGCCAAAGAGCTGGCCGAGGTGCGCAAGGAGCATGCCGAGCTGCTGAATCTCTTTGAGGAACGTTTCGCTAAGCTGGAGAAAGACCTTAAATGGTCAGATGAAAAGACGCGCTTTCTGCTCTTCGGCGAGATGACCAACTACTGGCAACAGCAGATGAGTATCACCCAGGAGATACGAGAAACTCTCGACTTGCTGCTACGCAAGGATCGCTTTGTGCACGAGTTTGCCTGCCTGCAGCAGGAGAACGAGGCGCTGCGCGAGCAATTGCAGCAATTGCTCAGCGAGCGACAGGACGAAGAATCTTAAATGAAAGCTGCATTAGTTTATATAAATTTATGTTTAAATGCAACGCGGTTATTTTGTGCGTGTCTATTTGTTGATTAGTAATTCAATTATTGCTTGCATTTTATTATACATATGTGTTTATTCAATGTTCAAAGAGATTCATTCTATTTCGATTTTATATGTTTTGTGAATTTGTTTTCTGTTGCAGCTGCTGCAACTGCTTTAAAAGCATATATTAATTTGTATTTAAAATATTTGTAATATTGTTCAATGTATTAAAATTTGTTTTTTATAAGCCAATTCCAGCTCCATTTGCTTTTGTTGCTGTTGCTCCTGCTATTGCTGCTGCTGTTGCTGCTACTTTTTCTGCTGCTTTTGCTGCGGCTCCAATAGCTGTTGCTACCTTCTTCTCCGGTTGTGCTTGTTGCTTTTGCTGCAGCTCCAGTTGCTGCTGCTGTTTCTTCTGCTGCAACTCCAGTTGCTGGTGTAGTTTCAATTGTTGCTGCTTTTGCTGCTGTTGGTGCTGCAGCTCCAATTGCTGTTGCTGACGCTGTTGCAACTGCTCCGCTGGGCTCAGCTTGACGGGCATGTCCACCTAGAGATAGATTTGTATTAAGAGCAAACCCAGCAGGAGACACAACTCTTGCCACACCCACCGATATGGTCGAATTAAAGTTCTCATAGTCCACTATGTAACGCTCGTGGCTGGCATCGTAGTGGATGATGTTGGCGAATCGCTGACCCCAGTAAATCTCGCGCGGCACATATGAAGTCTTCGCCTCGGTCATTTGCGCTGTGGCCGGTGAGGTGCCCACAATTGTCACATAGAGCTCAAACTGGCCGGCATTGAATTGCTTCGCATTGTTGAAGGCGAAGAGTGGACTCGTCTCATCGATGACATGGCAAACGATATCTGGCCAGACAATCAGCTGCTCGCCATTCCCCTCCAGCTTCAGCTCCGTGTGGGTCTTAATGACCTCTCCCTCGCGAGTGCTGCCGAAGCAATTATTTTGTATTTTAAATATTACATTTCTTTTTCGTCTTCTCTTTTCTTATCTCATCACTCACTGTTTGTCCACAATCATGTAGACTCGTATCTTCGATTCGATGGACTGCTGCTCGCGCGGATCGCAGACGCGAAAGAGCAGACATAGCTTGCCATCGCGATAGCAGATCTAAAAATAATATACTACATATATTTTATACTTACTATGCATAAATAAAAATATATGTACATTTAAATACACATTTTTTCTTATGCATTCAATTTGTACTCTTACTCCCATTACATTTTATTAACTCTTTCTTTGTCTTCTGTCAAGCAGCAACGGTATCACGAGCCTTGCTCTTAATTGCTCAAATAACACATACGTATGGACATACATACATATTTTTTGCCTAGTCTCGAGCCTTCTCTTAAATGCCTATTAATGAGCAACGGGACCTGCGAGCCATAAGCCTCGAGCAATCGAGCAAGATAGCAGCATTTTTCTTAATCACTCAAATAACATTATGTCTACTCTACTTTTGCCTACTCTCAGTCCTGCTCATCAATGCACATGTTCTGATGTGTGTATGTTAGCAAGCAACGGAAACTGTGAGTACTAACCTAGTGTGTTAGTGCGAGATAGTTGTTCCTTCTTTCTTTCAGTTGCTCTCAATTCTTCTCATCTATGCACGTACATATACATATGTATGTGTGCACAGAGCATCAGCAACGGTACCTTTAAGCGATAGTGGGGGACGGCTGTTACTGCTCTCAACCGCTCACATAAAATATTATGTATGTTTTGTCTATTCACAATCCTTCTCTCACATCCATATGCATGTGTGAGTAAATACAATGCAATTTTATCAGTTGCGTTTCTTGACTAAAGAAAACGGGATAATTCGCTTTTCTTATTTTGCATGATTCTTTTCGTGTGAATATGTACATATGTATATATGTTCATATATAATTTAAGATGAGGACTTACCACAGCCCTATCGCTGAACTTGAGCTTCGTTAGCTGTTTGGCTGGACGCGCCGTCTTCGCATAGATAATGCTAACCATTGATCCTTCGATAGCCGCCGCACACATCATTTGCATGACGAATAGAAAAATTGTTTCCGGGCATTCCTCACTCGCATATTTCTCTCCAAATCCAAGCGTCGTTTGCGTTTCAATCGAGTAAATCATCATGGCCACGAAAGTACGCACACCATAGATGCAAGGATCTTGGCCTTCGCCTAAACGCTGACCAGTGACCTCATCGAAAAGAAAATCACCATGCGAGTAAGCGACCATATAGCATAAGACACCAAAGAAGAGCCAGCTCAGAAAATAGCTGCCCAGGAAAATCGTAAGCATGTATTTCCAATCCAATTCGATCTGTGTGGGCGGGAAATTCAATTGGAATTAAATCTGAACAAATGTTATCGTTTTCAATTGGGATCGAGTGACAGAATGTTATCGTTTGCAATGATTAATGTGTGAGAATGAAGGTTTGACATAATCGATATCGTTAGTGACGTTATCGTTTGTGATGAGATTGACACGTTAGAATGAAGTTCACGCCCGAAACAAATGTTTGCATAGAGTAGTCGATAGCCTTTGCGATAGCAAAATATTAGTTATCGATGGGAATGAATTTGAATTCGGCGCCCAAGTAATATGTTTGTTAAATATATATTTTGGATTTGAGTTAAATTATGTGAGTTTATTATGTTTAGTATATGCTAAATGCTAAATGTTACTTTCTCCCCTTCGCCATTATGTGGCTTGGGCATGTGTTTATATTTCAACTTTGTCGTCGGCGACTCATTAGCCAATTCATCCAATTTACGCTGAATGCTGGGCGTTATGCTATAGATATTCGATCGCTCACGCGATATCTGATGTGTCTTGTTGCTGTTGCCAGCCTTGTGCCCGAACACGGATCTTACCAGTGTGGTAATCGCATCGCGCATATATCGCCACGATTTCTCCGGAATGCGACGGAAGACAACGTTCTCATGTCCATTCTTCTGCATAACCCGATGCATGCTACGCCTTCTGCCATCCGCATCCAGGTCGGGGCTCAGCTCGATGGTGCTGCCCGACCAGTCGAGCGTATAAGGAAAGCTGCAGTAGTTATGTAAGTGGTATATAATGTGTATAATATTCGTATATCTGCTTAATTTGCTTAATTTTGACCCACTTTTGCTCGCTGCGCGTCTCCAATTGATCGGCTGCCTGCTTGGATTTGCGTCGCCTGCGCAGGCAGCTCGGGCTTTCTGGATAGTAGTCCGCTTCAGTGTCGTTCACAGTCTCCTTCTCTGGGGATCGAGCTAAGGGCTTGGGATTCAGCGGCCTTGGCTTCACTGGCATCGACGTGGAGCGTTTCATTTCTAGCTTTTCGGCGCTCATCATCCCACGCGTAGACAGTAACTGAGATTTGTTTTCTTGTCTAATTGCCCTCCACAATTGAACCAACGAAACGTCAAAAATTATTTCACTTGTTCGCTCGTCTTTCGTCTTAATTAAATTAAATTGCAGTGCACAGAGGCTGATGATGATCAAGTTGCTTGACTAACTGACCGAGTGGCACTGAATCCAAGTCCGAGTCCGAGTATGAATCCGAGTAGGGCATCAGAAGTGTGCACATCATCTTGCGTATATGTATCTATACAATGTGTATTTTAATTTATTTATTATCTCCAACTTGTCTCTGGCTGTGTTTGTGCATCCCGTGGAGAAGAGATTAGAACGTCAAAACCTTTTCACTTTATTTAGTTTCTTATGATTAGAATGCATACGTTTGTACTTACAGTAAATATTGCCATAACGATGGCAAATTTCAGCTGACAGGTTTATTAACATATTTATTTTGTTATTTCTGCTATCAGCAAATACACCAACTTTAAATATGCGCGCGCATAGAGCTGTATCGATAGGTATGCCTAAGAGAGTGTACAGACATATCGATTTATTTGTCAGTTTGAGTTATTTTCTTAATTATTTATCATAAAATAAAATAAGTATATTAATCATAAAATAACGCAAACATATTTTAACATTTTATTTAAATTTATTTTAGCAATTTAAAAAAAAAAAAGTATATTTGATTGTCTGTTTATACGCTCAAGAATAAGTTACCTTCCTTTGAACATTTACCATCATAAAATACAAATTTTTTGCTAATAATAATATATTAGCTCTTAATATGCAATTTCATTAAATATATTAAATATATATGTAATCTTATTATTCCTTAACGGAAGGCCTCTAATTAAAAAAATTCGGTCACATTGGATGTTTAAATATCGATACGTATCTTGAGGCAGCTAGAGCCAACTTCACGTTGTGGCAGTGTGTGTCAGTGACACAAACGAGAAGTACTTGTAACTCGTAGCATGCACGCATCTCGTTGTCGTCGCTCGGTCTAGCTTATGTGTCTTTAAAAAGAATTGAATGAGATACGTCCTCGTTGGCTAGTGAAATTACTTAAATTGATGAAATCAACGCCGCTCAATTGATGTGTACACTAATTTAATAGTGTTTTCAGTGCAATTTGTGCGTAAAGAATGCTCTGCGCGTTGTGTTAAACAAGATGAAAATAAATCCGAAAGTCTAAATGAGTGCGAAAGAGAGCAGAGATATATAACTATGTGCAAATGTTTGTGTGGCCAGCTAAACTGAATTATGCTTAAAATACAATTTATATTGCCAACTAGCCAATATTTAACAATCAACAACAACAATAATTGCAAAACAGAAAAATAGCAGCAGCAGCGTTTAATCAGGTAAATAGTTGGCCGCGATGCCAACAAAAAAAAGTTTACAACTTATGTGGCAAAAATGCCATTGATAAATTTATATTTATGTACACACACATATATACACATGACTATGAATATATGGTTTATAGCAAGGGCATATAAGTATCCATAATTGATGTATGTATTTATTATAAAGAATATATATACAGATATATTATTGGTGTCGCCGTTGCGTTATTTCGTTGTGCCCAAAAGAGAGATACGAAATTCCCAGAAACGCATTTTCTAATTTAGACCGATTTCTGAGAAGTGACAGACAGCCAAGCGAGCCAACGACGACTACAACAACAACAGCAGCAGCAGCTCAACAAGACGAACAACAATGCGCACACACACACACATCTATGCATATGCTTGCTCTCGCGCTCACACAGAGAGACTTAGCAATAGCAACAACAAGAGCATAAAGAAGACAATGGGAAAGGGAGCGCGGCAGTTGGCGGCTGCTGAAGTTGGCAGCTGCTGTTGCCGTGGCGGGCTATTGAATGAAATGCTGCTGCGGCTGCAAACATTTAACACCATAAGCCAAGCTGAAGCTGGCCTCACACACACACATATAGAGTTTACACGCGCAGCTAGAGAGAGAGAGAGAGCAAGAGCGAGAGCGAAACTTGACTCAATTCGCCTGAAGCCATACTTCATACACACTCGACGTTGGCAGCGGCAATATTTTTTTTCGACTTACCCTTCACAAGAAAAGGTGTTATTAACTTTGCTGTTGTCTGTAATGCACACACACACAGATACATACATACACAGGCATTCAGAGTTTTTTGATCATTCTTGTTAAAAGCGGGTTTTTGACCAGCTTCTTCCGCTCATTTCCTTGAATTTGTATTAAAACTTTTTTGAGTGCATTTCTGTGGGCTCTCTGGCATTTTTAATAGCTTTTCATGTGAAATTGAAATTGTTTCCAGCATACACACACACACACACACAAACATTTACACAGAGATATAGAGAGACAAGGATAAGTGTAATTGGGGCGTTACTTAATTGGCTTGTCTAGATTCGCCCGCGAGCCAAACGATATTTACGGCGAATATGCCAAACTGTCTGCACGGAAAAACAAACAAAGAAGAAGAAGCAGAAGTAAAGAAGTAGGAGACAAACTTGAGCCCTTAGCATGTGCCATAGGCTTAATGTGTTTGTTCATACGCAGCTGCTTTTTGCGTTTAAGTATTTTCAAGATAAATAAAAGTTTAATATACTTTTTTTTTTTCTGGTAAATGAGGAATTAGTCATGGAATGGAGGTAAATATAAGCCACACTGTTAGTATTTCAATAATATTCTATCGAAAGCCCTTACTAGGAAAATATCTAATTCCATAATAGTTAGTTATTAATAAATATAGCGTTTGGTTTGGGTAGTCGAGCAGCTGTTCCTTTTTTAAACTATAGCTATACATGTACATACATACATATCTATGTATATGTATCTGAATATATGTGTATATATATATTTACTTCATGACAAGCTAGCGGAAATGCATAAAAAAGCAATTATCAGCTTATTTTTTTGTGCATTACTCATGAAAATTAAAAATGAGCTGACTTGAACAAAGCAGAAATAAAATACGAAAAATTAAACAGATTTGACGAATTTCCTTAAAATGCTCAAGTTACAATTTTTTTGTTTTTTATATACAGTACGTTAATATATGAAAAAAAAAAAATAAATAAATAAAAGGAAATGAAATTTTCTAAAATATTTTGCAATCGACTCTACGATCACACTATTATCGTGATACGCAGCGCATAAACATGTAAAGATTGGCATTCTCTATTCCTCCCCACCCCATGCTCGCCACTCTGCTGCTATTGGTTTATGCTCAGCTGCTGCTGCTTCTGCTGCCGCCGCTCTGCTCTGGCTATTATTGTTTCTTTTTCTCTTTCTCTTCCACTCATCCCTATTTCTATTGTATTAGTATTTGTTATACGATTTACGTGCAGATTTCGTAGAAATTTGATTTGATGTATGCGAATGGCAATGTATTGTGTTGTTGTTTTTTCTTTTTCTTCTCTTTCTTCATTTTGCGCTCATTGTTAATTGTTCGCGTGAATTTGTTCAATTGAAACGCAATGCCAAAAGTGAAATGTGGGCAAAACACTCAATTTTTGTTAAAGTGGAATTCATTTTGGTTGTTTGTTTGTTTATTTGGATGTTTTTGTTACTTTGCTCTTAATTGTATTTCATAGTAAATCATTGAAGCTATGTATGTATATGCATATAAAGCTATTAATACTCAAAGATTGTTATTGAATTTTTTTTCAGTTTTGTTTGGCTTTTATTATGTTTATTATTATTATTTCTTATTGTTGCTGAGAAACCGGTTCATATTTGGTTGGCTTCAAGTTTTTGAACTTGTTTGTTTTGAGTTTCATCTGGGTCGCTTTCGTAAGTAGATGATGACGACCTAATCTATATTTGCCCAGTTACCAATTACCAGTTGGACTTGGTCCGCACCCCCAATGACCCCCAGCCAAGCAGAGCCAGTTCCAAAGTTCCAAAGTTCCAGTTCCAGTTCCAGTTCCAGTGGACTTATCTAAGCCACTTGCTCATGCCCAACTTGTGTTGCTTTTCATGCATGCCTCGCGCTCTCTCTCTCTCTCTCTCTCTCTCTTGCTGTGACTGTGCACATATTTGCCTTCCATTTCCATGGAAAACGAAGCGCTTTTGATTGTTCTTGGAATTGTTTCCCAACCTCTTCCTCCTCCTCCTCTTTTTCCACCTCTTTGTGTCTTGTGCACGCTTCTGATAAGCGCTGTGTGCACACGTATTATTCGCTTGAATACTATCAGACCCGTTAAACACTCTGATTTTCGTGTGAATTGTGATAAGTAACACTGAAAGCACGCGTAACTAGCGCTAAACTCTCTCTGCCTGCTCGCACTCGCAGAGTTGAAAAGTTGAGCTAAGAGTGTTTATTTGCATTTAAGTACATTTATCGATAACTTGATTATTGATTTATTGCTTTATTACAGATATTTATGTATACAAACATATGTATCTGTTTTACAATGCAGAATTAATTCTGTTCTATGTTTGTTTTCTTGATTTCTTTTTGCCCTCGTGTGTTTTCGTTGAGTAACTGTTACGCGCAGTTACAGCAGTTACTCAGTCACGTGCTGTGCGCATCTCTATGTATGTGGTTGGCAAGCTCTATGGGAGGTTAGGCGACACACATTTGTTGACATGCTTTGATTATATTTACAGTTGCCGGGAGTGAGTGAGTATGAGTACGAGTATAAATGCTTGTGTGTGTGTGTCAAGTACTATTATTTACGGTTTCGTTCATATATTTTTTATTTAGCCTATCGGCATCCGGTTGAAGGTAATCGTAATCGCTAAATTTATAAATTTAATCGTAGCTATTATATACTATTATGTATGTATGTATATATATTTAGTAGTATATGGTCTCTGTTGACTGAATAAAGAGCGCCGACGGTTCTGCTGAATTGTTCAGTTGACATTTCTGAACGGTACGAGTCGGTAAATGCTATAAGGTATTATATGCATTGCCTTATTTGGTAACTTCCAAGTGTTTCTTGATAATAGTTGTGAAACCTACCTCAATACGGGGCGCAAGTATGTGTGTTGGCTCTCGTAGAACATATATCATATGGTTTGAAGTGTGCTCTATGAGTCGTAGTATAACTATTGAAATTTATGAATGAAATGTAGAACATAGTCTTAAAGAGTTTAATCAAATTAAGTTATTATTGTGGTGCATAGAAAGTTGAATATCTAATATATCAATTACTAGTTACTCCATATTATATAAATTATATATATAAGGTATCTCATAGTAATTCTACTACCGATGATAATTTTGTTTCGTTTTGTTTTGATATTTAATCTGCAACTGTAATTCATGATTAGTTTTCTTATTTTGTAAATAATCAAATGAAATTCATTCTAATGCATATATTTATACGTTGATTTCATTCACCTTTACAAAAGTTTCTTTTCTTTCCCCCTAAGCTATATTATCTGAATTTATGTGCATTCTTTGTATTCGTATCTTATGTAAAGCCCCGTCTAATGCCCGTTGAGGCTTAGAACTCGCCGTGAACAAAGGCAGACTTGGCTATATGCTTCCCATTTACCGTTAGAGCTACATAATTCGAATCTTGGGCATTAGCATAACAAAATATGTACACAAATGATACAAATGTATCCAAATGTGCCTGTGTATTCGTATCTGTATCTGTATCTAAACATGAATAGGCCGAACCCATCTTTCGTGGTAACCTTGACAATGGCGCATTCAACGCACAGCCCGTAGCTGGACTAGAGTAATATCGTTGGCAAATTAAGTTGAAATATTCTTAGTGCTTGCGTTTAATCAGAAACACTCACACACACACACACACACGTAGTACCTACACAAAAGTACACACACCTACATAAGTAAGCCCACATACGCACACACGCAGCAATATAGGGGCTGCGTACCTTTAAGCAACTTCATGACTTCACCAACCATGTGAGTACCGTGTGCATAAATATTTTCCAAGAATACACATACACATATATATACATATGTGTGTGTGTGTATTGTATTGTATGTGGATTTATCATGAGAGCCTTTCAGCGCCGCAGCGAATTTCTACGAATTTTGCCACTTTTCACATTCATGTTAATATTATTATTGTGCTACCTCCTCCTCCTCCTCCTCCTCCTCTTCCTCCTCTTGTGCTTCTGCTGCTACTTATGTATGTATTATTGCGTACGCATTAACGTGTATGCTTACTTTATTAAGTACATAAATATAGTATATTTACCAAGAAAATTTATCCGAGTTGAAAGCTTCACTGATAATGCGAACGCCCAAAATATCTGCGATAAGAACTGGAAATACCAACAAGTATAAATATGTACAATGTCCTCTAATAGAGATTATTACCTAAAATTAAAAGTAATTAAAAATAGCAAAGTAAGCAAGTGTTAGCACTATATTTAAAAACGAATTATTTTCGTTTCATGAGGCACCCTAATGTTGTGCCTGTACGGCGCACTGACTGCCCTTGGTGCAGCCATGCCAGCTAACTGTTAACGGTAAATGTCAAAAATCATCTGTGTGTGTGTGTGTGAGTAGACTCATATCCAAAAGTACTCAAAGTTATAAACAATGGCATCTTATGAGAATTTAATTTGATTATTTTTTAGCTATTTGTATTGTTTACCTACGTCAATGAGATTTCTCTAGGTATTTCCAAGGCAATGGCCAAGTCCCAAGCATATCAGTCACGAACTGCATGATAAGCGTATGAAGGGATATATGAAGCAGGAATATGTGTGTGTGTGTGTTAGTGGGTGTATGTGGATGTGCGTGTGTGAGCGAGATAGCGACCCGTACATAAATAAAAAAAATCAAACTCGTGGGTGAGAGCAGTTGAATTCAGTGGAATTGCTAATTAAATTGGCATATGAAAAAGCCGAATTGCCATGAGAATTGTTTATGTTCATACTACACAATTTCGAGTGAAGCGCGCAATGAATGGAGGAGAGAAGCAAATACCTTTTAATATGCATACATAGATATGTATGCACATGTACATGTACATGTGCATGTATATGTGTTAGTTATGGCATGAGTGAGCGGTTGGTCGGGCGAGTGAGTGGGCAAAATGAAAACGTAATAAATAAATCTCATTTCAATTTTCTTGCGAAAAAATATCAAAATGAAATACACTTTCTCAGGCCGCATTGTACAGTGGCAGCGGCCGCTCCCCGCTCTCTGTGTCTTCCCTTTTCGGCTCGTTCGTTGCGCTCCTTTGGCAGTTTGCGCTTTGTTGCCGCGCGCTCTGCTTTGCATGTGATTTTGTTTTCAAGCGAAGTTCATTTGCGAATTCCAAGTAACTGCAAAACAAAAAACAAAAAGCAAGAAGAAGCAGTAGCAGTCAGTGGCAGCAGCCAACGGAGTCGACGAAGCGACAGCAACAAAAAGTAATTGAATTCGCTTTAAAAATCCTACGCCCGTCTGTCTGTTCCATTTGTCTTTGTTGTCTACCTATATAGCCCTATCCTGCTTGCAAGCCTCGTCGCGCCTCTGCTCGCTTGACTCTAACTTCGCCTCTTCTGCCAGGTTTTTGCTGTTGTTGTTGCAGTTGAGTTTTTTGCTCAGGCTTTAGTTTTGCACTTGCCCGCCCGCCTGCTACTCAGCTATAGCTACAATAACAACTTGCCTAGAGCTCCATTGTTGCTCTTCCCTTCTCGCTCTCTCCTCTGCTCTACTGTTCACTCGCACTGACCGCAATACATTTTGTTGTGACAATTTCAGCGTAAAAACATGACAATGGGCGGAGGCAGCAGCAATTTCGCTTTTTTTTTTTTTCTTGTATATTGAAAGAGTGCAAGAGGGACGCAACGAAGTTATGTAAAGTCAAGCGGGTGGCGAATTGCTGTGAATTCGCTTCCCACAGATACGCGCACATACATAGTTGAATGTTTGCAAAACTGTGACTTAACATTTGGCAAAGTTTTATTTTTTTCAATACTGAATTGGAAAAGTTTTCACGAGTCTCTTGCGGCTCTCGTCATCCCTTGAAAGTTTACTTGCTTTGAACTTTTTACTAAATACAAAGTCAAATAGTAAGTATTTACGCTTGACTGGCTGCCTGGCTGCCTGGCTTTAGAATTGGCAGAAAACAAAAATAAAAATTGCGAACAATTGTTTTGAAACTAATTTCAACTCGCATTATAGATAAGCGCACCACTATTCAAGCAGGTGCTTAGTAAAGTACAATACAGGTAAAATGCCTCACTACCTTGTATACATATGTATGCATACGCGCCCCCCCTTTACTTATACATTTAAAGTTGAGTTTACTGTGAAACGTTTATCAACGTTATTTTTACCACGAACAAGTTATGTATTAGATCATTATCTGTATTTGGATTTCTGATGAAATTTCGCATTGTCTGCAGCACTCTCCAGCTCATGACAACGAAAAAAAAAATGAAGAAGGAAGGTACGAAATCGCGGGCCCTCGAACCGCCAAGCAGGCTGCAGCACATTCGCTCCTGTGACTCATGCTCCAATGGCTAAACTACCTACCTACCTACTAACACACACACACACACTCACACGCATGCATACATCTATGTGTGTATGTATGTGTGTGTGTGTGTTTAGCGCGCTGTGCGGTTTTATCTGGTGTGCTTTAAGTTTTGTGAGTTTCCATTGAAAGTTGTTCGTCATGTCATGCGGGTTCGCCGGATTTCATCATTATCGTAAATAATACAAATGCATACATATGTATATGCACATACATGCATACTACGTATAATATAAATTACTATAATTCGTTTTGTTCTGGGATTTTGTGCTTAAATTAATTAGTGAAGCAAAATGAATTGTGTCATAATGAATTGATTCATTCCTTTGTTCGTTCATTCATTCATTCGCATTGAGTAAGGTCGAAATACAGCACGTGTTGCTGCTGCTGCTATTGCCGTCAGTTACCCATAGATGGCGCTACACATCAATAAACTCAGCTAACTGTACAATATATAAAGAGAGAAGCCAATTAAAATATAGAAATTCTAACTAAAAATTAATCAAACGTTGCCATATCGAGTTTTTTTTTTTTTTTTGCTTTTTGTCTGTCTATAGCATTTCCGGGAAGTACGAAATGTGCCTCAAAATGGTTTTCCAGCCAACTTTAGCTTTGCTATTAAATGCCTCCCTCTACCTTTGGCACTCCCTTTTCGCATTGTTAATTGTTTAACGAGCGAAATTTGAAAGCGTTTCCAATCGACGTTTCGAAATTTCCCAGAAATTGTTGGTGTTTCAAGTACATACAGATAGATACATACATATATAGCCATAACTGCGCAGCAATTGGTTAAGTTCCACTCACTGATTGCCAATTAGCGCTGAGGAAATTATATTTGTATTTCTGCTGAAAAGCCAATTAGAGAGATGTTCGAATTAGTGAACTGTGATTTATGATTCTGCAGAATAATGATTACATTAATAATAAAGAATATGTGGACGAAAGTATATTAAATGATACTTAATGAATCTTGTATAAGTTGTAAGATAACTTCATGAAATACTAAATATATTATGAATACATGCCAGAACTTACATAGTATAATAAATTTGGGATAATTATAGAAAGTCGCCTGATCGGTGATCTAATGTTTCAATGGAATACCCAAGAATGACAAAGCTTTTTTTTGCCAACATTTCCAGCTGTTCTTTTCACGTTTTTTTTTTTGTCGTTAGAGTACATTGGCCTAGAAAGTGACTCATTAGAGCGAAGTCTGTCACGGTTTGCCCTTGAATTGGATGACGCATTAGCTAACATATTTCAATTACTGCGATAAGGATTCCGTGTCACACTTGGAATCATGGACACACACACACACACACACACACACACACGCAGACACGCCTATATAAAGTATAGTTTCGCTTCAGATACATTGCAAATCGTTTTTATACGAGTCGCGTTATCAATGGACGGCTTTCGTAAGCGTGATTCTGCTGAATGAACGAACGTTTACTGTGTAAACTTGAACGTGAGTCGTGGGTGCAGGGTTTTTTTTGTTCGATTCTTCTTTTACTTTATACACTGAAAATTTCAATGAATTGTGAAATTAGCAAAAATTTGATATATCAATGAAGTTGAGAGCAGACTTGAAGAGTAATTCAGTGGAGCGCTTTATTCAAAAGAACTAATGAAACTTACTGGAACAATAGTTTAATACAGTAGTACAGTTGCTCAGCTGAACTAGAAGTTCTAGTGAACAAGTGCATAACTTACTCAATCGTTCCATTTACACTGGTGAACAAGTAAATCCCAAACATTTCATATTCATCTAGAGAATCTCCCCACCTTCAGCTTTGCTCGTTTGCCTTGTCTAAATATAGCATCAATCATTACGTTATTTCGCGTTACGTTACACTCTCGCAGCGATGTTGTCGACAGGCGCGATGCGTGGGATTGGTATGCGCTCCATTGTTTATCTCAATGGGCCATTCCTTGAGCAATGCGTGAGTCAGTTCGTGTGGGGGAGAGACTCGGCAACGCACTTGACAACCAACTGCTATGTGTGTGAGTGTGAGTGTGTGTGGGGGTGTTTCTTCCATCTAACTCGACATGCATTTAATTGCTTGATGAATGCTCCAACTTCAACTTTAATTAAGTCAGCGAGTCTAGAAGAGAAGAGCTAAGAGTGTGACTAAGAGGGGGGCCTGTCGCCGGTCTTGTTGCTGTAGGTCAAGACATTTCACACTCGGTTAAGGGGCTGAGTTCGTGTGACACTCGATGAGTGCATTGCTGTGAGAAAATTATTTATGAAATTTAATTGTAAATAGAGTGGAATTTCTATTACTCAAGCAATTTATTCACTGAATGCAAATACTTGCAGTTAAATTTTATTTAGCAAGAAATTAAAAATAACCAACATCCGTTTCGCATTGAAATGCAGCTAGTGGAAACAATGAGTGCGATTTAGGTGGAAACGCCTTGAAACTGCGCCGAAAAATGAATCCCAGGAAATGGCAAATGACAACAAATTGCAAAGCAAATAAAAAGGGGGCGAATATGGCGAGTATAATATGGTCACCCAATTAACCTGAATGCACTTGCTAAGGAAGAGTTCAAGAAAATGTGTGGCATGCCATAAAATGTAAATTAAATAAAATATAATTTTAAAATTAATTAATCGAGTTTACATTAAAACTAATTTGGAATTCTCATTTTTATGCAATTTACAGTTGAACGTAGCCGGAATTGGAAGAGAGCAGAAGACAGCAGCGGCTTCCAATGGGTCTACAATTGAGCAAGCGAACAGCAGACGTCTTTGACAGCAGAAGCAGAAACAAAATTCATAGAAATTCCATTAGCGAAGCGAATTCGGAGCAGCACGAAGAAGAAGCTGGCGGCACGAATACCACAGCAGCAACAACGGCAGCGGCGGCACCAGCGGCAGCAGCAGCAGCCGAGGAGGCGTTAGCTGAGGTGCGACAAATTATAATTAAAATACAATTGGCCAAAATGGAGAATGGCAATCAGCAGCAGGAGCAGGGGCGAGTGGGAGAGGGAGAGCGCGAGCAATTGCCGTTAGCAGAGGGCACCGCGACGTCTGCTGCTGCGGACGACGCAGCCAATGCAAATGAGCTAATGGGCGCAGGTGCTAGTCGAACTGCGGGCAGTTCTTCAACGGAAGCGCCGAATAAAATAAACGAAAGACAAATCGTGAATAATAACAATTTAGCGGGAAGCGTTGCGTCGGTACCACCGACGTCAGCGTCAGTGTCAGCGTCAGCGTCGGCGCCAACATCGGTCAGAATGTTACAATTGCACGATGATGACGTCGTCGTCAACAACGTCGTCGGCGAAGACGGCGAATTGGAAGTGGCATTATCGTCGCTGCTACGTCGCAGCAGCGGCGAAGGCGTCGAGTACTGCGAGGTGCTCGAGCCGCAGCCAGTTAGCGAAATGTTGTCGACCGGACAACAACGTGCACAAGGTGAGCTCCAAAGCGAATTCATCCGCAAATATACAGTTATTTATTTTCGTATTTTTTTTTTCGCTCTCTCTATCGACAGCCGCGAGCAATAGCAGCAGCAGCAGTAGCAGCGGCAACAGCTGCTGTCGCAGTCGCAGCAGCAAAGCCTTGTCCGCGAATCCGGCTGCTGCAGCAGCCGCAGCCACATCGAAGCAGCGACGCTGCTGCAAGTGCAAATGCCGAGATGCGTTGCGTGGGATACGCGGCATACTGGAGTCCAGTACGAGCAGCGGTCAGGCCAGCAAGGATAAAAAGGAGGCAGCTGCAGCGACTAGGAGTAAGCCGCGTAGCAGTGCCGACAGACGTTCAACGCCGCCGACACTAAGCAGCAGCAGTGGCAGCGCAGCAGCAGCAGCGCAATTGCAGCGAATTCAGCGCAATTCGGTGGCCATTGCAGAGCCAAACCAATTGGCTATTTGGGCAGCGCCACCGAATGGTATTGGCGACGTCATCATACGCATCAGTTCGCAGCCGATGCCGCAGTTCGTCGTGGAGCCCGCTGCGGCCAGTCACAATAGCCGCAACACGCTGCCCATGGTCGCTGCCGTGGGTCACAATATTCGCTTGGTGACTGCGGACGGTGCAGCGCCTGCTGCTGGTGCAGCGGCTCTGCTGCCGCTCTCCATCGAACAGAGCTGCCCGCCAACGGTGAATGCGTACGGTGCCGGCGTAACGGTGCATTCGCAGATTGATTTCATGCATTGCCTGGTGCCGGATCTGGAGCGGATTATCAACAGCAGCTTCTACTGGGGCAAGATGGACCGCTACGAGGCGGAGCGCCTGCTCGAAGGCAAGCCGGAGGGCACGTTCCTGTTGCGCGACTCTGCTCAGGAGGAGTTCCTATTCTCCGTTACATTCCGCAAATACGGACGATCGCTGCATGCGCGCATCGAGCAAAGTGGCCACAAATTTAGGTGAGTTCATACAAAACATATATACATACATATGTATGTAAACATAAACTCATGTGTACATACAGACATACATACATAAATGTAGCTAGCACTGTCATAGCTGTTAGATAGTTCCAGTTCCATGCTGTGAATTAAGCTATCGGATGTTATCGATAATCCAAAATGAATCATTAAATAAATTCATTTGTCAACGAATTCCAATTAGTTACAAACAGATGGCAACAGATAGCCTAAGGCATCATTCAGTGAAGGTTCCAATGAACTAGCTCCAACGTCATTTAATGCGCAGCACTAAAAGTATTTATTCATGCTGAATTAATTGCTACACAAAGTGATTCAAGCTAAATAGCTTTTCAAGCTAAAAGCGCATAAAACCTCAAATGGCAATTCCAGCTAAATTTCTGAAGCACAGCAGCATTAATTTAAATTAAATTCATGCACAGCATTTGAAACTAACTCTTGAATTTCTGTTGCCCTTGCAGCTTCGATTGCCATGATCCTTGCGTGTTTGCTGATCTAACGGTAACCGGCCTGCTGGAGCACTACAAAGATCCGTCGTGCGTCATGTTCTTTGAGCCCTGCCTAACCATGCCGTTGCATCGCCGTCAAACGTTCTCGCTGCAGGAGCTGGCGCGTGCCACCATCGTCTCGAATACCACCTATGATGGCATCAATCAGTTGGAGCTGCCGGGTCGGCTGAAGAGCTATCTGAAGGAGTACCACTACAAGCAAAAGCTGCGCGTCAAGCCATGCGACGCTCACACGCCGGCGCCGTACTATGCCAACATATAGTCCACGGCAGCGCTGGCGGTGGCGCCACCTGTTGTCGAGTTGCCGCCGGCGGGCTTCTCCTACTATGAGGACGCGGACAGCAGTGGCAGCGGCAGTGACCGCGACGACGACGAGGCGGTCAACATACGTGTCTCCTATGTGCAGCATGCCGAGGTGCTAGCGCAGCTACGACAGCCGCAGCAGCAGCAACAGCAACAGCAGCGGCAGTTGCTGCGTTTGCCGAATCGCATGTTCCATGCGCTCGCTCGGCTCTCGGCCAATCTGAACTGTTATCAGCCCAGCCACCGCGGCGCCTGATGTACACTGAGCGAAAAGAGAGGAAGCAAAGCCAAACACAAACAATTCGAGACAATCCCAGTGCATCGTCAAATCCAAAAGCAAAGAAAACAAAAAACTAAAATATGAAAAATCAAAATAAGATATAATTAGTTAATGCAAATAGCCTTTGTAAACTAAACATAAGTATTAACTAAACAAACTGAATGATCCTCTCCTATATATACATATATGTAAATTAGGCATGTCTGGTATTATATATATCTATCTATATATCGTGCCTGATCGACAACTCGCTGCGCATTTGTTACCCCTCAAATAAGAAGTATTTTAGTAATGCGAATGCATTTGTTAAAGTATTTTATATGATTTTTGTATATTTTGAATATTTTTCTGTATATATATGTATGTATTTTATGATTATATATAGCCCCTCCCTTTGCCCCTTCCCTTAGGCGTATCTAGATATTACAACTCTCATTAGCCAAATTGCAAACAAAAAACAAAACAAATATTTAATTTATGTATGTACATCAAAAAATAGTATTTTATTTATTTATTCTAATTGTAAATTGTGGCTACGCTTCAACTATATAAATATTCTAAATTTTCTCCCTCCCCCCATTGTAAATAAATAAATATACAGTTATATATATAAACAAATAAATAAGCATTAGTTGATATTAAAATACTCCTACTAGGTGGTTGCTGTTAATCGTAAACAAAAATTATAAATATATCTATAAATATTATATATTGTATATGTGTAAATTATGCAGTTGTTTCATAACTTGTACAAATAGTTACATATCGCAATGTTATACATGATGTGTATGAGAACAAATAAAAAACAAACAACTATTTGCAACAAGTAAAATCGGTGTTTTACTTGTTAAAAAAGATCAAATGTTAAAGATTTCATTCATGAGAAGTGATTTTATATAGATGTTATATTTATTTACAAATTGTTCCTTTTTGATTTACATTTTAAACGCGCGCCCATTCTATTACGCTTTTCGTTGTTAACCAACACTTCAACAGCCCAGCACGCCTGCCAATCAATCGATTGTCGTTGCTATTCGCAGAGAATGTTAGCGTTAGTTACGCCCACATTGTATCTTATTATGACAAAGATAATGTACTTGTAAATATTTCGACACGGGTAAATACAAATTAATATACATTTAATATTCCAGTAGAAAGTTATACATTCAAATATTTGCCGCGCCAAGCCCATTCAATTAGCCAACAGTCCAACTGCTGAGCACTGGCGCCAATCGACCTGCCGCCACAATTATTTGCTATTCACACAGAATGTAAACCTTATTTACGGTCACATTCCACTCTTAGCATCTTGTTTTGTTTTCATAAATTTAGTTTTTAACATTTTTACACGCACAAATAACAAAGAGGCCATACGATGCTGACATTAACACGCTGCGCCCTGTTGGTGCTGACGCTGAACGTGTGCGGTAAGCTGTTGCGTATAGCTAATTAAGCTATATTGACAAAGTCAAATGTTGGGTGTGGTCTGCCAGCAGTTAACTAATTGAAACTTGCTTTTGTGCATTACTCACTTGATCAGGGAGCTGGGCCATACGCTGCTACCAGTGTTCGTCGGATCAAGATCGTAAAGGACACGACAGCTGCGGCGCCTACAAAGCCTTCAATCGCACCGAGCACATTTCCATTGAGTGCAACAGCGACGAGTCCCACATGCCAGGCTCCTTCTGCATGAAGGTGATCCAGCAGGGACCACGAGGATTCATCTGTGAGTAGTTGCACTGTAATTGCTGATCCAATTCGTTAAGGCTTCTTTCTGTTTCCACTAGGGGATGGTCGCTGGCGCCAGGTGATACGCCGCTGTGCCTCTGTTTCGGACACAGGTGTCACGGGCGTCTGCAATTGGGGCGTCTATGAGAACGGCGTCTACTGGGAGGAGTGCTATTGCTCCAGCGATAGCTGCAACGGTGCCAGCCTCGTCACCATGCACAAGTCTCTGCAGCTGCTGCTGGGCTTCGCCCTCATGGCAGGCGCTGCAGCATTCATGCGCAGCTAGAGAGCTCGTCCAGCTGCCCTCAATGAAGTGCCTTCTTCTTCAGCTACTTGGAAGCTCCTATCAAATTTAGTCTAAGCAAATTTTATACACACTCTGCTACACATTCCGTCCACATTTTGTATTTAACTCTAAGCCACAACAGTTGTACACCGAATCTCGAGAAATGAAGAGAACAATCTCACGTTTGACAAAGCGAATCGTATATTAAGTTAATGTTTATATTTATATGCATCTATTAGATTCAGTGTGCCGAAACGAAATGTGTTTACAGTTATCTAGTAGTTCATGTAGCTTGTGCTTCTTCGGTGTTCTGCTGAGCGGCCTTGAGAATCTTGAGCCCGTTATCTGCCCAGCCGCTGCTCTCGTCCTTGACTACTGCTGAGTAGACGATAGTGGAGCCATCATCGAAGTGCTTCATGGCCAGGTAGGAGCGTCCTGCCTCTAGCCAAACATGCATCTCCTCCGGCTGCTGGTTGCTCATATCCGACTTGCACTGAGTGTTGTACTAGAATAAGAGAGGACATAAGTAAGTCACTCTCTCTCTCTCTCTCTGTCTCTACTCACCCATTTCTCGTATAGCCTCAGGGGCTGATGGACCTGGGTCCAGCGCAGCACCTGCAAATAGAAAGCGAGAAACTTGCGCACATTATGTTTTGTGTTGACCGAATTTGTTTTATTGAATTTAGCCAGATCGCCAAGGGTCTGGAAGCAAATCTCGCGATCCTTGGGCCTCCCCAAGGCTTCGCCAATACAGTTAGCCACACGCAGCAGACAATCGAAGTTCTCGTCAAGTATTTGAGCCTCTGCAACCTCAGACCTGCGTACCATCTTGCCTCTCTTGTTGCGCCGACAACATACAAATTTCGATTTCCAGGTGAAAAATGTGATTTGAAAAACAAATCACACGCTGTGACTGAACCTGAATGAGAGAGTTCCAAATAAAGCAAGCTCGTGACAAAAGCAAGTGACGTAGAGTTTAATTTGACTAGATTTGATGACATCTCTTACACTAATCCATACGATATGCCTGTCTTCTGAATATACAGACTCGGCCTCATATGCGAGGGAACCCATTTTAGATGGGTGAGTTAAAATATTTATATTTTATTTAATTACTTTTTTTTGTTTTAATTTTTTAATTTTTATAATTTTTTCAATTTCATTTTTAAATATTCAAATAATTTGTTTTTTTTTTTAAATAAATTTTTATATATTTTGCAGTTGCAAATAAAAACACATTTATTTTTATCAACATTTATTTATGCAATTTTTATTTCTTTTTTGATTTTGTTCTTTTAATATGTTTATTTTTTATTAAACTTTAACTTAACTGTTAATTAATGGTATAATTTGTTGTAATTTCTTTATATACGTAATGCCCAACTATTTCTGAAAAATTGCGCGACTGTTAACAGTTTTAATTTTAATTTGTATATATATATATTTTTTTTTTATTGTTAAAAATTGTATGCTTAAAGTCAGTTTTTTGTTTTAGTTATTTTTTTAAATTATTTTTTTTTTTATTTGATGCCTTTTTTTTATCAATTAGACTAAAATCGACTCATTTGCTAACCTTAAGTTTCATATATCGGATATACATATACTAGCTTGACGATGAGTTAAGTAAATTAATTTTGACTAGATTATATAATACTTAAAGTCGAATCGAATTGCAACAAAGTTTTTCGTGTGAGTGTGCGAAACTAAGGAATTTTCATATTTTTCGTTTTCTTTTTGCTTGTCTAAGGTGCATGAGAGATAGAGTGTGAGTGAGAGAGAAATAAGGACAAGATCAGGCTAGGCCCTAGGGCATAGCTCTATGAGCTCTACCATCTGACATTCTACAATTTAACAGACCACCAACTAACCCCTGCCCACCCCTTCCCCTCCTCTCGGCCAGTGAGTCCATCGAGTTCCTTGACAATCCGAACGAAGTGAAAAAAATTTGCTCAATTTGAATTATTTGTTCGTGACTTTTGTATTTTTGTTTGATGAATGATCGAAAAGACGTTTGAAAACCCAGAATAAATGGACGTATGTGTAAGAAGCCAAAACAGAAAGCCAATCAAATTAGGAAATTCAGAAATCGAATCTAAGGCAAAAGTCGTTTCGTTTTTGGGCGTGGCATATGATAATATACTTATTATAAGATAATCGAAAGCAGTCGATCAAAAATTGAATACTAAATAAAAAAGAAAAAACCAAATATATATGATTAAAAATAAAATAAAATAATAAAATTAAATAAATAAAAATATAAAATATAAATTTAAAATAAAAATTAATTAATGTTTAATATTATTTGTATAATTTTAATAGCTTTTACATTATTATAATATTCTATAATATATTACTTAAATTTAAAATAAAATTTAAATGTTACAATTATCAGTTTAATTAAATATTATTTAGAGAACTGTTTATATTATTTAAAAAAATTAATTTAACTAATAAAAAGTTATTAAACTACTTAAAAAATTGTCTACAACTAAAAACATTTTTTTAATTACAAAAAATATATATTTCAAAAAGAAGAAAAACATTTGCAAGTAATTTTTTTTGTGATTATATTTAAAAAAAATTTAATTTAATTTTTAAAAGTTCTAAATATTAAATTCTAAACAAAAATATAACTAAAAATATTTAAAAAATAAATTTATAATCAATTTAAATTTATTTATAAATTATTAATTATAAAAACTTGCGCAATTGGCGCATCGTTGGGTTTCACTTTGCTTTCACTTTTCCACTCTAGTTATTATTTTTTTTTCGTGCCACGCCCAAAAGAACGGCTGACGCCTACGCCCAGTTGAGGGACAGAGCTAGAGACACATACACACACAAACATTATTTAAGACTAGTTTTGAAACATTAAGCGTTTACGGTTGTTGTTGTTGTTGTTGCTGTTGTTGTAAATGAAATCACAAATTGAAGCAGAAAGCAGAAGTCGCCCAGCCAAGTGGATTCCAATTGGAATGCCAATTGGCTGCCAATTCAAACGACAATGGGCGTACGAGCATCCAGAGTTTTGCTATCCGTCAGCGTGGAGGACAATGAGCAGGAGGTGTTGTTATTGTTAATGCTGGTGGAGTCCTGTTGCTCCTCCAGCTCCTGCTCCTCTGCATTGTTGTTGTCGCCCGGCGGCGCATGCAGCTGCACTTGCTCCGTTATGGTCAACGGCTCACTGATCTCCGACTGTGGCGACTCGAGACATGGCGGCGGCGGCGTATGCATTGCATACAAACAGCTGCTCGACGTGGTCGATATGGTTGAGCTGCTGTCCACACTGGGCAGCTCCAGTTCCGGCTGCTCTGGCGCCGACTGGAGCTGCGTCACCAGCGTCTCCTCCTCGCTGCTGGTCAGCTCGTTGAGCTCGGCGACAGTGCGATGTATGCGTATATGCTGCACTGCATCATCATCATCGTCAGCCTCCTCGCCAGCTATGCCGAATTTGCTGTTCAGCTCGTAGTACAGCTGCAAACTGTCCTCCACAATGGGCGCAAAGACGCGACGGAATTGACGCAACAAATCCGAATCGTTGCCCAGCTCCAGATCCAGTTCCTGCTGCTGCTGCTGCTGCTGCTGCTGCTCCTGCTCGTCTGCTTGTTGGTAGAAACTAAAATCAATTGTATTATCCACGACCTCTCTGCCATGCTTATCAACAACATTTATTGAGCAATCTTTAACACTTCGTTGACCGCGTCAGACTTTGCCCTTCGGCGATTTGCATTTCAAGGGCGTCGCATTGCCGGTCAAGCTGCAAAGCAAAGTGAGGGGAATTGTAAAGATTCAAATATATCATATATTGATTGATTGATTGATTGATCAATGGAAAGCCACAGGGCTTGCCTGAAAGCCTCTCTTTTATCCATATGCATATCTCTAACCCGACTTTATTCCCTCTTAAATGACCTACCCATCATCCTTGCCAGTTTGTGTCTGCGCCGTGGAAACCGTGCTCTTACTGTAGGGCGCCTGGAATGAGGTTGACGTGATGGTAAAGTAGCCACCAGGCTTTGGTTTCAGATGTCGATTGTTCATCTGCATGTGCACAGTCTTCATGAACTCGATTTGATGGGCCAACTTCTGGATTTGTTCCTGCACACAAGAGAGAAGCCCAAGTTAGAGAGAGAGAGAGAGTTTTAAATGATTTGACTTGTGGGACTTACCTTGAGTTCCTCGTTCTCCTGGTACAGATCGGGTGACTCTTCGGGCACCAGGCCCACTCCATTGAGTGAGAACGAAGCTGTGATGCTGCGCACCTTGGCCTTCTGATCCCATTTGTCGCCCTGACCCTTCAGCACACGCGCAATCTTCGGACCAAACACCAGAGCAATGGTCGTCGTGGTGGACAATTGGGTGCGCACAAAGCCCAACATGTATTTGTAATCGGGCCCAGCATTTGGAAAGAGCATTACACTGAGAGAAAAAGAGAGTGAGCGATATTAGAGATGATTTGGAGCAGCTTGACATATACAAAAACTCATGTATTAAGAGAGTTTATGGCTAACATTCACATTTAATATATATTTTCTCTCGTCGGCAATCAATCTAACCAAATAGACTTTATGTGACATTCAATCAAACTGTTAGCCACACAAGCAATCAGATCCGTCTTTACCTCATTTCATTGATTAGTCGCTTAGTCAATCAGCTCGTCAGTCAGCTAGACAATCACTCAGTTCGTCAATAGCCTAATTCGTCAATCATGAAATCCGTCAATCTCTCTATCTGTCGTTAAATTAGTCAGTCAATCATGTCATTTTGTTAATCAGTTATCATTTCGATTAGGATTAGTCGTCGATTAGTCTGTTAGATGTCAATCATCAGCCAGTCAATAAGTCAGTCGATCCGTCAGTTTTTCAATCTGTCGATTTGTCAGTCCGTTAAACGTCAGTCAAAGAGTCTCATTAGTTAGTCTACAGTTCCGCCAATCTATTACTCTGTCAATCATCATCACGAATAACTTAATTTGTCAGTCAGTTATTCATTCAATCAGTCAATCAGTCAGTTCATGAAATCAGTAAATCACTCATAAGTCAGTCCATCTGTCACTCTGTTAATCAGTTGATAAGAAAATTTAACAGTCACATCAGTTATTCGATCAAACAGACAATCAGTCAGTCAATCATACAGCAAATTACTCATGCAGTTAGTAAATTGATCAGTTCGTTAATCAGTCAATAAGTATATTTGTTAGTCAGTTAGTTAATCAGTCAGCCAGTCAGTCAGTCAGTCAATCAGTCCATCAGTTAGTATATCACTCATACAGTCAGTCAATCAGTCAATCAATAAATAACTAAATTTGTCAGTAAGGAATCCCTTACTCAGTTTGCATAAATGTTCTTAAGTGTTTTTTTAATTTTTGTTAACTCAACTTAACCTGACCTAAGCTAACCCAATTGGAGGCTCGGAAAAACAGAACTAGAAAACTTTATAGAAAGGAACTTGACCTACGACGACTGAGCCTTAAACTTAAATTACAACCGGGGCAACAAGTTGAGTGTTTTAGAAGAAGAAGAAGTAGAATCAGTAGAGGGCGAAGAGTTGAGCAACGGAACAACAAATTGCATTAATTATCAAAACACTTGAAAGGATTTCCATTTGGCAGGCAGAAGGCAAGAGTCGGACGAGAGCTTGGCAATGAAATCCGTGGAATGTCTGTGTAAACAACCGGATGGAGCGAGATGAGAGCCAGTCGGACAGACAGACAGAGAGGCAAAGAGAGACGGACAGAGAGACGGACAGATGGATAGCTGTGGAGGCTGACAGCATGTCCTTGCAGGGCGACAAAAAGGATTACAACGGAAATGCGCGAGCGCACAAAGCCAGAGAATTTAATTAAAATTGTGGGCGTGGCAGAGGAGGGGCAGATAGCAGATGCCAGAACATGCGTAGGAATTAGAAAAAAAAAATAATAAGATAAACACAGAGACACACATTGTGTGAGAAACTCTTCAAGAATAACAACAATTAATATATAGAAAAATTCCACAGGTGCGATAGGCGCTGGCAGGACTTACTGGAAAGCCACCATGGCTATATTCACAATGGCTATATTGTAGATGGCATAGGAGATCAGGCGAGCCTCGTTGTAGAGACTCTCTGCATTGCGAACGTTGTAGCAGACGCGTATGCCCCAGGCAAGGAAGAGGACCTCGCCAATGGCCAGACTGTGATCCCACCAGTTGTAGGAGCACTGCTTGAACTTCAGATGATTCTGATCGTAGATCTGTAAAGATGCGAGAGGAATTAGAGCTGCAGAACAAATTGAATTACAAGTAAAACTTTATTACTTACCACCTCGGCGTAGGGGGTTGCGGAAATTGTCCAGGTGCCCAAATAGATGAGCATTACGAGCAAGATGGGAACCATCCACTGCAGCAGCTGCTGATCATTGAGCTTTATCTTATGCGCCGACTTGACGCGATATGTCAAAGAGACACTGAGAGAGAGAGATGAGAGATATTGTTAGAAAGTATGGACAGAGAAAGAGGGAGAGGGAGAGCGTAGAGCTGACTTACCGCCAGGTCTTCATGAGCAGTGAGGTGTAGGTAATGCAGAAACCCATGTGACGCGTCCATTTAGTGGCAATGCACCAGGTGGTATCCAAATAGGGAAATATGGCAACCATCTAGAAAGATTTTAAAGATATTCAATTAAATATTTTTTTTTAAATATAGCAAAAACTTGAGAGTAAAGAGATTTACTTTAGATTTAAATTAAGATTTTTAGTTCCTATATATAGTGAGAGTGATCCAGACTGGTACGAGGGAGAGGGTAAAGGAGAGTTAGCCACTTTAAAGACCTTTTAGTTGACACATGATATGCCCGCAAGGCAATTGACGGTTGACTCAGAGTGTTAGGTATTGAGTGCGTAGGACACCTCAAAGGTTGGCCTTAACTTGAAGCGATACAAAGTTTCATAATTTAATTTTAAAGCAAAAATAAATTTATTTAGTTTATTATTTTAAAAATTTTGGTTTACATTGATTTTTAATTGAATAATTATATTTATTTTTCTACAAATATTATTTAGTAATTATTTTTGTTTGTTTAATTTAAGTGTCATTTAATTTTTAACTAAAATAGATAATTTTTTTTTTATTTTCTATTTTCTGTATTTATGAGAACACATAATGCTATTTTGATTATATATATATTTGTTTTATTTTATTTATTATTTTTTATACATTTTATAGAAATGGAATTTTAATTTAAATTAAATGTTTTTTATTTATTATAATTTAAAAAATGTATTTTTAATACATTTATCTTTTTTTATTATAAATTTAATTTATAGTTTGATCAGTTGAAAAAATATATTTTTAGCTAATTCTATAATATAGCTTTAGTCTAATAACATTAACTAATAATTAAATTAAATTTAATCCATATTTAAAATTTTTGAAGTAGTTGCGGCCAAAATGTTGTAATTTTTATTATTAAAAGAAGATTTCTGAAGCTAAGAGAAATCGAGCTAAATACAAATGCGATTTCAACTGAAAGAAGTAGAAAAATGTTTGAGCTAAGCAGAAATTGAAATTCAAGTCTTTGAAGATTTCTTCGATGAGACTCGTCGTTCGTCATCGTTCTTAATATTCTTGTTATCCTTTGATTTGCTTTTGTCATCGGCGCCTTTGGAATCTTCGCCGGCTGCTCGGGGTTTGGGCGTCATGCACTGATTGCAGTCCTCCATGCCCGGCGTATACTCTTCGATCTGGATGGTCGTCTCGAAGAAGTTGTAGCGTTTGTGTATCAATGTGGTTGCCTTCTCGAGTATAATCTGTGGATCGGCATTCTTGCTGATAGCCAAATGGGCGGAGAGCGCTATCTTATTGATGCTCAATGCCCAGATGCGTAGGTTGTGAACGTGCTCTACTCCTTCGATGCTGAGAAAGGTGCGCTGCACCTCGCCATAGTCCATATAGTCGGGCGTCGCCTCCATGAGCACCATCAGCACATCCCTCAAAATGCGAAAGGTAACGAGCAGCACAATCACCGAGAAGATGAACGTGCAAATGGAGTCAACAAATGCCCAGTTGGGCTTAAAGAATATTATTAGGGCGGCCAGGAAGACGCCAAAACTTTGGATCATATCGCCAATGACATGAATATAGGCAGCTCTCACATTGATGTTCTGATTGGTTCCGGTGCATTGGGCGGACACGGAAAGAGGCAGCAACTGATGCTTCTGCTCCTTGAGAGCAGGGCTCACAATATTCGTCTTGGAGGTGGCCGCATCGGCGGTTATCTCGGACGGCTTTGTGTGCAACCTTGGCTCCCTGTGAGAATGACCGTGGGAATGGCCATGCGAGTGTCCATGGCCATGGCCCAACTGAATGGCCATGATGATGTTGAAGAGAATGGCCAGTGCGGAGGTTATTAGCATGATCTTGGCATTCACATCATGCTTGCCCGAGATCAAGCGCTCTACGGCCATGTAGACAAGCACGCCCGTAATGACCCAGATGAAGTAGACCGAGAGCATTGCGCCAATCACCTCCGCACGATACCAGCCGAAGTTCATGCGCTGTGTGGAGGGACGAGCGCTCAGATAGAGGGCAAACAGAGATATGAGAAATCCCGCGAGATCCGTTAGGAGATGCGCTGCATCCGTGGCTATGGCCAGACTGCGAGAGAGTATGCCGCCAATGATCTCGCACACCATGAAGGTGAGGCAGAGGGCGCTGGCTATGATCAGCTTACGCTTGGCTATCTTGTCGACGCCCTCGTCGTGCCTTTCGTAGTGGCAATGATCCCGATAGGTCGTTGTTATATGCGAGTGCCGTCCGACAATGGTCAGAGTGCGCATCGATTCGGAATGCTTCACCTGACCGGGCTCTGCCGTCTCATCCTTCTCCTTTTCCTTTTCCAATTCCTTATCCTTGTCCTTGCTCTTGTTCAGTGACTTGTGATCTTTGTCTTTCAGCCGCTGTGGCGGGATTACGATCACCTCATTGGGCAATGGAAGCAATGAGGTTGGCTGTACTCTGTCTTGCTGCGGTGGATCTTTGGGATCTGTTGGAAAAAAGTAGCGTAATATGTTGATAGCCAGGGAATTGCTAGTGGAGGCAACATCCTCCTCGGCACTGGAATTATCGTCAACAGACGAAGTTCTTGGCTGTGCTGTAAAGCCGGAATTGCCAGAATGAGAGGCTTTATTGTAGGTTACAGGTGGCACCACATGGCGTAAGGTGGAGCTCGGCTCATTTTGGCCCAGAGGGGGCTTAGCGTCAGAGCTGATTGAAGTTTCTGCAGAGTTCTCTACTTTGACGACGGGATCAACAGCTAAAGCATTAACTGAACTGCAGTCAGCTGGTTTACCTCTATCATGTCTGGGCAGATTTGGCGCCTGCTCCACGCAGACTGGCTCTGAAGTAGTCGCATCTCGACTATTTTCAATCGGCGTTGGTCTACTTCGACCGTAAATCGGAAAATTTGTGATTAAATTAATAATCGGTTCTTCCAGTTGTCTAGTCGCAGAAGCGAGTGCCTTCACAGTTCTCGTTAAATTTGAGCTTGCACTGACTGTGTCAACCTCGGCAGGCATAGCCATTGATGGCTGCTCATTGGATTCGATTATTTGATTAGTTAAGGCTGAGTTGGATGCTGCTGTTGCTATATCGGGAACACTAGATAGTATCTGATTTTGGCCTGGTCCCACACTTTCAGTTATGTTCGCAGTTCCTTGTTCAGCTCTCATTGAGGAGGATTCAGACTCCTCAACTTGATCTGCTCTCATTGAGGGTTCAGTCTTCTCAACTTGATCAGCTCTCATTGAAGTTTCAGACTCTTCAACTTGATCTGCTCTCATTGAGGGTTCAGTCTTCTCAACTTGATCAGCTCTCATTGAGGGTTCAGTCTTCTCAACTTGATCAGTTCTCATTGAGGAGGTTTCAGACTCCTCAACTTGATCTGCTCTCATTGAGGTTTCAAACTCTTCATCTTGAGATAAATCTCTTTCAACTTGCGGTTCTTCAGAGTTAATTGGGCTGCTAGACACCCGTTCATCAGATTCTTCAGACTGCATTGTAGGTATTGTAGCTCTCATTTCTATCAGTGGCTCTTCATAAGAGTTGTCTGCTTGGACAAGCTTCCCTTCTTCTTCTTGCATATGCACATGTTCTGGCTTTGGTACTATTGAGCTAGTGCTCGGCAGTGGCGTAGATCCTGCATCTACTACTTCAGTGCTTAGCTTTGGAGCAGACCCTGCATCTATTATCCCAGTGCTGGGTGTTGGAGTAGAGCTCGCATTTATTATTCCAGTGCTTGGTATTGGAAAATACCCTGCATCTATTACTCCAGTGCTTGGTATTGGAGAATACCCTGCATCTATAATTTCAGTGCTTGATACTGTAGTTGTGCTTGGTATTGGAGTCGATTGATCATTTATTAGTCGAGTTCTCGGTACAGGCGTTTCGGTACTCGGCACTGGACTAGTCCCGGTATCTATATCTCCGGTGCTCGGTACTGGAGTAGTATCAGTATCTATTTCTCCGGTGCTCGGAGCTGGAGTAGTCCCGGTATCTATTTCTCCGGTGCTCGGTACTGGAGTAGGCTGTACTTCCCTCACCTCAGCCACAAGCCGATTGGGGGCAGTGATATTAATAGATTCAGCCGGTTTTTCCTGGGGCGTTAGTCTAGCTCTTTTAAATGATGCTAGATTGGAGAAAAAATTACTGGCTGCCTTGTGTGTGGAGGAGTGCTTCTCTTGGCTAGCTGCTTCTGTAGTCGATTTCTCAAGAGCTGCGGACTCTGCCTTAGCTCGGCCAAATTTAGGTAAATTTCTGAAGAACGTTGCCTTCTTGGCCTCTGGCAATGCCTTTGTTGTTGGTGGTTCTTCATCGCTCGGCTCCAAGTTGAGACTGTGTCGAAATGAGCCAGTCAGTATATTTATGGCGCCTGTGGAAGTTTTGCTTGGCTCCAATGCGGCATCTGGGCTGGCGGCGACGCGTGTCGGTTTGACTGGAGTTGGTATGGCGGCGATGGCTGCCTCTGCTTGATCTCTGATTTGAAAATATGACTTGGGTTTGGAGGCAGCTACAATGCGTTCCATTTTGCATTCTTCATCCGGCGTTGTGGGTTCCAATGGCTCGGGCTTAACGACAAACTGTAAATAGCTTGCCAACGTCAGCTGTTTACCAGCTTCGGATTTTCTCATAGAGTCCGACTTGGTCTCTTGTTTTTTGGCCACAGTCTCAGCTGGAGGTTTAGCTGACGCTACGGCCGTTTCCTCAGCTTCCTCTTTCAGTCGCTCATTCCAAGTTTCTGATTTCTTTGGCTTTACTTCTGGGGCACTCTTCTTGCTCGTACTAGCAGCCATGTGTTGCATGCCTCCGTCGGTGCTATCCGATTGAATGCCCACATCGGTCACTGTCTTTAGCCATTTCTTTTGTGTTTCGGGCGAGGCAGTCTTCTTGAGTTTCTCTAGTATATTGCCAATATAGCGGGGTTCCTGATTCCTGCTTGGCATTTGCCTTTGGCTTGGGTCAATATCGGGCACCTGAACCATTTCCCTTAAGGCAGCTTGCATGGCTTCCTCATCCCCCTCCTCATCCTCCTCCTTCTCCTCCGCATCGCTATCAGACTCGTTATCGTTATGGGATGAATCTTTGCCATCTTTGAGAGTTTGTTTCTTATCGCTCATGTTGCAGTAATGTTTTATTGTTGCTTTAGTTTTCTTTTTTCACACACATGTGAAACACAAACTCTGATTAGAAAATCAGTTACGTTTTTATTTAGTATAAAGCAGACGCTTGAAAGCTCCCCCAGCTGCCATAACAACGAGCAACAGCATCGCCACGCAACCTTTTAACCCATTTGTTGGGCTCGTGTTACTCCCCGGTTTTAGCCATTGTTCTCTTGTCTTTTATGTGTCCGACGGGAGCTCCATTGTCGTTTGGCTAATGTTGACAGCATCATTGTAAACAATACAAGAATATGTTCATTTGTATGTAGCTAATGCATGTGGTATACGCAGCGAGCCATGTGAGTCAGTTGCTGTCAAATGGCGTAGGAAATATTGGGGGAATTCAGCTATGTCATCGAAGTAAGTATATAGACATAGTTGATGAGTTTAACATATGTTAAGTAGTTGTAATTTAGCTGCTACTTAGCTACAGTTACTTAAAATTATGTTAAACATCCTGTAATGGCAGATTAGTTGTTACTTACATTTGTTCTTCATTCTAACAGCTAAGTTAGTTGTCGTTATGTTATGAACAATGTTAGCTAACATTCGTTAAGAGTTAAGCTGTAAACTAGTTATGTATACACATATTTAACTCTTATTGCCCCATAAGCAGCTCTGTAAACTATTTGTTAAATGTTAACATTTATGTTATGTGTATGTACATGAAGTTCCATATGTTCCTATTAGCTCTATACATATGAATGGAAGAGAACCTCTGCTTTAGCTATAAAATTCATTAACATGAAAGTCTGCATTCCTTTAGTTAATATTTAACAGCGCAACTTTAACATTAAAGCCACATCAGACTAACACTTTCAGAGCCTCTCGAACTACATAATTAATTGTGGCCAAAGTTTTCATTAACTCTGGCACAGTTACAAACGGCATAGCATAAGCTGCAATGCCGTCAACTGAAGCGAGTTCCTAAAAGCCGCATTTAAAAAGCCATAAACCGGAGTTTTATGTTGCCTCATCCACAGCCGCAGGTGCAGTAAGTGGTGAGTGCGGCTTTACAACATGTGGGTCAATTGTAAATGAGACCAAAATGAGACCCTTTGTCACATTAGCAGCCTGCCTTTGTCCTGCCATCCATTCGTAATGCTCTTTGTGTGTAGCTCGACTTTTAATGGGTTAAGTAGCCAGCAGAGTGTAACGCACTCTCTCACACTCTCTCTCACATACTCGCTCTTATTCACATGTTTCCAGGTACTCACCTCCAAATACATAATGGCGCAACCGATGAGCGTGATCATCAGAAATATGGGACTAGCCACCTTAAACACTTTGACCCGCCGATGCCGGAAAAGATAGCAGAGCAGCACAAAAGTTCCACAGGCACAGCCAATCGAAATTGTCAGCAGAGATATTCTGTAGGTTAAGTAATGTATAGGATTGACTAGAGTTAAAATCATTTGATAGAAGAGGCAAATTAAAATGAAACCTGAGAGATAAGAAAGGAACCAAAACAGATCTTAAACAAATCTTAAATTAAACTCTTGGCACACTTCCATCTCCTGCTCAGCTCAAATTCGCTCAACTAACCTGAAAGGCCAATGATAGTTGGCCAGGCATGGCTCGGGTCCGGTGCAGGTGTCACAGCCGGGGGCACATGGCAAACACTTGAATACGTCCGTGTAGTAATTGCTTATATTGTCCTGATGCTCCTGCCAGGCAATCTCCATGATGGTGCCGTTGAAGCCATCCGGATGCCGCAGCGAATAGTAGCCCCGCTTGCACAGGCACTGATATGAGCCGCGCGACCAGCTGCTGCTGCTGCTGCTGCTCATGCCCGGCAACAGCTTGCCTCCGCTTATTGTCGTCGACTCGGAGCTGGGCTGGCGATAGTCGCACTGCAATATGGTTGTTAATTAAGGCTTAGTTCAGTCAGTCAGTCAGTGAGTGAGTGTTCCCTATCCGTGCTTACCACCATGGAGGCGCGATGGCATTTGTGCGAGCTGTGAAATGCCTGCAAATCTCTGATGGACTCCGCATCGTAGCTGGTAGCAACTGTTGCTGCTGCTGTTGCCCGTCGCCCAGTCAACTGTCGCAGCAAGTGCGGCGGAGTGCTGCTGCTGCTGCTGCTGAAGCGATACGGCAATGCATCGCACTGATTGACACGCAGCGAGCTCACATCAATGTCCACGCTGATGAAGCCGCGCAGGCCGTGCCTCCCACTCGGTGGTATCGCAATGCTGTAGGAGACGAGCCAACGGCTCAGTGCGCACGAGAAGTACGGATAGGTCCACCAGCCCTTGTAGTAGTTGTTCGGCGGACTGGGCGCAAACTTTGGTGAACGCAATGTGGGCGTGCTGCTCTCATCGTCAAACCTGCAAAAAAGGAGCAGATGAACGTGGATGACTGCTGAATACCCTGTATTAACTAAGTGTTTTACAAAATATTAAGAATATGAAGTAAATAAATTGAAGAGAATCCTCCAGTAAAAATAAGAGGTATTCCCGCTCAAAATTGATCGATAACACTGTATCTTAAAGATACATGAATAATCTAATAGGTATCTAGTAGAGTTGATCAAGATGAGGAAACACTATCCCAGTTTGATTATACCCTTTGACTTCACTTAGAAACAAGATGTTTATAGTGTATAATTAGGGAAAAGCCATTCATTTGCTCCCATTGTACAGTCTCCACTTACCAGGGGTAACTGTGTGAAGGCTTTTTACCAATTTGCAGGCCCTCCTCCTCGTAGCGCTGCGTCTCGGCCAGCTTGTCGTGGTTGCCCTTCACCCACCAGACGTACGATTGGACCGCGCCGTTGGTTAGGTTCAAAGCTAAAATGCGTGCTCCGTTTATGTATTCATCAGTGAGCAGGCCCTTGGCCAGCGCATCCGAGAGTCCTGCAACAAAAAAAGGGAGATGCTGATATTTGTGTATGGAAATTTGTATGTACATAGATGTTGGCGAATTGTGTGCGCCAAGGGAATGTAGGTCAGCGCACAAGTGAAATGAAAAATAATTTAAAATCTGCTGCGCAAATGAGGAAATTAAATGTGAAAACATCGCTACAAAACGAGCAGCCAAAATTAAAAATATTCATACATATATATAAAAAACAGACAAACAGCAGACAAACTCAAACTCATTAATATTTCATAATGCTTATTGCAGCACATAAACCTTTGCTTTTTAATTGTTATCGTTTTGTTTCAATTTTTATTTTGATTTCATATCTCAGTTGAGTAATTTTCTGCTTATTCATTTAATTCGCTCTGGGTGCATTTACGTTGTTGTAATGGCGCCTGCAAATGCCACAAAGCGTAATTCGCTTTCGCTGCATTTGCGTTTCTCACTGATATTTGGTAATGCAGACAGCTGATACGCAGAGCACTTTCGCTGCATTTCTCTAATTCGCCGAGCATGAATGCATGAATTACACTTAATACTTTGGCTTGCGAAATTCGAAATGGCGAATTCAATGTGTCTGGTCAGAGCGAGAAATGTTGTAGGTGTCATTCCATCAAGTGTTGAATTTTGCTACGTAGTGGATCGCGAATAGTGTGCAGGCAAAAGAATGTTAAATCTGCTGCGGAAGTGAAGAAATTAAACAATTTAACGAGCAGACAAAAACAGATATGATCATTAACATTTTTCGTTATGAGCACAACTACATTGTACATATTTTATTCGTCTTGCATATCGGAATTTGATTTTGTTTTGATTCTGTTCTTCGCGTTGCCTCCAGTGGAATGAAGAGTTTTTTTTTTGCTTCGTGGAAGATCTCAAATGTTTGAAATATGTACATACATACATACATATGTACATATGTATATGTACACATACATATGTATGTATGTGAAAGAAAAATAATCTAAGCTGTGAAAGTGAAGAAATAAAACAACATAACGAATAAGTGAACAGCAGGCGTATTCATTAATAATTCACTTATTCACATTTTATTGTAATTTGCTTTTTGCTTTCGATTGAGCTATTAACTTTCCGCATATTTATTCTACGATAATTCTTAATGGCGTCGGCCGTTAATTCGCCTTGGCTTTGCGCTCTTCGCTCTGCTCTTCGCCGTGCGTTTACTGAGATGACATCTACTACTTTTGCTTAATAGCGAATTCAATTGGCAGCGGAAAAAAGTGAATAATTGTAACTGTCATTCCTTTCAGTGTTTTTTTTTTTTTGTTTTCCTTGCATTATATTGAATTGCAAATGATGCGAGCATTAACTGTAAATTATTTGAATTTATTGACACTTTTTCAATTACGGTAAGTTGCAATACAGTATTACTTTTAATGTTTAATCAGCATAAGTGTGTTAAGCTGCCCGTGACCATGAATATAAATTGAGCTTATTAAAAAAAGAAAAACTCATTAAATGTTAATGAATATTTTCATATTTTATATAATAAATGATTGTCATTGGGAGTAATCTTGAAATGATAATACCAGGAAATATATAAAAACAAGCTGAAAATATTTGTAAAGCACAATTACGAGCGCATCCCAATGCCAGGGTGACCGTTTGCAGTTGTTGAAAAATATGACTGTTCTGTTTAATTGTGCAAATTAAAACTTTTCCGTTACATTTCATTCCAGGCCAGCTGTCAGTGCGATGTTGACCTTGAAATAGTTTTATTATATGGAAAAAAGCCCCATTAACAGGCAAAGAAATTGCAAGTATGTTTTTTTTAGCATTGGTAGAAAAAATGGTCGCCCACAATGATTAATATGCGCGAAGCGCACACAGACCCGGGCACCCGTTTCCCAACCACTTGTGTGAAAAGGCAGAGATGGTGAGGGAAGGAGACAGAGTGATAGAGAGAGAGTGAAGGGGGGGAAGGTGAAAGCTGTCAAAAGTTAATATTTTTGCTCCCACACTTGCCTGGGCAGCCGCATTTCTGTTTGACTTGTTCCAAGGAACAAAGGCAACAAAAGCATGAAATGTTTACAAAGTAAACTTATTTAAATTCGATTAGCGCAACTTCCGTGCTACTTTTTCTGTGTGACGATTTCTAAAATGTGCTATTTACTAACGGGGTATCTAGGCTATAGTGACGGATATGCGATGTCTATATATGTAAGTGTATTCCAAATATATTAATTATATTAATGTAGTTCAAGGTGGGCTATAGATATATTTAATCTACTTGACATGGCAAAATATAATAAATATACAAATATCTATAAATAAACATGATATATAAAGAAAGAAAGTATAAATACTTGATGTTCATGAAATGTTATTATAGGCTATTAGATAACGTAAGGTAAGTTATAGTATACATATATGTATTATAGTAGACATATTATATACTGAATATACGAGATATACTGCTAGATAATCATTATGAATTGAGATTAAAAAATATTCATGAAGTAGTTACTTCTATGCTAAGCTCTCTTAATCTCAGTCTCAATCTAGTATTTTGAAGGGTCTTTAGTTGGCGACTCTTTAAGACGACGGATTATATTTTCCCTTTTTCTATGCGCTTATATAGCCAGACATATATATATTTTGATTAGTATGTATAATGTCTAGGCAGTGGCGCTTTAGAGTTGTTTTTGTTTACGCAAATAAAACGCAGGCGGCAGGCAACGTGTTGCCAGCAAATGTAGCAAGTTTTTGTGACGGGTGTTAAAGTGAAATGCATGAGAGAAAGGGAGAGGGGGCAGATGGGAAGAGAGGGAGAGAAAGTTGGACAGAGAAAGGGCTGCCTTATGCTGTCACAAAGTGTGGCAAGTTCAAATACAGGCAGGTTGGAAGTTCTGGCAGTTCAACCTTATGGCAAACAGCATTAGCCAACGCCTGTCAAGCAGCTTAGATGCTCACCTAACACACACACACACACACGCACACAGTTGTCGTCGCCATGTGTGTGTGTGTGTTGTGTGTGTGTGTGTGTGTGTGTTATAGCCATGTTTGTCATTCATCATCTCTGTGCGATTTCTTGCACTCGGCTCGCATCATCAATCTTGGAGAGCGACCCAACTTCACAATTTATGACCATTGAGCAGGGTAGCTGTATGAGTGTGTGTGTGTGTGAGTGTGTGCGTGTGTCTGTTGCAAGTGTTTTGTGTGTAGGTGTCAGAAATAAACAAGAGCTACTTGCAACAATTGTAAGCAATTTGTTTTTTGGCCTGCCAACAAAACTTTTCCTTTGGCTCTATGCAAAATTGCCAATTATTCAACCAGTCTCACTCTCTCTTTCTGTCTCTCTCGTTCTCTCACTCTCGCTGGCTCTGTGCCAGCAGGTGTGTGCGACAATGTGTGTGTGTGCATTGTTTTTTTCTTTATGGCTGCTGCGCTGCTCTGGTTGAGTAATTAAATTTGAGCACAGCTTCGCTTCGGCTTTAGTACAAAAAACCATTTAGCATCGACTCTGACATTCCTTGCACAGTGTGACAAATGCAGGAATTTATACTTGAATTGCAGTCATTTTCCTTTTATTGCCTTTTAGTGGCAATGTTGGAAATTCCAATTTGCAATTCATTGGAAATATAGTTTATAATTGTTTAATTGCATTTCTATTACAATTTGTGGTTTCATGTGTGCCAATATTTAGGACGCCCTGATCTGAGCCACTTGATTGCTGCAACAAGTGCTTAGACAATTAGTAGTGGGCTTTAGCAAACTTTGCAGCTAATAAAGGCAGCTTGAAACTAGCTATAACAATTACTTTGAGTGTCCAAGAAATTAAGAGCTCAGTTAGCTTCTCCATTCTCTTATTGATTGTAGAGTGTGAGAGAGAAATTAGTTTTATAATACTTTGTTGATTATGGCGTGTAAGAAAGAGAGAGCGAGAGAGAGAAAACTGCGTGGCAATTATATTAACATATTATTAATCAAATGTTACATTGGAATTTGTGATTTTAATAGATCTAATCTATAATGAATTATATCTATAATCTATAGCTACTTTTAAAGGCGCCCTTTACATTTAAGCCTTTTGTCAATCTCTCTTTTAGGTTCTTTATAAGTCTCCGCTTCAGTTTCGTTTTGCGTAGAACTATTCGTGTGATGCTCTTTTACCGAACATCATTTAGAGAGCGATACGATTGTCGCTCACACAACGAGGTTCAGTAAGTGAGCATGTGCATTCACATGAACATTCACACTCACATTCACTTTTGATGTCTTTAGCGAAGACAAGACTTCGGGGAATAGCAAGAGCGAAAAAAGCTAGATAAAAGGTTTCCGATCGCAAACCAATTTCTCTGAATTTTTTCTCAAAGTGTTTTCACTCGCACTTAGTTGATGATTACTTTTATAAGTAAATGCATTTTTAATATAAAATAATTGGATTATACATTAGCCTTGGTATCCAGCATATACATATATTCTACTCAAGTACTTAATAATAATATTTTGAATTCAACTATATAATTCTTTATTAAAAAATTCCTTCATTAAATTTGATTTTGTCTGTGCGCAAACTAGATAGAGATGCACCGCTTTTACTATTTAGATTAAAAATGCTTCCGAGCTTGGCAGCGTTGCAGAAAACATATAATCCTAGTATTTATCGTTCTATACTAAAGCTTTTATGTGCATTTCAATTGTATAAATAGTTGTTTGTCTTTATTCAAATGAGTTTCTGTGTATTTTATAAACATGAAATTAATAGCAAATAAATTCTTTGATTTATTACATTTTTATTTTTACATTTTTTTTGCCATTTAATTACACAAATAAATCTTTTTATTACTGGGAAAAAATGTTATTTTTTCTGCTATATTTATATAATCAACTGACTCTTGTTTGCCGTATAAAAAAACCCATTTAACGAGGCGTATGAGTGACATTTACTTTCACAAAGAGACGTTATTCGTTTTGCTGTCTCCCTCTCTGTCTCTCTTTCACTTACTCACACAACATTCTTACTTGTCCTTTAACTGATGCAATTAGAAATCTGAGCTGATGACAGACAATCCGTACATTTGTGTTGTCTATCGTGTGAAAGAGCTGCAAAATCTCGTGCCAAATCAGAGCCCGAATAAATGGCAAATGAGACAGAACACAACTTGAAATTAAAAATAAAATAAAAAAAAAAATAAAAAAAAATTAAATGGAGAAGGAATTACGATGTCAAGGGAGCTGGCGGCCAGCTGCATGCGTGTTTTTGACAAAGGACATGGGCAACGGCAACGGCAAAGGCAGAGGCAAAGGCAAGGGCAACAAAATGCTGGCAGGACGTTTGATGCGCCACAAGTGCGTTGTTGTTAACCCCGAGGCAGACGACGCCAGCAACGATGCCAGAGCTCGGGTCCCCAGTCAAGCAGCCTTGACAACAGACAACCAGAGCTGATATATATACACGCGCATATACATATACATATATGTACATATATATTCATATACATACGCGTATGCGTTGTCAAGGACAACAGACGCACAATGAACTCATCGCACACTGGCTCTGATAATAACACAGGAGCAACAGCAACAGCAGCAGCAACAGCAACAGCAGCAACAGCAGCAACTGCTCGTTGAGTGTTGGGGCACACCAGTTGCCTTTTGTGTCCTGGACAAGCGCTTGATTTGTGCCACGCCCCCATTTCCCATTGTCGCCTAGCCTCTTAACCGAGCCACTCTATATCAGCACTGAAAAGGTGCGACGTGTCAGCAAAAATCGCATAAAGTGAAAGCAAATTTGCTGTCGTTTGTCCCATAGCTGCTGATGTTGTTGTTGTTGTTGTTGTTGTTGTTGTTGTTATTGTACTTATGCCAGCAGGAGCAACAGGATGAGTGTATAAGTATGTGCTATATATACGCACACACACACACACACACCCGCATGCAAATGTTGTATAGAATTTTTGGCAGTTGCCGCCAGCAGCAGCAGCAGCAGCAGCAGCCAAACTAACTCCCCTTGAAATTTTTGATGTCTCACATAAATTATTCGGGGGAAAGCGCTTCGTGCAAATCGAATAAATTTAAGACAATTTTTTTTCAAGCTGTAGAGAGCTGTTGTTGTGGCGTTAGACAGAGGTAGAGGCAGTGGGAGTGGGAGTGGGAGTGCGAGTGGGAGTGGCAGTGTCGGGAGTAAGCAGTGTCTGCCACTCGAAAGGATATCAATTGCCTGGCTGCGCTTAAATGCTTTGATTGAGAAGCGCACAGAGAGGCGATGCCTTGAAATTGGCAAGGGCTTAAAAGTTTGTTTGATTTTTTAAAGTATTTGTAATACAATATGAAATTGAAAAGTATGTTAAAGTGAAGTCTGTGGCAATTCATAAAAGATTAGTAAACGTTGTAGTTGGAATAGATTTATTCAAGGTTTCAATGATATACATTTTCATATTTTGAGCTATGGATTGATTGATAATGTTGCATATTTGTTGCTTGCTGAATCAAGAGAAAATAAATCTAGTTTTGCAGATGGATTATTGCTGATCTCCTCTGCTGACAGAAATAAATTCTTAAAAATTGTATATAATATTTGGAACAATAAATTTCTATTTAATGAACTATTTAAAGTTCAATATATATAAATGATTTTATATTTAGTAGTTAAAGCTTAGTCATTTGATGTCGACTTTCATTGAGATTTAGGTCATGTTTAGCTATATTACCCCCATTAATTCCAAGTAGTTGCTGTTATTAGACATTTAATTGACCAAATCGATGCCCCACTTAGGAGCAAGTCGAGAATAAGTTTTTGGTAAATTGCGTAAACAGAAAATGAATCAATAATTGATGTGACAATAACTCAAAGCAAGGGCAACAAAGAAAGAGAGAAAGAGACAGATATGCACATATATAAATATCTGTATATACCTCTATATATGTATGTATGTGCGATTGCTGTGTGGCTTATATCGTAATTCATATAATTGACTACTCACCGCCATGCCGTATGATGCCCACTTCCTGTAGAATCGATGCCGCCAAATCCGTCTTTTGTCTGCTGCTCTCAAAGCGCTCCGAATTGAGGGGCACTTGAAGCGGTCGATAGAGCTGCGAGATGCAGAGCGTGCCCAGATTCTCCGTGGCGATGTCATGTATTGTCACCAGCGACTGTTCAATGGCCGACTGCAAAGGAGGCGAGGAGTTAGGGGACAGCTCAATAAATCTCTATTCATTAGGTATATTTATAAATGAGTCAAGCGCCCACTGCCACGCCCACTAGCCCACCAGAGAGAGAGAGAGAGAGAGAGAGAGAGAGAGAGAGCTTTAGCGTGTTTGCTTGGTCAACGCATTAAAAATACATTTTTTTTTTTTTGGCTAAATACATTCATGGCCCAAAGAGCTAACCAGCGACGGTTGCCCTTGGCTTTTATCGTTAGAGTGGAAAATTGAGTTATTTGCCTCACTTTGTTCTTATCAAAAACTCGCTGACTTTGGTCCTCCTAAAATTGATAAAGTGACCCAAAATATACAATGTGTGTGTGTGTGTGTGTGTGTGTGTGTGTGTGTCCTAACAGTTTATTGCTTTGCTTTGTTTAACTTTTGTTTTGTTGTCTTTGTTGCTGATGATCTCCTTGAAGTGCTTCAACATAGAACATTTTAATTGAACTGCGCATTGTGACCCAAAACTTTTATTTCTTCTATTGCAACGGTACATTTATTATTAAAAAAAAAATTGTATTTTGATTGTCAACTAATTTCTATTGCAAATCGAATTTCCTATTAGAAACTTTAGAAAACTTCAATAATAAATTGAAAATAAGTTGGAATATTGCAATCCTGCTCATTATCTCGAATATCGTATTCAAAGATATAGAAACAAAAATTCTATTGAATATATGCTCTTAGTCTTTTGGTAAGGTTCGATCTGCTTGCGCCTCGTTTCATAATCGGCTCAAGCTCTTAGTCAAGTCAAACAATATTTATGTTATAAAGCAAATCTGTGTTATATAATTTAATATAAATAACTCTTTAATTATCATATCAATACAATGCTTTGCAATTTTGGAATTCAAATTAAAAATAATCCAGATTAAATGCTCTGCTTTATCCACTTCAGAGAAGCGAATTTGCTAATCGATTTACTTGAGTGGCTTCAGGTGAATCTGCATTTCAGCTATTGGCACCTGCATTTAGTGCTAACTAAGTTCACTTGAAATTGCTACTCGTTGTTGTTGTTGTTGTTGTCTGCTCAAGTGTTGCTGCTGTAGGCTGTCTCATTATGACAATGGCACTCAACGCTAATTGCAGCTAATGATGAATTAAACTCGAGTAGCGTAAACCACAGCAATGACAGCAGAACCACCCGACCCAAACCACCCGCACCACTTAAACCACTCAGCTCAACTCTAAGACATCCGCCTGCTACTTACACGCGTGACTATGTTGCCATCGCCAATTCGCAGAATGTTTTTAAATGGATCGCCCTGAGCAGCAGCTGAGCCCAGCCAGGCGAAGCTTGTGGATGTTGCTGCTGCAGCTGTTGCTGTTGCTGTTCCCGCTGCTGCTGCTGCTGCTGCTGTTGCTGTAGTTGTTGATGTTGTGGCTGTTGCTGTTGCTGTGCCTGTTGGCTGTGTTGCAGTTGTTGTTGCTGTTGCTGTTGTTGCCTTTGCATGCTCAACTGCCAGCAGCAGCAGCAACAACAACAGCAACAGTTGCTTTGTCACGCCAGCAACTAGTTGCTGTCGTTGCCGCCATCGCTGTTGCTGTTGCTGTTGCTGTTGCTGACAATTGTCGCTGAGTGCTGCGGCCAGAATTTGCCTCTTTCCTGCATTGAGCATGCATCTCATTGTTGTTTCTCATTTGCCACTGTGCAGCTGCAATCGAAAGAAACAGAGACAGAGAAAGAGAGAGAGAGAGAGAGAGAGTTAGTTAGTGTGCAAGTGAGATAGATATATTGTAATGCTCTTTTAATAAGTAATTGCCAAGCTCTTACAAAAAGGAGCGAAAACTTTGCCGTAATTGCTCCAAACGAAATGTCCTTGCGATAAAAACATGTCAGCTGCCTGAATATTTAATTAGTTAAATGAAATCTTTTTCCTGTTGGTTTCCTGTTTCCACTTTCGTTGCTTTTCTTTTGCTTTCATTTTGCGGCTTGTCATTGCCTTGACTAAGACTAGACATTGCTCCAATTTCAGTGCTCAGCACCTGCACAGCGTTTAGCAACACTTTAAGCTTAATTGCGATATTCTAATGGCTAACGGCCATTTAAGTGTTGGCAAATGGGCAATTATTTAGTTAAGATACGGATAAGTGGCGCTTGAGGTGAGGTGGGCTAACATGGCGTAATGTTTTCTTAAGGTTAATGCAAAGTAATTGAAATGAAAATCAATTTTCAGTAAGTGTTGACAATTTGTAGTGCATATCAGTGTTGGTAAATGGCAATATATGTATCTAGATGACATAGCTAAGGGACTTTAGTTAGGATGGGAAAGATAAAGGTTGACATAGTAGAGATAAAAATTAGTTTACTTTTGTTGATAAATCAATATTGCTTAAAATATTTTCTAAGATTTCTTATGCATTTGTGAATTATAAAAAAATTAAGAAAAAGGCTTAGCATAGTTTTTCTGGAATATAAATTCATTTTGTTTAAGCTTCTTAGCTCAATATGCGCTTAAATAGATTTTCCCACAAATATTAGTCAATTTTGTATTTATACTCGACCCAGAGACAGGAAAATGCCAACTCAGCATGTCAGCACGAGGCAGAAATGATTAAGCAAATACATAAATAAATTGTTAAAATATTTATTTTCTGCCTCAACGAAAAGACAGAGCTTCAAGCGTGTCTCTCTGAGTGAGCGTGCGCGTGTGCGTGAGTGTGTTTGTGTTTCCAGGTAGAAGCCACGTCAACAAAGGCAACAAGCGGAAACACTTGCATACGACTTGCTCTCTAGACCAAAAACCAGACCCAAACCGAATCCAAACCAAACCAAACCAAACGCTTATGAGTTTTTCATGAAAGCGAACGAAATGTAAATATCAAATAAAAAGCAAAAGAAAAATGAAGAGATAAACAAATCCTATGATTGACTACAAAATACCCTGTATGGATGTGGATGTTGAGACATTTCAAAATTCTTGTTAAATAGTTTAAAATACAATCTACAATTTGAGCAAAACTTGTGAGATATATGCATGGTTTTATCTTATTAAAAACTCAGCTTCTTTCATTGACTTCTGAAGGGAAATATGCTTCCCTACTATAAAGATGATTCCTTACTATATTCTAGTTGGCACTGCCAGAAAGGTTTCTCACACAAATCTTAATTTCCCATAAGTGATTTATCCCTAAAGTAACTTATATCTGAAAGAAGATATATGTATATAAATTGACTTGGGATGCTTTATCCTGATGCCACGAAGTTTATGTTTAATAATAGACCAGTTCACTGCCCACACAACTTGCACACCTATATGCCACATCTGTCTGAAATTGTTTACAGGATATACATTTATATAAACATATACAAAAAGCATCAGCAGATGTAGAGGATATGTACTTGTTGTGTTACATATCTTTTGCATTAGCAGCAGTTGAGAGCTGTAAAATGACGACTAAAGTGGGACGTAATGCAGCTGGATTTTCCAGTTGGTGATGAAAGGATTGGGTGGGCGTGGCAGGTCGAGTTGGGGCATGGGAACTTTCCATTTTTAAATGAAAGCAACATTTTACAACGTTCTCACTTTTAGTTGGCAACAAATTGTTGTTCGCCTGTCGTAAAACTTGGGCCATTCACCATGGGCTTGCCACCATTTTGTTTTATTTGCGGCGAATTTACAAAATGGCCAACATTTATAAAAGTGTATGTGTGTGTAGGTGGGTTGGTGTGTTGGTGTGTAGGTGTGTGTGCTACTCATAATATTTAATGTTCATAGCTTATTGATTGCATTTCACGTTAAATGTGCTCTAGCGAAAAGCCATTTGTTGAACGAAAAACTGTCGCTGGGGAAATTACTTAAAAAGATTAACTCAACAGAGAGAGAGAGCGAGTGAGAGAGAGAGAGAGAGAGAGAGAGAGAGAGAGAGAGAGAGAGAGGAGGATACAGAAAGAGAGAGAGCTAGAGAGAGCTAGAGAGCGACGAGTGGGTCATTATGGGTCAACTATTTAGATGCATACATAATGTAGATAGAGTAAGGGGAGCTGGATGAGTAATTGTCAGATATATTGTGACAGAAATGTAAATAGTTTTCATCAGCAATTGTAAGTTCGTAAAGTAAAAGAAGGAAATAAATTATAAATGAAAATTTTTATTTATTTATTACATATTAGATATAAGCTTGAGCTACAAGTCCTTACAATGGATGTATTCTCTATGAGCTACAAGTCCTTACAATGGATGTATTCTCTATGTATAATCTATGAACTGATAACATAAACATTGCAAAACATTTACCTAGCTTGAGTTTTAGTTTCGTCGTATCGAACAAAAACTTATAAAGTTGTTGCAAGCTGTAAAACAACTTGGAAACTTGTTCTTCAATACTTAAGCCAGATTTCTGACATTGTTTTCGAGTTTCGTTTGTTATTTTACTTCAATGAAACTTTGAAGTTTGTTTGATAAAAAGAAGAAGAAGAAAAGTTTCGCAATTTGAATGTTTTTTAATTGGCTCGCAGTATGAGAAGATGCGAAGAGATCAAGGCTAAGAGATAATGGAAGAAGAAAGAGGGAAGGCAGAGAGAGAGAGAGAGAGAGAGAGAGAGAGAGAGAGAGAGAGAGAGAGAGAGAGACAGAGGGCAGAGACAGAGAGAGAGAGAGTGGGAAAGGGAGTATGATTAAAAGATGATCTAATATCAGGTATAGGCAGATATAGATAGATGGATAGATAGAATGATAGAAAGCCAGTGATAGAGAAGAGAATTTACTCTGAGGAAGAGATCAAAGCTTGGAGAAGTGTGTGCGAGAGAGAGAGAGAGAGCGAATGAATGTCACAGGAAGAGTACTTAGGCATAGGTATAAGGAGAGAGAGTAAAGAGAGAGTCACCAAGTTTGCTCCAATGCTGAGAGACTTTTTCAAATAAGTGCAGATACAATATGTAGCATGTATGCTGTATATGTATGTAAGTATCTCTTGTATTTTCTCTACTCTCCTCTTTCCACCAATTACCCACTTCAACCCAAGCATTCAGCTAAAAATTCTAAAAGTTTTGATTTTAGCTTTAAGCCAAAATTCAAAATAAAATTCAAATATCTAACAACTTTTTTATAGCTGCATAATGAAGTTTGACATGCGGATGCTCTGAAGTAATATATTACTAAAAAACAAAAAAAAAAACAACTGACAATAGCCCAAGCCTAAAAAAAAAAAAAAAAACTAGACACACAATGATATAAAATACGATCTTCCTGCCTTTGCTGCAGCCAGAAGGAACCTAATTAAATGCAGCACAAAACCAACACAAATGCAAGCAAAACCAATCTAAACAAAAAGTGGGAGGGAGACAGCATGCATAAGCGCAGCTAGTTGAAATTTGTATATAATATAGATATAGTTATATAGAATGTGCGTGTGTGTGTGTGTGCATACTTTTGTGTGCCATTGTGTGGCTTAACTGTGCGTGTGTGGCTTTTGCCTTTTTTTATTTCGACAGAAGTGGGCGTGGTTGCATGGAGCTGCTGTGTGTGGGCGTGCATATTAAATGGCAAAGCGCGTACTAATTTGCATTGGCCAAAAAGGGGGCGTGGCACGTGAAGCCTTTTTTCCTCGCGACTGGCAAACCCACAAAAGTCAATTGAAAGCGCGAATAGCATAAATTTTGCAGCGCTGGTTCGAGTGCTGCTGAAAGAGTCTATATAAGATATGTTTAATATAGATATACTAAGATACTTGAGCCGTGAGAACTCAACTAATGCTACTATATACTTCATATTCTATATAGTTCTTTGGCATCTCTGTAGATCTCTTTAAAACTGTTCGTAAGAAGTTTGATGAGCAGTCCTGCGCAGTCATACTCTATTTATTACTCTTGGCGTAATTTAAATTTATTTTTACTACCCAATAATAGTTGATGTTGTTTTTGTTGTTCTCAGCTCTTGTTGTCTCTATTTGGTAGCTGAATCCACATTTTATGTTCCGTTTTCTGTTTTCAGAGTTCGTTCAGGCTGTCAGAGAGACATTAAAAGTAACAAGCCATAAAATTCGCACAGCTAGCTATGCCCTATATCACAATCAAAGGTGTAGGGTATATAGGGGCTACGAAGGTATTTTATGTAGTCAAAGAAATTGAGTTGGCGAAAACTTTAGAAATAATGGAAAATATAAATTATATATATATAAATATTTAAATTGATTTATAAAGTTAATGGGTAATGAAGTGGAGAAGAATGAATGGAAAATATATAAAAATATAAATATATCTCAATTTTATTTATGCAATTTAATAAAATATAATAATAAAAAAAATAATAAATAATTATAATATTAAAAAAATAATAAAAATTCTTTTAAAATAATATATAAAAGTATGGCAAAAATAAATGTAATTTATAAATTGTTGAAATATATTTAAAATGATTAAAGCCAATTCATTCACTTTGTTTCTCTTTTTCATAAATTGTTTTTTCATTTTCAAGTTAATTTCTATAATTTTGCACTTTGCAATTAGTCAAGTGGCGACATACCCTTCATCAACGATTTCCATTGCACTTGAGCTGCCATCGAATGCAGTCATAAAATTTAACAAGCCAAGTTAACAGGAACGCAAACACTCGACACATTCGCTGCTAGCAGCAGCTCTTCAATTGAGAGCTTTGTTGCTGCTGCTGCTGAGTATAAATTATTGTAATCGTTGAGCATCAAATGGATATATTTAAGTACAGTTTCCGGCGACTTCTTATCCGTTTCCAGCCCTCTCTCGCTTTATAGCACTTGTTCCGCTTTTAATTAGACTAATTTATATGCAATCTGCAATTGACGGCGACATCTCAACTGCATCAGTGCAAAACACACACACACACGATCTCTCTGTCCCTGTCTCTCTCTCTCTCTGTCTTCATCTGCGTTTAAGAGCTTTTCTTGAGTTGCACTTAAGAGAGAGAGAGAAATGTGTTTTTTATGAGCAGCCTAATCAACACGTCACGTGTGAATAACTTTTCACGTCACGAGTTTGGCCTTTGGCAAGAGCAGCTAATTAAATGCTTGCTTTTTATAGGGAGTACCCTAAATGTGTTTTAAGTTTATATTTGAGCAGCTTTTGAAGTATGAGTGTCATGGACTTAAAAGCTTAACTGCAGAAATTTCTTAAGTAATGTAAAAGTTTCTTAATTTAATCAAATTATTTTTTGATTTTCTTTCAAGAATTTTTAAATAAAATCTTTTGGTTGAGATGCAAATATTTCTATAAACTTTCGTTATCAAAGAAATGTTTTACGCAAATTTTTTGTTTCATTATTAAAAATGTATTAAATCAAAAATAAATATTTTCTTTAATAAACTTTTGTTTATCATATTTAAAAGAGTTTTACCATAAAGTACAATTCTTATAAGCTATGTGTACATATATTTTTATATATATCTGTATAAACTTGCAAACTTTTCAAGCACATTTAAAACACTTGACATCGCAAAGCTAATAATGTCGCAGCTTTAACAAAATGATCCTTGAAATGTTGCCTGAGGCAAGTTCAGTTTTTTTTTTTCGCTCTTCCACTTTGGTTGTTGCTGTTGCCATTGCAGCTGCTGCAGCTGTACTCTGTGGAAAGTTTGGCGCTGCAAGCCAAAGGAATAACTGTAAAAATGTGGCAGCAGAAAATGCATGACCGCCTTGTACTTGCCACGCCCACTGCGCCAGAGGGGCAAACACATCAAACGCAGCTGCTACTCAGGGTGTGTGAACGCGACTTTTTATATACATACATACCTTATATAACCTTGACGTAGGGTATATTGAAAGTGAGGTGAAAGTGGAGGCAATGAAGTGTGTAAGGAAAATGGAAGATAAGTAGAAGAGGGAAGGGGGAATATAGATGGTGGAGGATGCAAAAATAGAAAATGTGAGAAGGAAGATAGAAGAAGGAAGATGGAACATGAAATAATGAAGAATGAAGAAGGTAAAAGGAAGAAGGAAGGTGGAAGGCGGAAATTGAAGATGTAATACAGAAGATAGAAGAATGGGAGATCTAATAGACGATGAAGAATGAAGAATGCAGCTGTAAGGTGAAAGGTTGAAGACGGAAGACAGGGGATAAAAGAAGGAGTTTTATTTTATTTTATTTTATTATAAGATAGGAATCGATGATACATATATAATGGAAGCTGAAATATGTATATGATTCATATAAGCCCATTTCGAAGTACATTTGCCAGGGTATCTGAATAGAGCTACCCTATAAACATGCACCCATATCTTTGCTTGCTTTCTTCTTCTTCTTCACGTGTGGTGCGTAGAGTAAGCCGCATACAAAATTTGTCAACATGTTTATAATCAAAGTTGTTCTTGCCGTCGTTGTTGCTGCAGTTGTTGTTGGCATATTTGTTGGCCTCTGTCCTGTGTCTTTGGCTGTCGGCTTAATTCATAAAGGGTTAAGCAACACTTCTGGCAAATCAGCCACATGTAAAAGACAGGTTTATGTGTGTAGCCACGCCCCCTTGCGCTATCCCCCAGCCTTGCTATATAGGTTAAATGACTTCCTTGTATGGAACGCTTGCTGAGCTAAGCAAACAACAGCTTTGAGTTCACAGCTGCCACGCCCAGATCTGACGCCTCTCCCCCTCACCTCAGTGGCTCTATTTGTTGTTGCCACAGGCTGGCATAAACTATCTTTAGATCCATTTGCGGACCCTTTCATAAGCACGTTTTTATCTGCTTTACACAACTCTGCGTTGCCTCTGCCATAAATAAGAGAACAAAAACGAGCGAGCATGTTGCAGTTGCGGGCGTGACCGACTGCCTGAATACACGCTCACGGTCATAAAACTCGAATGGACAGCTGTAATAGCAGTCCAAAATGGGCCGACAGCAAGTCGTACATTGAACGAAACCAATATACCCTTCTACATGTCGTGAATGAGTCTCATAAATAGATGCTTTTTCTACACTTTTTTCGTTACATATTGGTTTACATATATAGTTTGTATATATATATATGCTGCTGATTTTGTCAGTTTTCTTTGTCATTGATTTTCGATCTTCATAATTTGATATGTGTGCTTTATGTGCCGGAAACCCCTTACTCTTGTAACAGCAGTTGCCAGGCAGCAGCAGCAGCAGGAGGAGCAGGAGCAATTGTCATTGCAATGCATTTGATTTGATTTTTATGTTCTGCTCGTTGTCGTTTTTATGGCTTTATAATGTGCGTCTTATCTGGGCGCAGGACATTCGACCATTGCGAGCTGCTGGCAATAAACCTTTGCCAAGTTGAATATGTCTGGATTTTGCTGCTGCTGCAAGATATGCGACACATACGTTGCATGCCCCGCAGAAGTTTGCTGGAAAGTTATTAAATTTTCATTTCATGCTGTGACCTAAGCATGGGATTAGAAGGGATTTAACTGAGATCTCAGATTAAAGTAACGGCATTCCATGTGTGAACATGGCTTAGAGAAGCTGAAATACTCTATACCAAAGCAGTTTTGTTTCGTGAATGTAAAGCATATAGAGGCTAGGCAGTCTACTTAGAGTATATTCTCTTGAAATTCTTGAAATTTATATTGTTAGTTCGAATTAAGCCTGGCTAGTAATATCACCATAGATAATATTCAATGAATATCCACTGTAAGTAAAAAGAGAGCTAGAGAGCATACGCAAGTAAGGTAAAGGCTACACCGTTTTTTCTTTTCTAGATAATCTGATATGCAATAAGTTATTCCCAGCTAAAGCTTCTTGCAGTGTTGCTTGTAATTCTCAATTGTTTCAAGCTTGGGTTGAGAATTTAACTGGCAAAGCCAAGGATTGCCTAAGATTGCTGCTCAATCAACTCTTAGTCGAGGTGACGCCCAAAACGTAATGAGTGAAGTTAACGTACATATTATGCAAAATGCAGCAAAGAACAACATGACGAACAACAACAAAGACAACGACAGGAACAAACATCAAGATAAACCAAGTCAAAACATCAACAGCTGACAACTTCAGTTATTCCGCTTGAGTTGCGATGCCTTTTGGCATTCGAGCTGGGAAAACTGTGCAGAAAAAGGCGTTGAAACGTTATATATATGTATGTATGTATATAAATTTTCTTCTTATTTTTTCACCATTTTCCGGCCGTCAATGCCATTTTGGCCAACACTTAAAGCAAATGAGATGACGGTTGGGCTGGCCAGGAGAAAAAAAAAAATAAGCTGAAAACCAAAGCAAAATCTAACCGCAGGCTCTGCCACAAAATCTCATTAAATTAATGCAAGCCCCAAGAGTTTATTTTACTCCTGCTCCTGCTACTCACTACGTCCTCCTGCTCCTCCTCCTCCCCCTCTTCATCTTTGCGTATCTGGCAAAAAAAAAAACTAATTCGTGGGAAAAACGTCTTTCGCGAAAATTGTGCCAAGATTTGAAATGTTTGATAGGCCGAAAATACACGAGGAAAAAACAAGGAAACGAATGAAATGTTGGCCTAGCCTCAGCCAGCCTCAGGCTAAGCATCAACAGTAGCTTAAGTCTTATGTATATATATATCTACTAGATATATATGGAATAGCTGCCACTTAGCTCATGACATGCAAAATAGACGTGTAACAGATCAGAGGATTATGATTTGAGTGCGAACTGAGAATAGCAAGCGGGGCGCACATTCTGCTAATAATTGATGTAAATCAGACTTGTGTTAATGCTCACGAAAGCATATTTTGGTTGTTGAACAATTTTCTAAAACTTAAAGTGAAATGGGAGACTGGTAACTGGGTGAACGTAAAAGGGAAGTGCAATTGGAGAACTCTTGAAAAAAAAAATGTTTATCTTTAGAAAGAGTGAAAAAGTAAAAGAAGAGGGTTGAATAGGAAGTGGCACATAGAGACAGATAGATAAGACAGAAAAATATAATTTTAATCACAGGGAAAAAGAGAGAGAGAGAGAGAGAAACATTTATATATAAATATATGTATATACACATATATTGAGCCAGAGAGGCAGAGAGAGAGAGTGAGAGATTCCCACATGTATTTATAGAGACAGAGAAAAAGATATTTTTGAAGAGAGGGACAGAAGAATGCTGAGATAGAGGGTGAGAAGCAGGGAGATATTTATCAGCAAGAAAGAGTGAGACGAATAGAAAAAGGCAGAGAGATACCAAGAGACAGAGAGTTTGAGATGGTGATATATATATTTAAGAGATATATTATTTTATATATATTTTATATAAATTTTAACTCACAGAGAAAATGTTTTCGTTCAGGCTTGGTAAAAAAGCTTATGTTTAACATTGGGCAAATTGTGGAAGTCTTTACGCATCAGTGGCTTATGTTTGTATTTAACATTGTTTAATGCACATCTGCTATTATCAAATAACCCTAATCAATCAACTACCTTTGCCATGCACTTCGATGGACATTGCCAGCATTACGGCTGGCCGAGTTAACCCATCAGATTCATGAGCTGAAATGCCTTGACTTTGGTCAAATGTGGTTTATGAAAAGGGTTTTTCATATCTCTTTTTTATTATTTTGTGTTTTGTAGTTTTATTTTTATTTTTTGCCTTATGCTAAGCACACGGAAATGCTGTGAGAAACCACAACAAATGCGACGCTGAAAGGGAGAATTATTCGTGGCACAATTCTGAACTGCGTCCGGTACAGATTTGCGTTATTCAGTTTCACTCGTGCTAATTTTTTTTGTAAACAGACATGAAAAGGATAAGCTAGCTGAACAAGGACGGAAATCGATGGGCATGTGTACAGCATGTCCGTGTGTTATACCCTGTAGATCGCGGCAGAAGGGGGGCGATTGAAGGTGAGCGAAATTGAGGTATTTGGTATTACATAAATCTATATCTATAATTGGATAGCTCTATATAAATTAAATTTGATATGTAACTGGATAGCAAAGCCTCACTCTTGGAATATCAACCTTTTTCAAACTCCAAGCATCGCTCATAGTCACTCTCTAAATAATTAGTTTGGCTGGCTTCCAGGGTAACTGTTAGTCATGCATTGTCAACTTCTTTGGTTTTTTAGCTTTTCTGTTAAGTTTTTTTTTTATCTCGCCGTTCATATATATATATTGCTCCATATTGTTTCAGCATCGTTGCGTTTCGTGTTTGCTTTCCTTTTTAGAGTTTTTTTTTCTATTTTTTTTTTGGCCGCACTTTCGCGGTGCGCTGCTTAGTCATGCCCATAAAACGCGCAGCGTGTTGTAAAATTGTCTAACGGTTAACAATAAATTGGAGCATTAAACATGACATTGTCATCAGCTTTCATTCTCATCATCATCATCATCATCATCATCGTCATCCAATAGCATTTTCATAGTCATTCACATGTCGTGCTCATCCTGGCTTCATCAGCCAGTCGATTGCCATTGCAAGTTCAGTCGAGTTCAAAATTTTCACATTCATTATTAATACCCGCATGTATGTATATATTGATGTCTATATATATGTAAATATATATTTATATATAATTTATAAATATGGCTAATGTATGGAGCAGGTGGCATATTACGTATACGCAATGTGCGAGCAGCTTTTCTTTTCTTATATATATGTGAAAATGTGAAAATTTGGCAATTTATTGAATTGAGAAGCTAGCTTAATTTGATACAATGGACTGAGAGAGAGAGAGAGAGAGAGAGAGAGAGAGAGAGAGAAAGAGAGAGAGATACAGAGAGACAGAGATAGAAAGTAAAGTGATTATTATCGATAATAATCCACTTTTTGTAATCTCTCTCGCTCCTCTCTCCTTTCTTCCTTTCTCTCTTTCTCTATCCCTCTCTCTCTCTTGTGATTGATGTTTTCCCGCGCCTTTTAGCTTTACATAAATTTTTATCAGAGATAATTCCTTAAAGAAAATATTTTAATATTCAAAATTTAAATCCGCTTTTCTTAAATGCCTCATTTCGCTGTCAATAATGAACTTGACTTAATAATGCATAAATTTCTGCAATTTGTGAAAAGTTTTTTATGGAGCAACAAAATATTTCGTCAAATGTATTCAGCTAAAGCAATAGTTGAAGTGACTCGACTTAGTTTTCGTGGCACTTCCATGATTCATTTGCTGCAATTTATTTAGTGGCCAATATCATTAGCATTAATTTTATTAATTTGCCACACATAAAGAAACAGCACAGCATATAAAGCCAGCTGAGAAAATAATATTACGCTGCCTTCAAATTGGTCATTAAGTCAAATTCAATGCGTGGCAGCAAAAAAAAGTATACATAAAATATAATATACAAATATATATGAATATATATATATGTATATGCATATTTCTACGTCTAACAGCCATAATGAGTTTATTGATTTGGGCCTATGGCCCCACAATTTGCTGGGGCCATGTTCATGTTCGCGTCATGGGAATTTAATATCAATTTGATGCCACTTAAGATTGAAATATGTGGAGCATGGTGTAACCAGAGCCCGAGTGCGTAACAACTTCAAATGGTTAGAATTTATCAATTTCTAGAGCTTCATTGAATTTATTTCATTTAAAGAAATTTGTCCTGAGTTTATGTTTCATTTAAATTGTGATTCAAGGCAGCTGTTAAGGAAATTCGTTCAATTATAGATATATAATATTGAAAAACATGATAAGTTTAAGTTAAGTTTAAGAGCCTGTGTACTTATTCTATATATTTGAGATGTTCTTACAGAGATAATCAAAGTTATAGTCTATCATATTAGGATTTTTATATATATTATATCAAAAGTTCAGATTAGCAAATAGTTTTCAAGACATAGTATATATAATCTATAGCGACTACTTAAATAGTAGATCTCTAAAATGATGACCTTTGTCTAGGTTTATCTGTAGTTGTAGGGAATCCTTGAGTATAGAACTCAATCTTTTTCTAAATGTTTCTATATTTACATGGTATCTGTAGAGATCCATTGCTTGTCTTGCTCACATATAGTATCTATTCTACAAATGCCAAATTCAATATAAAATATGAAACTTGTTAGCTTTTCTATATTTGCAGGGTATCTCTAAGTTGTGCTTATGCTCCTTTTTCTCGTTTCTTGGACGTTCTGTTTGGCCACGAATGACAAGTCGAAATGTAAACAAAGTGAAGTGCCACAACGATTGTCATTAATATTTATCGCCACAGCCATCATTGTCAGAGGGCCACATGGCATACAGAGTAACTACAATATAGTATATGTATATGTATATATGAAAGTATGACAAAGCAGAGAAAAAGGAAGAAATGCAGAGAGAGAGAGAGAGAGAGAGCGAACGACAGCTTTAAGCTCATTAAAAGCGAGCACATATAGAACATAATTGTTATTTTGTCTATATAGTAGATAGAGACCAAATACATACGTAAGAGTCCTCTGCATAACATATACTATTTATATTGTGTAGACTTTTACATGTTTCACGTATATGTGTGTGTATGTAGAGCTTATGCATTTCCATGAGCTGACTGCAAATATTATTATCAATTATTGCCAGGCAGGCAGCGAGTGCGAGTGATTGGATCTACTAAATGAAAGCACTTGTTACATGAGCTCACAACATTTTGCAAAAAGCCTTTGTATAATAATAACAAAAACGGCATACACATGGATAAACACATGAGCACACACACACACACACACACACATGGACGAGCACACTCAACGGAGCAACTCAACTCAGCATTCAAAGTGATGCCAAGTTGTAAGCTCTGCAAACGATATTCAGCATGCGTGACAGAGCAGCGTATGCTAAGAGTGCATATCGTAAAACGATATTCAGAAAATGTGGTACAGTACCAAATAGCAAAGTGTCAGATGTGCAATAATGTTAAACGATATTTACAATACGATATTCAATAAAGAATTTAACGAAAATATATATACAGAAAATAGTAAAAATTATGAAGTTATAGAATGCTTAAACTATATTTAAAATGTGTGAAACGATAATCGGAAAATCATTTGAAATGAATTTAAGAAATCCTCCAATATAGTAAAAACTGTTAGATGCTGTAAGTCTATACTGTAAGTCTATAAGTATGAGTAATGAAAACCGAATCTGTAGCATTATAAATTGCAAAACGATATTCAGGCTAAATGATAGGGAAATGATTTAGTTACATTTCGTATCTAAAATAGTCTGTGTTAGAATCTAAATCGTAAAAGAATAACAGATAAATGCACTTTGAGTGCTCAGGCGAAATACGATATTCATACATCGATAAGCAATTTGAAAGGCTGTAAATCGTAAAACTAATTTGACACTAAATGTATGTATGATACCATAAAAAGTTATTCAGAAAATTTGTGGCAGTTCGATTTGACATGATTGCATTTTATCCAATGAACTGTATATCGTAAAGGTAAATTAAATTGAAATTAAAATTAAGTTTGATTCACGTAGGCAGCTCTATAAATTAATGCAACGCATCTCTGTTATTTGCCTCGACTTCATTTTGTTTGACATTTCTAATTTATGTATTTAATTTAATTAAAATGAAATTAGTTTATGCAGATTTGGTTGCTAATAATAAGCGTGTGGTGCCAACAATTTGTAAATCCAATTGCAAACAATGTTGTTTTGCTTTCTAATTAAAATTCGTATTATTAAATAAATTAAATATATATTTCTGCTGTCGCCGCGTGGCAGTTGTTGAGAGCAACCAAAGCCAACTTGTAGTAGCAGAACAAATAGGCAGATATATACATGTATGTATGTATGTATGTATGTATGCATGCATGTATATAGAACTCTCTTTGTAGATATGTATATCAATATTTCATGTGGCATGCCACATTGATTATGCCGCACATTAGCATAAATGTGCAAACCTTTCAACTGCCAGGATTACGGCTGCGAGGGTCGCCAAACTCTCTGGCTGAATGAAATAAAAGCAACAATAACAACTAGAAGAGTGCTAGATGGGGAGTATCCGACTGGCTGGATACCTTGAACACTGCGCAGTTAGTTTGAGTTGAATTGCTGAATTCTATTAAAGGAAAAATTACAAGCAAAGAAAGTGCTAAAAAAAATGAAAACTAAACCAAATTATCCATTATTGAGGACATGAGTTACAGAAAACAAAAATGAGCTCATATTTTGAACTAAGAAAATACGTTTTAAATTTCTAGCTTTTATGGCTTACTCATCTAGGCAGATGAGACAGAGCGACAGATGACCTTGGCTAGTTTCGAGTCAGCTTCATTCTAATCAATAATATATGTCTGCCACGCCTGTTTTCTATATACTCCAAAATGAATATACTCGCAATGTCCATTTTTAATGGGCATTAAAAGCATTTGAATCTATTGTTGCTGCTGCTGCGGCTGCTGCTGCTGCTTCAGGTGGGTGGCTGCTTGCTCTTGAGTGTAAAGGTGAATGAACAGCGGCAAAGGCAGTCGGCGTCGTCACATCGATATGCTAGCAAATATGCATAAATAAAATGGGCAAAGCCCATCAAGTACAGCTACGTGATGTTGGCTCAAGCGCAGAGCACAGCGAAAACAAAAACGTAGCATACTTTCTAGGGCAGCGACTCAGCCTCACAATTGGCCTTAAAGCCATTTAATTTTATTAAGCAAATGGGAGCTTTAAGCCAAGACCTATCCCTTGTCAAACGTCGTCGTCTGGCTGATGCCAAGATCCCAAAAAGGGTCTCAAAAAAAAAAAAAAAAAAAAAAAAAAAAAAAAATTGAAAAGAAGAAGACGGAAGAGGCAGAGGCAGAGGCAGCAGAAATTTTGTAGCTCCGTCCTGCTTCACAAGTCACTGAGTAAATAATTTAGCGCATTCAATTATGTACAATAATGTGGCATACACACACACATATATATATATATATATATCTTATATATGTATATAAAATACAACACGCTCTGGCATGCGCTGCTTAACAATTTGGATGGCTTTAAAAGGCGCGCACAAACAAAGTTAACTTCAAGTAAAGTCCTTCAAGTGAGAGCTTCATTGTGGCTAAAATGAATTTGAAGTTTGATAAACGTTAAGCTTCAAGGGTTGTGTAACTATCATCAAATGCAACTCCCAAGCGAGTCTCTTCCACTCCTTTCTGCCTCTGGAGGCATCGCATTCCCACGTCCCAAAAGTGCTGTTAGTATAAGCTTATTCAGTTTTTTTTTTATGTGGTCAGAGTTGCCATTGGCTATCGATTTGAGTCTTAACTAACACATACAGCCACTTGCTATGAGCCCCAAAAGTGTCCTCAAAATATGGGCAAGACTTAGTGCGTAATGCCTCCTCGTTGCAAGCGTCAATCAAAGCGTACTTCAAACTCTGGAAGCAGCGCTGGGAAGCAATGTAAGCAATAAATTTGCTGAATTAGGTTAAATGTAAATGTAAATTTAAATGTAACTCGTCGTATCAATAAGTTACAGGCAAAACATTCGTTTTCTATCAAAAGCTGGGATTGCTGCCTCAGTTTATGGGTTCAAAATTGATATATATATATAATTGTTGGCCGATTAAATTGAAACCTACTTCACGATTTTTTATTGTCCAACAGAAAGAAAAGGCGATTAGATAGCAATTTATACTTCAAGTACTTTTTTCATTCATGAATTGTTATTGCACAGCTTTATTTCTTTATTGTCAGCATTATTTCTCATTCAAACGTATTGTATTCGTTGCCCTGTTATATACCATTTTTGTTCTTTATCAGTTTCGAATATTATATCTGTAAATAAGTTATCAGCATAGCACTCGTTATCAGTAGTACTTTACTTCATTAGAAGCTAACAAAACGACAAGACAGCAATATCTTTTCATTTATTGCCACTTGAAAGCTAATGACGAATAAATGCGCGTAGCTCATCGCTTTCTGATCGACTCAAAAGATAAGAGAGTGTTGAGTCAGTCAGCTATGTTACGAAACTCTATTGTAAATGTAGTTCCCAGCAAGTGTTTCGTTTACTCATCTATTCTTAGGTTGAGCTGTGAGCAGCTTTGTCAAATTTTTCAATCATAAACTCTCGATGAGTCGTGTCACTGATTTTTATTTTTTATTTTACTCTTTTGTAACTGACATATTTCTTAATTTGCATAGGGGTAAATGTTATGTATGTGTTTTCTTTTATAGGTCTTACCTCGCTTTCATAAAAAATCAAATCATGTTAACGCTTTATCCTCGTCAGAGTCAACCACTTGGCTGTTGTTGATGTTCTTCTGGCTCAGCTGCCTCTTGCTTTTGTGGCTTTTATTTATATTTTTATTTATTTATTTTTTATATTATTTCGAGTTCTTCTTTGTTGTTGTTGTTGTATTGTTTTTATGTCTGTGGCAGGCTTTTACGTACTTAAATAAGTATTTTACGTATTGTGTTTCAGGCTCTCAGACATGCGTTCGCTTCGAGAGTCCCACGCACTTGTATTGCTTTTGTCGTTTCACTTCACTTCAATTCAATTCAATTCAATTCATTTCAATTTATCCCCCCTCTCACTCTTACACTCACTCTCTGTCTCTTTTGTTTTTATTATTATAATTTCGTGTTTGCTTTTATTTTAGATTTTGTTTTTACTTTGTTTTATAATTCAATTCTATTGATGAAAATATGTGAAGATATTTAAATTGAGCAGGCAACGGCACAAAAGCTCTCTCTCTCTCTCTCTCTCTCTCTTTCTGTGTGTGCCAAGCTAATTTGTCGCTTGCTTGTTCATTGAATTTGTAGCATTAATGTAGTTTTAGATTGGCTTTCAGGCTTTGCGAATTTGATAATTTTTTAAAACTTATTCATTTATGCATGAATATCAAAGTAATGTCCATCTAGTACTATTAGCATCAATGACTAAAGTGAGGGAATAGAGTCTCAACAACGAAAATCGAAATATTTGCATTACTTTTGCAGCACACCTCGCTTGTGGACATAAGCTGTCTTATAAATAGCTGGCAAAATACTTAAGCTCCTCTGCTAAAAGTAGCTTGAGAGAAGCTAAAATTTAAGCTACAAGAATTTGTTTAAGCTCTTTCCCCAAATATACTAGTTCGTCTAAGCGAAAGCCATGTCAGCTGAGTCTTGTGCTGCAGCCAAGAGGTAAAGTTTTGACTCTCTGCTGAAATGTCATCATATTGGATTTTTGACTCAATGCTGAAATTTGCGTCGGCTCGACAAACTACAAATTCTCGGCTAATAATGAATTGAATTGCAACTTTGCGATTCTCCCGAAAAGTTCTGGTTTCGACACATTATGAATATTTATTAGCTGCAAAGTTCTTAGTGTTAGTTAATTGAAGCGTTTCGGAAAATCTCGAAAAACCTGTTGCCTCATTAACGCCTAGGTCCACGCCTAGGCCTGCGGGCCAAAGTTAATTACAATATTTTATGGCGGGGCATACGCAGCAAATTTAATTCCCCAACAAATTGCCACAGTCCAGAGCGAAAAAAAATATAATAAAAAAAGTAGGAGAGACGTGACCGAGCAGTGCATTAAACTCACGAAAGAAATGGAAAAATAAATACAACTTCGGGTTGACATGGTCCTTAAATGCGCAGCTCAAACAGGAAATAAGAATTTACTTAATGGAAGTTGAGCGAGAGGAGCGAGAGAAGCAAGAGAAGTGGAATTGAAAGTGGAGTCGGAATGACCCTTCGGACTGTTCTTATGCAAAAGCTATTAAAAAGGTGGAAGAGAAATCTATGCAGAAAGTAGCAAAAAGAGAAGTGAATGGAGGAAGTTTTGAATATATAGATATTTTTATTTAGACATTTTTATTTAGGTAAGTTAGAGCGAGAAGCGATCATACGTTGTTTCTCTCTACTATTTGCAATTGCCAATTTAATTAATTTCTAGGTTTTTTCTGTCTATAAAAATTACAGAGAGCAGCTAAGTTTTCTTTTCAGAACATGCTACTTCAATTTCTCTCAAGTTTTCTATTTGTGGTTTCTTTGTCTATATATCCTAAATGTTGGAGGTAAAATTTCACTTTTATTAATTTGCCAAGCTTCTCTCTGCAGTATCATATCAGCAGCTTCCAGTCTTGGTTATTTCTAGTCTTTTTTCTGTCTGTAGAAATTGCGAAAGAGAGAAATTGCAAACCTTTTCATGTTCTCCTTTCGCTTGCTAGCTTCATTCCTTTCCCAAAGGATATACTCGTATAGACTGGATTATGCCGCTAGCATGGCTCTTCACCAATTTCATTTCAAGCTAAATTTCCAGTTTCAACAACAAAACTAAATCCATTTTCTGTCTTTCACGAAAACTTTTCTTTAGCTTCAGTTTTGTGCTCAGAGAAGCGATAAAGGCGTTAGCTTGTCTTTGTCTCTGGCGTGCCTCTCACTTGGTTTCTATTCGTTGACATTGCAGCCTGTCCCCAGCAGTGTAGTTGCTAACAGTTTTTAGCTTTATTTCCTTCTTTCAGTTTAGCTAATACAAAGCTAGAGTTTTGTGCTCTGTTGAGGCTAGGTTTTTATTCGAGTGCTTTTGACAGTTTTCTTTTGAGAGCAGCTCAGCTGTTTGTTACTCGCGTAACTTATCTTTTCAAAAGCCGCTTTTCGCTGCAGTAAAATTTAGTTTTCAGTTGTACTTGAACTCAAGTTCAAGCTAGTCGGGCTCAAGACATGAAACAAAATGTTTATATTCCTGCTGTTGATAGCTTTTAGCTATTGTCAACTTGAACAAGCCATTAAAGTTATGTTTTTGTGCTTCCGAATGTGCTCTTCGTACAGCTCTACCTCTACCTCTACCTCGTCTATGCAAAACACATTCTTGGAGCAAAAGTTTTATTACTTTTCTGCAAGGTCACAAAAGCAAAAAGAACAACCTGTAAGTAGAAATCTCAGATATATCTATAGATGGGGCAGGAATAGGGGCGAAGCACACACATAGCTGCTGCTGCTACAATTTTTTTTTTTTTTTTTTGCTTGCTTTTTGTTTGGAGGCAGACGCCCACGCGGCGCCATTTGCGCATCTCTGCGCTGGTTATTCAACAGAGCCCAAAAACCAAAACGCATTTCGGAAAACAATTGTGAGCTTAAGGCTAGATCAAATAGGGAATACGAACTGGTCTGGAATTTGCTGCGTGTGTACTTTGGCGACTAACTGTTAATTAAATTTGCTACACAAAATTTGACGCCGTCCGCAGAACTTTCGCTTTTCATTACAACAACAGCAAGGGACACACATAGAGACACAGTCTTACATATATGTATGTATGTATGCATGTATGTATGTAGAGACAGGCAGCACCCACACTGACACACACTTTGGTTTCCCTATATTATTTGGATTCGTTTCGTATTTTTTCTGGTCGCACAACCAACGCACTCGCAACTCCGCCACGAACTGTTCCGCCAACAGTTGCCAGGAGTCCTTTAAAGTTCAAATATGTTCTGCAAGCGATGCTTCGTGCGCGACACGAGCCAGCGACGCTAACGAACGAACGAATGAACGAACGAACGAGTGAAGCTCTCTCACGCATCCTGTCAGCCAGTTGTTGTTGCTATTTGTTATCAGTTTGATTTGATTTGGCCGACAGCAGCAGCAACAGCAGCGGCAGCAGCAGCAGCAGTGGCGACAGCAGCCAAAGTCCTCGCACAATTCGCCTTTGCTTGGGCGAGGGTGTTTGCTTGTCTTCTCAAGGATATTTCCTGTCTGTGACTGTGTGTGTGTGTTTGTGTGTGTGTGTATGAGTGTGGGCGTTTGTGTTTGACTGAGAGAACGCGCTCTATGCTCAACTCACCACAGCTGCTCCTGTTGCTGCCTTTGCTGCTCCTGCTACTCCTCCTGCTGCTGCTGCTGCTGCTGCTGCTCTCTGTTGTTCGTTGGCCCACAGACACCTGTAGTGTAAAAGCTTTTGCGCCAGAGTTGCCAGCCCAAGTTGATAAACATCAGCTAACAGGTTCTCTTACGTATTCGAGATATTTGTAAATAGTTTATTATATTCTAGTTGAATTTTCCTAGTTTTCAAAATTCTCAGCTCAATTTCAATATATAAGATAAGATGTTTATTATTATTAAATCTATGTAACAGGCAGGCATGTAGAGGCGTGGCAGAAGTATATGAATTCTTGATTTGAATGATGAGTTGAGTTGCTATAGTCACGCTCGTCTATCCGCTTATTCCTGTGCCCATCTATCTGTCTGTTCGATCTCTTGTCAGTCCATCTGCTTATGTAAATGTATGTTTGGGTGTTCCAGCTCTTGGCATTTTTTTGTAGATGCCCATTACAGCATTCTCAGATCTAATTTCTATAAATAATACTTGCTTATAGATTTTTCTATTGCAATATAAATACAAATAAATAATTCTAATAGGATTATCAGCTCATCTCTACAGTCAAGCAGTGGCATTGGCAGTGGCGATGCATGTTGTCATTTTATCAGGTTCGACCTCCTGCTAAAGTCCAATTTCTGTACGCATAGATACAAGAGATGCAATTATCGACTGCAGTTCAATGTATCTCGCAGTCAGGCACTCTCGACTATAGTTTATTAACCTGTTGTATTGACGCTTGTTGAACTTGATTAAGGTTGAAAACCTTTGACTTTTCTAATAAGCTAACTTATTCACTTATTCAAGAATCTGCAAGTTAAGCAAAAGCTGTAATTTTCCAGCTCATTAGCCTTAGCCTTATGCCAACTGCAGCTCATTTAACAGAGATCGACAGCATTCAGTACTTCATGTCTGAAATAAATTTCCAGTGTTGCACAATTCGCTTTTGTATATTCAGCTGTCAGCGCCAATGATTTTAGCATAATAAATCCACAGTTGTAGACTAATAAAAGTTTTCCATGCGAGCTGGACTGAAGGCCAATGCATTTTAGTCTCAATTACTCAAACAACAACAACAACAACAACAACAACAACGACGACGACAACCTGTTGACATTGTATGAGACTTGGCCCCGCCCACCAGTAAATGTGCGCTACGTTGTCTGTGTCGGTGTCTGTCCCAGTGTCTCTGCATCCTGTCTGTCTGCTCGTCCTGTTTGTCCTGTTTGGTAGTTCATACAATTTGCTACATTTCAAATGAACTCTTAAAAGTGCCTTGACATTTCACTTGGTCACGTTGTCAGCTAGGAGTGGAAGAGTGAGCGAGAGAGTGTGGGAGAGAGAGAGAGAGAGAGAGAGAGAGAGAGAGAGAGAGCGAGAGGGTGTCAAGTCAAGTGGCTTGTGCTATGGGCAACAGTTGACGTAATTTGCAGGTAATGTGTGGCCTGTTGCTGCTGCTGCTCCTGTTTGCCCTCGCTCTCTCTCTCACTCTCTCTGTCTGACTCTCATTTAGCTTCTCTTTCGCTCTCTATCAAATTGCAGCGATACTGGCCAAACATGTGACATTTGCGCGTCGTATTGATTTATGGCATTGATGTAGCGCCACACGTCGTATCTTTTGCTGCCGTGTAATATAAGCCACACTTGGTCTCTGGTCAGCACACACACACACACACACACACACACACACACAGGTAGAGTCTCATATGAGAATCAATTTTATTTGACAAGCTTTCATAATAACGAAAACATTAATTGATTGCCTGCACTTTGGAGGCTCCGCTCTGCTGCTGGCAGCCACCCTTTCGCTCTATGTTAATTGAGCCATATGCAAACAGAGACCACTTTGATATATAGATACAGATATATATATATCTCTATACTACAGTCCATATATATCAGTCACTCGCAGCTGTGGCAAATTCCAAAGTGCAAGCGAATTTTGTGCACATTTCCGTAGCGCTAAACGTGATTGAAAGCGGAAATTGCGGCATGTTCTTACTTTTTGCTTTACGCTTCGCCACTTCCGTTTGACAGCCACAAAATGGCGGCTCAGCACTTCACACGCTCTTCCTTCAGTCCGCTATATCCTGCCTCCTTCCACCTTCCACCTTCCCCTCCATAGTTAAGCCTGAATGACTGGCAAATCGTGTTTTTCAATTGACAGTTGATAAAATTGTGTTAGAGCCCCAACGCTCATCCCTTTCGCCTTTCGCCCTCGACAATTTACAGCTACCTTGGGTTAACCGCGGCAGTGTTGAACAACACGCACTGATGCGATTAACGACACCGAACATCAGCAACTGTCGCGTTGAGTTAGTTTTTCTTATTACCATATTTAAGCTGTGAGTTACTATGAGAGTGTAAAAGCATTCCTGGATGGAAGAGTAAATGAGAGCACGGAAATTGACTATTCATGAAGTCCATATGGCAGGAACAAGGCTTTTTTGGAAGATTTCAGTTTATCTAGAGTTTTCCCACTGCTTTGTAAATTAAACTATTCTAATTAAAATCTTTTGATTTCTTAGTCAACAGAACGTTCAGCTTTAATTATAATATTTGACAGCTAAGGCTAAAGTTTGGTTAGTTTTCTATAGAATGCATAAGAAATGATTCATTAAAAAGATATATAAATAGTTTTTCTTATTATGAAAAAAAATAATTCTAGAGATCCTTTGTAAATTTGCAATTTTCGCCCCAAAAACGTTCAATTGAATTAATAATTATTTTTCTCTTGATCAAAATATATTTGATATATCTAAAGCATTCAATCAATTCAAGCTTTTAGCAGTGCTGAATAAAAGTTGTTAAAAATGTGACACAACAAAAATAGAGTAGAGAAATTCATAAATGGGAAACACATTCACATTTAATTGAATTGGAGCGAAGCGTTTAGGTCATGAGGCCCTCGTTGCGCAATATTGCAGTCATGTCGAACTGCAGCAGGACAATTAAATACGACGTGGCTGCACTCACAGTCTGTAAAAAATATATAAACAAGATTTTTTTATGAATGAGTTGAAGCAATGTGATCGAGGTTAATTGACTGTTGAATACTCGTTCGCCATGCTAAACTTATTTGACAATTTTAAGAATTACCAGAACAGAATTCTAAGTTTAATTTTTGAATCAAATCTCAAAGCAAATCAGCTTCGATAATAGATCGATATAATATTCAAGATTAATATAGTATGCAAAGCTAATATGCCCTCTACACTTTTGCGAACGAGTATTGAAATGAATTTAAAGCTGTCAACAGGCATTTGCTGTGCCTTACCGAGAATATGAATGTGTAGTCCAGTGCAAAGAGTCCGATGCCATTGAACTGGAAGTAGCCCTCCCAGTGCAGGAACTGCAGGGTGAAGGATTTCATCTTGTTGTAGAAGAGATCGTTGCTCAGCATAAAGGCTGGCTTCTTCTGCATGATCTCGTGCACGATCATCGCCGATTGCTTGGAATGATTGTTGGCATTGCAGCAGAGACGCAGCACTATGTAGGCGACCACCATGGTGGTAAAGCTCCAGATGACATACAGATAGGTCACATAGTCCAGCAGGCGACTCTTGCCGCTGACTATGAAGTTCACCTTCGTCTCGAGGAATATGCCAAAGATGCTGACTACAAAGCAGGCCGCCATATAGGGTACACACTGTGGCCCGAACTCCCCATTGGTCATAACACTCAGCGCGAGTATTTTGTCGTGCAGCTTGAATAGATCCGGCAAATTGGCCTCCGATGTATTGCTACGGAAGTTGATTAAAAAAAGAGAGAGTTGAATAATATATAAAAGAGAATGTGTCCGACTGGCAGATACCCTAATACCTTGGACAGATCTATGATAGAGCAACACTAGTCTAAATTAATATATTGACTATATTTTCTATCTCTTTAAGCTCACTCAGTATTCTCTTCCATCACGCCCTCGTTGTAGTCAAAGATATCATCGTCCTCCTCATCGCTGGTGTTCAGCTCATCCTCGTTCGGCTGCTTGGCCGGCAACGCCTTTTGGCGCTTCAACTCATCCGCCAGCTTGGGATCGGTGCTGTAGATGGCTTTGGTGGCGGCTGCTTTCTCGGCAGGAGTTGGTTTGTGGTCCTGCTTTTTGCCCTCGCTCTCGATGTCGAAGACGGTGAGCGGAGCCACGCGGTGACGCGCCTCCTGGTTAATCTTCTCGAAGAGCTTATTTATTTGCTCAAAGCGATTCGAAATGACAGACACATGATAGATGAATTCGCCCTGAATAATGCTGCCAGCCAGATAAGGAAAGCTCGAGACCATAAATGGTATTATTGCATACTCGCCAAAGGTGCTGAAAATGAGAGAGAGAGAGAGAGAGAGAGAGAGAGTGAGAGAGATGCAGAATGAAAGACAAAGAGAGATTTTGTCAGAGTGATTTATAGTTTGACCTGTTGGCTTTCGAGTTAGGTTTCTGTAATTAATATATGATAATAAATTGGGCCGAAAATCAAATGAATTATATTCTAGACAGAATTGAAATATTAAATATATATACATGTTAAAAAGTAAATAAAATTTTAAAAATAAATAGTAAAACTGTTTCTTTCTTGAATGGCTACACTGTTACTCTACTGTTAACTAACATTTTGCACCCTGCAGCTAACTTTTATGCTCTGAGTACTTTACGAGTACAGGCGAACAGAAATGAGTATTAGGGTGAGTTAACACAATACTGTTAACATAGTACTGTTATAAGACTGTAAAATTACAGTGCGTTGCTAGTGCACTGTTCATGTACCATTAATTAGTATTTTCGCCCTAATTATCAATTCTATTCGCCTGGTCGCCTATGTTTTCTATGTTTCAATTCCATTTCGTTTCAGTTACATTGTTACTAAGTTTCATTTTTGCACTCATATTTCACAAAACCTTTCGTCTACTTTACTTACAGATACAGTTCCTTGGAATCGTAGTAGAGGGCAAAGATAAAGACGCTGAAGACAAAGAGCCAGGTGAAGTGGTAGGCGACACTGTGCTTCACCGCCTGAGCGCGCGGCTTGTCCAGTTCGGCAACGCGTCGACACTTCTGGATGACTACGTCGATCTCAGCCAGGCGCGTCTCGAAGTCCACAAAGAACTGTTTGCGCCGATAGAGACTGAGCAGGGTGACCGTCACATAGAGGAAGGCGCCGAGGTGCATGAAGAGATTGTTGCTCAGCCGACAGACGCTGTTGCAGGCATCGAGGAAGGGCAGGCCAAATTTTTCCATCAGAATGATGCCCAAATAGCAGGACAAATAGAGGCAGGGCATAATCAACATCATGGCATAGTCCATCACAAAGTTGGACTGTGCTTGCTGGCGATTTAGCGGTATCAGGCCTATGGCCTGAAGAGTGCCAAGAGAAATATATAGCAAATCATATATAGATTTAATTAGCTATTCTTGATACACTTACCATGGAGAGCCAATTCATAACTTGAATCATTTTTCCCTTTGCTTATTTCTCTGTAAACTGCCTCGTTTTGTTGCACGTTCTGCACTGAGTTGGCAGCTCGCATGGCACTCGAATTTGAACGCATATTTATTTAGTTTGTTGCCATAATACAAATGGTTCCTATTGAGTGGATAATGCGCATATGTTTAAGATAAATATCTTCGGACTTCACGCCGCTCAATATGCTTTTAGTTTATTAAATGTGAACCTACAAATGCACTGAGCGAAATTAATACACATTATTCTGGCTTTAATTAATCATTTTGGACTTTATTTAGAAAACATTATTTTTGTTTTAGTATTGTTGGTTGGTTGGTTATTTAATAAACTTATTTACATATATTTATAATTATTATAATTTACAATTAATATAGAAGAAATAATAATAGTAAAAAAAATAATATAATAAAAAAAAAATAAAATAAAATAGTATAAACTTTTATTATATTTATAATAATTGTAATTTATATTAATTTATATTTCATTATTTGTTATATTTATTTTAGTAATTTTTATTAAAATAATAATTTATATTTAATGAATTAAAAAAAAAATAATTCAATACATATAATACATTTCTTAATAGATAAAGTTTATATTTAAATATTTGATTACATTTAACAGCTTTGCTCCGGCTTCGCTGCTTTTCCCTCAAGGTATATCAATTATCTATTTTACTGGTATTTATTTTGACTGTATTTCATTTCCGATTGGTTTCACTCACATTCACATGCCCCATTCACTCTTTCTCCTTGTGTTCCATTTTCATTTTCATTCTCCCCCATTTCACATTCCTTTTTCACCAGTTTATTAGTTAATTTTATAAGCTTTTATCTACGCATACAGCAGCATATAAACGTTCCCAAAATATGCTCAGTAATTTAATACTCGTTTCGTATATCATCTTGTCTAACATTTCTAATCATTTGCAGGCTAATTGAATTTTCCTACCTTTACAGAAATTGCTGCAAATTGCAGGAAATTTGCATTGTTTCGCTTGGCTTTCTCATGGGGCTTCAGAACAATTTGTGCTGCATTCTGTGTGGTTGATCCAATAATTTCCACATATTTGCACCGTATTTTACTTGCTAATTAAACAATTATAAGTTACGGCCTCAGCTCCAGCTCAACCCAGCCTGCCTCAGCCCAACTACAAGAAGAAGAACAAGAACTAAAGGCGTTAATTCTAGCGCAGCGCTAAAGAAAACCAATTAAAAGCAAAGCCCCCTTGCAGCATTAGGACCCAACACATGGATGATAAAATGCAAATTTCCCAAGAGCTGGCAGAGCTGTGCAGAGTGTGGAGTGAGTCGAGTGGGCGTGGCTGTGCTGTAGTTGAGAATGAAGTTACTTGTTAAGACGACGAAGACTGAAGGTGTTGCCTTTTGCTTACGCATAGTTAATAATTGAGTTTGCAACTGAGGCACGCACAGCATATACATACATACATACATACATACATATATTTAGATGGCGTACATTACATGACATGTGTGTATATCTTATGTGTGTGTGTGTGGATATATATACATAAAGAGAGAGTGGGAGAGGGATATAGTGAGAGGGAGTTGGAGCTAGAGGGGGGCAATTCTTGTTGAGCTGCTGGGAGGCGTATGCCTTTGCACGCGCTAAGACCGCACAAATACAAACACAACACACTCACACACACACACACAAGAGAGTACATGCATGTGCATACACACTCGTACTACTCTACATGTGTTAGTATGTAATAATGCTTGTCTATCACAAATACCCTTAAGACACACACACATACACACAACACACACACACACACTTACACACAGGCATATTTAGGCATTGGCTCTGCCGCAGCTTAATCTTATCCTTAGATTCCCTGTTTCCTTCTCCTACTTCCACCTCGCCACCTCCTGCCACTGCCTCTCTTCCTGTTCCGTCTTCTGTGTAATTTCCTCTCCTTCTCCCTCGCCTTCTCCTCCCCATCGTCCACCTTCTCCTACCACCTATCCAACTCTCTAACTCTATCATTTGCATCTTTAAATTTTGATAGCATCCTTCGGTCTATTTTGTTGTTTCGACATTTCCCACTCACTGCTTCATCTTACTCATTGTTATTGCAGTGGCTCAGCTCTGGCCATAAACACGCCCAATTCTTTGGCTAATCAGACGTTGCGTTTTATGATGTCCCCCTCCAAGTGTCCGTGTTTCCATATCCCCTTCCCTCCTTTCATATGCTCCTTCTCCAGCCTTTTTTATTTGCTCCCTTTGGCGTTATCAATAAAATAGCGCTCATAAACTCAAGTGCCACGCCTACGGCAAACAGCTCTCAACTAGGTCTCGGGTGTCCCAAGTGGCGACGCTTTAGTCACTCAATCAAGTGGCAAGCATTCGAGTGCCACGCCCACAGCTCATACGGCCTTTGTTTGCTGCAGATTTTGTGTCAAGATTTGCCTAAATGTTTTTCTTTTTTTCGAACTGGGGAAACTTTAGCTTGCCAAGAAAATGGCAGGAAAATGCAGCGTGTTGATTTTGATTTCGATTTTCCATAGACTCAGCCAATGGTTTATCGGCGCCCATTAGGGGCATTACTGCAAACCCGATAAGCACTCTAACAGCGCGCTAAGCGCGAATAGAAAATTTGAAAATTTACCAATTACCCAAAGGAAACAAGGAAGGAATATAGCAATGGGGCGGCACTGACTACATAATACTTGTTCAAACACTAGAATTAGTTAGATACATTTTGGTATATGTATAGAGCGGGGCTGTCGTGGATACTAGTCTTATTCGATGTGCCTCGCCTCCAATGAACGCAGATATATCTAGTCCTACATAGACTAGACTAGGGTGGCAACGGATGAATGTTAAATCAATGTTAAGACTCTCGCTTCTAAAGGGTGAACAGATGGATAGACGGACAATCGGACTGACAGACCTCAGACGTACGAAGGGGCAGACAGATGGGTTGGGGAAGGACAGGCCGACAGACAGACGAAGGGATGGATAAAAGGGCAGTGGGACATACGGAAAGATAGACGGGCGGAAATGCGAATCTACAGTACGGTAAACATTTCGTCAACTTAATATTTATAATAAAATTTTTAAATTTGCAGAGAACAGCTGAAAGCAGCGTCTCGACATTAGTTAAACTATGCAGGGATTGATTAGGCTTCACAGTTCGAACTCACTCATTTACCCACTTCAGTCTAGCCTCGAGCTAACTTGTGGACTTCAATTCAAAAGGAAATACATTTGCAAAGTCCAGCGGGGACTGTTTTGGCACGTAGCCTTCAGCTTCGGCTTTGGCTTCAGCTTTAGCTTCAGCTTCAGCTTCAGTTGAGGGGGACATCCTTAATGAGTTCGTTTTGGTTTCGCTTGGCTTATATAAATATTTCATTGTTGCCATTCATAAAGAGCTGCTGGCAGCTGACAGGCGCTGCTCCACGTGCCACGTGCCCAGCCCGAGAGAGCGAGCCCGAGCGACTGCCAAGCTGAGTGAAAGAGCTGCGTTTGCTCTGCCCCAAGAAGCTTTTCACCACGCGAGCAACAGCAAAAACAACAACAACAACAAATTTCTCGTGTAAACATTGCGAGTTTCCATTTTGTTGTTGTTGTTGTTGCTGGAAATGCAACTTGGCTACTGGCAATTGGGTTTGTGTTTGATTTGGCCAAAATGTCAAATGCCAAGGATGCTGTTGCTGCTGCTGCTGCTGCTGCTGCTGATGCTGATGCAATTGTTGCTGCTGCTGTTGTTGATGTTGAATGCAATTGCCAATGGCTGGCTGTCAGATGCCACAAGTCGCAAATATGTCTGCGAGCTGTGTAACAATTTGAGCTATGCTTGTCTATGAAATGTTTTACTCTAAAGTATTTCAGCTGTTTCTGACAGGGGTTAAGCCCCTGAATGAATAATTAAATTAAATAATAAATTAAAATGTAAAAATTTGTATGTCTTGAAATTATTTGAAGGGATAATCAGAGTATAAAATTTACAACAATATTTTTGTACAAAAATAAATGAGAAAATAAACACAAACAATTTTGTTTTAATGCATAGCAGTGGCAACGATTTCCAGTTCGGCAAAAGCTTGGCCCACTATTGATATCTTATTCAGATGACATTAAAGATAACATTAATTCTACGCTGTAGAGTTAAGGACAAAGAGCTTTGATAAAGAAATAAACAACAAACAATAACAAGTAAGCATTGCAGAAATGAAATGTTCAGCTGTCAGAATCTGTTAGCATTTGAGCTGCACCCTCACAAGTCGGTTATGGCTGGAAATAGGTGAATAGAAAAATAATTGCATAATTTAGGGGTCGGCTGCTGTTGCTGTAGCCGTTGATAGACAAAATTTGAACGGATATTTTGAAAAGTACCAGGCGAACAGAAATTAATAGCAGAGCGAAAAATGTTAGTTTACAGTGAGTTAACAGAATCATGTTAGTTAACAGTGGAACTTATGTTAACTAACAGAATAATGTTATGGTTATGTTAACTAACAGTGTGTTAACAGAATTATGTTAATTAACAGTGTTCTGTTACCACACTGTTAACTAACATTTTTCACTCTGCTATTAGTTTCTGTTCGCCTGGTACTTCTCAAAATATCCGTTCAAATTTTGGCTATCAACGGCCACAGCAACAGCAGCAGCCCCCCAAGTTATGCAACGATATCTGGTTTAGTGCTAATTTAGCCGCTGTTTTTCGAATTCCTCTGATTGCCAGCAAAGTACCTCATTTAAATAAAAACAATTTGAATATTTATTGGAAAAAAGCTTCTTTATTGCCTTTCAGCTGGTATTCAATCTACACTATTCATAATTATATCTTAAATTATATAATGTTGGGTGGTATTATTCATAACTAGACTGGAACATTATACATATGTATAATGTTTATACTAGATAATATGCGATCGATAGTAAGGATGTTGTTGGACACGCCTTGCTGAAGAAGCTTTATAACCTGAAAGCATAAAAGATATATATGTATATGTATATATATATATATACACAATATTTCTTTAACATTAACACTACACAGCAAAGACACAAACTGGATGATATTTTGGCAGCGCATAAAAGTATGCAATAAATTTTTGTATGCGTCATAGTCAATGAGTGATCAAACGATCGATGATTTGACATGAAGCAAAGTTTGTGTGTGTGCGTGTGCGTGTGGGTTGTGTGGTGGTGTTTCGCGTTGTGTTCAGCTCTGCAGTCGAGTTTGAAGCACTCAGCGCAACGGACGTCGCGTTGTCTTTGAATTCCATATTGTTAAGCATTAGGGCTGTCGGTCGAGCGTGTGTGTGTGAGTGAGTGTGTAATATCAATGCAGCACTTTGACAGCAAAGAGAACACAAAGGATGGCAGCATGCTGCTGCAGTCAGAGCTGCGAGCGCCGCTGCAAAAGATTTTCACTGACGATTTGACGGTGACGCATTCACCGCAGCGACCATATCTCTGCCGTGTGCCCTGGTTTCTATTGTGGATGTCCTTTGTGCAGGTAGATCTGAATACACTTCGACAGACAGCCAGTCAGTTGGCCAACATGATGTATGCGTAATGCTTTCCGTTTATCACTTCCCTCCAGGAAATACAATTTGAGTTACTTTTTATACACATGTTCAGTCTCAATTCAATTTCTTTCTTTCCTCTCTTTGCGGAATTTACATTTTTTTTCTTCTTTTTGCGTTGCCAAAGAGGAGAAAGAATTATCTTTTGTGTCGAAATATTTTTATCAGACATTATTCGTAATCAATTGTTACTTATTGGTGATAATTATAAATAATTCGAGTTAACTTATCGCAATCAGCAAGTATTCCATGTAAAATTAGCTCTTGACTTTCATTGACCTTGCCTATGAATCACGGTCGACTTTGTTCTTTTGCCATTAGGCGAAGTATTAACTCAATTTGTTATATTCCAGCAATAATGTATATGTATAAATAGATAAGCATTGAATGTATATAGATTTTTAGATATTGTGGATTTTTAATTCGTTTTCATGTTTTTATTAATATTTATACTTTGAATATACATATAAACAGAGTCCGACTCTACCTAGAAACACAAGGGGCTAGTATAAACAATTTCAGATTTAAACAAGTAAATATAGCTATGTATATTCATTTAATTTATAATGCTTTCGATATCTTGAGGCTTCCTAAAGATAAAGAAATCCAAGAATAAATATATTTATTTATTATTTAGGCTTTTTCACAAAAGCTGTCTACTAATAGTATGTAGATAAAAAACAGTTTATACACTTCTAGTTATCGAGCTGCTATCAAGTGTGCTGATAACACCCTTGTGAATATCTCACTCGATTGAGTCTTTAAATTTAGTTACTATACTTATACATACTTACTTGTCAAAAGGAAAAAACTTCGATAAAGAATCCTACTTTGATTCCAAATTGAATAATTTTCTAATTTTTATACATTTTTGATTGATAGGATAATGAAAGATTGTTAACCTTGAGCTGAGACTTTGACAATTGTAAATTGGTATGCCTAGTGAATATATAATATATGGATCAGTTCAAGTCTTGTAAGGCCCTTCTTAAGCTCAACTAAAGCTGTTGCTCTCATTGGAACTGACTGTTCCAATAGATCAGTCAGCTGCTCTCTGCCTGCCTGCCTGCCTGGCTGCCTGGCTGCTGTGTTGCAGCAAGTGCGAATGTGGTTTGCAGTGCAAGTGGTCGCACTTCACTTACCCACTCACCCACTCATCCACTCATCCACTCACCCATTCACTCAGTCACTGAGCCAGCATTGATGAAGTCGCACAAGTGTTTCCCTATCAGAAGAGTCGACCCATTTGCCATTTACCGCCTCTTGTTTTATAACTCATTATTTGTAATAGTTGTGCTTTGAGCTCTCTTAATTGATCTTGGGCTAGGCCTAAGATATTCCATTCCATATTACATAATTTCGTAAACTTCAATTCCAATTCCAATTCCACAGTCACAATCTCAATCGACTTGGCTCTTGCCTTTTTCAGTTAGCTTCGATGTTGACTCCAAATTGTTGCAACTGGCATTTGTCATATTTGGTGTGATGCATGTTGCGCCGATTTGGCATAGTTGTTGTTGCTGCTGCTGTTGTTGTTGTTGTTGCCTTGTCACAACAGCTTCTTGGCACTCACACTTGGACGTCTAACACTTGGCTGATGCTGAGCGAAAGTGACAGTTGGCTTGACATCATTTTGTATTGCTGTAGCATTCTGATCGATTACACTGTGCTACAAAGTGCACGGAGAAGAATGTGTGCAGATGATATGTGCTAAATAATGATTCAATAAAACTGTCATTGACAAAGGAGGAAAATATAAATATATATCAGATAAATGTGGGTATATATACGATATTTGGTATACATATTCATTCTCAAATGCTGCAAACCTCATGAGTTGGGCAATACAAGAAGAACGAGTATTAAGAGTATCATTAAAAGTCAAGAACTGCATCTAGAACATTTCACATGTAGCACAGTGTAATGTCTTAATGCCCATCGTTTAAGGTCGCTCATTTGTCTCTTGCCTTTCACAGATTGCGCTGTATCCGATTGCCAATGGGTGCATGCAACGGCGCCTCATCTACAAGCCGGAGCTGGAGCAGGAGTATTGGCGCATTTTTACCTACATGCTGCTCCATGCAGATCACTGGCATCTGTGGATCAACATCTGCCTGCAGGTGGGTCAAAGACATCGCACGTGTAGCCACTTTGTTTATGCTTTTTGGTTTTGCTTTGTTCTTTTGGGTTCAGTTCTTCATTGGCGTCAACTTGGAAATGGAGCAAGGTCATTGGCGTGTGGGCGTGGTCTATGTAGCGGGCGGCCTTTGTGGCGGCCTGGCCAACGCCTGGCTGCAGCCGGAGCTCTCGCTGCTTGGCGCATCGGCGGGCGTCTATGCCGTGCTGTGCAGTCATGTGCCCCACCTGGTTTTGGTCAGTCAACTGTAGCTAAATCGAATGCAACCGCAATTTAATTTATTTTTATACTGTTCACATGCGACGATCGGGTATATTGGCTTCCGGCCATTGTCTACTGATAGCTATTGATGCTGCCAAGTAACAAGTCAAACTAATTGCTTGTACTCTTACACTTTTCTAAATTTCAATAGTAAATTTAATGATCATAACTTCATTTTAAGTTAATGCACCACAATTTGGTTTAGAAACAACTGTTAACAACAATTGCCTTGCTTAGCCTCTTTGTGCCCTGTCAACAGCGTATCGTGTAGTCGGGTATACCCGACATTTGTTATATACTTTTTTCATTAACTTTTTGATTTTGTTTTTATTTCTTTTTTATTATTTTCCCATAGAATTTCTGGGAATTGCCGCATCGTATTTGGCGCATCGCCGTCCTCCTGATCTTGCTCGGCAGCAATGTGGCATACACAGCTTATCACTTCTGCTTCAATAACAATCGCAACCCGCGCATCAGTCTGGAGGCCCATTTGGGTGGGGGCGTGGCCGGATTGTTATGCGGTTTTCTCATTTACAGGCGACTCAAGTCGGCACCGCGAAGGTTTTCGAACTTTGATCAATCGAATCAAGATCTGCTTTAAATTAGTCTCAACATTTGCAATTCAACTCGAATCCGCCGGAAAAAGCCAAAACGAATTATTCAAATTTTGGCAGCTTTTGGCGTTTGGCTTTTTTGGTCAAGCAATTGATTGACATCTATGAATTTCTATGCTTCAGTAGGCAAAGAGTTATTTTAACACCCTCGAATTGTTTTTATTGGCACGATTTCATGACTCAGCCAATAAGGCAAGTCTAATTAAATATTTATGTTAGTCCATCTAAACTGGATCATTGATCACTTTTATGTAGCAGAGCAATTAGCTTCCATTTATTAATAGCTTTACTTCATAATGCATCAACTCTCAGACTGATTTGGTGGAATTTGTGGATTCTCAATGAGTCAATTGAATTGCATTCAGGTTACTCAAAATTTCAGTTGACATCTATCAGAAAAATGTACTCCAATTTGTAATTGATGTAGGTAAAGGGTAATCTATAAATTAGTGAATCTGAAAGGGAAAAACGTGTAAATTATTCATTTTTGTTAGGTTAGAGAATTTTTAGAATGATATATTTAGTATTTTGATATATACTATTCATGTTTACGAATCAATGCAAAGCAGAATTGGAAAACTTTTATGGGAGTTAATAGAGAAAGAGGGGGAATCAGGGATTTATAGTATAGGCAGAAGATGAAAGAGAAGAAGAACGTAAAAAGAAAGACAAGTCACAGAAAAAGAGACAGTGGAGAGTGAGAGAGACAGAAGGGGGGGAGAGAGATAGATAGATAGAAAGAGAGAGAGACAGACATATATAGAGAGAGGATCGAATTCCATATAACTAAATTTCTTAATTAATTTATACAAATTATTACAAAATATTTTGTTCATATTTATTATTAAATCGATAATTTCAAAATCTTTCCAAATAGCTCAAAAATATTTCACACTCACATTATAAATTATTATTTATTAATAAAATGTTATTTTATTTAATTATATTATAACAATATATTATTTTATTATTAATATTTTTATAAATACACTTTTGATTTAAGTATTTAAAAAATATATTTTTTATAAGAAAAACTAAATATGTGAAATATGCTTTTAATATAATTTAATATTGTCTCATCTTTTAATTAAAAACTAAACTTTCTATATTTATATTTTTAAATGCATTGAAGTTAGATCAAAATTTGGTTAGACTTAAGGCGTTGCTAGGGAGAACTATGTCTATAATACAACTTAGCGTTAAGGATACCTATCAAGAATTCTATATAGAGTTGTGCTTATGGAAATAGTAGTGCGATTGAGCATCAAATATTGAACAGCAAAATTGGCAAATATTATATATATTTTTAAAACTCTTTAAAGTTTTGTAGTTTTCAATGAAGAAAGTATTATTTGATTTAAAATTTTAATTTACCATAGTGCAGCACTACTACTTTCATGAGCACAAGCGAATATTTTATATATTTATTATAATTATATATATATATTATATGAATGTATGTTAAAAATAAACTTAAACTTGAACTATATGCTAAATGCATTAGTTCAGAGCTAAAATGGAAAAGGTTAAATAATATTGTAGGCTTAAATGTTAGACATTCATGCACTCACACACACACACACGCACACACACACACACAGCAGATCAGGGGCAGGAGCAGGAGCAGGAGGCGTGGCTTAAATTAACAGTCTAATGGGCCGCACTTGACGCCCACCTCGGTGCATTTGCATTCGAGGCATTGATTGGATAGCTCCACTATAATGCGACCCACTCGATACATGCGGCCGTAAATGTTGCAGCCGGCTAATTTTAGTATGCCCGCAGGATCCATTAGCCCCTCACCCCCAGCAACAGTTGCTGGTCCTGCTCCTGCTGCTAGTGCTGCTGCTGCTGCTGCTGGTGTTGCTGCTGTTGTTGTTGTTGTTGTTGTTGTGCTGCTGCTGCTACTTGGCGCATGCTGATAATGATGAAATTGTTGCAACTGTTGCTGCTGTTGCTGTTGTTGCTGCTGCTGTTGCTGCTGATGTCGCACCTCGTAGCTGGTGTCCATGAAGGGCAATTTGTCGAATGGTGACATTAAAAATGGATGCACTGTGCTGGAAGCAATTACGGTTTCAGTTGTTGCTGCTGCTGCTGTTGTGGTGCTTGTTGCTGCCGCTGCCACTGCTGTTGTTGTTGTTGTTGTCACTGTTGCTGGCGTGTTTTTGGTTTTAGCACTTGTTTGCACTGTGCTGCCCATTGAGTTGTTTCTGTTTATGTTGCTGTTGCTGTTGCTGTTGCTGTTGCTGGCGGGTGTGCGTCGCGTGGTCACTTGACCTTTGTTGCGAGTTGGTTTTGCCGTTGCGGCTGCTGTTTGATTGCGTCTATTGCTCGATGTTTTTTGCTTTGTCTTATTGCCCTTCTTGTGGCCACGTGCTGCTGTGGGTGTGGCAGGTGGGCGCACAGTAGTTGTAGTTGTCTCTGTTGCAGCCGTTGCTGCTGCTGTCGTTGGTACTGCAGCTGCTGTTGGCAATGTTTTAAAAGGCGGCACTGTGCTGCTGCTGCTGCTGCTGATGTGGGGCTTGGTAGGCAGGCTCATGCCCAACAGCTCTTCCAGCAGCTCATCCAGTTTGTTTATCTCATTTTTGTCTATCGGCGATGTTTGCTTAGTCGTAGTTGTTGCTGCTGCAGTTTTATTGCCGGAAGAGTGGCTGATGCTGTAAGTGACACTCTCGATGTGCTGCTCCTGCTGCTGTGCTGGTTTCTTCTCCTGCTTGTCCCCTATCAGTGCATCAAGATTTGGTGGCCTTTCCGTGTGTATGACATCTTTGAAGGGATCGGGAGTTGTGATCTCTGTTGGTCAAAATAAGACAAATTAAACGAGTGAGCATTTGTAGATGAAGTGAGAGATATAGCAAAGACAATAGCATATAAAGGGAACAGCTTGAGATATCATCACTCATTCATTTAGTCATTTAGTCAATTGGAAATTAACAACTTCATTCAGTCAATGATCTAATCTACTGAAATTGGAGATGTTGGTCTGTCAACATTCATTACATTTGAATTTATTTTGAGTGAATAAAGAGATACTTAAAAATGTTATCTACGCTCCATCAAACTTACCGATGGAAGCCGTATCATTATTATCCATCCTCTCCGTCGTTATATCGATAATGTGCTGCGTAACGTGATAGTTATCGCCCAGCAGTACGTTCGATGTGACATGTTCCTGTAGTACTTCGCCATCGATGACCAGCGGTTCCTTGGGCATGAAACCACCCTCTGTTTCGGTGGGTGGTGAGAAACCACTGTGCACGGGTGGCTGCACCACCTGCTCATTGAAATCATATTTGACGTAGTCTGCGCTGCCGATGACGTGCACCACTGGCTCAGGTGGGGCTTCCACAGCGGGAACCTCCACATTGAATTTGTATTTGTAGGCAGCCTGATCGTTGTTGTGGACATTGTGGTTGTGGTGGTGATCCACGTAGGTCACATCGTATTCGCTGTCCACTCTATCGGAGGCGATATGTGAGGCATGCAGACTCGATGCCTGTTGATAGTAATTGTGGCTGTTGTATACTTCGGGTGGTTGTATGGGTGGTTTCGTATCCACTGCATCCGTTGGCAAAAAGGGAATGATTTTCAGGTTAGGCAAGCTGGGCGGCAATGTGGGTGCAGTGCTGTCTGCATCGTCCAAGGGATCCACTTCCAGAATAGTTGGATTCGTTTTGATGATCAGTGGTTTGGCGGTGCTGGTGATATATGGTAGTGTTTGCTTGTGCTTGAACGTGGGTCGGAAAGTGGTACGAGGGATAGGGGTTGTAGGTTTTGCAGTGGTTGTAGTGGTGCTGGTGGTGGTCGTTGTTGGTGTTGCTGCTGTTGTTGGTTTGGTAGTAGTTGTGGTGGTGCGTCTGGTGGTTTTTGGTTTGGCTTTGGGAATTGTTTTTGTTGTTCGGATGGTGGTGGTGGTGGGTCTATGTGTAGTTGTGGTTTTTGTTGTAGTAACATTCGCTGGAATAGACTTGGGTGTAGTTGTGGTGGTTGTTGTGGTGCTGGTGCTGGTAGTGCTCTTGCTTGGTAGTGTTCTATAGGTGACTGGCTGACCGTATTTGCTGGTGACCACAATCATGGGAGGGGTCACTGTGAGATTAGCCAGCTTGGAGTTAATGCGCGTGTGGTGCGGTTTGCTGCTCGGCAGTGGACGGAACATGGGTGGTGCATGTGTATTAAAGGGCTTTCTAGTCGTAGTGGTGCTCGTTGTTGTTGTTGTTGTGGTTGTTGAAGTGGTGCTGGTGATGTTATCGCTGAGCATGCCTGAAAGCCCGTCCAACAGCACATTGAATAGATCAGGTGGTGGTGCTGTGGTGCTAGCTGATGGCACTTCAGTGGGTCTAGCCCAGCTTTGCTGTGCCTCCGCTGGCAGTTCACCCACAGCAAACTGCCCCTCACTCAATTGATCTCCGAAGTCATCTGAAATGCGTTCATTGCTGCGCTCAGTGGTGCTGCCCATAGGTGGTGCTGGTATCGCAGTGGAGCTGACTTCCACAGAAGCAATTGACTCAGTTGCCAATGGTGGTTCTTCTTCATCGGGTCCAAGCAGTATATCCATCCAGGAAATTGGCTTCTTCTTTTCAGTCGTGGCCTCTGGCGTTATGGGTTCTTCGCGTTCTGTGCTGGGTCCGAGCAGCAGGTCGAGGAAACTGAGCTCAGTGGTGCTGCTCACGTCAGCCATCAGCGGACTGGCTGTGGGCTGTGTGGTGCCCACCAAATCCATGTTATTGGCCAGCATTTGGTTGTTGTTGCCATCAATAAACTCGAGGCCCTCGCGCAGCGTATCGAAGATGCTCTTCTCGCTGCTTACCTGCAGCGGATCGCCCACGGGTGGCTCAGTGAGATGGCGATCGAGTGGATAGTGCTCGGCCATGGAGTTTTGTGGTGGCAGGGCAGCAGCTGCCACCGCCTCCGCCTCCTGCTCCTCCTTGCCAAAGAGCAGGTTGTAAAGATTGAATTGGCGAGAGCTCTGCGAGCGTCTATAGTCCCGCTGGCTGCCACAATCGTAGCTGGAGGGACAGCACTGACCCTTCGGCACCACCGGAATGCAGTTCTTCAAGGCTGGGGCGCACTTCTTTGGCGCACAGCGACGCGTGCCCCGAATGCAAAAGCAGATGTCACATGGCTTATCCGCGTCAGATCGCATCTTCTGACCCTCCGCATAGAACTGGGCGCCCACGGTGCAGCCGCGATTCCGTTGCAAGCGCTGCGACATGCGCTGGAAGTGCTTGTTCGAGTTCTTTCGATAGCGCACCTCCTGCGAGGACTTGCCAGAGGTCTTGCTGCTGCAATCGTAGCGCACAGGGCAACAAGTAGAGTCCACGAATATGGGCTTGCAGCCATCCACTGGCAGCATGCACTTTGGCTTGACACACTTTTCGTTGCCACCTGTGAAGGGAAGAGGGAAAGGAATTTTAATTCTCTAGGTCACTCAAACAATTTATACTTGTGTTGCAGTTGTTCTTACTCTTCCAGACTTAATCTTGTCACTTTCACTATACTCTAGTACCCTACCCGAAGTACTCTGTTCCATTTTACTTAATACTATCGCTGTTGCCAATAACTTTCCTCACTGATTCATTGTTCTTGTTCTATGCCACCTGCTCTAGTTCTTCATAGTAAATGTTATCACTTACTGTAGCCACTAACTGTACCCACTTATTGCACCCATTTACTTCTAAAAATTAGTTAGTGTCCCCACTCTCTGTTCCCACTTACTGTACCCACTTCTCCAAATTAGTTTGTGTCCCCACTCTCTGTTCCCACTCTCTGTTCCTACACTCTGTTCCCACACTTTGTTTCCACTCTGTGTTCCCACTAGTGAACTGTTCCTACTCAGTTCTCAATAGCTATTTTCATTACTTACCTATGCAGTAGCAATAGCTGCACAGATTCGATGAGGACATGGCCGATCCCGACTTGTAGACAGTTCCATTCTTCACGCACACTGACGAAAGAGAATGATTAGTTAAATGCGATCTCTGCTAGCTGAAATTGAAGCTTACCCAACAAATCCACATCGGAATCATCGGAACGTCTCTGCAGCATGTTGTCGTTGACCACGCGATCGATCGACTCCCGCTCGTAGTGATCCAGGTAGGCGATGATGCGACGCTTGGTGGGTATCTTGTAGAAGGCATCCAAGCGAGCACACGACAAGTAGGGACAGCAGCTGTTCTTCCGTTGGACAACCACACAGCCACGAGGCGGTGGCATTGGCATTTCCGGACAGACTTTCAGCCGACAGACGAGTGTCTTGCGATTGCACTGGCAATTGAGACACTTCTCCATGCTGGGCACCACCGATTTATCAGCATACCAAGTGCCATTGTGATGACAGCCTGTCATGGATGGGAGTTGGGAGGAGTAGAAGATGAAATAGAGTATGCAAATGAAATTTGATTCTGTTGCCCATCAATACTCTACATCGCCTGTTCTCTGTAATCTACAGTTTTTATTAGCAATAAAACCAAAAGTTCGTTTTCAATATGCTCAAGTTTATTCACACACAACGTCCAAGGTATGATGATCTCAGCAGAGCATCGAGTACTCTACATATATGCAATGTGCCTGAATAATATTTGGAGATTTGCTATTCCATGCAGTAGCGATGCCATAGCTTTTGGGGATCGGCATAGTAGGAGGGGAAGGCCGAACCCGATTTGAGCATTTCAGGTGAAGCGCCATAACGGTAAAGTTTCTTACGAGGTGATTTCTTTGATGCCTTCTGCTCCTGCTTTGAATCGGAGGATTGTGTCGGCAACAGCGGCTGTTCCTCCTGTGTGGGCTGCTGGAGGCTCCACAGGGGAGGCTGCTGCATATAAGGATGTATGTGATTGCCATGTGGGCTGGTGACCACTACGAAGGCCTGTGCAGGTGCCACAGTGGGCACGCTGAGGACACTGGTGGCCATCGCATTAGATACTACGCTCTGCTCGGGTATGGGCAAATAGACAGTCGTCCGGTAGGGCAACGGCTCCACTTGTCCCCATTGCGCATTGTAGTTTCCTGACCACATTGCACCTCTCTGGACCTCTTCTCTTCGCATGTATTTATAATATATATATATATAAAGTTTTTCTTTATGTTAGCTTCAGCGATTTCTGTTTCAAGCTATAGAACTACGATGTGAACTGTGCGGAGTTTTGAATTGTTTTGAATTTCCGCTCGACTTTGCCTATTCTATTGGAAGCAAAGCTCACTGAGCTGATCATCAACTGCTTCTTCGATGAATATTCAAAATGTGAGATATGGTTCTACCTCTTACCGAACAAATTTTGGAATTGAGCTTAGACTCTGCCCAAGCACTCAACCGTGAGTTGCTAATTTAAGCGAGAAGCATTAAGAAGAAAGTAAGTAAGAACTAAATTCAAGTCTTAGACTAAATCAGATATGAGAGAACTTATGCAAGCTATATCAAAACAATCTCAAATTTTAATAAAGTACGATGGGGCAATCTTTGTACGACCTAGAGCGCCGTCTAGCCCCCCCCTCGTTAACTTATTTGATATGCTTCTTGCTGTTGTTTATTTCGTGTCTCGTAACTCACCTGTATTCTGCGTGATAAATGCATCCAACTGTGCGGGCAATACTGAAATTAATGCCAACGATAATATGCTGACTAAGCGCAGAGTCATCTTTGCGCCGACTGCTACGGCCGCTCCTCCTCGGGCCGTTGCACGCATGAATAATGCAAAAGGAGGGAGCGGGGCGGGGCCGGGCCGGGCGAGGTGATGCGAGAGGGACTTCTGCTGTATTGGGAGTGCGGGCTCTAATCCAACGCAAGTCTTGCCTCAGTCTTCCCGACAGAGCCCAGAGTCCAGGTCCAACTGCTGCCAGCTGGCGGTAGGCTCGTGTCTAATGCGTGAAATGTGTGTCACGCAGCCGCAGCAACTTTCCAATGACAAGCGAATCGATGCTTCCACAGCCAGAGTCAGAGCCAGAGCCAGAGCAGGGCATAAGCTCATCAAAACAGACCAAAAATTTCAAAGACTCGCAATTACCCGCACAATTGTCGCGAGCAGCACTTAGCTGATGATACAGGTTGTTGTCGTCGGTCGACGGTCGATGGTTGCTCCTCCTCCTCCTCCTCCTCTTCTCCGCTCCTCCTGCCTTGTCGTGGTCGTCGTCGCTTGTCGTTCTGCCACACTTTTAATGAAGCACTTACAAAAGAAATTTGTGAGCTGTAAGACAAAGAAAAAGAAAAGAGTTAGACTAAGCGAGAAAGAGAGAGATAGTGCGAGGTATGTAAAGGTATTGGAGTTCAGGTGAGTGACTGCCTTTAGAGGCAAGTACTTCATATATATATATATCATAATGCCATAATGACTGGACAGCATAAATTTAATTTAGCCAACGCTTTCAGCTGTCTTAAGTGTTAGATAAGTATCTGCATTTTTGGCATTTCGTGCTGTATCTACGAAGTTTTTCAAGAAATTTCTTAGCCATTGCGCGGTTTTCTCTAATGCGAAGTGAGATCAAATTTCACGTTTCTTTTCGATTATTTCTTACCAAATAATAATGAACCAGAGCAAAGCAATGTAATAAATAATCGAGTTCATTGCTCTCAGACTAAGTTTGCTTCAGATATTATAAAACAATTGCTTTTAGCAATTTTCATTAGATAAGATATTTATTTATTATTCGCACTGATTAGATAAAAGACTTTTTCGCACTGATACAAGCACTTTTATTTCGCTTTAAGTCTTTTTGAATATGTGTGTAAACATTTTAGTATATAAACATTTTTTTGCACAGAGAGCTATGTAGTGTATACAAATATAGTTTGGAATTTAATATATATTTATAGCATCTACTATAAACATTCCTATTCGATATATATTTAACAACACATTCATTCAATACCAACTATTTCCATTACACTTTTATTTTTCTTTCTTAGCATATATATATTTATATCTTTGAACTTTGCCCTTATCTTAGTTCTACTAGCAGCTGAGACAGCATGAATTAACAATTTCCTTTATGTACTTCCTATATGCTACACCTATTTTCCAGTTTTCCGAAGCACTTAATTTAATTGCAATAATTTCCACGAGTTTATGTGTTTGTTTACATTTGCTAAGTATATTCCCCACCCCACACAGAGACGCGCATAAAATGTATAAACAAATTGGGAGATGGACAGAATTGGGCCAGCGCAGCTCTCTCGGAGGAAACAACATATTAATTAAAATCGCCGCTGAGCAGCTGAGCAGACACGAAACGCAGCTATAAATAATATTTATCAATCAAAAACTAGCAAAAAAGAGAAAATCAAAGCTGCTCAAGAAGAGGCAGAACTGGTAACCAGAATATAGAATTCAGAAACGGAATCAGCACACATCGGCATCACAGCATCCAGAGCCACTCACAGTCGGCCAAAGTGTTGCATGCGAATTGTCCAAACAAACAAACAAACGAATCGCCAAACGTGAAAATCAAATAGAACCACAGCAAATGGCGGTCATTGCCAGTGAAAGAGCCAAATAGTCGTCTGTTCCTCATCCTGCTCCTCCTCTACCTCCTTCTCCTCCTCCTTCTTCTTCTTCTACATGTGCAGTTGGCCAGAACGAAACGACGAACAGCTCTCGACACAGGCAACACTGCATCCACATCCACATCCACATCTACATTCACATCCACATCCACATCCACATCCACTTTCATTAAGAACGTGATTAGCAGCGCAGAACAGCGCAGAGCTCGACAAACTTGCATGCAAATGCAGAACATGACACAAGAAACAATGTGCATATTGTCTACTGAATGTTCACACGACTCTCAGATACCCTAGCTGCAGGTAGTAGAACTAAACTAATCGTAAGTCAAGATTGAATGCAACTAGTTGAATGAGTGAGACAGCAGATATCTAAATTATATAACTATAAATTAAGACAAAGTATTCATGTTCTTATGACGGCCAGTAGAGTTATGGATGGCCATAAAACTAATTTAGTTGACTCTATTGACACTCTTTATGCATAAAATAGGGAAAGTGGTTTGTTAAGGTAATTTAAAATTTGCTGAAGCATTAAAATGCATTTTACCTAGAGTGTAGAATGACTATAGAAACTAAAAAAAGTGTAGGGCTATGAAAATGGCAATATGAAAATAATAGTATTATGTTAATGTAGATTCAAGTAAAGTGCGATTGTTTAAGAGGCTACGTATAAAGCAAATATCACAAGACTACAAGTCATGTTAACTCTTTGAATAGATAAAAGACCAGAGTTGTCACTTGAATAGCAACAGAAGCAGGATGACAACTCTGTGGCAAGCTAAGAACTAGATGAAACTGATTAAAGCCAACATAGACCACTTAATACTAAAATGCTTCAGCAAACCAAAGCAACTAGTCGGGCATACTCCATCAAACGATGGCAGACACTGCGCATTGATCGAGCAGTGCGCTTAATTGGAGCTCTCATGGCTCGGCATGGCATGGTAAAAACACGCCAGTTCGTTCGTTCTCATGACAAGTTTTAATCAAGCTATTATCTTGGTGTCAAAGCCTCTGAATTGGCGCATTGAGCAGAAACTTTCACGCCAACAGCAGAAGCTGAAGCAAGTAAAACACAAATTAAACAAATGCAAATAAAAATAAATAATTTAATCCGAGGAAGAAGTTTCAGTTTCAGTTTCAGTTTCACACAATAAATCACTGCAGTTGGCTTTTATTTGGACTGTTTTCGTTAATTGAATTCACTTGGCCATGAAAACACAAACAAATCAAAGTCAAAGAGTTGAGAGCAACAACTCTAAAGAGAAGTCACTCACTCTCTTACACACACACACACTCCCTCTCTCTCTCTCTCTTTCAATCTCTTTAGACACAAGTGGAGCTCAGCTGTTGGCCTAGGGCTTGTTAAACACTTAATTTGGCACTTTCTTTGCCAAGGCAAATTGCAGCTGACAGCTGCTGAAAGGCTACTGGAAAAACTGAACAACTGAAAAACGGAAAAACGGAAATACGGAAAACTACCTCAACTTAATTACGGTTTAGTTGTATATTTAGATATTAGAGAAGAATTGCTGGAAACACAATTCAAAAGGTGTATTCAGAACGTGTGTAAAGCTCGTAAATAAATTACAGTTATTACAAGCGATGAAACAAGTTGGAAGAAAGTACGCTGTAGTGGGGAATGAACGACTAGGAGATACCTCGATAAATGCCATCAAAATGTTGGGGTATATACCAAAATATAGGAGACTTTTTATTAGGCGAAACTAGGAGAAATATCCACGCAGACGGATAGACGGAATTATGATAGATTATTGAACGGCTCAAAGGAAGGATACAAGCACAGAGAATAGAGACGGATGGACCCTACGTCGACTAGTCTAGTATCCATAAACAGTAGCTAATATAGTACTTTATGTAGCTATCTCTTATCTCAAACAAAAGTAATATACCCCCATTTTGCGTACAGGGTATAGAATAGGCAAGCAAATCCAATATCAAAACAAAAATCAAAGAAAGCTGCCTGCCACGAGGCTGTGGGAGCAATTGTCTTACACGACTCGAGTCGAGTGTGTTCAAGAACTCAAACTCAATCTCAATCCAACTGGCAGCTGGGGCGGCTTTAACGTAACGGGGCCAACAATTACGCCCCAACAACATAATGTTTGTCAAAAGCTACACTGAAAGAAAGAAATGCTAGACAAATTAATAAAGTAATTAATTTTGATCACTGCAAAACGGCGAAAGTTACAAATTAAGTTGGGATTATTAGTTGACGAAAATAACTCACAAAACAAAAAAGCAAGTCTAAACTCAACTTGCAGTTTCTGCAACCCAGTTTTGGAACTGTCGTAGTGGAGTCTCTGAGAATTCGTCAACAAACAAAAAAAAGTCTTGGGAATGTGATATTTAGTTAACCTAACTTAATTATTGGCTAGCGAAATGGAGAGTATGATATTACTTTTAGCACTTTGGAGAGTTTTTATTGGAGTCGAAGCCAAACAAAGGTCAACATTAAATTGTAGAAAGCTTTAATGGGAAAGTGAGCTAGAGCTTAGAGCGCTTAATGCGCTTTAAATTAAACTATTATATTCTGGTTCCAGTTAAGTTAAATACACTTATACAAATGTCGCCAAGCACGTGTATGCATATAGACTAACTGTAATGTACAGCTAACAAATATATTTGATATTTTCTATATGATAAGCTTAGGTTATATCAACATATAGCTTCAAAAGATAATATAGTAATATAATGTAGTAAAATAACATTCGAATCTAAAGTGTGAAAAGCTTATCCTATATATAAATGTGCTTCGTAAGTCTGTAAAGGTATCTGTGATGAGATATTTTGGTGGAAATAGGAATTTGAACCTACTTTGGGAGTACATAAAAGATTCTATAAAGTCGGCTAGCTTAGATGTTTTCGGTTGTTATTTTCTCAAGCAGCTCCCACAACTCCATTGTCCGGCATTCAGTTCCGATTATTTTATGTTTTTTTTTTTTTTTTTTGGCACTACTCTAGAAATCAACCCACTTAAGTGCAGCTTTGTCAGCTGTGCCATAAACCAATTCGAACAGAAATCTTAAGAGCGGCGAGGCTGAAGACAATGCACAGACAATGTGATTCTTCTTGAATCAATAGAGAAAAGAAGCAGAAAGAAGCAGAAGAAGATGAAGACAAGCTAGCAGAGCAATAAATTCTAAAGCGCGATATCAATTCAAGGCAATAAATTAGCTATTGAGCACTTGTATCTTGTATCTGACAGATACTTTTGGCTGCTGCTGCTGCTGCTGCTGCTGCTGCTCCACTTCAGCTCTTTGACACTGAGGCAACGCCCCACTGACAGATTTTCGTATTTTAGGTGAATTTTTATTTGTGTTTTTCTTTGTGAAAGGCAACTGCAAATCGCAGCCATCAAATCTGGCCCCCAACTGCAGCTACTGGGCATAACTTCTAAGTTATAATTTGCTTTGGCAGGCAGTAAAAACTTTCACCCAGATTATGTAAATGCAGACTGAGATCTAATAATGCCAGAGCCTAGTTTTTTTTTTTGTTCACTTTTGCAAAGCGCATGAATGCGAACCAGAACAGAAATCGAAATCAATGAGTGAATTTTTGAAATGAGTCCCCATATGAATACTATGAATCGTGTGAATGGAAGAGTGAACTGGGTTACTAGAGAATTTTCTAGATCATCTATTGTGTTTCACTTTCGTAAATGGAATTTGAGTTCGAACTAAAACAGACAGAAATCGATGCTAAAATAAAACTGAATAAAATTACAAATTAAATCATATGAATGGAATGTAGAGCTCGCTTAGTAGAAAACTCTATTGTGATTCTCTTCTAATTCATTCATATTACATATTGAGTTTGCATACTGAACAGGCAACTGTAATGAAATGGTAATCAAAATGAATAAATGATGGAATGAATGTGCTGGCAACTTTATAAATCATGAGATCATCACATAATTTCCATTGTGATACTTTCGCATATCAAAGATAAGAATAGAAATGGAGCCAAGAGGTAAAATAAAAATATAAATGTGATGGAAATCGAAATCAATAAAGTAGCTTATGATTTGTATGAGTTATATGAAGAGCTGACGAATTTTCTCGAAATAATATGAGTTGAAGACCGTTGCTTATAGGTTCACATGAATGAAGTAAAAAGCTGCAGAATTTCCATAAGAAATACAAGTTCATATGAATTGCATGAAATCTTTGACCGATATGAGAATCGAAGACAACAAGAAAAAAAGTTAATGAAAGTACAGAGCTTTTCATTCCATTCATACGATTTGTGCATAGAGTGTGAAGCAAAGGAATCAATTGAACTATTTAATAACTATATTACTAGGTAATTCAATTATGCTCTAATGATTCATTGCTCTTGGTTCTCTCATTGAAATTGAAAACAAATGAATGAATTATAGATCTAGCAATGAGTTAACGGCAAGCATAGAACTACGTAAGCCGTCAGAGTATATTATTGACATTCTCTCACGTTCTGCTTTACCCACATATTTACATACTACATTCTATATTCTCAGCATAGGCTCAGAAGAAGAAGACAGAAATTCAAATGGAAATACAGAATTGATATGCGCTACAAATGAATGAATGTGTTTAGAGTGCGGTAACTGGCCAGCAGATAAATAAATCTTTTCCTTTTGTTATTCTCTCTTTTCTCTCCTTTATTATTCTAATATTTCCTCTCATTGCAGATCAGAGAACACAATCTGAAATCGAAACTCATTAATGAGTTGCAAATGAATCATGTGCTTAAAGTAGAGTAAATAACTCTTTCTCTCTTATGTTCTACTACTTCTGGCCATGTTACTTTTTCTTTCAATTATCTACTTCTTACTTCTACGTTAGTAGATCAAATCAACCAAACTGAAATCGAAACTCACAAATGAGTCGTTTATGAATCATGTATTAAAAGTGGGCTATTTGCTTGACTGAGAACTCTCTTATTATTCTCTTGGCCATTTCTAACTTGGCCATTTCGTATTGAGTGAAATTGGTGCCAGTTGCCAGTTGCCAGTTGTTGTTTGTTATAGTGTGTCAAAACAATTTGTAGCCCACGCGTGCTCACAATTTTGGCCAGATTGACCATTACGAACAGGCTGCAGACACACCTGACCATAAACAGAAATAATGACAGCCAGTGCTTGGGTACCCTACGCTTCATGTGTGGCTTCTTAAGCACACACACGTATATAAACATACGTCAACATTTTCACATATATATATTCTGCACACACAACAACTAGCTGTGGAGTCTCAAGAATTTAACACAGCGCAATTTTCATGTCGAACTCAATTGATGCGACTTTTGCCTGTCTGTCTCTCAGTCTCTCTCAGTCCGTCTGCCCCTTTAGAATGAGGCAGACAAATGCCTGTCATTTGTTGGCAGGCAAACATGTTTCCTCTGCATCATGCGCCTCCTGCCCTCCTTTGTTACCTTACAGACGGACAGCCGCTGCACGTTCGAAGTTATTAAAGCCGCGAGGGCTCAATAAATGGGCGTCGTTTATGCACCTCATCATCAGCGATTGCTACGATCGCCATCGAATACTTTTCGAGCTCCCTCCTCCTCTTACTTCATTCGCTTGCTTTGCTTTGCTTTGTTCTTTTTTTTTTTTTTTTTAATTTTTGCCAAGCGGAAGTTGTAAATGAAAAGAAGAACAAGAAAAAAGTGAGGCAAAGTAAACTGAACGAACTTTGAATGCACTTCAGAGTAGATCAGATAACATCTTATATAAGCTAAGGAATTCTCTTTTAGAGATCAGAATGTTTTATATTAAGCATTTAGCTGTGACCCTAAATATAATAATAATTATTACTAAAATAATCATTTTTACTGGAGTATGCTGAGTAGAATTCTTTCAAATTGATATGGATCTATCTAATATTCATGAATCAAAACTCTAGACACATAGTTGATGAAAGAACTTTTATGCTTGACCGCTTCTAGTTTTTTTTTTTTTTTTTTTTCATTTCTGTCTACTAAATTTAATATGCCCCCCTCGATTCGCAATAATAATAAATAAATATTGCAGAGAAAAAAAAAATCAACTATTTTTCACTTCTAAAACTTCTTTCACTCAGCTTCTCAAATTCTCAGATTCTCCCATTTCACAGCCAGCGCCTGTCATAGGAGTTAATTGAATTTCTTTCGCGACGTTTCATAAATTGTTGTAAAAGGTGAGAACGAGTAGAGCTTTAGCTGATTGTGGCTGGCACGTGTTGCTGCTTAATTAGGGCTGAATATGGATTGGATCTGCGGCTCTCCTCTAGTTATGCTGGGCAGGTGAAAGTCGTCAGGTAAATGAAATTAGAACAACTGCACGACAAAGCGATTGCAATGGAAAGGTACTCAATACAATGTGCTGGACCCGCACACTCACACACACACACACACACATATACATACACCTTTCACGACGAGCCGAGTTGAGCTAGGCACATGAAGTACCCGAGCGTCAAGTTCATTGGCCAAAGTCTCTTGGCCATAAATATGTTTGGCTGTCGCTTTGTACTGGGTCATTAAGCCAAATTGTTGGCCAGTTCGTGAGTTGCTCACGCTCGCGCTCGCATTATAATAAAATTGTCAACCTGACAGCTGCGATTAATATAGACTTCAATTTGGCCACACATAAATCAAAAGACTTAGAGCACAAACTTGGCCAACGACCCAAACTCTGTCGCAATCTCTGCTTCTGCTCCAACCGTGTTTTGGTTTTTGGTCTTTCAAGTAGAAGCTGAGACAATGCATTAGTCAAATGCAATACCAAACTATTCCCAGCTGAGCTCCATTTTCCCTTTTTGCCATGCAAATTCGCACGAACTGTTTCCGGGCACATTTGTCAACGCAACTTGTTAACATGGCCAAGAGCCGTTAGCCAAGCACAGAATTTGCGTGCCCAGGCCACAGACTTCAACTCTCAGTCCATGAAAGGCCATTCGCCAGACAGTTCTGATAAATAGCTGACAGGGCAAGCGAGCCAAAATGGAAGTCAACTGAATGGTCCATCGATTTGCAGAGCACTTGAGATATTAGCTGGATTTCTCTTAGCTGCAAAATTTCTGTTAGTCTTATGCAGGCTTAAATGTTATTGGGACTTGTACACTTGAGCAATACAAAATTAACTTGAATGTGAAAGAATTTATAGAGGTATTCTTTAGTTTGAGTTGTTTGGAAATAAAGTTTCATATAGTCTCAGGCTGCTTAGTTAATATAAGCTGTTTTCTCCATTTGTTGACTTAATAATGTTGCTATATAATCGGCAAATTTTGAATATTTTATTTGCTTATTTATAAGAAGAATGTCAATATTAGCTAAGAAGCTTTAGAGCGACGAACAGAGCAAAAGAAATTATTATCACAACTTTATTGTAAGATTCTGTAGAGCTTCTATATATACATAATCTTTTATAGTAATCTACCATTCTACCATTCAGACTTTTTAGCTATTATAATTAATCAATGATGAACAGAATTCATCTTTGAATTTTTTGGGAATATATATTGATATGGGAATTTTAGTCTTAAGTAGATGATTATAAGATTTGCATGAAAGGATTTAATGATTTATGGCCATGAAATAATTATTAAATAAATCTATAATATATTTGAAGATTCCTTAGTATTCATACAAATATATAAGTTCTGAGGAAACTTAGTATTGAAATATATAAATACTTAGAAAACTTAAATTAAGACATTATTCATATAGAATATCTTCATTAAAGTCTTTTTCGTGGAGGTTCTCTTTTTCCTGTTTTTACTATCAAATCTACTTAACTTTCTTATCAATTGCATTATAATTATTTACAAGTTTTATGCATTTTATTTGGTATTAAAACTCTGTTGCATTCTCTTTTGGATATACATATATAATTCATATGCAATATACAATATGAAGCTCATTAAATTTTCCTCTTAATTACCCTCATCAATTCTCTATGACATCACAATTTACACGGAATTAATTTAGTCAACTGTATGACTTTATTGGAATATCATTGGGAAATTCTTAAGAATTTCTCTATCATAGTTATTTCATCCAAAATTCAGCTGAGCTTCTTCTGGTGCACTCCAGCTCGAACAGCTCTTGATTTATATCTAGTAGATGTTGCATGCACCTGGTTGTCATCTCTTCCACTCATTGTTACGGCACAGTGTCTGTGTGTTTTTTTTTTTTTTTTGCTGTGCACTCGACTGGAACTGCATGCATGCATGCCAAGCCCCAGCCCTCCCTCTGCCTACAACAGACTGCAGTGTCTACCGTCTTAAGCAGCTGCCAAGTCCAGTCTTGGCCAGTTGCCTCTCTCTCTCCCCATGTGTGTGTGTGTGTGTGAGTATTGCTGATGCTGTTTTGATAGCTAAACAAAAAAGAAAAGAGACAGAACTGAAGACCAAACAAAAACCCTCGCCTCATATGGCAAACTAACTCTTCTCTTTTTTTATAGTTTTATTTTCTTTTTCTTTTTTTTTTTTTTTTTTCGTTTTGGAATATCAGATTACGTGCGGTTCTTCTATATCGGCTGTTCGGGTTTCGGTGCGCCTTTGTGTTTCGGCCTTTTAGGCATATCAGATGCAGCTCGAATGGAGCTCGAACGGAGCTCGAGCTGCCAAAAAGGAGCTGCGCCCATTTGGCTGCCAGTTGACCTTGAGGTAGTGTATTCGTTGCGCCACGCCCCAGAGCGATTCGTGTTTTTTCGAGTGCACTCAAGCTCAAAGAGATTTGGCTACACTCGAAGAAATGACGATAGTAATATAGAGTGTGATATGAATACAATTAAAAGTTCAAGTTGCTGAAATGTCTGCAAAATTAGATCCACATCGAAGGTAAGCTAAAGTGTCTGGTAAGTGGTAATAAAGTTGGTATAAATTTTTGCATATTTTATAACAAAATTGTGCATATAATTTGAACCCAAAAAGTGTATAATATTACATTACAGCTAAACATTTTCCGATTTTTCTTTTTGCATCATTTCTTTTTAAAAATTTGTGCTTCTAATTTGCTTTTAGAGCCATCGCATTGATATGCTTTTTCTGCTAGATTTATTATTTTGATTAGACTCCTGAGCACTTGCTTTGGCTTTTCTGCCAGTGTACATCTTCTGGTGTGTCTTCTATTAATTTAATGATGCTGCTTCCTGTACGCTTCCTCGCTTGCCACGCTCTCTGCCTAGTTCCTCCCGTCAATTGCAGGCAATTAGCAAATTTCTTCGCTCTAATGTAACGATCGAGCTGACTAACTAACTAACTAACCAACTAACTAAGCCAAGCAACTAACTAACTAACTGAGCGACTAACTAACACAAATGTCGTTCACATTGGGATTTTTATAGCTTCCGCTTTGCATTATCAAATATTATTGAAGCGGTTCTTGCCATTGCCGTTGCCGTCGCTGTTGTCGATGTTGCTGTTGCTGTTGTGTATTGCATGTTGTCACGTTAGCTGTTGTTGCTGTAGATTCATCTCCTCCTCCTTCTTCTTCTTCTTCTTCAAGTTGTGGCCATAAAAATAAGAACCCTTTAAGTGTGCTCCAACCATCTAATGATGATCATTAAAAGCCAGCTGTAATCACAGCAGCAGCAGCAGCAGCAACTGGTTGCTGCTGTGTCAACAACAGCAATGCTAGCAGCAGCAACAACAACAAGAACAACAATAAAACGGTAATTTCTGATTACCGTGAACATTTTCACTCATTGCCAATGCAACCTACATTTTCACAAGCTCCTACACACGCACATTCGTATATATATGTGTGTGTGTGTGTGTGTGTGAAACCCTTTTGTTTGGCTTCCCTCTCCCCACCTGGCCAATGCCTTTTCTGTTGACGTCTTTCAAGTCAAGCAAAGAGTGCGTTTTTCTAGCCGCATTCTGTCTCCCAGTTAACGGCTTTGATTTGGTCTTAGAGACCAGCTCGAACTTGCCTTTGACTTTACGGGCATAGACAGAGTGAAGGGAAGGGAGGGGGACAGAGCGAGAGCGAGGGGGGTGGGGTTTGCTTCACTGGCGACCTCAACTTTTGTCGTCGCTTTTGCCGCGCATCTTCTGTGGCCCACTGTCATCTTCTGCTGGCGCTGTCGGCACTTTTAACAGTTAAATGCTTAGTTTACATCATTAGCATCACAAACACACAGAGATAGAGAGAGAGAGAAAGAGAGAGAGAGAGAGAGAGAGGCGACTGCCTTTAAGCTCATCTGCTTTGCATTTCTCTCTAATAAATACACAATTTCTTATGACCTTTTTTCTCCAGTTGGTTTTTGCTGTTGTGGAAGCCGTTGTGGAGGGTTATTTAATTGCCTGGCTTATTATTATTATTATTTAATTTGTGGTTGTTTGCGTGGCTTCAGCACGAATCAACAGTGGAAATGATTGGCTTGCGCTTGAAATTATGTTTTGGGCTAAAGCAAACAAATGACAAGAGATTTGAGGAATTAAGCTATTCCATTTTGGGGTTTAATATGGGAAATGTTGCTATTTATATATATATGTGCTATTATATATGTGTGTGGCATACAGGAAAAAGTTTTTAATATAATAGAACAGAAATATATGATATAATATTTTTTCTTTCTAGGTAATTGCAAGTGTACAATAAATATTTATTATATATCATATTTGATTCTGTTTTAAGGTAATATATAGTAATAATGATATGTACAAATGTTAAATCGTGCCAGGAAATCTGTGTTTATCTAAAGATGGTGGAACCAGCAATGGAAGTGGTTAAAGTGGTGGTAAATTACGATCTGCGCTGAACTGAACTGTCTTTTATTTAAAGTTCATACTCAGAATGAATAATCGACTCACATATAAGCAGCATCATCATAGAAGTATATTAGAGTCAACTCTAAGCAGTTGGGCCTTAAAAAAAACTGTTCAAGCAACGCGCAACTGCTGATCAAACACTCTGATAATGAGCACCTCTTTGATCTTTAGGCAGAGTAAAGTGTTTAGGCAGAGCTTAAATACAAGAATTCACAATGTTTTTGCGCTTAAGCATTCATTAATTTCTAGATAACACCTTGAATAACATTTCATATCATAGCATACAGAAAAGTCTTGGTAAATGCTATAAAATATATATAATAAATTAATGTACTTAATAGTATTTACTTACAATTTGATATTAAAAATTCAATTTAACAAGTTTTACTCAAGTTTCAACTAGAGTAAATCTTTAGCCTGCATTTTGCTTTTTTTAAAGTAATTATAATATTAGTGTATATGCAAAAATCTAATTAAATAACCTAAAGCTAACTGAAATTCAGCAAGTCAACATAAATTTTCTTTTCAAGCCGAAAATCCTTTTAAAATACCTCAAGAGCTCATGAGAAGTCTTACGAGTATGCCCCACTCAGACTTAGCCAGTTCGACTTGGTCTGCTTTATTTGCTCTGGCTATTATTCACTTGAGACGCCGCCAAGTCCAAGTTCGTTGCCTAAGTCATTTGTTTTGCTAGCCGCCGCATCGAATTTAGTTCCATCTCTCTCTCCCTCTCTCTCTTTGGGTGAGTGCAGCGAGGCGCAACGTTTTGGCTGTCGCTGTGCGTCTCAATTATTTATTTAAGCTGCCACCCGGAATGGCAGTCCGGCTGCTGCTGCTGCGGCTGCTTCTTCTTCTATTAAGATTGTAAACAATACCGTTAACACACGCCACAAACACATTTTTGCGCCCAGCGGAATTTCTTCTCCTTCTGCTTTAGCGAAAAGTGCCGCAAAGCCAAGCGAACCGAATGACTGCATATTTTAGACAGCAAAAAAAGCATGGACACCCCTAACGTCCCCTAACTTCCCCGCCATCCTCATCATTCTCATCATTCTTGCAGAATGGTTTTTCTCCAACGCTGCATTTGCAAGAAAAACTGTTAGCTGAAATGCGACCGATGTTGCAGTCGCATGGAAAGAAAAACACGCGGAAAACACTTATTAAATTTCCACAATTTTGCATGCCAAAAAAAAGAAACAAAAGAGATGAAGTGGAGAAGAAGACGTAGCAGGGGAAAAGCAAAGAAAACTTAAACCGCAGCTCAGAATTTTTCTTCGCATTCTTTGTTCATGCCACATGCTAATGAGCCAGGTCTTTGCCTACTCAAAGTTCACATACCTATGAAAGAGTTGCTCAATTGTTGTTGCTGCTATTCTTCTTCTTCTTCTTCTTCAGTTTGAGGTTGTTGTTGTAATTGTTTATCCACTTGTTGTATTTGTGTGTTTTGTTTGTTTGTTTGCTTTTTTTTTTGTCGTTGTTGTGCAGCGATCGAACAATAACAAAAATCGCAGTCTGTCTGCACTTCACTTCATTCTCTCTCTCTCTCTCTCTCTCACTGTCTCATGCTGTCATTCTCACACTCTTTCACTCACACAGTCTATCTTGTTCTCATCCTTTTCACAGCGTAAAGTCTTTTTCTTCCACTTCAATTTTCTTGCTTTGCTCAGCTGCTGTTGCTCGTTCTGAACGCGTCGCGTGTTGGCCACTAACTGAAGCCCCCAACGCGACGTCGCGTCGCTTTTAAGAAAAGCCTTTTGCCCCCTCTCGAAAGAAAGTTGCAGCCAAACGTAATTCTTCTCACAGTCTAAGATTCTTGTTTGAAAGAGGCAGCCAGAAGAGAGAGTGAGAGAGTGAGTGTGAGCCACTCTCTTGGCTTAAGAGCAACGCATCGATTGCTTCTGTGTTAGCTGTTGTGGGAGTTCTTGTTGTCATTGTTAAGAGTCTCTGGAAATTGGAGTTCAGCTTTCAGCTGCTTGTCTTGGCCTAATCTGAGTCTTCAAATCAACTTAATGATCATGATGCCATCAAGTGTCATTTCTCTAATAAAGCTCTCGTCTAAATAATATCTTAATAACCGAAATCGAATTTTAAATACTTAAATGTTTTGAAGACTTGCTGGAAGATCTTTTAATGCGTGTAAAAATTCGTTTTGGTTAGGTTTTCCTAATCAAACTTTAAAATATACATTTTACATTTTTAATTTAATAAGCATAAATAATAATATCAACAAAATATTATAATAAACATTAGATATGCAGAACTTAAAATTTAACAAAAAATAAATGTACTTTAAAAAAATAAAATAAAAATTTTAAATTGAAAATTAAAATTAAATTTAGCATTAAATTTTATAGAAACTTAATTTATTAATAAAATGCCAAATATGACTGCATATCAAAATATTATCGATAACTCTGAGAGCTGCTGAAATGCATAGTTATTCCAAATAGTATCACTCAAGTTTGGTCTCCCTTTGTATCATCATAATATCATATCATATCTCTATATTATTATAGTATAATATATCATCATATGTATTCTGGAAACCGAAATACTAAGCCAAGCCATGTGAAGCTCTCTCTTCGATAACACGCAGAGTCGCACCTCTTTGGTATAACAATAATAATTATCATTGCCAATAATCATCGTCATAATGTTGCTGGATAATGACTCAAATATTCTCTGAAATGCTGTAGTTATTTAATGAGTCGATGCTGTAATTCACATACGTAACGTTGATCTCTTGGACTAACCCAACGAATTCAGCGTAAACCTTTCTTCCGCTCTTTCCTCACTCGTATTCTTAGTTGTCTGTCTTTATCTTCCACTTTCGTTCTCTCTCTCTCTCTTTCTGTCAGCTTACTCATTGTAAAGCCCATCTCGTGTGTACTTGCCCAGCTCTCATTAAAAAATGCATAAAGCACACTTGCTGCTCAGCTTCGACCTGAGTCGAGCTTCGCTGTTCGGCTGCCTTCGATGTAGCGCCGCAAGTAAACAAATGCCTAGGCATTACTCCCATTACTCATTATGGCAGGCAGGCAGCATCCTCATGAGCAGACACATCCTCCTCATCCTCTTCTTTCTTCTTCTTTCTGACCCTTCTGTTCCTAGAGGCTAGCTTGATCTCCAGACTCATTGCATCCTCTTTAACTTAGTTTACTCCTCAGTCTCCTCCTCAATCTCCTGCTCAGTCTAACACTCCCTCCTTCCTCTGAGCTTTATGCTCTTCTTCATGCATTTCTTCTCCCTGCTTTTCATATCCAGCTACCTCCTTACACTGCTCTTCACTCTCATCCTCCTGCTCATATGTCTCCCCATCTGTGTCGTTGCACCCGCCCATGTTCGTCTCGCAATCTGTTTAAGAACTGAACGATTCATAACACAGAAATGGCAAAAGGCAGGGTCAAGCAGGCAAACGCAGTGTTGGCGGAGCAGGTTAGAGGCTACGCCTTGAGCTGACCAAGTGGCTGTGGCATTGCCCCACCTTTGCCTGCCTGCTTCTCTCTCTCTCTCTCTCTCTCTCTGCTCCTCCTGACTCTGATCAGCATCGTCTCTTCGTCTGGCTCCTCACGATTGTCGATCGCATCGCAGATTTTGTCTGGCATGCGCTGCTGCCTTTTGTCTTTGCCTGGCGACGCTTGAAGATGCTTTTGCTCAGCCGAAGTGGGCGTGGCTCGGCGGGCGCTGCTCGTGCGATCTGCCAAAATATATGAAATGAAATATTTATCGCCATTATTGTTGTTGTTGTTGCTATTGTTGCTTTTCTTTTCAGTTTTGCTATTTTCATTTCGCCTTTGCTCATAATAAGATTTAGCTCTGATTGAAATTTGATATGTTCATTCAATTGTATTTCAGCTCGCGTTCCCAGCGTGTCAATAAACTCGACTCAGCGCTCCTCTCTCGTCTCTCGCCTCTCCCCTGTCGCCTTGGCCAATTAGTTATATTTTGAGCAATAATTAGAGAAACACCAAAGGGCAGCTCTTCAAACATGTCATCCAGCATTGATATGTTAACGAAAGTATTTGCCAACTGGGGAATGAAATGAATTGGCACGAATAGATGATATAAAGAGACATGAAGGTAACAAGGGAGAGAGAGAGAGAGAGAGAGGTAGAAAGAAAGAGAGATACAAGACTTATATACAGAGACAGATTTTAATTTGAATAGGTTAAATAATATGAGAATCGCAGAGTAGGGAGCGCTTTCAAAAGTCATTCACTTACATCATTTCAAATAATTTACTTATACTTGTTTAGTTAAGTCTCGAACCTTATACTCCGAAGCAGACTGCATTTGTGAGCTATCAGAGACTCATCAAGCTAATCAATATTTATATATTTATATATTAAATATTAAATATTTATAGATTTACACATCGATTATTATATATTCTTATTTATATAATCACACATATTGGTAAACATAATTTTATTTTATGTTATTCACTATAAACTGACTTAGCCAAGCTTCCAACCTTATACCACACACTGCCAAGTTTAGCCAAGTTTCCAACCAGCACAAGTGCCACACACAGCAAGCAGTTCATTCTGCCTAGTCTCTGTTGCATGCACTGCTTGCCTTGTGGCACTTTCAGTTAAAATTTGAAATTTCGTCAGCTTATGCAAATGTCGCGAAACTCATTTAATATGCAAATGACACGTTAATTGCCGCAAATGGAAAAACTTTGCGCGTCAACAAAATGTCAGAGCTTAAATTACAACGTTCGCAGTGTGTTTACTCACTTAGCTGGACGCATTTACATATATATTCTTGGCCATTTACATAAATGCGCTTCTTTTAACTGGGCTAAGTGAGCACAAGAAAAGTAAAATAAGTATGGAAAAAAAAAAAACATTGACGCAGAAAAACTTTTGTTGCAACTTTTTGACAATAAACATTTTGGCAAGCGCAGTCGACGCCGACTTGTAAAATTTCTTCTAAATTTCTCTTGTTTTTATCTCAAACTTTGCATTTTCTCATTTTTCGGCGCAAATTTTTCAATTCGCCAAACGCGAAACGCAACTTCTGCGATTGTTGTCGCCATCGTGTATTTTCTTCTCCTTTTTATATTTATTTTTTCTGTTAAAGCAAATAAGAAATGTAAAAAAAAATTATAAGTTGCTGCCACTTAGAGGCAACCAGTTCGCTGCTGCAGCAAAAACTTTGACATTGCCGCATGAGAAATACGTTTCGAACATTTTTTTTTTTTCTTTTATTGTGTTTGCCTTTCGCTCTTTGCCTTTTCCCACTTATCCGCTAAATTGGCAAAGTGCAGAAAAGGATTAAGACTTTTGGATATGTAAAAGGTAGCTGCCAACACTTTTGAGGGCGTGGCACAATCGCCTTTTGTCGAGAGAGAGATAGCGAGAGGGGTTACTAATTTCAATTGTAATTTATTTATATTTATTATTAAATTATTTTAATATTTAAATTTTAAATATTTATATGTTTTGTGTTTGCTATATTTTGTTTTCAATTTTAATTTCATTTTCCGTTTATTCTTTTTTTTTTTGTGCATAAACAGTTTGTTTTTAAAAATTATTTTTAATTTTTATGAATTATTATATAGATTTTTTTATATTTTTTTTTTCATTGAAGATTCTACTGAGCATTAAATATTTTTACATATATATATTTTTTATATTTAATGCTTGAGTTGATTTTTATACCCTGAACCCATTGAAAATGGGAATTCAGGGTATAATGGTTTTGTGAAAATGTATGTAACAGGCAGAAGGAGAAGTCGCAGACCCCATAAAGTATATATATTCTTGATCAGCATAAAAAAATAAGTTGATTGAGCCCTGTCCGTCTGTCCGTCCGTCCGTCCGTCCGTCCGTCCGTAAGAACGTCGAGATTTCGGAAACTACAAAAGCTAGAGAGCTGAAATTTCACATGAACATGCGTATGTTAGCTACGCAGTACGAGTTTATTTTGTTTTTTCGATAACTCATCCCATTTCCAAATTATCGATAAAAAATCGAGAATTCGTTTCCATTTTTTAGGTTTTTTGGGCATAACTTCTACACTGTTTCAGCTAGAGACTTCAAATTTGTTTATTTAGATAGATATTATGGATACGCAGAAAAACGCATTTCAAATACTAGAGACTTGCAATTCGGCACATAGATAGATTTAGATACTCCTAATCTACTCTGAAAATTTCATCAAGATCGTCCACCTAGAAATGGAGTTATAAGCGTCCAAAGTTCTGCCCAGCCCACCCCCAAGCAACGGCAGCAACTGCGCAGTTAGCAGAGCACGCGGTCATAAGTGCGTAAAGAAGAAGAGTATCACTTTTTTGCAGGGTTCAGGGGATCTCGTAGTCGAGCCGTCTCGACTAGAGCCTTCTTACTTGTTATTTATATATTTTTGTATTATAATTTTTTATAAACATATTTTGCACAAAGTTATTATTATTATTGAACTTTTTACATTTTAACAAAATATTTTTAAAATAATATTTTTGTAGATTTTTATGAATTATGAGTTTTTAAATTGCTATTCTTTATTTGATTTTGTATATTAATTTTTAAGGGTTTGTCATTTATTTATTTGTTTACCATTCGCTTCATTTTTGAAATTCACTCAACCGTAACGTCTGTAGCTTCCCATACTTAGCATTGGCCCGACATATTCCAATTCTCATTTATCTGCTCTTAGTCAGTCTCATCCTCATCTGCATTATCCATTTTCCACATCAGCTGCTTGTCATTAATGAATATTCCGTTACGTTGTGCCTGAGGTTTAGCTTTGCCAATAAACTGTGTCCCTCTCTCTCTCTCTCTCTCTCTCTCTCTCTTGAAGCCCTTTGTTGTTTATATTAAATTTTAAGTATTTATTTTACTTTTTTTTCTAGTCTATATTAATGTTTTGCTCTGTTATTGACTTCCTTTCCATTATATAGAAGATAATGGGAGAGAGATATGCAGTCTTTCTGTGTGAGCAAGAGAGAGAGAGAGAGGTGCATCGAGTAGCATCTCTCACTTCCTTTAGCTCTCCCCAATATATACTATATTTTCCTATCACAGTTTGTACATCTTTAAACTTGATTACATCCATAATTACAACTTAACTCCACTTACAACGCCATTAACTCCATTTGGCTTTATTTAATGCTGTGGCTAATGCAATTTTCCATTTAATAGTCATAGATTCGCAGTTCTATCGTTGATTCGAATTGAGTTTATAGTTTCATAGAGCAGCTCATTCGATTAGTCCACCTTAAGAACGTAAATCACAATTATAAACATATTTGCAGCACTTCGCTCCGGTCAACGGTCCAGCCAGACGCTAATTACTATAATTTTGTCAGCTATTGCCATTTCCCATTTCCCATTCCCCTCCCTTTGCCCCTTTACCCATTTCCCGTTTGTCGCCTCGATGCCGACTGTCGGATAACTTGTGCTTGGTGTTAACCACGTGCTTGGCGAAAAACTTTGTCAACAAACACAAAAAATAAAAAAAAGAAGCAGAAAAAACAGAGCAAACAAACAAATGAACAATTAGCGAGCTTATAGACTTGATAGAGTATGATGGACTTGCAAATACCCTGCATAGAGTACGTCTTAAACATAATTGTTGCATAAATAACGAACTAACTTTGATGTGAGCTATAGTCAAAAACTGTATTAAGATGTTGAGATATTTACAATGAGATAATCCGAGTAGATATTTAAGATTTTAGCCAAGTTTGCACAAGTCTTTGGCCGCAAAGACTCAAATCAACTACATTATGGATTAAAATCTAATAACATGTTAAGCTGATAACAAACTATAAAAGCTAAAAATAAAATCGAATAGTTAGTCATATGGCAAAGTCAAGAGAATGTTTGCCTGCAACGTAATCTTAGATATGTATTCTTATTCAGACATTTGATAACCCTCACTCACTTGTTTGTATGTCTACAGGGTATACACATAGAATAGTTCAAGCAGAAGATACTGTGTGGTCGCTAAAACGTTGTGTAATTAGCCGTTACAGACTGCAAAGAAACACAATTTCTTACAAACTTCTTCCACTCTCTCTCTCTCACTCTCTCTCTCTCTCTCTCTCTCTCTCTCTCTCTCTTCACTTCACTATCCTTATCCTTAAACGTGACTCATTGAGAAAGAGATTTGCGTCGTTTGGGCGTTTATTTAGAGTTTAGTTTATTTAGAGACCATGTCCACAAGTTATTTGTGATTAGATTAGGCAATTGCGTTGTTTCAATTGCTGTAGCGCTGATCGTAGGCCTTGCTAGAGGCGATCACCTTATCGTTGATCACCTCTTTCACCTGCGTGGCGAATATAAAGTCCAAGTGTCCCCACGTCTCATCGGGTATCTCGTAGAGCTCCGCCATGTTGGGCAGCAGCTCGGGCAAGCGCGCGACATCCCTGACATTGGCTGACTCATCGGCCAGGCCCACGTACAGATGGACTTGGGAGCTGATCTTGGTGATGTCGTAGGAGGGCGGCACCTCGGTGCCATAGGTAGCCTTGTTCTTGGCCGGACCCCAGTCGTAGCGACGGAACTCGTTGGACACATAGGACTGTATGAAGTGGATGCCCTGGTTGGTCGAGATCCCAGCCGGATGGGTCTCAGCGACTTGTGGGAGCAGGGTCTAAGGGACGCACAGGAGGGAGGAGAGGTCAATTTCCAGTTTTGTTTTGGACTCGATATCAATTAGAAGTAGAAGTACTAACCACATTCAGATTGCCGACACCGTCGGCCCACAGCATGGCCAGGGTTTGGCAGTAGCTCAGGAAGTAGGGATCATTGCTACAGGCTGTGTCCAGGATGCGTTGAATGACGGGATTCATGGGCAGGAAGACCTGATTCTGCAGCAGTGTGGCGCCCAGGCCAGGTGAGCCGACATAGTCGGCCAACGATACAACCATGGCTGTGGTCGTGTTGCCCATGAAGATGGGCGGGGCCAGCATGTGGGCGGTCTTAATTTTGGCATTGTACTCCGGTCGCCAGGCGCCCATCACAAAGAAGGTGGTGCAGCCCTGGGAGTGGCCCACATAGTGCACCGCCTGCTCGCCGGTCGTCGCCAGGATGTGATCTATCATGGCGGGCAGATCGTAGGCCCCGATTTCATGCCAGCTGAATGCCCAGAAATATGGATGACTCGTGCTTAATCTGGTGTTGTTGCGTGAGTAAATATTGCCACGGGCATTGCCCAGCCAGACGTCGTAGCCCGCATCCGCATAGTTGTAGGCCAAAGCATTGTCCGGCCCATTGAGCAGGAAACAATCGGAGCAGCTGAACAAACCGTGCTGTATGAGCACGGCCGGACGCTGTGCGTTCCCATTCGCCAGCTTCGGTGAATACGGTATGCGGAACATGTTCAGCACATAGCCATCCTCGGTTACCACCTCGTGCGTTTCAGCCGGATAACCATGCGATTTGATGCGTTCAGCCTGCAAAATGGCCAAATGGCCAAAGTCAATGCTTAACATTCACTAAAGCTCTGAAGTGCAATCGGCTAGAGATGTGAGCGTGATTCATTTAATGAGCGAGAGAGAGAGAGAGAAAGAGAGTGGGTTGCCTAGTTCTTCTCTAGTTAATCACACATTTATCTCATAATATTATCAAACTCTTGCCATATCTCTGTAAACTTTCCCCTGCCCAGCACGCAACACGACAATTTGCTTAGCTCTCCACTCTAGCAGTGCTTACCCCCAATTTAGCTACCCCTATCATAGCTACCCCCATTACAGATCCATTTGAAAGCAATTTGCAGCACTCACCGAAGTCTTGATTCTCTTGAAAGGTATATCAATATACGGATCATAGTCAGTGGCCAACGACGCAGCGACGCTGAGGGCGAGTAGCGCCAGGACGAGCAACGTTTGCTTCAGCATTGCGAATCCTTTTCAGCTACGCCACGTATATTCAGCTACACAGTAAATGCAAAACTGAGCAAACAAATTTCATTTTTAGCTATATTTGACTTCCGAAAATGTCGTGCAAATCTTATCTAACGATTTCTGGCCACTTGAGTGGCCTAATCAATCGCGATAGCAGCTCGCTTCGCTAGCTATGATGAGCTAGCTAATCCACGTGAGATTTATTATGAGTTCTAATCAGCTAGATAAATTTTATTGATAGCACCACGGGGGGCTATAATAGCTAAATGACATAAACAAATCATAAATTAATCAAATTATCAATTCCGTGGTCTCTGCACAAATAAATCTGGGTATTAGTGGCCAAAGAATCAAATTTTATTATGCTATATTTTACTCATGATATCTGATAGGTATTATTATTATGATGGGCGAGTATCACCGACTACCCAATACACGTTCATATTGAATAGTTTAATGAAAACTGATTAATAAAGACTCTTTGGAACATTAAGTCAAAATCCAATATACTCTGCTACTCTACTAATAGAAGAACGAGTATAAATGTAGTTAATATTGTTATAGAATTTATGTTCTCGAAACATACATTTTTAAAGTTAAGAGACCTTGCACAAAGCTTTTACATACTGCAAATAATAAATATAGCAAACATCAAGACAAATTCATTAATGAATTGTAATCAAAATATCGTTTCTCTATGGTATTTCGATTCTTAATCAGTTGTGAATAAAACTTGAAACAAATAATCTATATGATAATTATGAATATTAAGGAAAATCCTCTGCAATAAAAAAAGAGATAAATAATTATCTTTTGTATATCTTATGAAACTTTCTTTATATATATTGATGTAATTGATGTAAAGTTGTAAATATTTTGTACTACTTTTATTTTTTTTTAATTTTAATTATTTAATTGAAAAAAAAAATATCGAAACCATTTTCATATAATTCATTGATTAAAATTATTAATATAAAATGTTTAGCTACTTTTTTGTATATTTATTATAAATTAATATGATATAAATTCATAAAAGACATTTTATATAATTTAAAATTGTTTTGTTCACTTAAGTCTTAATCAATTTATTTTAATCAAAAAATTCATTGTTATAATATATTTTGTTTAGTATTTAAATATAATTTGCTTTTAAGTATATTTTAAGTTTGTATTTTTTTTTTTTAATTTGTTGAGTTTTGCGGTCATTTATTGGTCAAATATTTTTAAAAATTGTATTATTATGGTTATTTATTTTATTTTTTTATAGTATTTAATATTGTTTTTCTGGTATTTATAAAAATTGTATTATTATTGTTTTTTTTTTATTATTATTTATTATTTATTATTGTTTCATTTACTGGTAAATTTGTTAATCTGTATTAACTGAATGCTTGTCTTTCTATGCCATCATAAACAAATGCTAAATTTATAATAGAATACTTTTAACTTGCAATCTCAATCAGCCAGCTGAGAGCTACAGTATTGAGAGGGAAATACCTCGCCTCGCCTCGCCTTGCCTTGCCTTGCCGATGATGTAGTGACTATTCATGCATGTCGCATGCCAGTTTGCAGGTGCCATTGGCGGTCGATGGATGCGCCGAGTGCGCGTATCTACGAAACGCGCCTGAGTTGCTGCGATTTTTGTATTATCTGGCTGGCGGTGTAGGCTGCGGCGTGGGTGCGGCGTCTGCTCGCAGTGCAGTGTGTGGCTCGCATGTGCCACATCGAGATTGGCATTAAGCATGCCGAAAACCACAAAACTGCGAGCAACAACAATGCGAACTCATTGGGCAGAAAGCAGAGAGCAGCGAGCGACGAGCAGCGAGCGATGAGGACACTGTCAACGCTTGAAATCCATGGATATGCGGCCGAACAGATAAACCCATGGAAAGCAAAAGGGAAAAACAGAGAAAGAGAGAAGGAGAGAAGGAGAGTGATGGAGAGAGTGAGGTAGATAAGACCGAATGTAAATGCGGTTCATTGAAATTATGTGTAGCAGCGTAGGAAAAAGTGGAAATACGTTCGATAACAAATTGCAAGGCATACAGAAAATTGCAATTGTAGAAAAAATCAAAAATTGTAGGTGCCAGACAGTGAGAGAGAGAGAGAGAGAGAGAGAGAGAGAGAGAGAGAGAGAGAGAGAGAGAGAGAGAGAGAGAGAGGAGAGAGAGGAGAGAGAGAGAGAGAGAGAGAGAGAGAGGAGACACAGACAGTTCGGAGTAGATAATATGCAGCTGCCCTATAAACTGTAGATTGATATGTTGTAGTAGAGCGGAGTAGTAAAGAGCGAAGGTGAAAAGCCATTCAATGCTTCTTAAACATATTAATTTCAAGCCAAAAATAGTCAACTGGCAGATACCCTGTAAATTAGTTTAATATGGCAAATTTATTTGTCAAAAACAAGAAAGTAACTAAAATAACTGGAAATTAACATTTATAACATATATTTTGTAAAAATTATTAGACTAGCAGATACCCAGTACATGTCGTATATCAGCTATATTTGCATAATCAATGTTGATATATATAGAGGTTTATTAGGTTTACTATATATGTATATTATACTATATATTTATAGGTATTTTAAAAATACTAAAGGAAAAGTAATAAATACATATTGTTAAGAGTAGACGACTTGAATATACTCTGCATAACAGATATGTCTTATAGGGGCAGATGGCTTAAATAATATTTAGCCAACCAAATAAACTAAATAATCGAATGTAACATAAATATACATATGTATATATATGGAGAGTAGCCAATAAGAAACCTATTGCTGGAAACATAAGGTTCCTTGGAATTCGTGTCAAAATAGCATAGACTAGAAGAAGCCCAAGATGAGCATGTCAGCTATGCTAAATATATCAATGTATACGTAGTAAGATAATAAAAAATATCTCATGTCATAGCTTCAGCTCTTTCAAAATCAGAGATTACCATTTTTACTATTCAAAGAAACCTTACTGCAATGAATGATAGTTTTCCCTCTCTCTCTCTCTCTCTCTCTCTCTCTCTCTCTCTCTCTCTCTCTCTCTCTCTCTCTCTCTCTCTCTCTCTTTACATACCCTCTATAATTTGTCACTTTTTCACGGGGTATCTATAAATGGCCTTATTTAGGCTGCTGCAAATGCGAGTCTGACAGAGCAAAATATTGAAGGCTCGTTCGTAAATTGCTTGCGGTTGGCAAACTCTTCACTCCACTTGCTTGCACTGCACTTGCCTCGCACTTTGGTTAGTTTTGGGCCGACACGCCTTGTAATTCCATCAGCTCGTTGCAGTTGGCTTAATTGGCTGCCAGTTCTGTTAAACCAATACCGAATTGTTAAGTGAACATTGCATAAATAGCAGAAAAAAAAGCGAAAACGAAAAAGAAAAAAAAAAAATGAAAAACAGAAACTCACGAGAGAGCAACAATCAGACATAGGAAAATAATTGCAAATCTTTAGCAGACGAATCGTCGTTGCCAAAATCGTGACTTATCATAAATCTCGCAAGCAATGCCTGCGACACTCGCCCCTCGAATACCCTAGCCAAGTGGCCAAGTGGCCAAGTGGCCGACTCGAGTGTTAACTCTGTCACTGACAATGCTGCAGTCAGTGGGCGGCGTTGGAAACGTGTCAGGTTTATGTTAATGGCCAAAGTCAAAAAGCCACTCGACTTTACTCTGTCTGTGTATGACAGAGAGAGAGAGAGAGAGAGAGAAAGAGAGAGGGAGACAGCACTGAAGGGCATTTGCAGTCAATTATAAATTAATATTGTTTATCGATTTTTTATTTATAAACCATTTAGGTCTATTACCCTCCAGCACGTGCAGCAGCTCCTGGATCTATCAAAGTTTTTCGGTGCTAAAAATAAAAGCTAAATAAATCCAAGGGTCAAGTAACAACTGCTATACATAGCAGCCATCAGCTGTCAAAATCGGCTTGGCTTTGCTTTTACTAATTGATTAAGAATTTGTGACCTGTGAACTTTCCTTGCATATAGTTGGGTTATAAATAAATATAATATGTGAGAGTGGGAAAGGGTCTAATTAATCACGAAAGTGTAGTCAATGTTATTCTTATTCAAAAGCTATATATGTACTATAGTATATAAGCATATCCATATATGTAGAATAAATGTAATGAAAAGGAGAAAGACATAGACAGAAGTGAGATGGGGAAATATAAATAGATGTAGAGAGATCGAGACAGGTAGTTAGATACATAGAGAGAGAGAGTGAGAGAGAGAGAGAGAGAGAGAGAGAGAGAGAGAGAGAGGGGAATGGTGACAGAGACAGAGAGGGCAAGTAAGAGAATGAGAAGATGAGAAAGAGAGAAATGGTGAAAGAGAGTAAGAGTGAGAGGGGATGAATGTAAATAGAGACAGAGATCTCAAATAAAATTATTGGAAGACGAGAAGGGAGACAGAAAGAGAGAGAGAGACAGAGTGAGAGTTGAGAGAAAGAGAGAGAGAGAGAGAGAGAAATAACTAGAAAGAGCAAGTAAGAGAATGAGAAGATGAGAAAGACAGAAATGGTGATAGAGTGAGAAGATGAGAAAGAGAGATAGAGAGAGAGGGAATTGAGATAGAGACAGAGAAACCAAATAACATTATTAGAAGATGAGAAGTACAGAGACAGGAAGAGCGAGCGAGAAAGGGAGAAAGGGAGAGAGAATATGAAAGCGAAGGGGAGAGACCAACTGAGAGCATTAAAAAATGGATCACATAGAAATGATGAGAGAAAAAGATGCATTAGAGCGGGAGAAAAGAACGGAAATGGGAAATGGAGAATTAAAGTATGAAATGTTTAGAGGCGAGAAACATGAGAGAAGCGAAGCTAAAGTGAACTTAGATTGAGTTTATGACGAAAGGCACATCTTATTACTTATTGCATGTAAAAGGAAGATTAAAAAGTGCTATGGATCTATTTGGAGAGTAAAAGAGTCGCATAGAAAAGTTATTCCCCTTCCTTTGCAACTCAAAGGTATTATATTGCTGTCTACATACATATACATACATGCATATACATATATGTTATGTATATATATATATTTGTGCGTTAACTCTGAAAGTCACTTGAGGCTGCAGCACAAATTATGACAGAAATCAGATTCATATTCATATTCATATTTATATTCATTTGAAATATTCATATTAGTTTGCATAAAGTTTGATGGCTGAGTATCTAGATAAAACTTATTAACAACTTTGTTAACAACTATTTTTGAATTGCAAATTTGGTTCTTTTTATATGCGCATCGTCGATCATATTTAAATCGAAATTTCTTGCAAAATTTATTTGCACACTTTTCAGTTGAGCTAAGTGAAAATATTTGTTGCGCTGCATAAAAATTGGCCTCAGGCACTGCCACCAGAGTTGCCATTTGTCTGCGCTGTCTCAAAGCAGCAGCAACTCTGTCGGCAATTTATTATAAATGCACAGATTTTTATTTTAGCCCAAACTTTTTTGCACAACTATTTTGCCACTTCTTATGGTCACTGCAAATGAGAATTTGACGGGCATGACGGACGAGCGAGCAGTTGGCTAAGAAGCAGACTTCATTATGTAGTATCTGCATGCCTGCTAAGCTAGCTTTATACATCTGTCTATCTAGCTCTCTGCAAAGTTATGTGTATTGTGGTCTGAATATTCCCTAGTCGAGCATGCCTCACTGCAGCACTTTCTGCTCCATGTGCGAAATCAAAGTGCAGCAGAATAAATTTGCTTACGAACATTTTGTTTTTTTTTTTTTTTGCATATATGCACAATATGTTTTATTTATATATATATCATGTATCTGCACATACATGTAGCTATATATATAGCACGGGATACATTTATAACTTGGCTGCTTGGTTTTTATTTTGTTGCCTGTTCGCAATTGACAGGCGCAATAAATTGTAAATTATGGCCAAAAGTAACTTGTGGCAACTGCAACTGTAGCATCTCTCTCTCTCTCTCTCTCTCTCTCTCTCTCTCTCTCTCTCTCTCTGTGTTTGTGTGTATCTGTCAGTTGCATATAAATATGCATAGCTCTAAGTCATCCATTCTTCCATTCTGTCCCACACTCGCACTCTCACTCTCTCCCTTTCTCTTTCTCTTTCTCTTTCTTTTTCGCTGCGTGCCAAAAAATTCCTAGTGCAAATCTTTGACAATATTTGGGCGCCATTTGCAGGCTTTTAAGCCAAGTTATTATTATTTCTCTCGCAACGAAACTTTTACAATTTCACAATTTCACAATTTCACAATTTTCAATTTGCATGTTGCCACATTTTGTGCCACATGGCAGGCCGACTTGTGTCTGTGTGTGTTTGCTCTAAACAAGCGCAAATTGCTGTTGACTTTTTGCATGCAACAAACATCATTTGTGCAACAAATGGGCAACACGCTTTTCGCTTGCCACTTGTGGCACGTTACACACCCACACACACACACACACACACACACAGAGAGCGACTCGCCATTAAGTCATGCAAAACCAATTAGTTGGTTTCGCCTCTCTTCACATTGCACGGATTTTAATTATTCGTATCGTTTGTGCCACAAAACGTTGCAACTGCGTTCGCATTGTTTTTCTATTTCTATTTCACATTTTTTTTTTTTTTTTCACTCTTTCATTTTTCCTACCACCTGCCTCAATCCTAAGCGTCGCTTCATTAGGAAGCAGCTTCAGCTTCAGCCTCAGTTGACTTTCGCAACCTTCTTTGACACCTCGTGGCAACGGCTGCTGCAGCTCTCGGCTCTTATCGGCTAAGTGCGAACTGTTATGAAACCAATTAGGCAAATCAACTAAACTTGCTAAAGTTTTAAATAAATTTAAAAAGAATTATAGATGCCAGCAAAGGGCGTTTCACTGCTATAGTCAAAATATTTGAATTAAATTGGCGAGTCGAAAGAATAAAAATGTTCTATTATATATTATTAAATATTATTAAATTATTATATTAGTTATTGTTAATAAAAAGAAATTTTAACAAATATATTAATTTAATAAAAATTAATTTGATTTTAATATAAATACAATTTGAATTAAAAATATATTGATTTATTTATTACACCACAGAAATTTAAATAGAAATTGAGTTTTTTTTTTGTGAAAATTCAGTTGGACAGATATTAAAAGAATTTGTCTTATAAGAAGAATATTGGTATATGTGCCTATAGCTTATCTAATTACATGAAATTACATGTATTATGAGACGATTAAAAGCTGAGCTCATGCCATATGAAAGGCTCAAAGCTTCGCACATTAATGCTTAATTCATTTAATTATTCATTTAATTTCTCTAAAATATTAGATATAGAGATTATTGTTATAATTACTCTTAAATTTTAGACAGAGATTGGGAACAGCTTATTATACATAATATATTACTTAAAAACAATAAAGTTACTTAGCTAAACAATAATCTTTCATATAGAAAATTATGTCTTATACTGCTAGACTATAACTTATACAAAATGAACAAGTTGTTCTAAGCAACTACTAAGTCAGCTACAACAAAAATATATTAAATATTTCATCTCCAAGAAATTCATAGTGTCTTAAAAACATATTTAAACGTTAACAAAATCATCCTGCATGCAGCACGTCAAACATGTTGGCAATCAAACGCACACGCATCAAACATCAAACAAGTTGCATCAACGTGCAATGCAACACAACACAACCGAAGCGAACAAAACTCTTATACGTCTAGCATAGGCGAATATAAGAGCAGTTCAGAACTTGGGTTTAGATTTAGTTTGACTGAATCAACTAAACAAAAGTGTTTAATGCACTTTGAGCTGCTGCACTTAAACTCTTTTTTTTTCGCAATTATTTTTTAACCACTCTTTTTTTTTTTTTAGTGTATTATTCTTTTTAATGGCACAGAAACACTGAAATGTGTTTGGCGATAAAGCTTTGGCCCCCATTAACTCTGTTCAAGGTTTGCTGCGCATCCAACTGACAATGAAAAGGCCTTTCAAATCTATTGAATATATGCTTCTATATATATCGTTTCTATATATCGTCATACACATTAACACGCATTTGAAATGCGTGGCATTTCAATCAACTCGGAGTTCAGATGACAAATTAAATTCATTAAAATAATTATAGACATATATCTATTATATCTGTATCCCAGCTGAAATAATCACAGCAAACAACAGACACACAGAAAGAGAGAGAGAAAAATAAAAATAAATAAAGCAATTTCTAATTCATGGGGAAAATCAATTACAGTAATCTATTTCACTTCATTAAAATAATGAGCTAAACTAAAAATATAAAAAATAATAAAATTTCATTTGGAAATTTTATTTCTTTTTTTTTTTATAAATTGAAAATCTGTTGCCATCAATAAAAATGTTGTTTAATTAAGTAATTCAATATGCAATGCGCATTGTGTTTAATTTAATACTGTTATATATTTATATATATCTACAACTGAATTATCATATACATGCATATATATGTACATATATCAGTTACTCACGCATTTCACACAAATCAAAATATTTCATGCACTACGCCTCATTTAGCCACCCAGCCCTTTTCTTTTCTTGTCTTTCTAACCAACACGTGTTCCCCCTCTCTCTCTTTCATTCTACCACATTGCCTCCTTCTCTCTCTCTCCCTCTCTCTCTCCCTCTCAGATTCTCACATAGCCGGCAGCCAACTGTTGATATGCCCGGCTGGCCAAAAGAGTTTCGCATAATAATGCGCCGCTTTACTCGAGCGTTTCGCGGAAAGCGCTTGAATAGCAAACAGGGGAGACAATGAGCGAGAAAGAGAGAGAATGAGGGAGAGAGAGAGAGAGAGATGGAAAGGCGGGCAGACTGTATAGCACCCAGACGGCTATAACCAAGTAGCTACTTGCAGCGCTTCGACGCTTTGGCTCATGCCAAAAGACTCGACAACAAACAAACATAAAAAAAGGTGAAAATTTGTAACAATGAGTAGCCGAAATTTGCATGCTCTATAAGAAAGATAATCCGTAATAATAATAATAATAATAATAATAATAATAATAATAATAATAATAATATGTATAATAGTAATAATAATAATAATAAATATACTTTCCTTTTTGTTATTTATCAATTTCTGTTTTTCGGACTTATTTCCCTCTTTCTTACGCTCAATCATATCCTCCTCCTTTTTCGCCTTTTTCTGGCTACTGTAGCTCCTGCTCTTTCCTTCTCTTGCTCTGGCTGTCCTCTTGTCTACTCCATACCTTACCTATTCCCTCATTCTATTAATCTGCTCATCTAATGTCTCCTCGCTTCTTACGCTCACAAACATGCCTCGTATCTATCTCCTTCTTCGCTGCTTTAGAACCATCGTGTACAGAACAACATCGTCTGTATCTGTCGAGCCAAAGAGGGAGCGGCAGAGGCTCGAGATCATCTCTCCTCTCTCTCTCTCTCAGTCTATCTCTGTCTATCTCTCTCTCTCTCTCTCTCTCTCTCTCTCTCTCTCTCTCACTCTGTCTCTCTCTATCTGTGTTTTCCACAACTCTTCACTTCTATATTATTATTTCTATAGTAGCTCTTTCCCTTCATCTTATTTCTATCTCAGTCTCTGCTCTTCCAAGTACGATTATTTCTTTGACTCCCTGCCCTTCTCATTCCCGCTCATTCTATTCCCTTCTCTATTCCTCTTTACCACACAAACCACATATTATTTTTCTCATTTCTTAAACACTGACAAACTCTCTTACATTTCGCATATACCCTATAGCTAGCTATACTCTCTCCCATCCAGGCCACATCAAACAAAACCCAAGCCCACATACTTATTCAGTCGAGCAACGGCAACGGCCCACTCACTTTAATGCAAGTAGGGGGCAGGGCTGCTAGGGCTACCAGGGGCAGTGAGGGGGCACAGTGGCAAGGGTAGAGGGAGAGGAGGTGCCTTACAGCAACCGTTGAGCCAGTCACCCATTCACCCAGTTCGCCCCGCTCGCCATTTCACGTCGTGGAGCTTTACCACATTTCAATGCGCTGGTAATTACTCCATTAGCTTCGGTGCTGAGCTCTTGTTACCTGTGCCAAAGCCAGGTGAGAGCGATAGTCAATCAGCTGCTGCTGCTGCTGCTGCTGTGGCCGCTGGCTGGTTGATGCCCCACAGACAGTTGCATGCATCAATTAGCAGCGGCAACAAAAGTGCTTCAACATTTCCACAATAAAAATTAAATTCAATATCCAAACCCCAACTGCGACTCGCACGATGTCGGACAGCATAATAAACTTGGCCAACAAAATGTCCAAAAGAGAATAAATAGTCGAGAAGAAAAAAGCCATTCGAGTCACAATTTGTATTCTCAACAGAATATTTAATGAATTCTATAGCCAAGCAGCAAGGAGAAAGAGGAAAAACTGATTGGAAATGGGAAAACTTGCAGACGACGATTCGGGTTTTTGTCTTTTTTTTTTTTTTTTTTTGTCGATTTACACATTTTCCAGCTGCAGCAAAGTTTTCTCTATTGATTTTCATAGCAAATTATCAAATCGAATTTTTGGGCGCAGACCAAGCCAAAGGCTAAACAATGTTTGTGTGTGTGTGCGTGTGTGTGTAAGAAGTGTTTAGGGCAATGTTTTCAGAATGTTTTGAGGTTGCAGAAAAAGAAAATCAAAAACAAGTTCAATTGGTCAAAGTTTAAAGCGACTGGCAGAAAATTAAAGAAGATATTATTATAAAGTTTTCTTTTCAAGTATTTATTTCCTCTAAGGGGAATTATAAGAAATTAATTTTTAATTGTTTGTAATTTTATTTTACATAAAATTAGCCAATATTTTATTTTAATTTTATTTCATACAAAATTAATTACTATTTTCTTTTGACTTTATTTTTTTTATGATAATCTGAATCTGTTCATTTCAACATTAACATGAATGAGTAATTAAATAATATAAATACTAATATATGTTTATGTCATTCATTAATATTTAGTATTTGCTCTTTCAAGTCTCTTCTTCCATATAGCAAACCATCAGCAACAAATCATTATTAAAAAAAAAAAAACATAACCTTAAGGCAATCGAATTGCCTTGAACTTCAGATGGCAGATAAATATATAAGATATATAGCTGAAAGTTGGCTCCCAAATTTATGGAATTCGACTGCATTTCAAATGCAAACAATTTGAAGCGAGTCAAAGAGAATGAAGAAGAAATTTACAATTAATTTGTTTGGGAAAATATCTGAAATTGTTTTACTTTAGTTTTTATTTATCAAAAGTAAAAAACAAATTGAAAAACTAAATTGAATTTAAATCATATTTTATGTACTAAAGTTTGCTAAATACTTTTTAATTACAATTTTGATTCTACTTAAGCTCTTTTACATATTTTTTCTAAATAAATATTTTTATTTTATTATTGTAGTATTAAATGCCACAACAACATTTGAGTGCAGTTCATTAACGAATATTTGTTGTAAAACTTTTTCTTTTTTTTGTTATTATTTTTCAATCGGATGTGATGGACTGCAAAATAGTTGTTCACGTTAAAAATGCATTCAAAAATCAATAAATATTCGAATTTGATTTTATTGAATTTTAATTAAACCATTTTTGGTCAAGCGGAAGCCTGCAGCAACTTAATTATCTGTTATCTGTTAGCTTTTGACCCATGTTAGCATTTGCAGCTGCAAGAGACATCTATGTGCAATATTTCCAAATTCAACAGAACGAATATACTCTCATTGCTGGCTAAACGAGCATTAAAAGTTTTTATGTTTATATTAAATATTTAGCACATTTGGCAATGCGAAATGCATAAATATGCAGAAATTATGAAAATTATGAAATATGTTTGCCAACCATTTGGGTTGGCCCAAATGCCTGTTAACAAAATAGTAAAATTATTAATGACCCAGCGCACAGCAGCGACAACTTCATTTCCATTATACCTATTTCTGGCAAAGACTCTATTTTTAACAGACAATAAACCCATGAGGATGAGAGAGAGAGAGAGAGAGAAAGTGAGGGGAGATAACCCATTCATAAGCGAGCATAGCTTACGCATTTCTTATGCGCCATAAGTTAGCGAATTGCCAATGCTTAAGAAATGGTCGGATATATAAATATATATATATATATATATACAGAAAGATTTATGAGCCCATTCATAGAGCTATGCACGCAATTTGACAGCCACAAATACTTTCATTTGCTGCTCATTAAAATCATAATAAAAGACAGCAAGACAGACGGAAATTTTAAACTTTTGGCAATCGCCGACTGTTGGCCATCAATCAAATTGAATTTGACTTTAAAGAGCAGTGTATGAGAGAGAGAGGAAGTGAGGGGGAGAGAAAGACCAACTCATTATGTCGCCTGAGCGAATTTTAAATGTTGCGAAAATTGCAATTTAATTGCTTGACAAATGCCTCAAAGCTGAATCGCGCGATGACCAACGAAAATTGAAATTGTAACACTAATTTAATTGCATTCAATTGTCGCCGATCTGGATTACGTAATCAAACATCAACTTCTGTGTGTGTGTGTGTGTGTAAAATCATCAATCAACCTGAAAACTCAATGGGAAATTAGTAGGAGTTCAGGCATTACCTGAGAATTAAGTCAGAGGAGTCATTCAGTTATGATTTCTGAGTAGCATTAGAGAGAGAGAGAGAGAGAGAGAAGGAGAGAGAGAGAAAAAGAGAGAAAGAGAGAGAGAGATAGAGAGAGAGAGAGTGGACTCAAAAGTCGTAAACTAATATTTCGGGATATATGAAATGAATAAATTGCAGGAGATAAATCTGTAAACCCATAGACAGAAACTTCTCATAGAATATATATATATATATAATATAATCAGAGCTCGTATATACGTACGTATGTACGTATCTGTTAAGCGTCTCTCTAAGTGTCTTTCACTCACACTTTTAGAAAAATCTCAGAGAGCAACCGTTTGCGTCGGCCCCTCAATGACTTCGTACGCGATCCGACCGAAACCCCGTTCTGTTCGCTGCTTATAATACATACATATATATGCACAGATGGTCATTAGACGAAGAATCAGAGAAATGGTTACCCGAAGAGAGCTAAAGCGATTCAATGCTCAATTCAATCCCCATGATCATATGGGCTCGGTCAATCCCCTCTCTGTCCTTTGCCGATAAGAAAAAAGGTAGAAGAAAATGAATGTATGTTGAAGCAAGAGTTTTATATATGACAGTCGATGTAATATAATCGAAATATAGATATATATTCAACCTCTGCCTCTCTGATTTACATACATAGGAGAGACAGTAGAAGAATAGAAATATCATAAAAAATATATCAAATTGACATACTTAGTCATATATCTTCATCTCTCCATGCTTATAAACAAACATATATACATATACATATATACATAATTATATATATGTAATAAAAATATTATATACATACCTACATATCTCTCACCTCCACCTCTCTTCTAACATATCGCACAACAAAAGTATCCTTCAGCGAGATGTACTCAACTTTAATTCGACGCCGAGGCCGACGCCTGTTTGTGGGCAGCAGTTGGTCTGCTCAACCACTCAACCACTTCTGGCTCAATTCCTACGCCAACATTTTGCAAGTATTTTTTTGTTGTACTAGGCCCAGAGGACTATAAAAGCTAGATCTAAGGTGAAATAAAAACCAAAAATTTCTTATTTCTTATTTCTCATTTCTTGTTTGTTTTTTGTTTTTGCTCTGTTTTGCTTTCTTGCTCTTGCTTATCTTGTTTTCAAGTACTTATTGGATTTGACAAAGTTCAGCTTGTCCTGACATGGGAGATAACAAGATATATATACAATATACATAAAGTTCCTCCCGCTGCAAATGTCAACGCAATTGTCAAAAATTAGCAGCGGAAGTGAGCGAAAAGCTGACGAAAATAAACTTCAACTGAACTGAGCTGAGCTGAGCTGAACTGAATGCGGAACGGATTATGAGTTGAGAGCAAAGTTTGAGCGCTTTTCCAATCAGAAAATGGAGAAACTTGAATAGAATTACTTCTACTTATATTAGATTTAACTGCTGTAAAGCTAGTTTCTATCTAGAGTCTATCATATATACATATATAACCCATTTTATGCTCCCTTTCGCTAAACAAATATAATTGAATTTTAAACAAATGAAACTTTGACAAAGGAAATTTCAGGCTTGCATCTTTTGTTCAATGAAATGTGGAACAATCGTGATTACAAGTTTTTTATTTTGTGTCAAAACTTTATTTTCAATGCTTGACAATTTCTTTTGCTCTTGTGCAACTTTAATGAACACCTCAAAAGATGCAGATAGAAAAAGAGAGGGAGAGAGAGTGAGGGAGAGAGAGAGAAGTCAAATTAATTGCCAAGTCAAATTAAAGACAGCCAAAAGCAAATAAAATGCCAACAAAACCTAATTGTAAACGACTACAAGATACTACGTAAACGATGCCACGTGCTGTAAAACTGATTCCGAGTCTTGAGGCATAAGAGTTATGGGAATTTCAAGCGGTTGCATCTTATGAAAAGAATTTGTTGTTAATGCTAGCTTAAGCAAAATGTAAAGTAAATCACTTCTAGAGTAGACTAAGATTCAAATATAGAAGCTTTTTTCTTGCATCAGACACAAAAGAATCTAATAAGATATAGCCAAGGAAATAATCTAACTTATTCCATGCCAAAGCTTTGCCAATAAGCAATACGAATATGAGCTAAACCTGGAGCTTTTGCTATGCTAACTAGTTTTTTTTTGGAGTTCTCTAAGAGTCTCAAGCTTGAGTCAAACAAAAGCTTATCAAAGTATTTCATTAATATTTGCTTAACAATCCAACTTTAAAGTGAGCTTTTAGTTTGTTTTGGCATATTCACAGAGCTATTGTTGATTATTTGCATAGCTGTCACTTTTATGAAAGTGTTAACTATTGTTTGCTATATCTGTATTTAGATAGTTCCACCAAGATCAATGAACCTAAGAAATAGTCTAACGTCGTTATATACATAACATACTAAAGAAACGACTCTCTTAGCTCTCACTTTCTATTAGACACTTTGCTAGTACTTAGAAGTCATGCATATCCTACAAAGTAATTAACATGTTTACAGGGTATGAGCACATCAACAACAACAACAACAGCAAAGTAGGAAAACGGAAATTGTAACCAATGTTGTGGCTGCTTTTGTTGTGGAGGTTGAAGAGAAGAGGAAATTGAATGAAAGCACAAGACAAAAATGTTGATGTTGTTGATGATGGGGTGTGATGTGATGATTTATTGATTGATGAGGTATGTATTGTTTGATATGAATGATGTGATGTGATGAATGATTGTTTTTTGGATTTGTTTTGATTGTGATTTTGATGATTTGTAGATTTGTGATGTTGGATTTGTGTTGTTGATGAAATGATGTGTTTTGATTGATGATTTTATTTTGATGTTGATGATTCTGATATGATGATTTATTGATTGATTGCTTGTGCTGATGATATGATTGTTTGATGTGATGGTTTTGATGTGATTTGATGATGGATTGGGTGTTGATGATTGATTTGATTTATATTGATGACTATGATCTCTTTGTGCTGTTGATTTGATCGATTGATGTGATTGTATGATTGAATTGTTTTTGAGAGATGTTGATCTAATGATTGATGTGATGTGATTGATGTGACTTTCGATGTGAGATGTTTTTGTGATTATGAGCTTGACTGTTTGATTGTGATGATTTTTGATTGATTTGATTGGATTGATGTTTGATATGTTTGATGTATTGAATGGAATGATATGTGTAATAATGATTTGATTTGGATGTGATGATGATGTTTGCATGATTGAATGTTGTTATGATTTTTGTGTTGTTGCAGTTGTTGATGTGATTTAATTTTGATGTTGATGATTTTTGATGTTGTTGTGAGTGTGGTGTGATTGCATGATTTGATGTTTGGATATTCTGCATGGATTTGATTGATTTGATTGGGTGATATGAATTGATGAATGATTGAAATGTAGAGTGCTGGATCTACTGCTGCTGTCGTTTGTTGCGGTGCTGTTCTTTTGATTTGCTTTGCTGATGTTGCCGATAATCTGGTTGTGTGGTTGTGCAATTGTGCAATTGTTGATTGTGCTGTACGACTTGAATAATATTTAAGCTTGGCTCAACACAGGCTCGCGACAAGATTTAAATTATTTGCGCTTCACAGTCGCCAAAAAAAAAAAAAAAAAAAAAAAAATTTGAAAAGATTTATGCGCGCACGAATAGTGGACGATGTGTGGCATATGCAATACATGCAACACATGCCACACACACACACATAGAGAGTGCAAGAGGTGTCAGCTGCGTGATGATGCATTTGGGGTGGCTGCATTCGCATTCGCATTCGCATTCGCTCGAAATCGTGTTCGACTTATGCAATGCAACGTGAGGCGACTCGTCGCGCTTCGTGCTCATCGCTTGACTCGCTTGGCTAGTTTTTTATTTATTATTTATAATTTATTTATTTATTTAATGCTGTTTGCCGACTTTTTATTTTTGATGTACGGAAAAATGCGTTGGCAGTTTTTCCAGTCGCAACAGCAACTGGCGACCTTGAGACCACAGATTGTGCAAAAGCCAGGCCTAAGTATGCCAAGGAATGGCAAAAAGCATCAAATGAGTTGAGGCAAACGAAGCAAAGGCAAAAGCAAAGGCAAAGGCAAAAAGCCATGCCAAAAGGCTGCACAGTCTGCACAGGTGTCGCTGATGAATGGCCGCAATGAACTTGAAGGGCTTGCACTTGAGAGGCGAGACAAAGCCTCAAAGCTGGCCCCCATAATTAAAGTTATAGTATATGCATTATAAAGCCCAGTCGGTTAACTGAGCAAGAGTTTTTACTCTGTGGCTGGCATTGAAAAGTCTTTAGGTGGCTGCGCTCTTGAAACATTTGAATTATCATTGCACTTGCATAAGAGAGGCCAATGCAATGCCAATGCATATGACTTTTTTTTATCTCATTGTTGAAGAGTTTCCATAATCAGTTTTCAGCTAAGCGAACAATGAACTTGATTTGGCTCTGACAAAGAGATTGCCGTATGTAACACGCATTGGAAATGTGTCAAGAGAGTATATTGCTTTTGTCAACAATAATATAGACTTAAGATTTAAATATAATTTAATTTAACGAATGATTAATTAAGAAAATAACCTGAAACAGTTAGCGAAATGAAACTTACTTTTATGCACTTAGTAATTCAATTGAATACCAAAAAATATCGTAATTGCTTTTAGCTATATGCAAACTAGTATAAATCCAAAATAGTCGTCGAAGTATTTGCTTAAATTTATGGCAATGCTTGAGCAGATAAAACAATCTGAGCTTATCTTGTTTATGGCTTCTTGGCTGAATTGAATCTCCATTAATTCATTGAGAATTGAATTTAATTGCAGTGCAGCGTCTTCAATTAAAGCCAAAACAATTGACTCTGTTGGCCAGCCAAGAGCAAAGAGGGAAAAGCGCGTCGAAAAACTCAATTCGTAAATGAAAATAATTGTTGCACGATATTTGAAAATTAATTATGCTGCCAATTTGCTGTTGTTGTTGTTGCTGTTGTTGTTGTTGTTGTTGCATCCAATTGAATTAAAAGCATGGCAGACAGAATTGCTGCACAATGTTTGCTGTTGCTGGCCGCTTTGGCCGCTCCCGTTTCGGTGCTTTGCGCCTCAATTAACGGCAGCTTGTGGCAGCTGCAGAAAGCGAAACAAAAACCGGAGACCCCAAAAACGCAGCAATTGCTGCTGCCGTAGTGCGAAAATATTCGCCATCGTAAATTTTGTACAATTTGAACTCGAAAGTCGTTAAATGTAGCACACACACACACACACAGGACATGGCCAACACACACACACACACACACACATATGCGTAGCGGAAAGTGGGTCAGGCGCGGAGCGGGCAAATCGAAGGGGCGGAACAATTGCAAATGCCTTCTCACAAGCAAGTGACCAAAGTGCGCCAGTGTTGGTTAACGCCGAGCTGAGAGTCATGCGTGCATGTTGGAGGAATTTGTAAGCCATTATAGCCAGGCAAATGCGTTTGGCCCTAATAAGTTAACTAAAAAAATGTTGGCCAGAGCAGAATGTGTTTAAAACAAATTTTTATTATTTTCCTCTCGCATTATTTTTTTTTATGCTACTTTTTCGGGTGTAAAAAATGATGCGTACTTACCGAGCTTCTCCTTTGGGCGCCATCGCACTTGAGTTGCCCCAAGGCTGTCCGAATATTAAGGAACGTGCTTAAATGCCATTGCGTATACCCTGTAAATGTAATGTGAACGCTGGCATGAGAATGATATATGATATGATTGTAAAATATAATGCTCATGCTAATGCTAATACAAATGATACTCGTAATGATTGATAACAATGCTAATGCTTTATTTATAAATATGAATAATAATTAATTATAATGATTATTTATTATATAAATTAATTGTATTTAATCTAAGTGAATGAATACATTATATGTAATTTACAGAAAATTTTTTATATATTATATAATTTACAGGGTATCTCTTGGTAAGCCCTTTTAGTCTAGACACCAACTATATATTGTCTTCTTTTTATGTAGTTGGTTTTTTCTTTTTTTCGAGTCAAATATAGATAAATGGATGACATCGGGGAATGGGAGCGAAGGAAGTCGGGTTGGGCTGGGCTGAGCTGGGTCTTATGATTGCCTGTGTCTATCCCTGATATGAGCACTCGAGTGCCAGGTTGGCTTACAGTTATGTTTTCTACCACTGAGACGAAGCCTGCGAAATGATTTAACTCTGCTTACAAATTCTGCTTCAAATGCACAAATACAGCAATAAATCTCATATATACAAAAAAAAAAAAAAAAAAAAAAAAAAAAAAAAAAAAAACACACACACACGAACAAATATGTACGTTTGTAAAAATAAATGAAATAGATTCAATGAAAATAGTAAAACCTGAAAAGCTGCAGTGAAAAAAGGGAAAGCAAATGGCTTTACAGCATAGAATAAAGTATTTATAGTAGATACTCTAACAAAAAATAGTTGTAGATTATGCAGAAAATTAAAATATACAAACTAATGCAATGATAGTTAGAAAATTAGTTAGAAAAGCATAAGAAAAAAAACAAAGTTAACAAACAGAAAAAATTTATAGTGTAAAAGTGTAACAAAAGCATATATATTTGATATTATTGATATTTATAATTCAACCCATAAATTATATATATTTTATACAAAATAAATTGAATATAGTGAATACTCTGCAAATTTAACTAAAAATTTAGAAAAATATATATTAATATTATTTTCTCTTTTTCTTTTCTTTTTTGCCATGTGCCATAGCTTCGAGACTTCGGGATACACGAATTTATTTCCATTATAAATTTTATAAAAATAATATAGAGTATCTAAAAGTAAACAAAATTGTTATCTGGAACACAAACAAACTTTGCTGGAGCAGAATGCAAACAATTTCAGCTTTTTCTGCTCGTTTTTGTTGATATTCCTTTTATTTTACGTATTCTTAAAAAAGAAAACAATGGCTAAATGGAGTGTCTGTGTGTGTGTGTGTTTGTGTGTGTGTGTCTGTGTGTGTGCATGTCTGTAAGCATGTCTATATAATAAGTGGATCATCGCTGTTGGCCGTTAGCGGTTTTTTTCCATTTGGAAGTTGTGCGTGTGTGAGTGTGCATGTGTGTGTGCATGTGTGTGTGCATGTGTGTGTGCATGTGTGTGTATGTGTTTGTGTGTGTGTCGACATTAAAAACTGTTGCATTTTACCTGCAGCAAATATGCAAGTGGCAATAAATATGTGGCATGCAGTCAAGCATAAAGAAATATGTAAAAATAAAGCTAAAAAGAAGTTGAAATATCGCAAGAGATAGCAAAATTTGTACCTTCATTCATTTTTTTCTGTATTAATTATAAGTATATATATACAAGTAATATAATGTGAAATGAAATTAATAAATAGCAAGAACTTTTACAGGGAAGGAATACATAGTTTCCTGTTTGCATTTGCCAGCTGAACAGCCTGGCAAATACTTTCAGCTCCAGGGCTAATAAAAAGCGAGGGGAAAAAAAAATAAATATATAATATAAGAAAATATACTTCTTATCGCACTTTGAACTTTTTAAGTGGATGCTGTGAGAAAGCTCTCTTGGGCTGGCAGCAACATCAGATGAGCAACATTTTATTTATTTTGTAGGCCAAATGTTTTTTGTTGCATTTTATTTTTCAAGAAACTGGGGAAACTTAAGCTAGTTATTCGGCCTTGTGTCAAAAAGCAAAGTATTTAAATTTCTACTTGGACCAAGGGAAGTGGCATAGAATTGAGAATATATAGATTCAAGAATTACTTAACATACATATTAGAGGTAATTATATGTAAAAAAGTATAGATGGTGTAATGGGTAGGCGAAGTTGGGCAAAAAAAGCTAAGATGAGGAAATAAAGGAAAAAGAAATAACTAAGAATTAACTGCGAGCTAAAGAAGAAAAGAAAGAGTAAAGAAAACAAGAAGAGTAAAGAAGTAATTATTCAAAAATACAGAAAAATAATTATAAAATAGCAGAAAACTAGAGAGAAATCGTACTGAAGAAACAGTAAAGATCTAGCGAAAAGAAAATGAGTTTAGAAATATGATTTAAGAAGAAGTAGAGAAATATGAGAAGTAAAACGAAATAAAAGAGTACTATAGAAGAAAGAGTTCTGAGGTATATGTAGGTACAAAGGCGAAATAAAAAGCAGAAATACCCAAAGGAGACAAGAAAATTTAAGATTTGGTGTTGGTTCAGTTAAACTTTTTTTATATATACAACTTAACTTTGATTTCGATTTTCACTTTTACAGATAGAAAGCCTAAGAATAGCTAATGTACCAATGCATTTTTTGTTGTTATATCATAATCATGTTTCAGTCTAGAGTTTAGTTCACGTTCCACTGATTCCAATTTGGAATGCTTTTATATTCTCTTTATCGTTGAGACGAAAGAAACTTGTCATATTTCCACAAATATCACGTATGTACTCCAATAAGAAGTTGACTTCATTTCTAGCTATGGACATAGATACAACTGAATAAGTGCATTAATCAAATGAAAGTGGACAGTGCTAGTCGAGTGTGCCCGACTGCCAGATACCCTTCAAACTACGCTTTTTGTATAGCTGGCTCAGTGCGCTCTCCTAGTGAAAATATAGATACTTTATGCAGTCGGCCACGCCTCCTTTTGCCTGTATTAAACATATAGAGAAAAACAATATATGCTTCTCTTACATTTTTCCAAGGTAATAAAGAAATCGCAGGTTTTTATACTCACTTAACCTGTGCTCTGCTCTCCTTTGCTTCTTCTACTAATCCAATTTATTTCAATAATACCGAAAGCTAACCAAAAATGCATATTATATGAATTCATTTCAGCATTTGCCCCATTCATCATCGTACGCAGCTTTTCTTACGATAAATATTTTGTCAAAGTTTTCCTCTCTCTCTCTCTCTCTTTGCTTTGGCATTTGCTTTGTGCGTTGGGAGAGTTTTGCATTTAATCAGCTTTTGACAAGCTAAATTGAAGTTTAATTAATTTTGACGCTGTCGAGGCAAAGGCAAAGGCAAATTCAAACGCAAATACGCAGCGCATAACTGGTCAAAGCAAATACCCACACACATACACTCTCTTGTATATATATATATATGAGTGTGTGTGTGTGTGTGTGTGTCAGCTGCTGTTGGCCTTCGTCCGAAAAGCTTTGGCATTTGGCCCATAGCATAAGGCGCACGCCACGCCCACATATAAGAAAATATGTCATTTTTTCTTACAGCTTAAATGAATTGAAATGTAAAAAAAAAAGTAAAAGCAATAGCAAAAGCGAAAGAGAGGAGAAAGGTGAAAAAGAAAAACAGTTCTCATAATTTATGAGCCAGCGAAACGGAAATGCTGAACGCATTCAGCATGAAATCCGAGTGCGACTGCGGCGCGTCCTGCGAAAGCAGGAGAGGGAGAGAGAGAGAGAGAGAGAGAGAGAGAGAGAGAGAGAGAGAGAGAGAGAGAGAGAGAGAGAGATTTTTGGTAGCACAGGTAAAAAAAAAAAAGTCTTTGCTCTGCCAGATGATGTATTATATTTAACTGATTTATTGCCATATTTATGCGCAGCATTCGAAAGCTGCGACCGAAAATATACAACATTTGATTACATATTAGGCATGGGGCAGCCTCAGTGTTGCATGCGGGGTATTCCCGAAAAGGATATTAGTTTATGCTATTGCAAATAAAATTTTTGTTTCCAAAATATATAAATAGATATATATTCTATAAAAATATATAGACTTATAAGGGAAGAAATATTTTTTCAAATATTAAAAAAGTGAGTGCTCTGATTGGGAATGTCTCACTGGGAAATATCTTGCATCGAGTGATTTGTCCATTCTTCTTTCAAGTCAGCTGGAATTGCTTCTAGCAACTATTAACAATTGCCAACGTTAAACAAATTAGCATCAGGTCTTGTACGTAATATTTAATATAAAGGCAAAGTGTGAAAAATAAATTTTTAAGCTTGATTCGATTTATTTCCTAGTCGATTCCTAGGAGAGAAACAGATACATAGTTTGCAAATATTGCACGACTAGCTAATACCCTAAACTCTAAGCAGACTAAATATTTTTGTTTTGCCACATATCTATTTATTTCTCTATAACGATTAATTTATAGCTCTAATCTTTTCTTGTAAACAGCTAAATATTATAAACATGTTAAACAGGGCGTATGCGTGATAATTGCAGCGACAAGAGGATGGCTCGACTCGGAATAAGTCTGAGCTCTGCGCTAAGTCTTTGCTCAGAGTTGCGTAGTTCTTTTAAGATTTATGTATATATTTCTATCCACAATTGCAATCGTTTCTTGGAACAGCTAACTGCTATACAAATGTTGAACATGGCGTATACGTGACATTTGTTGCGCCAAGCAGACTTGAGTGATGCGATAGCACTTGCCCCAAGCACTGACCACTCTGGACAGCAGCTCGGGCAGCGCACATCATTTAAATGAGTTTTGTAACATGACCCAAAGAGAGACAGAGAGAGAGAGAGAGAGGCGAGATAGATAGACAAACACGAACAGTGTCTTGGCAAATGTTGACCACAATTTGTGCATGTGGCATTAGCAGAAGGCGGATGCTTGATGGTAGATGGTAGAGACAGCAGAGGTTGGAGGAAGGCTGCAGCTAGCTACGACTGTGGCTCGTTTGTCCTTGAACCTCATTTGTGGGCAACGCTAAGAGCTGGCATTTTATTTGTTTGCGCTGTCTGTTTGCCACATGCGAAAGCACATGAAATTTATGCGCTAAATCCGTTGCCAGACAGCCACACAGCCAAACAGCCAAGCAGAGCCAGAGAGCTCTGTTGCCATTGCCACTGCCACTGCCACTGCCACTGGCCTCGTCTTGCCCTCAGTCTGTTATCTGTTTGAGTTGGCTTCCATTTCAATTGTCAATCCGTGTGTGAAGAAATCAACCTGACCAAAGGACAGCTCGCATTGTTGTCCACACACTGACCACATCTTAGGCGCTCGCCTTGACTCGACTTTACTTTCTATTTGCTGTGTAAACAACTCTTCGCATTCTTCAGGAATCAAAAGTCAAGCACACTCACTTCTTCTTCTCCTTCTTCTTCTCCTTCTTCTTCTTCTTCTTCTGCTTTTTCTTTGCGTTAGAGTCAAGCAGCGATATCCAATTTCAGTTTAAATCCAATTAGATTGCGCAAATGCTTCCCCATTGACATGTTGAGGCTCAGCTAAATTGGGTCAAAGTTCAGCTTTAAGTGCCGTTAATTGCGTGCAGGGAAACTGATTAGAGGTGTGAATTCGACTCTTGATTGGGTCAAGACTAAAGTGAGGTCGGGGAATACTTTATTTGTGTGTTTATCAAATGGGAATATAAAAGTAACGAGAGAATTGAAGTGAGAAGAGTAAAGTGAATAAAATGTGGGAATCAAGCAGAAGTATAATACTACATTTGATAACTTTATTTCAGTTGTTATTGAAGCTGTATATGATTATAATTAGTAGTCAGATAAATATGAGTTGTGAAGGGAGAGTACGCTAGTTGGGAGTGTCTCACTAAGAGATAGCCGTACCATGCGTAAAATGATTATTTCCATCATTCTATTCTACCAATGTCTCTCTCTCTCTTTCATTCTCTCTTTCTTTCTTTCTCTCTCTCTCTCTCTATCTCTCTCTCTATCTATCTTTCTCTACAATTTTTAATTCATTTCATACAGCTAGGCATGGTTGGAGTGAAGCTCATACGAACTTCCGGATGCACAGACAGTCAACAATTCCCATTTTCGATGGGTTCAATCAAAAACAATCAAATGTTGACTCCTTAAATGTTTAAAGACGATTATAATAAAATCGTAATCTTTTAAATCTTTTATTCTGCAGTCAGACTGAGATTTCAATATATACTAAGAATATTATCATACAAGTCATATAACGTTAAGTAAAGTCTAGTTAAATCTTGCATGGATATAGCTTTCATGTAAGACCTATATCTAAAATCAAACAATTTTGAGTCCATATGGTCATACATATAGTAGCTGGTCATTTTATATAGTATGTATATGTATATATCGTATGCATGTGACTAATCTAACTCCACGCATACATTGGCAATGTATACTCTCTAATCAAGTTATGCTGCAGCTTTTGCATATCGTCAAGCTAACCGCTTGAGAGTTGCTTCACACGCCCTAGGCTCCATCATGTGGTCTACCCAAATGCCACTTGCTCTGCGTTATTATAACATTTGCAATGTTTCGCTTTTAATTATTAAAGCAACCGTCAGCCATGTGGAAGCTGAACGTTTTCTTGCCCCCAAAAAGGCCAACGACAGCTCTCACTCAGTCTATCTCACTCACACACTCACTCTCTCTCTCTCTCTCTCTCTCGCTCTCTGCATGTGTGGTCGTTGGCTATTCACTAGCACTTGCTAGCTTAAAGCCTATTTAATATAATTTAACATAAATTTTCTCTAAACCTCGAAAATCCCACAAAATTTAATGCAAAATCTCGGTCGAATAAACAAGAAAAAAAAAAATTATCATGATAATAAAATCTGGATTTAGTTTAGTGGAAATTCATTTTTGTTTATACATTTCCTTCATATACCCTGTGAGGCAGGAGCCGGAAATGTGGGAGGATTTTCATTAGCTTGGATGATGATTGATGGAGAAGGTGAAAAACCTATTTTCATTCAGTTTATATTCACTTTTTCTTACTCTGAATTACTTTTTTCTCTATGTTGCTTGATATTTATACATTGGTTATTTGCTCTCTCTTTCCTTCCATATTTTTCTTTCTTTCTCTCTCTCTCTCTCTCTCTCTCTCTGCGTCTCTTTCTCTTTCCCTCTATATCTGTCATTATCTTTCGCAATTTTTCTTTCTTTTCAGTTTTTCCATTCTTAATCAATCTCTCTATATCTTTCTCCCTCTCTCTCTCTCTCTCTCTCTCTCTCTCTCTATCTATCTATTACTCTCTTTGCACACTTTTATAGGGCATTTCCTAGTCTAAAACTTATTTTGCAAATAAGAAATTATTCACTCTATATTAAATACGAATTTCATTTAGCATATATGACATAATTCTGCAAATTTAATAGCGAAGCACACAAATTGCACTGTCAGAGATAGTGATAGAAACAAATAGCGCGATAGAGAGAGAGAGAGAGAGAGAGAGAGAGAGAGATTTAAGAATTTAATTTTGGAATATCCCAAATGTCAGGTTTACCCATAAATATATGTGTGTATATATATATATACATATAGTTCCTGTTTAGATGTGCTAATGAAGCTGACATGCAATGCATTTCTGGCTGCTATCGAATATATTTAAAATGATGCTTTATTAATTTAGTTGAAAAATTATCTCGTTGTCATGTTGAGCTGCCCTGACAGCTGACCCTGAAGGGGCGACAAAAAACGGCGGGTGGGCTATGAGTGTGGCGAGTGGGCGTGGCAGTTGTGAAACGCATTTTCATGCGGGTAAGCGAAATGGGAAAATTTGCATAGCAACTGGCCAACAGGGCAACAGAGCAACAGGAGAACAGCGAGTGCTGACAGTCTCATCAGCATCCGCATCATCAGCAGGAGGAGCAGGAGCAGCAGGAGCAGCAGGAGTGGCAGGAGTAGCCGGACAGCTGCTGACCAGGCTTACAAACTTGAAGGATGCACTAGAAAAATGTGGATGATGATGCAGTTTCTGGCACAGCTGAGCTTAATTATATAAACTTATTTAAATTCATAATGCTGTCAAGTGAACCAGCATAAAAAACTATACAATTTAGTTAATATTTAAGCGAAATGTGCTCCAGGAGTACCCAACTGAAAATTACATAAAGCCATTTGCCTAATTGAAGTGTTTAAACAAGGTAGAAACTGAGTTGTTCTCATTAAAAGGTAATGACAAGCAATAGAAATGTAATTATACCCTGCTGCTGTAAGGGAACTAGAGTATATTGAAATAGATTTAGATGGAGATAGAGCTAGAGATAATTGTACCCAAAGGCTATAAACAGCAGCAAAAGGTCAACAATGTGTAATGGCTATCGTGAGAGAAGGTAATTATACCCTGTTCCTAAAACGGAACAAGAGATAGATAGAAAATAGCAGATAGTAGATAGTAGATAGTAGATAGTAGATAGTAGATAGTAGATAGTAGATAGTAGATAGTAGATAGTAGATAGTAGATAGTAGATAGTAGATAGTAGATAGTAGATAGTAGATAGTAGATAGTAGATAGTAGATAGTCTGTGCCTACTACTATAATTGAAAAGGAATGAAATTTAAAAAAATTAATTCCAAGCTTTAAAAATCCCTCAACGTCCAAGTTAATTAGATAAAGTCGTAGGGCAGCTGGTTAGCCCCCATTGTGAACTACTAACTAACAATTCACAATGAGCTTTCGTCGAGAGCTAATTGCTATATTAACTCCATGCAGGGCTG